>CM051035.1:33784545-34467045 GCA_027627225.1 Congeria kusceri
GAACATGACCCTAAAACGACCTTGATCTTGTTCAACTTCCTATAAGTTCGTGGACAACTTTTGAAATGTCCTTGTTTATTGCGTTTTAATGTTGTTCATTTTTAATTGAAAATGAACATGACCCCAAAACGACCTTGATCTTGTTGAACTTCGTTTAAGTTCGTGGGCAACTTTTGAAATGTCCTTTTTTGTTTATTGTGTTTTAATGTTGTTCTTTTTTAATGAAATTAATAATAAGATCTATAAAATGTGTATTAACAACACGATCGAGGGTGTTTTTGTTGTTGTAATACGTTTAAATGACAAATAACTGCAATAAGCCAGGAACCTTTTATAGGTCCCTGAGGCCAGAATCAACTTAACTAACATGGTATAGATCTAGATTATATTTCTAGGTCTATGTTTTCACACATGCGTATGTGTGCTCTCATTAGCTTTTCTTCGGCGCATAATTCGGACACGCGACGTTGCGTCATTCAAGAGAAAATTGCGTCATAATTTCATCTACGAACTTTTCCGGAGGCCAGGACTTTGTCAGATTATGTATTTTGTCAGAGTCAACACTGTAAATTTCCGTGACAAAAGTGTGAAATCAGTGAAACACTATATAAAATAATTTTACAAGGTCTTTAAAAAAGACAATCGGCGTTGAAATTAATATTGAGATGTCATTTAAAAATTACCTAAACATAACAGAGGGCCAAGATGATCGGTTACGTGACTCTTCAGACCCCAGATTTTTTGGTCCCAACCTATACGAGGAAACTTGACTTTTGGTCAAAAGTCAATCGCATACGGACCAGTAGTAAAATATTTTTCATGGCAATGCCTATGGAACCCTTAGGTTCGTAAAAGTTGCTTTGTTGGTTATGACTACAAGTCCGTCCGTCATATGGTCAATGCCAAACTGAACAATAGTTGAAAAAAGAATCTGTTATTTTACTTGTCATCTTGCAATTGTAACTGGAGATTGCTTTGGAGATTTTAGCAGATTTTAAACCTGTTTTACAAACAGTTCTTAATATGTGCGATCTATTTAATTATTTTGTAATTACATCTGACCCATGATTTTGCCATCATGGGACATGTAAAATAAAATATATAATTATTTTGATTGTCATAACGGAATATGTCTGGGAATATCTGAGAATGTTAGGCTAACAGACAGCCGTTATATAACTATACAATGATTTAATCTGCCACATTTCACCCACCAAACCCACAAAACCACCAAAAATCAAACCAATCCATGTACATAGTGATGCCATTTTGCCTACTTAACGTGTAAGCATAATCACAGTAAATATAAGAATAATGAAACTCTATAGACATTACCACATCACCAGGAGAGAAACCCTTATATCCGTTGGTTTTTTTTATTCAAGGCAAGAAACCCAAAGAAAAAGAAAAAATACAAAAATAAATAAATTAATTAATAAATAAAACCTGCACTTTTACGAGAATTTACCTATTGAAGAAATTAACTGCTTCCACACACGCGCTCGCAAACATGCATTTACACGTATGTTTACGCGCAAACACACACACCCGGACGCACACTCTGAGGCACTTTGATACATATTTTCTAATTAAACTATGTTTAGTTTCGAAATAAAGTTCGTTTTAATTTGTTTCATGTCCATTTTTTTGAAAAATATTTGCTCTATCTCCCGGAAGAGCAACACAGTTTTAACAACATTGAAAAATATTTTAGTAGAATGCACTAACTCCAACAACAAATATTTAAATATTTTTTAATCAGTTTAATACTATACACATTTTTTAAAAACATATTTAGCATCTCCATAAACAATATATCATTACCATATAAATTTGTAAAAATACGTTGTCTTATAAAGGAGATATTACTATCTAAAACTTTGAAAGCTGTTTTCTCGAAAGGCGACGACTTGTTGGACCCCGGATTTTTCTGACACCATAATGAAACGTCTCGGACCCAAAAGTTAATTTGAGCTAAATTATTAATTTCACATTAAATAAAATTATTATTAACATCTGTACCGTGAATAAAACGATCATACAGCTCCATGTTTTCACCAGTGGTATATGAATAAATAAAATAATTAACATAATTTTTATCAGAATTTGTAAAGCCAATTTAACAAATTTACCATGTAAGAAAATAATTTCTGGAATGAATTAAAATTATTATGTATCAGACGAGTCTTTATAGTTGTTTAAAGTACCGGTAATATACCATACATTTATGTTAGAAGTTATCTAATATATACACGATTGGAAGTCGTGTATCCCAATAAAAAGCAATATTCAGGGAACATTCAGCGATTTTTCAAATGTTTAGACTTTATTTTTGATAACACATACATAAAAATTCATTAGCCTGACTATGAAATGATATTCGGTAGGGTTCCTGTGTATAATTAGTATTGCAAATTGTGTTTTCATGCAAATAACAATTCCACGTATTCCGAATCTTCTTTCATTATATTTTATCTAAAAAACAAGAGGGCTCTGAGGGCCCTAGGACGCTCACCTGAGACCTTGTAACCCAATTGGAATTTGCATCCCCGAGGCGTGGCTTATTTTTATCCCAGGGGCATAATATGAACAATCTTGAACAAACCTCTGGGCCTTGCGGTTTCAGGTAAAGATTTTTAAAGTAACTTTGCTATTGAAGTCTATATAAAGCATGTGACCTCTCTGTGTGTGGCCAGATTTGACCACAGGGGCATAATTTGAACAATCTTTGCAATGTTACGTACCAAATATAGAAAGCTGTGGGCCTTGCCTTTTCAGAGGAGAAGATTTTTAAAGTCATTTTGCTATTTAAGTCTATATAAACCATGTGACCCCGGGGTGTGGTTAGTTTTGACCCCAGGGGCATAATTTGAACAATCTCTGTAGAGGACCACTATAGGATGTTATATACCAAATATGAAACCTCTGGGCCTTGTGGTTCCAGAGGAGAAGATTTTTAAAGTAATTTTGCTATATATTTTATATAAACCATATGACCCCCGGGCGTTGGCCCGTTTTGACCCCAGGGGCATTGTTTGAACAATCTTTGTAGAGGACCACTATAGGATGTTACAAACCAAATATGAAACCTCTGGGCCCTGTGGTTTCAGAGAAGAAGGTTTGTTAAGTTTACACTTTTTAAATCTATTTTTAGCTATGGTGACCTACATATGCAGCGGACCATAACTATTTGAACAACTTTGAAAGAGGGTCACCTAATGATAATTATTGTGAAGTTTGGTGAAAATCTGCCAAGTGGTTTAGGAGGAGATGTTGTTTGAATGAAAAGTTGACGACCCACGCACGAACGCACGACGGACAACGGGCGATCTCAAAAGCTCACCATGAGCACTTTGTGCTCAGGTGAGCTAAAAATGTAGCATCTTTTTACAGATTGAATAACATTTACTGGAGAAGTTGATAGAAAGGTGCAATTATAAATAATTCTTAATACATCGCAACCACAATTTAAATTCAACTTAACAGTAAGTTTATAAATATAAATTCCACGTTTATAGAAATTGTTAGGTGTATGATTCTCTGAACGCTATTAATTGACGCATGGACGAGTATATTAACACAGCAATACAACGGCTGCGAGCTATTTTTAGAATGACACTACTGTTTCTGGAACGTGTTGAACTCGCTAGTATCAAACTACATGCAACGGCAACTCTGTGAATGAGAGTTATAAATGGGAACATTGCACAATTGCTATTTATAGAGCGAACCGCTTATATAAATGTAGGCTAAGCAAAATGGTTATTTCGTTACGTGAATGAATAAAGCATTATGTTTTCTTTCATTATATTCAGACAAACATAAATTATTTAATTTCTGACTCTTATTCATGTAAATGAATAAACAACAAACTCATAAATGAAAGGTATGGCTAGGCAAGCGCATTTAATGTATCGTTTAAAGTACAAATAACAAAATAACAGTAACAGGCCCACTAATACTCCATCAATTCATACAACCTGCATATTAAAAAAACAACAACAAAAAAAACAACAACAACCGAGTTACATTTCTAAAACCAGTTTGAGAATTGTCTTTAATGCATACAGTTATAAAACGTTCGCAAATATAGCTGCAACTTTTGTTAATTGTCCAATATCCCCAATACAGAGAGGTGTGCATATTACTTCACGAACACCCCGTATGTGTATCACAAATAATGAACGATTCGGGTAACTGCGAGCGGGATACGCAACCTCAACTGGACATTTTATTACTTTGTCTTATATTTATGCCAGGGGGACGTACGAGACCCATGGCTCTAGATCAGTATTAAGATGCCTTCATCACCTCCCGAACCACCTAAACAAAGACGTCATAAAAAAAATTCAGCAAGACAATTTTTTACCGACCGAAAACGAAAATCCAAGATAGCGAATGAAAACTATTAAAAACGCGAAAAATATAAAATATCAAATCAAACTGTATGACTTATACATTTCAAAGCCAAGACGTTCGAATATAAATTTAGATTATTCAATGGCAAAACACCTGCATATATTGACATATATAACACAAATAATGAAATCGAATAAACAACTCTTAAACAAATGACTGCACGCAGGCATCACAACCATTCCACTTCCTCTCCGAACAACCAGGATGGCAGGAAATCATCTTCTTTTAAACAAATAATAACATTTAATATACTGGACAGACAATACGAATACTGTAGCGCTGGTGGGTGGGTAAAACGTGTGCTTACTAGATTGCCTGAAGCTCGAATGATTTGAAATAGTATTTCAACTATGCACGAGGTGTATGTGCATGTATTCCCATTGGTCAACTTAAAAATAGACGTATAAACCAAGTTTTATCACATCTCGTTAGTCAACATAAATAGACTACTAAAAACCGTTTTATCACGTCATTGCCATGGATCGATGAATAATCGAACGATACTAAATATATTTCTTTTTATGGCATACAATGAGAAAATACGTTCATAATTAGCCTCAGTTCGAGAGTGTATGTCGAGGATATGTTTATAATTTTATTTTAACACTTATGTAAACAAGTATGTTAATGTTAATCCCAAAAGTATGCAACACTAATTGGTAGACATTAAACGATTGTTGTAAGTTTGCATTCCCTAAAATTAGAAAATGTGCCCAATTCTATTGGCATTCAATTTTCCCGCTGCATAATTATCGCAAGAAATCTAGGTCAAAAGTGATCTTAGACAGCTACGCCGAAAAAACCTATTCTTATTTTTATTAGAAACCGAAACTAAGGAACACGCATAATATCTATTAATAGAATTAGACTCACTGTATATTTTCGGCTACTAAGTGCATTCAATCATACTGAACAAAAGCGAGGCAAATCCCGCCATTGCCTAAACAAACGTTAGGAGTGTTCTAGTTTTATTTACAACATTTCCAGCATGGCAGACTACCTGATCACCGGTGGAACGGGGTATGTTCCCGATGATGGATTAACTGGAGCACAACTTTTCTCACACGGTGACGGATTCACATACAAGTGAGCCTTGTTTAAAATATGATGTTTTTTAATGCTTATACGAAGACTTCAAGCTTGTTTTGAGGTGTACACTAGTCAGTCTATTGGCGGTTGGTACAATATCACGCGTGACTGACTTAAGTGCATGCCTCAGTATCATGATTGCGTGTCGTCGGCGTCGGCGTTCGAGCTAGGTTAAAGTTTTTCGGTAATCTAGTTTCTCACGAATGGCTTCAGGGATTTCATTCAAACTTAAAACATGTATTCCCCACGTTAAAATGAACCTATAGGCCAAGTTTGGTAACTCTAGATTGAAATTTGTCAAAATTATGGGCCTTTTTATACTTTGAAATTTTTACATACTGTATAGCATATGGACAGGTTGAATTTTTTCGGTAAGCTGGTTTCTCAGGATTGGCTTGAAGGATTTCATTCATACTTCGAACATTTATTCCCTATATTAAACTGAACTTTTAGGCCAATTCTGATAAATCTAGTTGAAATTTGTCAAAATTATGGGCCTTTTTACACTTGGAAAAGTTTACATATAAGCTATACTGGCACAGTGCCTAAATCCGCCACATTTGGGGGGTATTTTTACGTTATTTTCAAAAGTTGTTAACCGATTGACATACAAATTCAAATAAATAAAGTTAGGTTTAATGTGCATTTACTGGCATGTTTTGGTTACATTTAAAATACTTGGCAAACAAAAAATATTTATTGAAATTGAAGGCCTAAACAGTTTAAAAAATTGAGCGTCGGAGTGCTTAAATCCGCCACCCATCTTTAAAATGTTCAATTGCTCGAAAATAATATTCTTTTATGAATTCTGTTTTCAAAGGAACTTCTATTGACAAAACTCCCAGTTTTGTTTCTTTAAGGTTGATTTTCTAGTGTTTAAAAATAAACACGGTGATCCGAAGTTAATTGGTGAAAATCGTAGATCAGGAACCGTGACCTGCTTATTTCACATTTGACTATTGTTCTTATTTAATTTTCCACATTAAGCACCTCGTTGTCTGTTGTTAATACAAAGTTTCAATTTCTTCAAATACTCATTTGTATTTCTAAAAATAGCTCTGAAACTGAGGCCCTGCATGCACGTGGGACAAATAATTTGGGTTTTGAGTAGCGAGACATTTGCGCTCTTAATATGCAGTTCTTTCCGCATTTTTTTGTATGTAATGCTAATAAATAATGGTTACTTTTATGCTGCACATGCTCCCATAGACATAATATTAAAACACGATAATTTCATTTTACTATGAGCACCATGCTGGGCCTCAAAATTGCGCATGCGCTGTATGAAATAGATTCCCCGCATGCAGCTTGTTCGCATTTAGGGGTTATGTACAAAATTTTGGATAAAATATTCATTTATGCACAAATCAAGATAAAACCTCGTAAGTGTTGTTAAGGGAAAGTATCTAATTGATCGAGATCAACAAAAAATAAATCGCTGGTAAAAAAACACTTATTCGGATGGGGTGGCGGATTTAGGTAAGTGGCGGATTTAGGCACTGCGCCAGTATGGACAGGTTCAAGTTTTTCGGTAAGCTAGTTTCTCAAATGTTCGTTTTCGCTCTCCAACTCGAGAATGGATTAAGCGATTGTAATGAAACTTCAAACATAGATACCTTATAGCGAGACCTCGCTTGGGATTGCATATGGGGTGGGTGGGGTCAAGGTCACTGTTACTAAAAATAGAAAAACGGTTTCGGCTCATTAACTTGATAGCATATTGAGATATTTTAATAAAACTTAATACATAGCCTCGGGGTACCCATTCTCGAACGATTTTTTCTAAGTTTGGTTGAATATATAAAATTGTTTTAAGTTCTTGGAAAATATTTACATTAGCTTATCAGACAAAACAATCTCTTTCTAAAAGTACAAAAATTCGCGAAAACATCAGCTTATAAATCCACCTTACTGTTTGTCAAATCAAGTCACCTATGTTTACATTTCGGAACCAGTTAGGAACCAATTATCGAACGTTCATTCATTTGGGTCAACAAAAAGTTCCAATACACATGTAACAGGTAAAATCAATATATTTACATCGTAAATAAAGTGCAGTATTACTATTGATGAATTTTTTTACATAAACAACAGATAAGACAGAACATTTCATATAAAAAATAAATATAATTATATCACTCTACTTGACATCATACGGATCACATATTGACAGAGTTTTTTTTTCTAACTAATACCATGTGTAGATCAAAAATGAATAGAAGAGACTCAAACATATTGTGTTCGTCTAGGAAATGCTTTCATTATTCAATGACCAATAAAAATACAGGTAATTGTATGTAAAAAAATGAAGTAAAAATAACTTAGTTGTGTGTAACCTAATCAAATCTAAGTAGAGCGCTTTAACAGCATTATAGTGATAAATACGTCATTTTGACAGTTGTAAACAAAGTAAAAGGCCTAAATGTTGAATGACAGCTTTGTTCCAAGTGTTTAAATCTTAAAATCAATACTACTTTTGTGACAAATAATGATTTTACTAAAGGAAACTCGATATTCCGGTCACATACTTTAACTTTGTTTAGTTGGATAAAACTTTTTCTGCAGATGTGCTACAGAAAAAGAGTCGGTGAAGTTGGAAGTTTGCCAATACAACAAGTGTATATTAGACTTACTTAAAACGACAACACATTCTAGTTTCAATGATTCACATGTGAATAAGTTTGATTAATAATAAAAATTGTTCGAGAATTAGTTCCGTTCGAGAATTGGTACCCTGAGGCTAGATACCTTATATCAAGACCTCACTTGCAATTGCATGTGGGTAGGGTGGGGTCAAGGTCAAGGTGACTGTCAGTAAAATAGAAAAACGGTCTCGCTCAATAACCTAAGAACGCATTAAGATATTTTAATGAAACTTAATACATAGATACCTTATATCGAGACCTCGCTTGGAATTGCATATGAGGTGGGTGGGGTCAATGTCACTGTTACTAAAAATAGAAAAAATGTTTCTGCTGAATAACTTCAAAACGCATCGAGATATTTTAATGAAACTTCATACTTAGATACCTTATATCGAGACCTCGCTTGGGATTACATGTGGGGTGGGTGGGGTCAAGGTCAAGGTCACTGTTACTAAAAATAGAAAAACGCTTTCCGCTCAATAACTTTAGAACACATTGAGATATTTTAATGAAACTTAATAGATACATACATTATATTGAGACCTCTCTTGGAATGGCATATAGGGTCAAGGTCACTGTTACTAAAATAGAAAAACGGTTTCAGCTCAATAACTTGAGAACGCATTAAGATATTTTAATAAAACTTTATACGTAGATATCTTATATTGAGACCTCGCTTGGGATTGCATATGGGGTGGGTGGGGTCAAGTTCACCGTTACTAAAAATAGAAAAAAACGGTTTCCGCTCCATAACTTGAGAACGCATCGAGGTATTTTAATGAAACTTCATACATATATACCTTATATCGAGACTCGCTTGGGATTCCATATGGGGTGGGTAGGGTCATGGTCACCATTACTAAAAATAGAAAAATGGTTTCCGCTCAATAACTTTAGAATCCATAAGGATATTTTAATGAAACTTCATACGAAGATACCATATATTGAGACCTCGCTTGGGATTGCATATGGGGTTGGTGGGGTCAAGAGCAAGGTCATCATAACTAAAAACAGAAAAACAGTTTCTGCTCAATAACATGAGAACGCATCGAGATATTTTAATGAAACTTCATACATATATACCAAAGCCATGCTTGAGATTGCATATGGGGTGGTTGTGGTCAAGGTCAAGGTGACAGTTACTAAAAATAGAAAATGGTTTCCACTTAATAACTTGAGAACGCGTCAAGATTTTTAATGAAACTTCATACATAGATATCTTATATCGAGACCTCTCTTGGGATTGCATATGTCGTGGGTAAGGTCAAGGTCACCGTTACTAAAAATAGAAAAACGGTTTTTGCTCAATAACTTGACAAGCATTGAGATATTTTAATGATACTTCATACATAGATACCTTATATCGAGACTTCGTATTGGGATTGCATATGGGGTAGGTGGGGTCAAGGTAACCATTGCTAAAAATAGAAAAATGGTTTCCGCTCAATAACTTGAGAATGCATTGAGATATTTTAATGAAACTTCATACATAGATACCTTATATTGAGACCTCTCTTAGGATTTCATATGGGGTTGGTGGGGTCATTGTATAGGTCACCATTACTAAAAATAGAAAAACGGTTTCCGCTCAACAACTTAAGAATGCATCGAGATATTTTAATGAAACTTCATACATAGATACCATATATCGAGACCTCGCTTGGGATTGCATATATAGATACAGGGTGGTTGAGGTAAAGGTCTCCATTACTTAAAATAGAAAAATGTTTTCCGCTCAATAACTTTAGAATGCATGAAGATATTTGGATGAAACTTCATACATAGATACCTATTATCTAGACCACGCTTGGGATTGCATATGGGATGGGTGAGATCAAGGTCAAGGTCAATTTTACTAAAAATACAAAAACGGTTTCTGTTCAATAATTATGTCCCCCTTGTAGAAGTGGGGGTATATTGCTTTGCACCTGTCCTTCGGTTGGACGGTCGGTCGGATGGTCGGTCGATCTGCCCGTAGACCATTTTGTTTCCATACGATATCTAGAGAATGCTTCAACTTACGATCATTTACGTTGGTATGCTGTTACTTGGGAGGAAAGGAAGATGCCCATTGATTTTGAGGTCAACAGGTTCATGGTCAAGGTCACAGGGGCTTGTAACATGAAATTCGTTTCCGGACGATATCTAGAGAACGCTTTGACCTACGATCATTTAAGTTGGTATGCTGGTTACTTGGGATGAAAGGAAGACGCCTATCAATTTTGAGGTCAAAGGTCAAGGTGACAGAGGCTTGTAACATGAAAACTGTTTCCTCTGTAGACCATTTCATTTCGGCATGATATGTAGAATACGCTGTGACCTACGATCATCCAAGTTGGTATGCTGGTTACTCGAGGTCAAAGGTCAAGGTCACAGGGGCTTGTACCATGAAAACTGTTTTCTCCGTAGACCATTTTGTTTCTGCAGGATACCTAGAGATGTTTAGCCTATTTGATGTTTAAATCAAATAGAAAACAGGTATCCTTATATAATAGACTGTAAAAATAAATCCATAATTATACTCTATCTTTCTTTCAGCTTTATATTTACATTCTAAAGCATCAACTTCAATTTCCTCCCCATGTGTTAATGTGCTCATACAATATTAAAAAAAATTCTTAAAAATTGCACATATTCACGACATGGCTGAAGTCGGGGGGCATACATGTTTTACAAACATCCGTCCGTCTGTCCCTCCGTCAGTCTGTCCGTACACACGAATGGATACTTTGGTGACTAAAATAGTCACATAAATATCCCTTTGTAAGTAAAAACTTCCTTAGGTGGCTAAATTAGTCCCTTAGGGGGCTAAAATGGCATTAGGGTTAGTAATGAAATAGTCACATAAGTATTCATTTGTTAGAACGTATGTCCGTCTGTCCGTCCGTCTGTCCGTACACACAAATGGATACTTAGGTGACTAAAACAGTCACATAAGTATCCCTTTGTAAGTAAACACTTCTTAGGTGGCTAAATTAGTCCCTTAGGGGGCTAAAATGGCATTAGGGTTAGTCATGAAATAGTCACATAAGTATTCATTTGTTAGAACGTACGTCCGTCTGTCCGTCCGTCCGTCCGTACACACAAATGGATACTTAGGTGACTAAAATAGTCACATAAGTATCCCTTTGTAAGTAAAAACTTCCTTAGGTGGCTAAATTAGTCCCTTAGGGGGCTAAAATGGCATTACGGTTAGTAATGAAATAGTCACATAAGTATTCATTTGTTAGAACGTACGTCCGTCTGTCCGTCCGTTTGTCCGTACACACAAATGGATACTTAGGTGACTAAAATAGTCACATAAGTATCCCTTTGTAAGTAAAAACTTCCTTAGGTGGCTAAATTAGTCCCTTAGGGGGCTAAAATGGCATTAGGGTTAGTAATGAAATAGTCACATAAGTATTCATTTGTTAGAATGTGCGTCTGTCTGTCTGTAACATTTTCGTGTCCGCTCCATATCCTATACCTTTGATGGATTTTCATGAAACTTGGCTCAAATGTTTAGGTCATTGAGACGATGTACAGAAGGCATGATTCAGTCACGCCGGCTCAAGGTCAAGGTCACACTTGAAGGTCAAATGTCTGAGCCTCCATTTCGTGTCTGCTCCATATCTCCTATACCCTTTGAAGGATTTTCATGAAACTTGGCTCAAATGTTTAGGTCATTGAGATGATGCGCAGAAGGCATGAGTTAGTCACGCTGGCTCCAGGTCAAGGTCACATTTGAAGGTCAAATATTCGAGCCTCCATTTCGTGGCCGCTCCATATCTCCTATACCCTTTGAAGGATTTTCATGAAACTTGGCTTAAATGTTTAGGTCATTGAGACGATGCGACGAAGGCATGAGTCAGTCACGCCGGCTCAAGGTCAAGGTCACATTTGAAGGTAAAATATTCGAGCCTCCATTTCGTGTCCGCTCCATATCTCCTATGCCTTTTGAAGGATTTTCATGATACTTGGCTCAAATGTTTAAGTCATTGAGACGATGTACAGAAGGCATGGGCCTTTTATGCCAGCTCAGGGTCAAGGTCCCACTTGAGGGTTAAATTTTTTAGGCTCCATTTTCGTGTCAGTTTTTCGTGTCCGCTCCATATCCCGGATACCCTTTGAAGGATTTTCATGAAACTTGCCTCAAATGTTTTGCTCATTGAGACCATGTGCAGAAGGCATAAGCCAGTCATGCCAACTCAAGGTCAAGGTCACATTTGAAGGTTGAGTGTTTGAGCCTGTATTTTTCATGTTTCTATATCTCCTGTGCCCTTTAAAGGATTTTCATGAAACTTTCCTTAAATGTTTATCACATTGAGGCAATGTGCAGAAGGCATGAGGCAGTCACGCCACCACAAGGTCAAGGTCACACTTGATGGTCAAATGTTTGAGCCTCCATTTTTGTGTCTGCTCCATATCGCCTATGCCTTTTGAAGAATTTTCATAAAACTTGGCTCAAATGTTTATCACATTGAGGCCATGTGCAGAAACCATAGAGCAGTCTTGCCACCTCAAGGTCAAGGTCACACTTAAAGGTCAAATGTTTGAGCCTCCATTTTCGTGTCAGCTCCATATCTCCTGTGCCCTTTAAGGAATTTTCATGAAACTGATTAAGGTCAGTGTGATACTTCAAAGTCACATTCAAAATCTAATGGAGGATCACGGCGGGGGATATAGCTGTCCTTTGGACTGCCTTGTTACAGTATGTCCTGACCCTGATTTGGGATTCCTTGATATTATTAAATTATTTGTGAATCGTAAGATACTGTTAATTATTTAATTATTTAAATAGAAACATTTTACTTTTTTTTCAGTGATTTCTTGATACTACCTGGATTTATAGATTTTGCTTCAGATGAAGTGGTAAGTTGAATAGTTTGTAATTGAAGTACTGTCTTATGAATTCCTGTGAACTTCCAAAGTTGCTAAATATTCATTCTACGTATACAGATGCTTGTAACGCAATGTGCCTGTCGGATACCTTTCTACGTAAAAAATTTCCAACTTTGCTTGATATTACTATTTTAAGCATGTTGGGTATACATCTATTTGACGATATTTTCGATTTATCTCTTTGTCACTCGCATTCTATAAAGAATCTTTTGCTGCTAAGATCTTGTAATTTTGCCGAACTGACACGTCGCCAAAATGACATTTTTACCGTACATTTATTCGCACGTTTTCAATTTATGATGACATTGAATATTCCGGGAAACACATTTATAAAAACAATTTTTATGATTTACTTAATACATAATTTTGTTATTTTTATTTTTATTTTCTTGATTTAACAAACACTATGTCGGAATTTTTGGGAACAGATACGTTACGTTCAAAAGGTATATACATTATATGTTCATAAGAAACGTTCATCTTGCCAATGAAATCCGTTTTTATATCAGAGATAATAGACTATCCATATATTGCACTTACATTTTAACAATTCAAATATAAAATCGTTCATTTGTCACGATCAAAATATATACTCTGGCTATGGATTAAATAGCTCGACAGATACGTAACGACTAACTTGTGTGATATTTGAAAAGTTTTATTATTAAACAGCGCTTTCATTGCAAGTTCCGAAAAACACAGGTTTGTAGTACACATCTGTCGTATTCCTAGCGTTATATTATGAAGAAACATGATTTTATTGATCGAATAGTAAACAGCTTTAACAGATACGTTATTACAACAGATACGTTATTTTTTTATTTCTTGAGCGCGAAAATGTAATTATTGTGGTTGATTGCAAGTGCACGATGCGTTTTTGTGATGTCATTGATGATGTAATATAGGTGACGTAATAATATTGTATTCGAAGACTCCATATTTGTTTTTGAAGCGCGTAGTTTATTTCGACAGAAAATTGGTAAACAGATAACGTCCGTTGTCAAAGGTAAATATAAAACCTATTTGTTTATTTTTTGGTTTGCGTGTATTTCAATGATGCAGTTATTATTATTATTTGCTCTGCATTGTCGTTTATTTTATTTAAGAGGAGTATTCATTCCCAATATACGATTGAATGTGATGTAACGTATCTGTCCATGTATTGTAACGTATATGTTTCCATAAGAAATTTTGACTTTAATACATTTCATTCAGTCGATACATACTATACATATTACCTATTCATTTTTAAGTATATGATATAAACATTAATGCATAATATATTTAATAGCAATAAAAAATAAACATGAATTTATGAATATTTTCAAATATGACGTTTAAGTTACTTATATATTAATTTACTTAAACGCCATATTTGAAAATATTCATAATTTCAATATATATCAAATATGTCAACGTCAAGTCACAATAAGCATTAATAAATTACAAACAGTGTTATATAAATTATTTATCAAAACTTTGACAAACTGTTTAACTAAAATCTATATTTTTCTTTAGGTCAAGTATGGCCAAGTCCAACGCAGAGCGTCAGCGCGAGTATAGAGAGAGAAAGAAGAAATCTGATAGTCTTTTTTTACAGAAAGAGAGACAACGAGCGAAAACATATAGAAAATCTGCACCTGAATTAACAAGAGAGCAACATGCTAAACGATTAGAGATGAACAAAGTTTACTGCAAACAATATAGATTAAAAAAAGCATTGGAAAAGCAAAAAGCCAATCAACCACAAGTTAATGGTGCCAACCCTGCACAAAATGTCACGCCTGAACAAGTTCCTTCCACATCAGGAATAATACAAACGCGCTCATCTGAAGGTCTGAGGCTAAACGTTTGTCTGCCTTTCAATACCAGGAAAAGTTCAAGCTGACGAAAGTTGAGGTTAAGTGCACTAGCAAAAGTTCGGAAGGAAAAGGCGAAATTACTGAAGAAATTAAAGGATCAACAAAGAGCAAACAAGCGATGGCAAAAGCGATATGAACGACTAAGAAAAAGAAATTTGGTCTACTCGACTCCGCCACGTAAGGTCTCGGGTCAGACTGAAGACGATGAACATCACACACCAAGAACAATGGCTCGAAACGACCTACGAAAAGCAGGAATTAACCCTAATAAGGTCTCAAGACAACTGTTTCAAAAGATGAAAGCCAGCAATTGTCTGATTGTAGAAATTAAATTAGCCAGGAAACGAAACAAATCATTGCAAAGTAGAAAACACATAAATGCTATAGCAAGTGGACAGATCGTCAAGAAATACCGATGTATGAATTTCGTTAATAAGGCTATCGGCATAGGAAGAAAGCAATTGGCTAATGTAAATGATGAAACCTGTAAAATACTCTCAAGGCAAGAAATTCACAGAATATCATTTGAACGGCTAAGAATTCGACAAAGTGTCGCACAATTCTTTGATCGTGATGACGTAAGCAGGTGCATGCCAGGAAAGAAAGATGCGATAAAAGTTGAAAAAAATGAAAAGAAACAAACCAGAATATTGAATGATTATCTACATAATCTGCATGAAAAGTTTGTATCAGAAAACACGGAGACAAAGATTTCATTTTCCCAGTTTTGTAAATTGCGACCAAAACACGTGAAACTTACATCATTGCTATCAAGGAATACTTGCCTCTGTACCACTCATCAAAATATGGCCTTGAAATTGAAATGTTTAAGACAATTGGGGTTTGATATTTCACCCAATCCTGAAGTTGTGTCTCATGAAGTGATCTATGACGATATGGCCAAGAAAATTGAGTCACACACATTCACCGATAACGTTGAGTATGAACAATGGAAACGAGTAGAAGTTTAGGGAAAGAAGAGAATGAAGATAGTGAAAGAAAGCAAGACGCAAGATGAGTTTAAGATACTGATGATGCAACAATTCTCGCACTTCATTGATCACTGTTCAAGAGTAAAGGCACAATACAGCGCTCTACAGAGTCTAAAATCTAATCTTTCGTCAAATAGCGTTATTTTGCAGATGGATTTTGCAGAAAACTTTCTCTGTCAGACTGCTGATGAAATACAGTCAGCTTACTGGAATGCCACCATGGTAACAATCCATCCAGTTGTGATGTATTATACCGATGAAAAAGGCGTCCTGAAACACAATAATTTGGCTTTCATATCCGATGTCATTAATCATAACACAACAGCTGTTTTCGCAATTCTGAAGAAACTCGTGCCAATCGTGAAAGAAGCAAAGCCGAACATTGACACAATCCATTACTGGACTGACTCACCTTCTTCCCAGTACAGAAATCGTTTCATTCGGGGTTCATGCGCGATGGAATTTTTTTGAAAGCGGCCATGGAAAGGGTCCATGCGATGGCATCGGTGGCACGTGTAAACGGATGGCATGTGAAGCGGTTAAACAGGGAAAGGTGACGATTCAAGACGGAAGAGAATTTTACGATTGGGCGCATAACCATGAGAAATCCATTTCGTATTATTTCTACTCGAGAGAAGAGTACGATCAAGCTAGCATGACCATAGGTGAGATGGACGCGAAGGTCGTTCCAGGAACAATGAAACTACACGCAGTTCGAAGTGATGGGGACGGTAAGTTGTTTGTCCCAAACACGTCATGCTATTGTCCGGAATGTCTCAATGGACAGTGCACAACATGGACATTGAACTTGAGCGCAACTCCATCGGAAGCCGCTCCTACAGACACAGACAGCGATCTAAAGTTAACTGTTGGAAACTCTGTTGCAGCCATACATGAAGTATACAAACATTGGACTATTGGACAGGTCATGTCTATCCGTGAGAATAAAACGGTCATGATAACATTTATGAAGAGAACTGAAATGAAAGGAAAAAGCCAGTTCAGTTGGCCATCAAAGAATGATGTTCGGAATGTCGATCACGGAAGCGTGTTGATGGTCGTCGACGAACCACGTCCAGTAGACCGCTTTAAGCGATTTTATTGCATTTCAATCGACGACCAACAAAAAATAAGTGACCTGTTTGGTTAACAAGATTAATAAATAAAGATACACTGGATAGGTATAACAAATCTAAACAATAGACTAATTGATGTTATGGACAGTTGCACAATAAACTATTAATTCAGCATTTCACATCTTAAATTAGATAATTTTGTAGTAAGGTCAAAGTTTGTAACATAATTTTATTGCTGAATAGTGTGCATTTAGATCAACACGCTAATATTTAGATTTTTGATTTGTAATGTTTGTGTTATTATTCCGTATTACATGCGCGTTTCTCAGTAGCGGTATATATTGTCTACATTCGTTATGATTTGTACCTTTATGACGCATACATGTATTATACACAGGGGTATTAATTATAACAAATGAACAGATACGTTACATTGTAGCTTAGAAATGTTTCGTTTAAGATGGATTTGTTACTTAACATTATTTTGTTCTGCTAAACTTATAAATTTTGAAAGCTAACCTAAATATACGTGGTTAAAATTCATGATGTGGTAAAGTGATGAAGTACATTCATGTATTAGCACGTGCGTTACGTCAATTAACATTCAAACAGAAAAGTACGTGTTTGACGTTCAATGTTCATAACAGTGAGCATACATATACAATGTGTTCAAATCACTTGTATTGTGTTATCGTTATAAATGCAATAACCTGTTGAAAACCGTCATTTTATACAGTCACTACATTATATAACACATACCACGCAAGTAAAATTCCTTGAGTAACGTATCTGTCGGATAGTTTTTGATGGAATAATAAACGGGTAAACATGTTTTTAGTTTTCTGTTAGTAAATGAAAATAACATTGAGAAAATAATGAAGGCATGTGCAATATTCATAAAAATGATATTCAATTTCAGTTGTGTAATGTTAAATACGCATTCAACAATGCGTGTCGTAATTGAGCTGTGATACGTACAATGAATGTAAAATTGGTTTCATTTATCCAATGTATTTTAATATTACAATTTCAATGACGTCGGATCATAATTGACTAGTATATAGAGACTTGTCAATCAAGAATTGAGTTGACCAATTCTGGGTTTACATTTCAGTGGTAAATAATAGCACATGGCGCATAATCCAATCGATTTACTTGAAATCCTGGGACGAACAACCTTGGATAAACAAAGGCGAAGCGATCTATGTTCGTCTACTGGTTAATTGTATACTTTGCAGTTTTGAGATACTCTTGTTTGTTCCAACTTTACTCATTTACAGCATTTCACAGGTTTAGAGCTCTGAATTCTGTCATATTTGTTTCAGGACCTGACATCAGCTCTTACAAAGAAAATAACTCTTAGAGCACCACTTGTTTCATCACCAATGGATACTGTCACAGAATCCCAGATGGCTATTACAATGGCAGTGAGTACACCATGTAGCATTCTTATTTATTTATATTTAGCATTAAACTTTCATCTATAAATTATTAAAATTATCTCTGAAAATTAAAATCATTAAAATTGCACATTCTGTTATAAACTGGCAATTCAAGTATTCATTATCGGTGTATAACAAAACTAGCAACACAATCAACAACAAGAAAACAATCAAACTGAATGTTATATATTCATTTCCGAAAAGTGCCGGTCCCTTGGACCTAAGCAGTATTTTTTGTATCGGTCCTGTAAAAATGAGAAGGTAGCCAGTGCGAATGTGTGACAATAATTGCCATCAAAATGTCTGTTGATGATTTCTGGATGCAGATTAAAGTTTGGCAGGCCTCTGTCTGGCTCAAAATGTTCTTTAGCCAAACATACCATGTGGCATTGAAATTATACTCATTTGAAGCATTTTATAGGGTTTTATGTAGAAGAAGATGTAGGCAAATGGAAATTTATGTAGCCAAATATTGAAATGGCTAATTTTGCTAATGGCAGAGTGAGCAATGTTTGGTGATGCATTTTTCCGTATTACTCAAATTATACACGAAACATTGTTAGCATTGTCCATTCAAATAACAAATGTGTCTCCATTTCAGCTTTGTGGAGGTGTAGGGGTCATTCATCACAACTGTTCAATTGAATTCCAGTGCAATGAAGTTCGTAAAGTTAAGGTTTGTTACTTGTATTTCTATGCAACTGATTTTGGTTTTGTTCAGTAGACTGTATTTGTCAAGTGATGGATTTGAAAGCAAAAGGGAAAAAAGGATTTTAGGTTTGTTCAATTGCATGGAAGTGTGGAAGCTCAAATTTAGAACTTGCATAATTATGTATAAATGAGCACATTTGTTAATGAAGACTTGATGGTGTTGGAAAAACAACACATGCTTGCTCTTAAAGTTTTCTTCTACAAGTATGTTTGGTAGACCAACTTTGGTTTAGAGTATAGCTGATATTGTATTATACAGTAACTGAAGCTGAAAAAAAAACAAGATGAGTATATTGTTAATTAATTTCACCTTTTGTATGCCATAACCGAGGTGATTCCAAATAATGTACTACCAGATGTGTTTTATAATTGTTTGTGTGTAGCTTATCAAGCGAGCATATCCATTCTCTTTCAGAAATATGAGCAAGGTTTTATAGTTGATCCAGTGGTAATGTCCCCAACGAACACAGTGAAAGACGTAATGGCTGCTAAAAAGCACTACGGCTTCTCAGGAATCCCAATCACAGAGAATGGCCACATGGGGGAGAAGCTTGTTGGTCTGGTGACTCAGCGGGATATAGATTTCCTCTCGTCGGAAGATCATAAAATATCCGTCTCAGATGTATGTTTCATACATTGTTATTTGTTAATAAATTCAAATTTGTTTCATAGGAAGGATAATTGTTGAGGTATTTTATTATATTAATCTTCTTTATGCTTGTTTATTTATTTCAATTGTGCATTGGTTGGCTATTAACCAGGCTAGTTTATACATGTAAACAGTGCTATCTTCATGCATTTCATTTAGTAAAATGAGACAACTAGTTTACCATCACTGACATTCTCTTAACTCTGGTTCACATAATCCTATAGTTTGCTTGTTAAAACTGAAAATGAGTTGTTATAGAAGAACATAGTTATAATAATTGACATTGGTACTTATACAGCTGCAACTTGTAATGATACATCTTTTCGACTCAGTGTAGGGGACCATAGTCGGGCTTCATATTTAGAATGTTAACAACAGCTAAATTTGGATTATACTGAGATGAAAATCAACATTCATGTAAATGTCACATTTCAGAGCGTAGCCAAAGCTCAGTGTACTTAATACTTTTTCAGAAAAGTCGTGGTTGTATTGACATTTAAAATGTCACTTGTGCTTGAAGGTGATGACTCCATTCAGTGAACTGGTGTGTGCTCCAGCTGGAGTCACTCTGAAAGAAGCTAACCAAATACTGCAGAAGAGCAAGAAAGGTAAAACACTTTATCTTGATGCTCTCATGGTTTCGTAACTGTTGTTTGAAAAAGAAGGTTCTTAATGGATCAATCATTAAATAAACATGGGGTTAAGGTTTGTGATATTCAATCCTAGGGATAAAAACATTAGAAAACAACAACAACCTAAATATGCCAGTATTTTCTTTATAGTTTAATTTATATTGTAATATTTCATTCTGGTACATGGTGGACCGCTGTCTCCTAATTTACCTTCCTAGTAATTACCCACCTTGAATTTCACAGACAGTTTGATATGAAATTGTCAATTATATTCTATTTTCTAATTATGTTCTCCTGGTAAGCTTTGTGAATACAGACCTGGTGTATTGCACTTGGAAATAAAGCTGGTCATTGGTACACTGTCTTCTGATTGCAGGAAAGTTGCCTATTGTCAATGACTCAAATGAACTGGTGGCTCTGATAGCAAGAACAGACACGAAGAAGAATCGCGAGTACCCATTGGCGTCCAAGGACGAGAAGAAACAGCTACTTGTAGGAGCAGCAGTGAGCACTCACGAAACTGATAAGCCTCGAGCCGAGGCACTCGTGAACGCTGGGGCAGATTTCATTGTTATTGTAAGTGATTTTGTGTTTGTTAAGTAATCTTAAAATTGCCTAATGTAATGTAGATTTAGCAGAATACTGCGTGCTTGAAATATGTACATGTAAGTAAATGTATTGTTGACCAAGTAAGAAAATTTTAGATATAAGGTATTTCAGTACCTTAATCTGAAACAGATTTTGCATTGTAAGCATTAGTAGCACGGTAGGAAACTTAAGCATTTCTTGACATCTGAAACATCTAAGTAGTGTTCATTCTTTTTAATCATCGGTTATTAGATTGGGGTATGTCGTTGGGCGGGGTGGCGGCGTTAACTTTTCGTTTCTGCTCTCTAACTTAAGAACGGATTGAGATATTTTAATGAAACTTCATACATAGATACCTTATATTGATTGGGATTGCATATGGGGTGGGTGGCGTCAAGGTCACTGTTACTAAAAATAGAAAAATGGTTTCCACTCAATAACTTGAGAATGCATCGAGATATTTTAATGAAACTTCATGCATAGATACCTTATATCTAGATCTCGCTTGGGAATGCATATTAGGTGGGTGGGGTCAAGGTCACCATTAGTAAAAATAGAAAAACTGTTTCCATTCAGTAACTTGAGAACGCATCGAGATATTTTAAAGAAACTTCAGACAAAGATACCTTATATCGAGACCTCGCTTGGGGTTGTATATGGGGTGGGTGGGGTCAAGGTCAAGGTCAGCATTACTTAAAATAGAAAAAAGATTTTTGCTCAATAACTTAAAAACTCATTGAGATATTTAAATGAAACTTCATATATATATACCTTATATAGAGACCTTGCTTGGGATTGCATATGGGGTGGGTGGAGTCCAGGTCAAAGTCACCATTACTAAAAATAGAAAAACGGTTTCCGCTCAATTACTTGAAAACGCATCGAGATATTTAAATGAAACTTCATACATACATGACTGTATATATCTTATGAGACTTTACTTGAGATTGCATATGGGGTGGGTGGGGTTAAGGTCACCGTTACTAAAAATAGAAAAAGGTTACGGCTAAATAACTTGAGAACTTCATACATATATACCTTATATCGAGACCTTGCTTGAGATTGCATATGGGGTGGGTGGGGTCAAGGTCATCATTTCCAAATATAGAAAAACGGTTTTCGCTCAATAACTTGACAACGCATATAGATATTTTAATGAAACTTCATACATAGATATCTTATATCGGGAGCTCACTTGGGATTGCTTATGGGGTGGGTGGGATCAAGGACTCTGTTACTAAAAATAGAAAAATAGTTTAATAACATAAGAAGCCATCAAGATATTTGAATGAAACTTCATAAATAGATACCTTATATCTAGACCATGCTTGGGATTGCTTATGCGGTGGGTGTGATCAAGGTCAAGGTCAGTGTTGTAAAAATAGAAAAACGCTTTCAGCACAATTACTTGAGAAAGCATTGTGATATATTAATGAAACTTTATACATAGATACCTTATAATGAGACCTGGTTGGGATTGCATATGGCACCCAGGAATTTCTTTCATTATTGTGCTGACTTTTATGCATTTCATTTGAAAAATTTGGTTTTCGTGGAATTTCCACGTTTCTTTTGTGAAAGTTATATATGGGGTTCATTCTTTAGTGAAAGTGGTAAATGGTATATATCGTGTTTTGTTATGCCCCCAAAGGAGGGTATATAGTAGTCGCACCGTCCGTCTGTGGGTGGGTGCGTGGGTGGGTGAGTGGGTGGGTGGGTGAGTTCCGTCTGTCCAAACTTCGTATCCGCTCTGTAACTTTTTAATGCCTTGAGGGATTTTAATATAGCTTCACATTATTATTCCCCATGACTAGATGATGTGTCACGTACAATTCCCATGCTCGTCAGTCAAAGGTCAAGGTCACAAATCAAGGTCAAAGGTCATGAATTTTTGTTTCTGCTGCCTCGATGGATTTTAATATAACTTCAGATTATTATTCCACATGACCTGACAATGTGTCGCGTGCACCTCCCATACTCGTTGGTCAAAGGTCAAGGTCACAATTCAAGGTCAAAGGTCATGAATTTTCATTTCTGCTCCATAACTTCTAAATGCCTGGATGGATTTTAATATAACTTTAGATTATTATTTGACATGACCAGACGATTTGTCACGTGCGACTCCCATGCTTGTCGGTCAAAGGTCAAGGTCACAATTTAAGGTCAGAGGTTATGAATTTTTGTTTCCGCTCTGTAACTTGTTAACGCCTTGAAGGATTTTAATATAACTTCAGATTATTATTCCCCATGACCAGATAATGGGTCGTGTACAACTCCCTTGATGGTCGGTCAAAGGTCAAGGTCACAATTCAAAGTCAAAGGTCAATTATTTTTGTTTCCACTTCATAAGGCCCTACCAATTTGATTCTATGTTTAGCATCCTCGGGCTGGTAGGTTTTTGAATGCCTGAATGAATAAATTAGCAACTTTGATAATGTGAAAAATCATTCTGGAAAGCGTAATAAAATTGGAAAAAAAAGAAAAACATGGACTTTTAGGTGTCTTTACAAAAAATTTGTAAAACATAGCGTGCAACTAGTCAATTTACACAGTTTTTCCTGCCTGGTTGGTAGGTTTCGCAAAATCATGGGGACGCTAAACATAGAATAAAATAAGCATGGCCTAACTTCTAAACGTCTGGAGGGATTTAAATGTTACTTCAGTTTATTATTCTCTATGACCAGACAATGTGTCGCATACAACTCCAATGCTTGTCTGTCAAAGGTCAAGGTCACAATTCAAGGTCAAAGGTCAAGGATTTCTGTTTCTCCACCATAACTTCTAAACGTTTGGAAGGATTTTAATATTACTTCAGATTATTATTTCCCATGACCAGGCAATGTGTCGTGTACAGCTCCCATGGTCCTCAGTCAAAGGTCAAGGTCACAATTCAAGGTCAAATGTCAAGGAATTTTCTTTCTGCTCTATAACTTCCAAAAACCTTGAAGGATTTTATTATTACTTCAGATTATTTTTTGCCATGACCAGATGATGTGTCACATACCACTTACATGCTCCTTGGTCAAGGTCTTTAG
Source organism: Congeria kusceri (assembly GCA_027627225.1). Lineage (NCBI taxonomy): Eukaryota > Metazoa > Mollusca > Bivalvia > Myida > Dreissenidae > Congeria > Congeria kusceri. Next base: position 33,808,567 of record CM051035.1, read on the forward strand.
GTCCAAGGTTACACGTAAAAGGTCAAATATTAGAATGAACTTTTTGTATGTAGCATCATTTTTGCCAACATGTAAGGAATGTAATAACTTGGTGGGAATGAAAATTATTATTATAAGGCAGTGTGTCAAACAACAAACAGCTGTGTTTTCTGAAATCTCAAGATATTTGTCCAGTGCACAATATTGTACTCTGACATTGTTTTGCCTTCCTCTGACAAGCATATGCTTCGGGGGCATATGTCACATCTTGTGACAAGCCTTGTTATAAATTTAAATTGATAACTTCTTATGTACTTATTTTGAATGTTTGCAGGATTCGTCACAAGGGAATTCAGTCTACCAGATCGAGTTGATAAAGTGGCTGAAACAACAGTTGCCTGAAATTCAAATTGTTGGTGGAAATGGTGAGTGCATTGGTTTCAGTCTAGCACCCTATATTTGATTTCCTTTCTGCCTGTCTGGATATATGGATACATGGTATTTTGGGTACAAATATGTGTCTCGGTTTGTTGATTGTTAATAAACACTAGACAACATTCAACATTAATTGTAAAAAATTAATCCTGGGGAGGGAATATCAGTACCTTGTTATGGCAAGTTCTGATCCCAACCCTGTATTGCTTATGCACTTTGCAAAGATGGGTGCAAGACTTCTTGTGCATATTTTTGAGTAGCTATAATGATCAAAATATTTTGGAGTCATCACATTAATAGAGACAATTAAAGGGGCTATGTCAACGAAAAGGGCCCCAAAGGGGCAATTGCAGAAAAAAAATCTCAACATTTAATATTAATATTGGCATATAATAAAGGTTAAAATAATGTATATATAATGCAAAAAGAGTTTTTGCATTGTGAGAAAAATAATTATATAATTTAGGATGTGTTTGTTTGGTTCTTTTATTGTTTACACTTTGATGTCATGTTTGTGGGTATCGTACATAACCATAGTATGCCCATTCATTTTCACAAGTCAGAATAGCGCAGTTGGTTACAGCGCTGTCTACTGTCATTTGTTCTTACGACTCCGTCGTCGTGAGTTCGATACAAAACTAATTCAAGTTTACTTTTTTCAAGTATTTGTCTCTACTGATTTTTATCAAAATTCTCATAATGTAGTAAATTATTCATACGTTATTTATTGTATACACCTTTGTATTGCTGATTTCTTGAACATAATAACATTAAAATTGCTATGGGAGATCACTTTTTTGTTGACATAGTCCCTTTAACATAACAAGTATCATTACTTGTTCTCTATTAACTAGACATATATTAATAAAACGTTGTGTTAAGAATTTGACTAGTTGCCAGGCAAATTATGAAGACCAAACGAGAGAAATCATTTGAAACACATAATGAATTTATAATACCATAATTTACCATGTATTACGCGCACCCATGTATAATGCGCACCCGATTTTTGAAGCGAAATTTGGGGAAAAAAAACAACCAAAAAACAATTTGCAGCTGTTGTTTGTTAATGTCCGCTGCTGTTATTTTGCCAACTTTTGTCCATGTTTGTTGTTGTTGCTCTGGAGTAGTTTCCTCAGTTTACTTTCATATAAGACGTAATCATTATAAATTTTATGAAAGCTTTCATAATTACCTTGTTCATGAAACACCTATAAATCCAAATTGAATATAAATATTCATGTTAATGTTCAATAAAACTTAATATTCAGTAAGTTTTATGCCGTAACACCATCTCCATTTTCATTTCAATACATGTATTTTCTTCACTCCCTTTTAAATCTATAAACTATCCAATGCATTAACAAAACAACGGTCTGATTTTAATGACACCCTTAAAATTTCCCCTAGAAGGCCAACTCATAAATGCTCTATCGACAGTGCTTACATTGTTCAGGTACAATAGTATTGATTGATGCTGTTTTCACTGACCACATGCTAATCGTGTTACACGCTTAACTGCTACAAACCGCTAGAAGCTGGCCCCAGTTCGGCTGTCACATCAAAGACTTGTTGAAGTTTGATTGACACCGTTGCTATGCTGTTGCTAACGGCTTGCAGATTTAGAGGCCTGGCTAATTGATGATGTCGCGCTTTCACTCTTTAGTTGTAACAGGTGTTATTATCAATGACTGTGTTTATAACGGTTGTTATTGTTTATTCAACTTGGAAATATAATTGCAAGGTAATTGGAATGCAATGTTTTGTTTATAAAAATATTATGAATTAAATATGAAATAAAAATAAAGAAATATTAACTAAATTAAAAAAACAAACATGGCTGAAAATGACTGTTACCGTGTATAACGCGCACCAAATTTTCATAACCGAATTTTAGGGTAAAAAGATGCGCATAATATATGGTATATTACGGTTATGAAGCTTGTTTGTTCAAAGTACATGTAACTGCTGATCATGCTGACATATTCTTTGTTACTTTCAGTTGTAACTGCTGCCCAGGCCAAGAACCTGATAGATGCAGGTGTGGATGGTCTCAGGGTGGGGATGGGCAGTGGATCCATATGCATCACTCAAGAGGGTAAGGAACTGTTCACTCACACAGTGATCATAAGTAGCAGGTAGGCCAAACAGGCCCAAAGTCGTATACATTTTAACAATGTTAATTCGAATTCAGCACGCTATTATTACTCGAGAGTAGAAAAAACAAACAAAAAACAAGCCTGCCTATATAAAACAGGAAATCTGAGCCCAGTTTAAATTTACCAGGGCAGTGTTTTTAGGCTTGCGCTAATTTCGGCCACTGATGTCATGTTGTATATGATAGGATAACATTTAAGATTTACTACTGTTGATACTGTCATATTATTGGGTTTGTATTGTTTGCTACAAATTACTGACTGATTATGTCAGGGAGTAGCTAAAACTTTGTTCAGTAAGGCTACATCAGTTGGAGTGTTCTTGATGGGTGTGGAACAGCAGAATACATCTTTTATTGGTTTGAAAATGGCTTCATTATCAGAATTTTTTTTTAAAGGGAATAGTGGTATCAACGAAATGCATCTAAAGATATAGTTTCTCGACCAAAATGTTGCATTTGTGGATGTAGTCTTTTTAAAACCTGTCATGTTAACACATTTATTGACAGTGATGGCAGTGGGGCGCCCACAAGCCACGGCTGTGTACAAGGTGGCGGAGTATGCACGCAGGTTTGGTGTGCCTGTCATCGCTGATGGAGGCATATCCACTGTAGGACATATCATCAAGGCACTGTCACTAGGGGCCTCAACAGGTTTGCTTTCATCTGGGTATTGTGGTTTAACTTTATTTCTTTTACATTTTCATTTAGCTATTTTAAAGGCGTTAGACGCAGTGTCACTGGCTAAAGACAAAACTACTTTTCCCCTAAAGTCTAACTGTGTTTCACTAACTGACTGATCACTATTGTATTTCTAACCTTGATGTGGAGTTTGCTCTCCAACTATCATCGTTTACAGAATAAAGTTATTTTTACAAGACGCCTTCCTCAAACTATGATATCCTGACTTTTGGAATGGCTTAACACACTTTCAATCAAATCTGGTAGGCCAATCAACTTTTTCTCCATTAACACTTCAGCAATGATGGGATCACTGCTGGCAGGAACCTCAGAGGCACCAGGAGAGTATTTCTTCGCTGACGGTGTTCGTCTGAAGAAGTATCGAGGCATGGGGTCGCTTGATGCCATGGAGAAACACCGGGCCAGCCAGAGCAGATATTTCAGGTACTTGGGTCTCAGGAGACATGGTGTTGTCCTTAGCTAGAGATCTGAAGTCTCCCACTGAATTTTCTTTGGTCAAAATTTACCTTATAACGTTGACATTCTACTCATTTGAGCTAGTTTGTATGTTTTATGAAGAATTAGTTGTAGCTATACAGGATTTTTAGCTCACTATTCACTGAATAGATCGAGCTATACTACTCACCAGTTCGTTTCGTAATTTTCTGGTTAAGGTTTGTGTTCAGGAAGTCCATATCTCTGTAACTGCTACAGATATTAAATTAAAGCTTCACACGTCTTCGGGGTCGTTATGTGAGGTCACTTACCAATGCCAACACCTCTGACCTGCAATTTAGCAGAATTACGCCCCTTTTTATTGCTCTGAAGGAACTTCCAGGGCATATAGTAATCGCGTCATTCGTTCGTCCGTCCGTCCGTCAGTCCATCACGCTTCTTGTGTGGAGCATAACTCCATTACTATTGAAGGGATTCAAATGGAACTTCATATAATGATAGAGGACAATGAGAAAAAGTGCTGAGTACTAAGACGGCAACTCTTTCTTCAATATTTACAGACTTATTGCCCTTTGTTTAATTTTCTTGTGCGGATCATAACTCCATTACTATTGAAGGGATTCAAATGAAACTTCATCTAATGAAAGAGGACAATGAGAGAAAGTGCTCAGTACAAGAACCACAACTATTTCTTCAATATTTACAGATTTATTGCCCTTTGTTTAATGTTCTTGTGCGGAGAATAACTCCATTAGTATAGACGATTCCAGGAATTAGCAATGCGCAAATTATCTGCCCCTGAATACTCTTCCGTTCGCCATTACGGTACTGCAAAGATGTTGACAGCTGTGCTAATCAAGAAACACGTCGATTGGAAAATACCAGTTTACGCTACATATTGACACAAAATGCCTTACGAGCGAAGTGGTGGAAAGCAGTGTGTTGTTGTAGGCTGTACGAACTATAAAAAAATGCTGTTTGATTGGAAGAATTCAGTATGTGAAGAACACAAGGTTCAGAACAAAGACTGTCCATATCTGCAGCCATTTAATTTCCACTGTATTCCAACCAATGAGGAGAAAAGACGAGATTGGTTAAAATCAATAAACAGGAAAGAGTTTAACCCATCCACTAAGTCATTGGTAAATAAAACGGTTTATTCTGTATATTAATTGTAATTAATTTTACAACTGTACTGTACATGTATTGAACCAAGTTGTGGTATTAAAAGGAAGTTGAGATTGAGAAAAGTGTATATGTAACAAAATAATTGCTTTGTTTGGTTTATGTAATTTTTACACATACCGTATTTTACATAAATATTTTATCGAAATGTTAAATTTGACAAATAGTTTAATTAGTAATCCATATTTCATGTGTGTGATTTCATAAATTAAAATTTTAATTATATAATATGATCAGTAGTTACTGCAATTTGTCCAGTTAATGCTAAGAAATAGGTCAGAGCATTTTATCATGTTTTATACCAATCGTGTGTACTTTGTGAACAAATTTATTTATTATTTTATTATTATTTTGTAGGTGTGTTTGTTGATAGCAAACCCTCCAAGGAAAATCCGGTGCCAGTCTTGCACAGGGATCATCCTAGCCCAAATTTTAGGGAGAAGTGACTTCTCCTTTGCCGAATTCAGGGAGAAGTTTATCGATAACTGACACTGGCACGTAACGCAGCTATTTAGCCAATCAATCAATTGAATATGTGTAATTAATTAATTACAAAGACTGCAACCTCTAGTAATGAAAGAGAAACACAAAATAGCTTAATAAGTTTTATTGGCATTAGAAACAGTATTTTCAAAAAAACAAGCACTCATGTTTATGTTTATGACAATTGATACTAACACTTCATAAGGCAGTCACTGGTTTTCTTTAAAATAATGTCATGATATAAAGAGTATATGTTACAATGTAAATTATTAACGCCCTTGATATTTCTCCTAATAACGCTACATGTTATACATCACTCAGGTAGACAAGTACCGGTATTGTACACCACTTGGTTGTCAGCAAGCTGCACGTGGAAATCGTGCAACATAATTTTCCCGCCGTTAGTCGGCGTCAGAACAAAGAAACCACAGGAGAATGAAATAACGTTGTAATGGTGTCGCGTGTTGTTCAATGCTTTTGTTTGGATGATGTCATTTACTACAAAATGGGAATTGGATTATCTGTTACTTTTCACACATGGTGTTTGTTACGATTGTGTTAATTGCGGAAATGGAAAATAATTGATCAGTGTATCTTTTTGTTTTAATTTTAAATTAATTGTCAGTTCTAAGGCCAATCATCGCAATTAAGCAAACAGCAAATATTCATAGCCTGAATATAAGTTCTTGTACAGTACGTGAAATGGTAATAATAACTCTGAATGACTGTAAATTCTAGTGTAAACCGGCTGATCATATCGTCCAGTGTGCACTCGCTTTCTTGGTTCCCGACAGCCTTTGCTAATAACAGATTTACTTGAAAGCAAGTAAGCACAGTCGGGAACCGCAATTGGAATAACCTTAGCCGATTGGTTGATTGATTAACACAATGCCAGATAGTGAAGTGTAACAAACTTTCTCACGCTGTCTACAGATCGATTATGGATAATTGTAGCATCGTTATCTCCACAATCAGATAAACCATGACAGTAGTGGGCATAAGATTAGAGGAATAAGCATTAGTATTGAAAATTTTCGGCGATTTTGATTTTACTGTGATCAGATCACAGGGCGAAGTCAGACACCATAGGGCGACGATTTCGCCCATGTCGCCCTCTAGGATAATCCGTGTTGCATATGGGATTCGAGGTTAAGCACACACCAGCAAGGAGACCATTAGTACGTTAAACGTTGAATTTTCAACCAAAACCATTATGGACAGATGACTCCAAAGAAATCTTCACAGCTACTCCTATTCAGCCCGAACTTCCATTTTTTGATAACATTTCTAGCCAATGTGTTGCTGTGTGTTGCAACTTACAAATTTGTGCAAAAATGTTTCAAAATCTGTTTTAGTTGACACGTGTACTCAGAAGATGTAGTAGCTCTTGACCACAACTACTGGTATACACAGCCCACTCGAAATGCAGGAACACAGCATAATGTTTCAGAATTCAACATTGACCAAATTTCATCAGATGCCGAAGCTAAATTCTACACTGGTTTAAGGCTTAATGTCCTCGTGACACTTATTGCAACTTTATGTAAATTTGGTAAAGCCTTGCCATATAAACTAACCATTGCAAATCAAACTCTGCTGGTTTTGATCAGGCTTAGGTCAGGAATTATATTCCAGGACCTAGCCTGGCGTTTTAGTGTGTCAAGACAGTTGGTGAGCCTCATATACAAATCCTGGATTGACATCATGTCCACAGAGTTGGCCGAGTGTGTAGTTTGGTTGCCAAGAGAAACCATAAGAAGAAGTTTGCCACTATCTTTTAGGAATTCATACCCTCTGACAACCAGCATTATAGATTTGTTCTGAAGTGTTTATTCAGAGACCATTTTCATTAAAAGCCAGGGCACAAACATGGAGCACATACAAAGGTCACAATACAGCTAAGTTTTTAATTGCTGTTGCCCCAAATGGTTTTATTATGCATGATTCTCCACTGTTTGGTGGTCGAGCTAGTGATAATTATATTGTCAAAAACAGTAGTTTCCTGGACTTTTTATTACCAGGTGATGAAGTTATAGCTGATAGAGGCTTTCCTGGACTTTTTATTACCAGGTGATGAAGTTATAGCTGATAGAGGCTTTACTATTGCTGAAGAGTTGTGTGCAAGGAGAGTAAAACTAAATATACCTTCCTTCATGAAAGGACGTGCACAGCTAACAGAACAAGAAACTATTGAATCTAGGCGTATCGCTGCTGTCAGAATTCATGTTTTAAGGGCTATAATGCGAATGAAATCTTACAGTATTTTTAAACACTAAGCTTGTGAACAAGTCGCTAAAAAATGTTAACAAAACTGTAAGTGTTGTTGCTGCACTGTGCAATATGCGTGACCCACTAATCAAGGAAGATGATGTTGTGTAATTGTTTTCTCATGATGTTAGCATTAAGCTAAAACTGAAATTGTTGTATATATATATATATATATATATCAGTAAGGAATGTCGAAGAACAAAATGATAGTTGTATATGACAAATAACAATAGTAAGACAATTTGCATGATGGTTTTGCAATTGATGATAGTATTTGATATATGTGGTATTTTCATTATGAATTTAATTTAGAGAATGTTGGTAATAAAGTAAATTAATGTAACATGTTGTTTATTAATTCTCCTGTATGGTAGGTGCTAGAAGTGCATTTAGCACAGGGGCGGTATTCACGAAACATCTTAAGTAATTCTTAAATATTTTCAATAAAATTGTAATATATTGTATTTTTTTTATTAAATTCACACATTTGTATGTTGCCATTTTTCTGCAGATAACATTTTAATACTGACGTCATTTCAAAATGTTATTTCGTTATGCACTATTTTTATACAGAGTAATGCAGTTAAGGAAATTTCCTGATTTCAGGGTAAGGATAAAAGTTATCTTAAACTGCTTTGTGAATACCACCCAATGCCATTACTAATATACTGTTAATTACACACAGACTGAAAACAACAATGACTGCAGGATGTAAAATAGTTTGTCAACAATGAAATATTTGATACAATTCAGTATTCTTAATTGAATTCGACACAAACAATTGTAGATTGATTGCATGCAAATATTAATGTTTATCATCATTAACTGGTATGACTCAAGATGGTCATGCATGAGCAAATAGTAATTTTCACATCTGTTTATAAAGTCAATGCAAGTTCATTCAAACAAATACTACATGTAATGTTTATCATCAGTAAATTGCATGAATTAAAATGGTAGTGCAGACAATGCGAAACCTGTTTGGCATGCTGGATATAATATTTATCACATATATTGAACATATTTAATGCTAATAATACGTTTGTTGAATAAATAAAGGAAGTACAACTGCATCAATTAGCTGTATGCATAATGTTATGTCAAACTATTAAATAATAATCAATTATTTAACAGTGTATATATCATGATTTCAACATTTGATGTAAACTTTACAAATCATTATGTTCGACAGCTGATTTAGAGGTTTAGTGGAATCTGGTCATGTTCAATAGTATTACATTTATTCAGTCAATCTTTTGTACAGATGCAAAATCTGGAATTCTATTAAACTGCAGTTCATCCGTTAAAGGGACTTGTTCACAGATTTTCGTATTTTTGAAAAATGTCATTAAATGAATTTACTTACAAAACTGTCATATCTGGAATAGTTTTAAATAATTATAATAACAAGGAAAAAGATAAAAATAAAAAATGTGCCTGCCCTGGGGTTCGAACCCGGGACCCCTAGAAGCAAAATCTAACGCGCTACCACTACACCACGCAGGCTTTTGATTTTGAATGGCAGTTTAAACGCTATGTCAGTAATACACGTTTTTGCTAAATTATCTATGAAAAGCGTTACAAACGCTTTATTATTTTTCCAATTTCGATTGATGATTATAAATAAACGAACATATCTTTTTAACATTTTTCTTAGTCAGGAGTGGTATTTTGCTTGTGTGAATATAATGCATACATTCTTTTTTGAATCTATGACAATTTTTTTGAAAATTGTCATTTTGCCAAACTGTGAACAAGTCCCTTTAAACGAACAAGCATATGATTAAAATAAACATTTTTGGCTCGACGTTAATTTAAGTTCAAGAACAAAATCCTGATCATAAGCAACATCAGCTACAACTTGATTACCTACTGTCCACACAACAAACTTGCACATGGTTTTGCCAGTGCAGAACATCGACAGTTGAACCTGGGCATAGTAGCCGTTCTTTCCTTTGGGGTTCAGTACTGGCACACCATTTTGTAGATACACATCATATTTACCAGACTCAACAAGTCTTTAACCGGTCTGATGGGACATTTGATTTCAAGCACAGCATTGTCGTCGACATGAGCCACAAAGTCCCCATGATCAAGGTACTGAGGCATGAAAAAAAAAATGTTTGTTTCAGGTAACATGCCCAAAAAAATTAGGGTAGGTAGGTCGGGATTTTTTTTTTTTTTTTTTTTTTGGTTAATGGTCAACTTGAAGATTCTAAAACTGAATAAATATTCAAAACGTATCAGTAATATCCTTAAACATTGTTTATAAGTGGATACTATCAAAACAAAACACTTATTTATGCAAAAATACACATTAAAGGTAAATAAACCAAAAATCAATCTGGCAAAACCAGGCAAACCCAAAAAAATGTTCTAGGGTCGGGGCATTTTTTTAGGGTAGGTAGGGTTACCTGAAACAAACATATTTTTTTTTACGCCTGACTGGTTTTCGTTGTACAGTCACTATTCTTAGCCACTTGTTCAGTTTGAAGTTCTATTTGGCTAGGTTTATCAAATACGATGTTAATGATTTTTTCTTGTAGCATCCCTTTGGTGATGCCTTGGCCCCATGTCTGCTTTTTATATATGCATTTCTTGCCACACATACCATTTTTCCATACCATCACTATGGCTATATGATCTCCCGTTTCCAGCAGGGCAGGTACAATGCGCTGTCTCTACTGAGCCATCATTTAGGGCAACCCACAACTGGTAGTCCATTTGCCCTGTACCAGGCTGACTTGGGCACACTTCAGCTTTGAGGAAACTCACACCGTCCACCTTGTATGAGTAGATATTTCCCAGCCACCCATTTTGCACATAGTTGTACGCATATGTGGATCGGAAACTCTTCAGCTCCTTCCCGTCGTACGCTTTCCTGTGGATCAGGTAGTCGACCAGGTCCTCATACTCCATTCTTGGCCAGGCCTTGTACCGATCCTTCTCCCAAGCACATTCACCAGGGGGTAGTTCTGCAATTATAAATACATGCCATGCTGTCATTTTCATGAAATCATTTATCATTTAAGTGGGTGCAGTAACGTTAAAGCCGCATCCCATTGAATATAATTCAATACATCTTAAATTGGCATTAGTTCTAATGAACGTTAATCACGTTTAATTGACTGAAAACTGTTTCTTATTTACGAAAGGCATTTTATAATGTATATAGTCAACTACATTTGGTACGAACGGAATACACACTAATGTACATGCTGATTTACTCCAGAGGCATCACCAGCAATCGCATGTAGATAACTATACGTAAAGTTACCCAAACGTTATTATTTTACTGATTTCAATTAGCTCTTATGTATTTTGATTGGCAAGATGTCCATTAGAAATGATTTCAAGTTTTAGTTTCATTAATATATTTATGGACTGCTGCTTTAATAACAATGAATATACATTTTTATATATAGAAAGAGGGAGGTTTAAATGTCAATAACATGTCTAAAACTTAACAAAATAAAAACATTTGGCAAATTAAAGTACTGACTACTGTCCACTGACAAATATAAATAACTGAATCAGAAAATTTTCATAAATACGAGGCTTTATTAAACAATTACAGTGTAAATATGAACAAGATTTGTTATTAAACCGTATACATGACCTCAAAATACCATTAGTAGTCCGGGTTTTTTATTTTCTCTGTTAATTTTCATCAAATTCAATTAAGGTCATTGTTTATTTACACATCATAACTTCCGCTAGGTTTTAACGAATTTTCAGAACGTTTTCAGCGTCCTAGCTTACAGCTAAGTTCACAAACTGTATTCCACCATTGTATTATTTACGCAAATTTTGGTTTGTGTCCATTTCTGCAGTAAATTTTGTCGAACACTTTTTTGGCGCTGAAATTTGAAGTAGCTGGTTCGCAGTACCGTAATGGCGGACGGGTCACGTGACCAACAAAATGGCGGCCGTCTAATTTATTGTTCTGGAATCGTCTATTGAAGGGATTCAAATGAAACTTCGTATTATGAAAGAGGACAATGAGAGGAAGTGCAGAGCACGAGGACCACAACTCTTTCTTCAATATTTACGGAGTTATAGTCCTTTGTTTTATTTTCTTATGTGACATTAATTGTCTTGTGCAGAGCATTTCTCCATTTGTATTGAAGGGATTCAAATGTAACTTCATATAATGATAGAGGACAATGAGTGGAAGTGTAAAGTACAAGATCCACAACTCTTTCTTTAATATTTACTGAGTTATTGCTTTTTGTTTTATTTTCTTATGCGAAGCATTAATTTTCTTGTGTGGAGCATACTTCCATTAGTATTTAAGGGATTCAAATGAAACTTCATAGAATGGTAGTGGACAATAAGAGGAAGTGCAGAGTACAGGGACCATAACTATTTCTTCAATATTAAGTAGTATTGCCCTTTGTTATACCCCCAAAAACGAATTTTAGGGTGGGGGGTATATAGGAGTGAGCTTGTTGGTCCGTCCGTCTGTCGGTCTGTTGGTTTTTGGTTTCCGGATGATATATTCAAATAATTTTTCATACACGTGTAACATCATAGAATACAGGTAAAGTTTGATGTTGGTTTCAAACCACTAAATTTTGACAGAGTTATGGCCCCTTTTCTACGTAAAATTCCCTAAAAACATGGTTTCCGGACGATAACTCAAAAAAGGCTTGACATATTCAGTGAGTCGTCAACTTTTCATTCAAACAACATCTCCTAAACCGCTGGGCAGATTTTTACCAAACTTCACAGGAATGATCCTTGGGTGAACCTCTTTTAAAGTTGTTCAAATCTTTCCGGTCCGCTGAATATGTAGGTCACCAGAGCTAAAAATAGATTTAAAAAGTGACAACTTTAAAAATCTTCTATGAAACTGCAAGGCTCAGACCTATATTTGATATGTGACATCCTCTAGAGGTCCTCTACAAAGATTGTTCAAATTATACCCCTGGGGTCAAAATAGGCCATGCCCAGGGGATCACATGGTTTATATAGAATATATTATAGCAAAATGACTTTAAAATCTTCTCCTCTGAAACCACAAGGCCCAGAGGTTTCATATTTGGTATGTAACATCCTATAGTGGTCCTCTACAAAGATTGTTCAAATTATGCCCCTGGGGTCAAAACGGGCCACGCCCCGGGGGTCTCATGGTTTATATACAATATATAGCAAAATGACTTTAAAAATCTTCTCTTCTGAAACCGCAAGGCCCAGAGGTTTCATAGTTGGTATGTAACATCCTTTAGTGGTCCTATACAAAGTTGTTCAAATTATGCCCCTGGAGTCAAAACTGGCCACGCTCGGGGGTCACATGGTTTATATAGAATATATAGCAAAATTACTTTAAAACTCTTCTCCTCTGAAACCACAAGGCCCAGAGGTTTGATATTTGGTATGTAACATTCTATAGTGGTCCTCTACAAAGATTGTTCAAATTATGCCCCTGGGGTCAAAACAGGCCACGCCCCGGGGGTCTCATGGTTTATATAGAATATATAGCAAAATGACTTTTAAAATCTCCTTCTCTGAAACCACAAGGCCCAGAGGTTTCATATTTGGTGTGTAACATTTTAAAGTGGTCCTCTACAAAGATTTTCAAATTATGCCCCTGGGGTCAAAACTGGCCACGTCCAGGGTGTTACATGGTTTATATAAACTTATATAGCAAAATGTCTTAAAAGCATCTTCTCTGAAACCGCAAGGCCCAGAGGTTTTGTATTTGGTATTTAACATCCTTTAGTGGTACTCTACAAAGATTGTTCAAATTATGCCCCATGGGTCAAAACAGACCACACCCCATTGGTCACATGGTTAATATAGACTTAAATAGCAGAATGACTTAAAATTCTTCTCCTCTGAAACCGCAAGGCCTAGAGGTTTCATATTTCGTATGTAACATTGTATAGTGGTCCTCTACAAAGAGTGTTCAAATTATGCCCCTGGGGTCAAAACTGGTCACGCCGGGGGGGGGGGGGGGTCAAATGGTTTATATAGACTTAAATAGCAAAATGACTTTAAAAATCTTATCCTCTGAAACGGAAAGGCCCACAGCTTTCCTATATTTGTAATGTAACATTGCATAGTGGTCCTCTCCAAAGATTGTTCAAATTATGCCCCTGGGGTCAAATCTGGCCACCACCTGAGGGGTCACATGGTTTATATAGACTTAAATAGCAAATTGACTTAACAAATCTTTACCTGAAACCGCAAGGCCCACAGCTTTCCTATATTTGGTATGTCACATTGCATAGTGGTCCTCTCCAAAGATTGTTCAAATTATGCCCCTGGGGTCAAATCTGGCCACCCCCGAGGGGTAACATGGTTTATATAGACTTAAATAGCAAAATGACTTCAAAAATCTTTACCTGAAATCGCAAGGCCCAGAGGTTTCTTCAAATGAAACTTCAAATAATGATAAGTGGACATTGAGAGGAAGTGCAGAGTACAAGGACCATAACTCTTGTCTTCAATATTTATGGATTTATTTGCCCTTTAGTTTTTGTGTGTGTAGAGCATATCTTCATTATTAACGAAGGGATTTTAAATAAAACCACATATATTTTGTAGAGCACGTTGAGAGGAAGTGCAGAGTACAAGGCCCATAACTCATTTTTAATATTTACAGAGTTATTATCCATTGTTTTCATTTGTGCAGATAGTTACTACCTTAGTATTGAAGAAATTTTAAATAACACCACATATATTGATAGTGGGCATTTATAGGAAAAGAAGAGTACAAGGACCATAACTCTTTGTTGAATATTTATGGAGTTATTGCCCTTCAGTTAATTTTCTTGTGCAGTGCGCAACTCCATAGTATTGAAGTGATTTAAAATAAAACCACATATTGATAGAGGATGTTGAGAGAAGTGCAGAGTACAAGGACCATAAGTATTTTTGTAGGAAGCATCATTTTTGCTAACATGTTACTGACATTGTGTTGCCTTCCTATGAAAGGCATATGCTTCCGGAGGCATAAGTCACCTTCTGTGACAAGCATTGTTGTACTAAGAGAATCAGGTTAAAGTTTGCATGCAACAACTCCGAATTTCTATATCTACTACAGATATTCAATTTAAACTTGTCACATGCCTTCAGGGTCATTATATAAGGTCACTGGCCAAGACCCATAACTGTGACCTGCAGAATTATGCCCATTTTATGTACTTAAAAAAGTGAGGTTAAGGTTTGCATGCAAGAGAAAATTCAGATTAAGGTTTGCATGCAACAAGTACATATCTCTGCAACTACTAAAGATATTCAATTGAAACTTTACACATGTCTTCGGGATCATTATTTGAGGTCAATGACCAAGGCCCATAACTCTGACCGGCAATTTAGCAGGATTATGCCCCTTTTTGTACTAAGAAAATCACGTTAAAATTTGCATGCAACAATTCCATATCTCCATATCTACTACAGATTTTTAGTTGAAACTTCACACATGCCTTCAGGGTCATTATATAAGATCACTGACCAATGCCCATAACTGTGACCAGCATTTTAGCAGAATTATGTCCCTTTTTGTACTTAGAAAAGTCAGGTTAAGGTTTGCGTGCAAGAGAAAATTCATGTTAAGGTTTGCGTGCAACAAGTACATATCTCTGCAACTACTAAAGATATTCAATTGAAACTTTACACATGTCTTCGGGATCATTATGTGAGGTCACTGACTAAGGCCAATAACTCTGACCTCCAGTTTAGCAGAATTATGCTTCTTTTGTACTTAGAAAATCAGGTTAAAGTTTGCATGCAACAACTCCATATCTCTATATCTACTACAGATTTTCAGTTGAACATGCCTTCAGGGTCATTATATAAGGTCACTGGCCAAGACCTATAACAGTGACCAGGATTTTAGCAGAATTATGCCCCTGTTTGTACTTTGATATTTCAGGTTAAGGTTTGTGTGCAACAAGTGCATATATCTGTAACTACTACAGATATTCAATTGAAACTGTACACATGTCTTCAGTGTCATTATGTGAGGTCACTGACCAAGGCCTATAGCTCTGTCCTACAATTTAGCAGAATTATGCCCCTTTTGTACTTAGAAATTCAGGTTAAAGTTTGCATGCAGCAACTTCATATGTGTATATCTACTGCAGATATTCAATTAAAACTTCACACATGTCTTCCGGGTCATTATATAAGGTCACTGGCCAAGGCCCATAACAGTGACCAGCATTTTAGCAGAATTATGCCCCTTTTTTTTCTGACAAAGGCAAATAACTGATGAAGAGGTTTGAATAGTTGAGCGCGCTGTCCTGAGACAGCTCTTGTTTTTAAATGTTAAAGGCCATTTGCTTATTTAAAATATCATAGTTCAAAATTTCTGAATCAGTTGAAATGTAGATGGATTTAGATTGGTAAATGTTTAAAATGTGTAAATTGTAAGCCTAACTTTGAATAGTTATAGTATTAATTTTTCATTACCAGTGAAAGTGACAAGTTGAAGGTTGCCCAGGGTGTCAGTGGGTCCATACAGGACAAGGGTTCGATCCACAAGTTTGTGCCGTACCTGATAGCGGGGGTGCAGCATGGATGTCAGGACATCGGCTCCAAGAGTCTCTCACATCTCCGGTATGGGGTCTTGCGTTGCTTAGGTTTAATCAATATATATTCCACATACAAAGTTTATTATTATATGTACATGGTTTACCAGTGCATTACTGTGTAGCTACAAGAAACTGCATTAATTAAAAAACAAAAGCATTCCTTAGATATTATCGTATATAGAAATGGACTGTTTATTCTTCCATTTGTTTTGCATCAGATCTACAGATTCTAAAATTTTGTGAAATCAATTTTCAGAATTTTTATCTTGGTTCGCTTGAAAGTTGTCAGATTTACTCTAAGAATAAAAAAAAGCATTTGTACCAGTATGTGTGCAAAAGTTTTCTTATCTGATCGGCAGTGTGCTTACACTGTACTGTATTAAAATCCCTGATAAGAAGGATATATTGCCTGAATTTAATAAGCTATTTAAATGAATACCTGCCTCAAATGTAATTTATATACGGTTGCCAGGTCTATGATGTACTCTGGAGAGCTGAAGTTTGAGCGTAGAACGACGTCTGCACAGATTGAAGGGGGTGTCCACAACCTTCACTCGTAAGTACCATGACGCTTTGTTAGAGAGATTGATCAGTAGTTAATTCGTGGAAGTAGTAAATTTGTTATTACAAAACTTTTATGTATAAGGAACAACCATTTTATTTAATGTCATAAACAGCTTTGTATATAAATATTATTTTTTTATATGTTAATCTAATTGTTCCGATTTTCAAGGTTGGAATAATGTTGGACATTACAAGAATACAAATTTGGAAATCTCTGTGGAATATTATTACTGTTGTCTTTTCTATACAATCTAGACTCGCATGCGCTAGTAGCATTTGGTTTATAGACATCCTTTGAGCAGATTGATCAGTATTTAATTTACAATTGGATGATAAAAACAACATAAAAGGCTGTCAGTTCCGTTCGTTTCTC
This sequence comes from Congeria kusceri, assembly GCA_027627225.1. Lineage (NCBI taxonomy): Eukaryota > Metazoa > Mollusca > Bivalvia > Myida > Dreissenidae > Congeria > Congeria kusceri. The sequence goes on from CM051035.1 coordinate 33,825,689, forward strand.
CCTAAGTTGATGGTGCTTAGATGCAGTTCTTATATAGTTTCTGCATACTTTATATTATAACCTGCTGTGCTTATTTTCTGGTTGCATAAAACAACTTGGCACATTTTTAATGAAAATTTATAGGTCTTGAAAGTACTTTTGTGCCCAAGAAGTTGTCATTCTAAAATTGCCACAGCCATTGACTTAGTGTTAAGTGTTTTATTCTTACAAATAATACTAACAAATAATTATTTAATATCATGTGTTGAATTGTTCATTGGATTGAATAGGTGATATACTTTTTCTGGGTAATGCCTCAACATTCAAAACATTGAAAAGTTTCTTATGATGGCCAGTATTGTGTTACATACACTAAACAATTTAAATGATATCTACATATTTTTAGACTGAAATATGTATTCTCATATATGTTGGTTTAAAACTGCTTTAATTGGAACCTGTATTTTTTCTCTGTAGTGTGTTACGTCTCTAAATGATTGTTTGGTGAGTAAACGGATTGTGTTCCAAAGGACAGTTTTCTGTCATGAAGCCGTGTGTCTCTATCACCTGCTTGAGAAGAATAACAGCTCTGCCATTCATTTAACTAGCATACAAGTTTACCCTCTTTTTCTTTTGTGATAATTCTTCATAAGATATGAAGAGTTTATACATATGATGTTTTATTTATTACAGTTGGAGACTGTTGTGTGAGCTTCTATACACAAAACACCTTTCATGCTGAAATCTGGCACATTCCTATAATTCTTGATTTATTACTTTAATTTGAAAATACTTAACATCAACAAAGATATTGTGCAAACATAATTTTCTGCATTACTCCTTTACATTGACATTAATAATTTTATTGCACAATTTGGTAGAAACTTTGGTATCTGATTGCTGAGAATTTAGCCGTTTTATTGTTTAGGATTTGGGACGTCTTTGTTTCAGAGATAGCAATTATTTGCTTGTAGTTGGTTTCAAGCATCGTAAACAGACCTGCTAAAATGGTATTTGCTGTTAATTAATGCTAATACCTTTTGTGGCCTACTTGTCCATTATGAGAATACTGATACAGTGCATTACAATTATACAAGTGCAAAGTTAATGAAAGAAGTATTTAATTATTTGTGAATATTCTTGCTTGGTTTGAACGGCCTTTTGATGTTGCTAGAAATTCATTGCTATGGTGCTGATTATCCCACACATTTCATAAATATAAAAGTGCCAAGAGTTTTAATAAAAGTTCTAGTGAGACGCACATTTATGTATTTATAGGGTAACATCATTATTCATCGCAGAAAGTTGTCCTATTAAATAATGCAGAAATAATTCCTAATAATAAAAACGTCCACAAATATTTTGACAACTTTAAAGAATTATCTTGCCTATAATAATGCATAATCATTCCAATTTGCCAACTTTTATGATGGATTTTAATTTCTACTTCACAATGTACGAGTTATTTTCCCCAAGGCTTATACGTTATTGAATAGCAATGTTGTGCAATTTTTTGCCAAGGTGGTATATGATACGTGCACATTCAAAAGTGTTCAAACTGCAAACAGAAACAAATTCGGGATTCAATAGGATTTTCTTTTATTAACTGTCGGTTGGTCGGTCGTTAGTCCACTTTAGTTTCCGCTCTCAGTCTCTAAGTCCAGCAGTTTTCATCTGATCTTCAACAAACTTCATAAAAATGTTTGTAGGTATAATATCTAGGCCAAGTTCGATAATCGGCCTAATAGCCCGGTATCTAAAATATGCCGTTTCCGTCCTGTATGTCCAACAGTTTTAAATCAATCTTCACTAAACTTGATATTGTAAAGATTGCTTTTCATCTAGAGGGAGCATACCTGATTAAGATACAGCTCTTGTTACATTTTTATAAACAATTAATCTTATTTTGTTGAAAACATGCTGGTACACAGCACGTCAAGTTTAGTATCTGTTCGCAGTACAAAAACTATTTTAATGTGCGCTCATTCATTACCACCCTTAATATCGGCAAGTAGAAACACCAGTTGCAATGAGTGAAAACATAACATGTAATCACAAGGTCAAATGAGGTGTGTTGTGGAAAAACCGGGCTTAATGCATGTGCGTAAAATGTCGTCCCGGATTAGCCTGTGCAGTCCGCACAGGCTAATCCAGGACGGCGCTTTGTGCTTTTATGGTAGTTTCTGTTTCAAGGAAGTCTCTCCTAAACATAAATCCACTGTAGGCGGAAAGTGCCGTCCTGGATTAGCACAGGCTAACGTGGGACTACACTTTATGTGTATACATTAAGCCCGGTTTTCACACGTCACGCCTCAAATATTTTCTTGTGAAATAAATGCCATGCCAGAATAATGTTGCAATTCATACTTATAAGGATGGTACCAGATAAAAGATGTTGGCATGTATCAAAACTGGAGTTAATGTCATAAACTTCATAACTTTACTGTAGACTTTGGGCTTATGATGCCATAATGTGTATTTAAGACTTCATATAATGCTGTATACATTACTGATACTATTTTCAATATTGTTTAGATTCTTGTTCCAAGTAACTGATGTCGTTCTGTCATTTAATTACATTATATATTTATTTATGTGCTAGATTAACAACTTTTATTAACTTATCGTTAAATGTCCGTAATAATCGGCTGACTGTTTTGTATAACTGTGTTAATATTGTAAGTTATGAGACTTGTGAGAATGAAGGATGCTTTTTGTGCAAAGTGTCTCTAATTATACTTGTAATGTATGAGTTAACTCATGGAGGCAAATTATTCCCAGTGTCTTGTCATTCATGGGAAAGAAACTTTTATATGATACCATATTAAACCATATTGCTTAAAAACTTCATATTTAATTATTTTGTGTATATGTGTATCACCTTAATGTAGTGAATAAATTCCACAAAAACATTGTTGTAGTTAAGATAGCATCAGTCAAGTTTTTGATATGCTGAAGTTGTAGAACTACATTGTTGTTGTTTTTAAGAAAAGAATTAGTAACAACTTTGTTAACCAAATTTTTTGAAAAATTTTGGTTATTAGATTGGGGTATGTCGTTGGGCGGGCAGGCGGGTGGTAGGGTGGGGTGGCTGTGTCAACTTTTCGTTTCCGCTCTCTAACTCGAGAACGGATTGAGATATGTTAATGAAACTTCATACATAGATACCATATATCGTGACCTCGCTTGGGATTGCATATGGGGTGGGTGGGGTCAAGGTCACCATTGCTAAAAATAGAAAAACGATTTCCGCTCAATAACTTGAGAACGCATCGAGGTATTTTAATGAAACTACATACATATATACCTTATATTGAGACCTTGCCTTGGATTGCATATGGGGTGGGTGGGTTCATTGTCAAGGTCACCGTAACTAAAAATAGAAAAATGGTTTCCGCTTAATAACTTGAGAACATATCGAGATATTTTAGTGAAACTTCATACATATATACCTTATATCGAGACCTTGCTTGGGATTGCATATGGGGTGGGTGGGGTAAGGTCAAGGTAACCAAAACTAAAAATAGAAAAACGGTTTACGCTCAATAACTTGAGTACGCATCAAGATATTTTGATGAAACTTCATACATAGATACCTTATATCGAGAGACCTCGCTTGGGATTGCATATGGGGTGGTAGGGGTCAAGGTTAAGGTCACCGTTACTAAAAATAGAGAAACAGTTTTCGCTCAATAACTTAAGAATGCATCGAGATATTTTAATTAGGATGTCAACGAATATCCGGATAACCGGTTATCCGGTTACCAAGTTTGTAACCGAATATTCGTATAAAAATTGAAAATCCGATTTTTCTCGTTTTTTAGGCATACAAACGCCCTTCTTGCATGTATATTATTGATTAACACAACACAGCTATAGGCCTCTACAGAAGGTCTCCACCTCGAACAGCGGACGTGTCATAAACACACCCCTCGGTCAGTATACGATTATCATAAAACAAAAGGTGGTGCTTTCACACTACACTAACTTTGACAAGACTATTAAACAAACAAGATGTCACAATCGATTATGCCAATTAGGTGCGTCCCTGTTGATAAGAGATAGTTCTCTACCAGCTAACAATGCCAATTAAAATAAAATATATTGTAACATTGATCTATCCTTGTTTTTGTGTTTATGTGCATTTGATGAGCACATTGCGTGTTTTGCTCAAGCATCGCAATTTATGGCTTTTCCATACACCAGTAAGCCATAACACTACCTTACCTTCACGCAAATCAAATGTTTAATTGGGGTACTTTAATTGTAGGGCATAACAACATTGCACGCTACACAAAACATACAAAACGCACAATTTACGAACAGAAATCGACGTAGTTTGTTACATGTACTTTTTTCAATAATTAAATAGTATTGTGTTTCAAATAGAAGTATCGTAAGATATGATTCGTCTAGATGTGAACATAATTTTGCAACTTTAACATGTGCCAGATTCCGGCCGCCAATGCCGATTTATACGTTTATCCGGATAGTATCCGGATATTACATACGAATAACCGGATACCAATTTTGGTAGCCGTTGACATCCCTAATTTTAATGAAACTTCATACATATATACCTTATATGGAGAGCTTGCTTGGGATTGCATATGGGGTGGGTGGGTCAAGGTCAAGGTCAACGTTACTAAAAATAGAAAAACAGTTTCCACTCAATAACTTGAGAACGCATAGAGATTTTTTAATGAAACTTCATACATATATACCTTATATCGAGACCTCGCTTGGGATTGCATACGGGGTGGGTGGGGTCAAGGTCACCATAACTAAAAATGGAAAAACGGTTTTCGCTCAATAACTTGAGAACGCATCGAGATATTTCAATTAAACTTCATTCATAGATACCATATATTGAGACCTCGCTTGGGATTGCATATGGGGTGGGTGGGGTCAAGGTCACCATTACTAAAAATAAAAAAACTGTTTCTGCTCAATAACTTGAGCATGCATAGAGATATTTTAATGAAACTTCATACATATATACCTTATATTGAGGCCTTGCTTGATATTGCATATGGAGTGGGTGGGGTCAAGGTCACCGTTACTAAAAATGGAATCTTGATAATAACGACGCATCCAGATATTTTAACGAAACTTCATACATAGATACCTTATATTGAGAATTTGCTTGGGATTTGCGTATGGCACCCAGCACTTGCTTTCATTATTGTGCTCACTTTTATGCATTTCGTTCGAAAAATTAGGTTTTCGTGGAATTTCCACGTTTCTTGTTTTATATTCTACTGCATTTAAATTCAATTTCAAGTGCTTTACTCTGAATATTGTATGTAAAGGAACCTTTTATGTATCAGGGAACACTAACCGAACTTTTAATATAATGTTTATTGTTTAGCTAATTTTCAGCGCAATTGATACAATTTTCAATAAAATATGTGATCATGTTTTATACTATGGAAAACACTAGGAATTTTGCCCTTGGGTGTTCTAGTTAGATGCTGTATGTATTCCTCAGATACCAAAGTACCCAAGTGGCGTAGGAAAGACTAGTATGGTAGGTGCCTACCTTCTCTATGTAACACAGATTCATATACAACTAGACATGGTGACCTTAAGCTGTGATCTGTTCATCCCCTTTTACCTGGTTGTTGTTAATGTGATAATGGCTAAATAATAATCGAGGGTTAAGCATGAAACTATTGTATCTGCTTAATATTTCTGTATCAGATACAACAGTATCATGCTCAACCCTCGTAATGTATTTCTTTGAAAAACAATTACCTTGAAGTTACGGCGTGACTTGCTATGAAACTGTAGTAAAAGGGTTAATCAGTGTTGATGAAAGAGTGTTGTGTTGTTATATAAATATTGAGATTATGCCTTATCAAGAAATTTGGGGTGTTGCAATGTGTAACGAAAAAAAAAAGAACTATCATTAGTATGCTATTTTGTCTCCTTTAATGCAGGTTAAATGCAAATATATGTCATTTGTATATGTATCTTATATCAGAAAGTGTTAATGATTTTCTGACATTTTTAGCTCACCTGAGAACAACGTGCTTATGGCGAGCTTTTGTGATCGCCTTATGTCTGTCGTCCATCGTGCATTGTCCGTCGTCAGCATTTACCTTGTGAACACTCTTCCCAACTTGCACAGAACATTTGTCCCAATGATATCTCGGGCATTTTTGAAACTGGGTCATGTGGGGTCAAAAACTAGGTTACACACTAGGTCAAATTGAAGAAAAAGCCTTTGAACACTCTCGAAGTCACATTTTTTGCCCAATCAACATGAATCTTTCTCAGAACATATGATATCTCAGCCGAGTTAGAACATGGTTCCGCTCAGTTGAAAAACATGGCGACCAGGGGGCTGGGCAGTTTTCCTTATATGTCTATCGAAAAAGCTTGTGAACACTAGAAGTCAAATTTTTTGCCCAATCAACATGAAACTTGCTCATAATATTTGTTCTTATCATATCTCGGTCGGTTTCTAAAATGGTTCCGCTCCGTTAAAAAAATGTGGCTGCCAGGGGGCAGTTTTCCTTATATGGCTATATTGAAAACTTTAAAAAGCTTGTGAACAGCCTAGAGGTCTCATTTATTCCCCAATCTTCATGAAACTTGCCCAGAACATTTGTTCAAATGATATCTCGTATGAGTTCAAAATTGGGTCATGTGGGGTCAAAAACTAGTTCACTAGGTCAAAATGAAGAAAAAGCTTGTGAACACTCGAAGTCACATTTTTTTGCCCAATCTTCTTGAAACTTGTTTAGAACATTTGTTTCAATGATATCTCAGATGAGTTCGAAACTGGGTTATGTGGGGTAAAAAAACTAGGTCACCAGGCCAAATTGAACAAAAAGCTTGTGAACACTCTTAGAGGCCACATTTATATGCCAATAATCACGAAACTTGCTTAGAACATTTGTCCTAATGATATGTGGGACAAGTTCGAAACCAGGTCACATGTTGTCAAAAATTATATCACCAGGCCAAATTGAAAAATATGCTTGTGAATACACTAGAGGTCACATTTTAGCCGAATCTTCATGAAACTTGCGCAGAAAAGTTTATTTCCTTAGCCCCTCAGGTGAGTGACCTAGGGCCTTATGTCCCTCTTGTTATGTAATCATGTCTGCAATAAATATAGTCTTAAATGAAAGAAAACTGTGAAAAACTGTGTACTATTTACTGAAAATCATAAGCACTTTCAAAGTTCAATGTCATTGTTGTAGCGTATTTCTCAGTATGTCTCTTCATATTGTCCTTCATAGTTTATTAATCCAATTTCCTGTTTCTGAAATGCTAAAATATCATAAAGGTGCTGTATATTAAATTTTCTTTCGTTGACATGTAAGAAAGAGTTGGAAAAGGTAACTGAATGTAATGCACACAGAAATATAATAATATTAACTGATACTTGTATCAATTAGCCAAAGCACAATAATCCGTGTACAGTTTTTGCCACAATTTATTTAAGCCCCTCATCTACTATAACAGTGTTATTTTCCATTTATTGCCTTGGAATGTAATGTTACATAACTATTTTGAACAAATACATTGTCGTTGCTTGAAAATCAGCTCAGTAACTTATTATAATCTGTTAAGCAGTTGTATTTTAAGCATTTTTGAGTGTTCTCTATGTTTGACAATGGCATTGGGTTTGATTACAAAGTCATTGGGTTCCAAAGTAACACTCTGTTTTTAACCTTGCACCATTTGTATTTTGGATATTTTTTTCACAAAGAATGTTTTGAACATTCAGCATTATCTGATGTTGGTAACAATGCAGTGCAAAATGTGTTGTTTATTTTACCTTAAAGCCCTGTTTTCTAGACAATTTGGTCACAGCTCATTGTTTGTGTCAAAGATGAAGATACAACTTGTACTGGTTAGTAGTATTTTCATAACATTATGAAAATCTGCTTCTAGGTCACTTTCTGGATTATGTTGGTGAGTGGGTTGCGGATTATCCACATCATTTGTTCAAACTGTTGGCAGATTTTCAGTTTCAATGTTTGTTCTGTTATAGACTATACAGTACAGGCTTTAAGAGAAATGTTGGGGAATTCAGCAAGAATTGGCAGTATAGCAACTCGTGTTCAGTTTCTTGTTTTTAGTGAGGGTCAATGGTACCTGAATAGATTAAGTGTGTATTACATAGTCATGCAATTTTAGCCAGTATATTGTCTGGAATCTGAGAAGGTATTTTATTTCACAGAATTGTGCACTTATCTTGTGTCGATTCTGCATGCTGCAGTTTATATCTCTGGTGAAACTTGTGTTTTAGCATAAATTTCTAACACACAAAATTATTAAATGTCCACTTAAAATATCTGATGTGTTGGTATGTAATCAACTCCTTAGAACATGTGACATTGGAATTAGGAAATGTAAATATTGTGGTTTCTAGATCATTATTTTGCATGACATTCTGTATTAGGTGGCAATCTTGTTAAACTGAATCTGTGTTTCCTGATACTTTAATGGATGGCAAAATATATTCTGACAAAAGTAATTTCGTCAGCGCTGAATATATGAATGTATATACATATACATGTTTTGGTATTGTTAAGTGAAGCATACTGTTGTCCCTTCTCCTGTGCATGGGTTTTCTTTCCTGGTTCTGTGTTTTTGTTTTCGGAAATAGCTTGTGTAACAAAGCACTCTACTGGGTATTTTCCTCCCTAAAGTGTCGTTCAAATTTGATGCTCTGTGAAGAACAACTTCCAAACTGTTATCAAAATCACCTGCCCACTGAAATAAAAAAAACAACAACAATGAATGACAATAAATGAGAACAAAATGTCATTCATGTTTGTAGCACTTCTAACAGTAAGTAGATTCTGAATGCTTTAATACTGAAATGTTTTGCTGACAGGAAGTAGTGCAGAAACACAGCCCATAACAATAACCATTGGTAGCTGTTGGAGCGTTGGAAGGATGTGGAGCGTTTAAACTTTCAATGACCGATTTCTCAAACAATGAAAAATATTGTGTGTATAAGAAATACAGATTTAGATCTGACTTGTTAGCATATGTTTCATATTGATAGCGTTTGGAGCCAGCACACACTAAATCATATAAGAAAATGCACATGCATTAGGATAGTATAGTGTGTGTAAATTGCAAACATTAAACATAACATAACATAAATGCTATCAGTTGTTTTGTTTAGTATGTGACTGATATTCCTTACAGTAATGCCATTTTAATCAAATGAATAGGAGCATTATCAGAAATCTTGTATCATATCTACATATGGTTACCCATTAATTTACACATTCCTCTCAAATAGATTGGTCTTTGTATTTACTGTGGTTGAGATATGCTATGTGTTGGATATAAGACACTGACTTTCCCAATGTGTGGTAAATTAGTTTGTATCACATAAAGCATAGGGAGACATTGTTATGCACAGTACAGATTGAATCGAAAAGTAAACAAAACTAACAAGAGAAGTAATAAATAATCTATCTTATGGATGTCCTATGTGTTATTTCCAGGTACGAAAAGCGACTGTACTAGTATTAAAGGACACTGAACACTGCGTTCAGAGGATGTGCGATCTCCATCAATCGGCGCGGCCATACCATGGGTTTCTCATTGACGATGTGGGTCCATCATTCAGGAGGGAGATCATACAAGATCACCATGACATTTACTCAGTTGTACTTACACTTACTGCAATGCAGCAAATAACATGAATAAATTCTCCTCTTTATGCTCTGAAAGCTTCAAATTTTTTATTTGCTTGTGGATTTAATTCATTGATTTAATAAGCAACCTAAGTTTGTTTTTACATTTGTCAAATATAAAAGTAATTGCATGGCATCTGCATTGAACAAATACTGAACAAATGTGAAAATGGTTCATTTAAATACATTGATGCAATCAATTTCTAGCCATATTGGACCAATTTTTTTATACAATGCCAACTGTGTTCATTCCACAAGTACTGTAGTTTTTCAACAGTTAGATAAAAATTTGTCTGGAAAACTAAGTGCAACATTCATACACACATTGATCAAGAGTTTTCTTTGGATTATTCACTAAGTATAGAAACAAGAGCTTGGTCACATGAAGATGTTGCACTGAGACTTTCACACTGTTAAATGTTGTGGGTACTGGTTTTGAATTGTTCAACTTGTGTTTTTGATGTACATTTGTATTCAGTATACCCCCACAAACAAAATTTAAGGGGGGTATATAGGAGTGAGCTTGTCGGTCTGCAAAACTGTCTGTCGGTCTGTTTATTTTTGGTTTCCGGATGATAACGCAAGACTGGCTTGACATGTTCAAATAATTTTTGGTACACATGTGTAGCATCATAGAATACAGGTCAAGTTTGATGTTGGTTATAAACCACTAAATTTTGACAGAGTTATGGCCCCTTGTCGACTTAAAATTCCCTAAAAACATGGTTTCTGGATGACAACTCAAGAAAGGCTTGACATATTCAAATAATTTTTGGTACACTTGTGTAACATCATAGAATACAGGTCAAATTCGATGTTGGTTACAAACCACTAAATTTTGACAGAATTATGGCCTCTTTTCGACTTAAAATTCCCTAAAAACATGATTTCCGGATGATAACTCAAGAATGGCTTGACATATTCAAATAATTCTTGGTATACATGTGTAGCATCATAAAATACGGGTCAAGTTTGACTTTGTTTACTGTGAGTCTCGTTTATTTAGAAATATGGGCTATGTGATTCATTATATTGAGATTAATGTTATGTGTACTGTAAGTGTAACTGTTTTATTTTATGAAGAAATAGCTTAAATAAGTTTGAACTTGCTTTTTGGATACTGGAATTTGGCTCCTGTTGTTAATGGGGCTATAAAAACCTGTTCTGAAATTTGTTTGAAATTTGTCTTATGACATGAGTTATGTAAATACCTTTTCACCATGTTATGTGATATGAAAAAGTGAAACTGGGCATTTTTGCATTGTTGATTGAAAATCTTGAACGTATATTTGACTAAGGGTCTTTGAATGTTACTGGTTGTTATGTTGTTCTTATGCGAGAAGGTGTGCTGTATGTATATTAAACTGTTTAGATGTTTAGCATGGTGGGGGTGCATTCAAAAGTTTCTTGCATTGTTGGCCAGTCTGTGTAACTGTTGAGGTTATATTGTCAGGTTTATTTTCTGTTGGTGCTCTTGATGATATTTAGAATTTTTTGTAAATGAAATGTGTATTAATTTAGTGTTCAACTACTAAACTACTAAATTATGACATCACTGTACAACCAGTAAGTTCAAATTTGAAATACAATGAACGTTTATTATTGTTAAGTAACATAATCTATTTGGGAGATATGAGAGCAGATTACAGCTTGTGGTCTTTCATTTTCCAGGCAAAGGCAGTTAGGATCTTTGAGTATTGATGCAACTGAATTTTGTTACAGTTATGAAATTGCTAGCTTAACATTTGTTTTACATTGCAAACAAAATCATGGAAGACTTACAGTATTCATATAAATAAATGAATGTTAATTTGCAAAATCAGCTATCCAGTTCTTGTGTATGTGGTACATATGGTATATGTATTTGGTTTATTTGATCTTGCCACATGTATACCAAGATTGTTTCGGATATATCAGGTTTTGTGTATTACAAGTTGATGTACGAAAGTTATGGATTTATTGTTTGAATCATTATCTAGTTTTGTGTGCAAGACAAAATTATACTCATTATTACCAGTAAAATGAAATTTGTAAACATGTTTAATGGACATTATTGTTAGGAGTTAGTGAGATATATATACATGTAATGTTTATTTAATAATTCAATAAATTCTACCATCCGGCTGAATTGAAACATGTGTTCTTGTATTTTAAATGTCCGCCTTGTTTCAGTATTCAGCAATCAGCTTTTCAGACTATTGTATTTTGATTGAGAGACATTATTAGGATTGCTAGACGTCTGTAGCCAACTAGCAGTTTTTCAGGATAAAGATATAAGCTACGTTATATAATTAGTAGTATTAAGAATGTATGAGGACACACGAGGAGATGTGTGCAAGTCGAGAGAAGCAACCATGTGAGCATGGAGGACATTATATGTCTGGCATGCAGATTGCAGTTAAACGTTTATTTAAAGCTAAGCATGGTTGTACTGCTATCAACGCTAAAGTCTAATAACAGGAACAAATATTTATCTCATCAATATCAATTTGAATCTGACCAAGTTGCCCCTCTGGAACTGACACAATGTAATGTTAGACAGAATGATATTTACTTTCTTAACTGGTTTTGTACTGTTCTACGTACCCAACTCTCCAGAAGCAGTCACTAATATCCTTGGTGGTATGGTCTTTCTCGAAGTACTATTTTGCCTTTTCACTGACACCAAATTGGCACCTCTGCTAATATATTCAGAATGTCCAGCAATTTCAGCATTGTAGACAACTCTAGAATTGGCAAGACGTTTAACACTAAATTACAAAATTCCAATGGTAATAAACCCGTCACGCGCAATATACAAAACTGTCACAAAAACAAACAGATCAGTTAAATTTATACGGTGTCATTCATATTTGTATACATGTACAAATGCATCAACGTTTGTAGTAAATAAAAGTGTAATACAAACAACTTATTCAATCTACAGGCTGTCCAGCGGGCCCTACTTTTCCTACTTCTCCCTACTTTTTCTTCAAAATGCCCTATTATCCCTACGTTTTATTTGCCAAAATGTTATTTTTTTCGTAAAATCACATTTATTTTAATCTTTTATCCTGTTCAATTATTATTGTGAATATTTGAGTTTGTAACTGTCTTTATGACTGTCTTCATGTGAAATGTACCTATCTTAAATATATTTTAAAACTCTGTATGTGACAGTCACCACTAATTTAGAGGACCTATGGAGTGCTTTATGCATGCAGCTGTTGTGTGTTGGATATAACCTGACCAAGCTACAACAGGGTTGCCATTTAACTTGAAAAGTCAGGGAATTTTTTTTTCATGGCCAGTAAAATGTTCAGTGGTTATGGCAGTCTTCAAGCAGTATTTATTAGTATTTGCAAAATATTTTGGCGTGATTGTGTATAAACATAATTTAAATTTGTTTTAATCAATTTTGTTTTAATGTTAACTTTATACTTTTGAAGACTGAAAGGCTTTGCAACGCGTACCTGCAGTGCAGACTCATCCTATATTTTTCTTGCTTTGTAGAAGCTAGGGATGCAACTGCAGTTGCAGTGCGTCCATGCCGTACTCAATATTTCAAACAGTGTTGATTTGTTTCAGAGGCAGTGCAGAAATCAATAGATGCAGAAACTTGAAATTTACTCATTTTTGACTCAAGCAATCTCCAAATAATCTATCATTTTGATGCAGTTGTTCTCCGTTTGCCAACTTCAAAAGCGCTAGAAAACAATTTTATCATACTAATAGTGTTTTGTGCAAAGTTCCTAATCTTTATTAACACAAACTACCATTCACAGATCATTTTTATATACACACAGCAAATATGCAGAAACAAAATCCTTGTGATTTCAATATTTTAAATTGATATTTTCATTTTGACCCCTCAACACTTCAAGTAAAGAGTTATTTGACTTGTGGTTTTCAAAATCTACAGAAATCACTGCACATGCTTACTCTACAGTGTGTTATTAAGTCAATAAGTTATCAAACAGATGATGAAATGGTTTTATATATTATAAATCAAATAAGCGTGCTTCTACATCTATATTCACGTTTCACTTACTAATAGAGAAATAAGAAAAAGATCTTTATTCTAGAGCAAATTTGTGTTTCAAACTTTAGTAAACAAACAATATTTAATGACGTTGACTGACTGGGTAGGAAAGGACTCAACAAATGTCAAAAAAACTTATTTTTCTGGAGGGATTTTTGCTTACGGAGAAGCGGGCTTTTCGAAGCCATGCTAAAGGACAGAAGCACTTCCACTAGTATCAAAGGTGAAAACAGAGAACATTCTTTCTGCCTTTGTAACTGATATTAACCCTAGTAGCACCCATGGTGTCGAACCGTAGTATATATGTGAATATGTGTGTTTATAGCCAAGTCCAGTCTAGTCAATTATCATCACTGACTAATATCATCATTATAATATTTTCTCTCATATTTTTTTGCTATTTGTTGATAAAAGTTTGATATATCTGAAACAGAAAAAAATTTGAAAGTGTAGATTAGACGGTTGTCGGGGAAAATGAGGCCTAACAAATATGGTCGTATTGGTCAGTGATAAGTATGGTTTAGTCAAGGAAAAGTCAGGGCATTTTATCTTGGCAACCCTGAACAAGAGGACCTTATGGTTCTTTCCAGCACAAGAGCAGCTTTGCATGAAGCACGAATGTCTCATATACTATGTAATACAGGGTTTACTTTTTATCTTCCTTTCAAAGGTAGTAATATCCCTACTTTCCTGTATTTTTGGATTTAAAATCCCTACTTTTGCCCTACTTTTCTGAAAATGTTGACCCTACTTTTGCCCTACTGTTTTAAGGAAGGTGGCTGGACAGCCTGAATCTATCTGTCCACTAAAAAGTAAAATAGCTTGTGTGTTTGTTTCACAAAATATGGCATAATGCTGTAATGCGAATATGGCTTAATGGACACGAGTTTATCGTGCATTTCGTGAAAACGTACAGTAATCATTACTATGCTGAATGTATTTGGATGTTCGAAGGTTCATGTAGATCTAAATGCATTGAAGTACAGTAAAATTTAGTTTAAATTGATAAAACGGATGCAATATCTTAATTAACATAAAAGCAAATTCACATTAAACATATATTGTCTATCACCAGAAGAATTTACGTTGAGTTATGACTAACAACATTGAAAGAAATATTTTTTAAAGCTGATTTTAGTATATTAATATAGTGCATGTTATATCGATAAGTATGACGTCATTCGCTCAATGTTTATCAATATCAATTTTGAATTATGATTTATTGACGTCACTGAAACGCACGTGTGAATTCTCTTCTCGGAAAATGGGCGGAGTATAGATACATATAGTTATCATTCATAACCTTTAAAAATACGAATGTTATATAAGATCGTGTTAGAATCGAAATAATTAACGGGTAACAGTTGGTTATTGCGGTAATAACCAACGGTTTGTCGTTCCGATGCTTGTTATCAAACCACTCGGGCTACCGCCCTCGTGGTTTAATTCCTACGCATCGGAACTCCAAACAGTTGGTTATTACCGCAATAACCAACAGTTACCCGTCAATTATTTCTTAAATAACAGACTTTGACCTTTGACATAAGTTGTTTTGGTTCAGAAGACGGAAATATTTAAATGCGGGCCAGTGTGCCCATTACGACAGCAGGCTAAACGGGCTGAACGAAGTTTGTCTAGTCTCCGATTTTTGGTAAATGTCCAGTTTTGTGTTTTAGGCTTAGTGTAGGCATGAAAAGTGCTTAAATTAGATGCATATGTATTTGTTATGATGTAACAAAGTGTTTATAGTCCAGTTACACTAGATTTTAGTGGTGTCATCTCCATCATAGCATTATTTCAATATATATTATTATCTTCTAAAGACAAACAATATCCATAACTTATGTTTTCTTTTATATATTAAATGTAATCAACTTGTACCTATTATTTTGTTTAAGATAAATAATGCAGAACTGCGCATTTAGATTCAATTGATCCAGTTTGGCCAGCATTATAGCGACCTATATAGCCTGCAGTTAAGTGCTTCCCTTCAGAAGACGGAAGTTACAATGACCATGCTCTTAAAGCTATGATTGAACTCAAGAAAATAAGAAATCTTCGTGATGAAATCGACGAATTTATTGCTAGCAGAAATTCTAAATTGAAAGCTCCATTTTCAGCGCATGCCAAACGTAAGTTTCTTTGATTAATATAGTAATAATATATTTTCGCGACTACATGTAGGCTATTTTTTTCAGGATACAGGTTAAACATTGTTTAAAGACTGGATGTCGAGTGTGTCTTTACCACTCTTTTAAAATTAATTTGCACTTACCTCGTTTAAATCTGTGCGACATTGATATCAAACTAAAGTCACATTAACAAACTAAAATATTTTTTTTTAGCCATAACTGAATATTTATTATTACATTGTTAACCTGACACTCGAACCTACGACCCAAAACTAAACTGTAACATATTGAGGTGTAGAACTTCATTAAAATAAAGTAAATAAAAGCAGCTATTCTAAAAGCAGTGTTGTTTCCAATGGTAGGTGGTGTTCACCTGTTGAATCAAGAGAAAAATGGCGGCATCATTTTTACTTGGGAAGAGGTATCCGAAGCAAATGAGGTAAAATGAAAATATTGACATGTTTTTAGTATTTAATGCCTTCATTCCTTATTATTAATGTATTAAAACAGTTGTATAAATCTCAAGTTTATAATACTGGTGTTTTGATTGTTAATTGTTCGTTTTATTTAAGAACGTGACAAAATATTAGGATCAGTACTCTGTGGCTTTAACCCTTATCGAGCCTACTGCAGTATACCAAGATATCTCGGGGTTTAAAAAGCTCATCTATAAAGCTGTTGCCGGACTATCCCGGTTAGTCTGTAACTCAATACACAAGAGGAATATACAGTTCAGCATCTCTAATCTGATAACAGCTAATTACTGTGAAGTGTTGGGAGACTTTATCTTTATTGTTTATGTGATACCAGGGCAAACACAGTTAAAATTAATAAATTGTTTGCCAAAATCTGCTGTTTTTCCACTAAGTGTTGCAAGATGGAATAAGGAAGATATGTTAGGCATTGTCTTGAAGATGTTTTTAACTGTCATATTGTGTTGTAATGTAGCGGGGGTCTGGTTAGCGAAGAATCGAGCCAGTCAGGTTCTTTACAATTTTATTTTATAACACTGTATTATGTGAAGTTAGAATAAGACATCAAACATAGAATGGACATAATTTTTTTTCTTTTTTCACATAAAACTGAGCATTTCATGTTGTTGATGTGTGTTTGTTGTATTCTGTCAATACTTTTGGTATAATTAGCATTTTTAAGTGTCTTTTTCATTAAAACTGATTGTGGATTTGATCATTTTTACTGTATTTATAAACTGTGTTCATGCATGCATGGACACAGCTCAGTTTTTTGGTGAAAATTTTGTAAATGCATACAAGTATACAATTTTACTGATGTAGTTATATATGAAGGTGTCTAGTGCATTACTTACTCTGCTAAATTCTTAAATTACAAATGGTAAACTTCATATAAAACATTGCTGTAATAAAACAGTTTATTCTTTGTTTGACGTCTTATTCCAACTTCACATAGTAGTGTGTTTTACATATATTATTGATGGCCTGAAATAGTACATACATCACATTATATGTATGAACAATGATTATGTAACCATATTTCAGAACAACACAGAATTATTACCCGTAATAATACACTTATTAGAAAGTTATAATAATTCAACAATACACTAATATTAAAATGACTCTCCAGGAACCCAGTATATTCTATAAAGATGTTAAATTAAGAATGCATACAGCATTAACTATGTATTCACATATTCCTATATAACTCTGATAAAGTTATATTATGACTTTATCTTCCGAAAGCCAATAGTGTTCTGATACAAAATAACCAATGAATTAGGCCACTGGACAATCAATCAATTTGTGTTCAAAATATAATGCATTGAATGCATGTAAAAACAGTTCACTCATACAAATTCTTTCCAGCTGACCATCTCTCATACACTAATTGGACAATTGCGAAAACCAATATTAAAGGATTACAATCAGTATAGCACAATTTAATACCCTGCTACAGTTACATACTAATGAAAAGATCTTATAAATATTATTATAAAAATAATAGTTTGAATATATCATTACCATCAGAAAAAATGTAATTATTGCATATTTTGTGTTTTTTCCAAACTAAGTCCCGTGTTTGAGAAATAAATACAATATATATATATATATATATATATATATATATATATATATATATATATATACTCATTTGAATAAATTTTATACCAGTGTAAACCTTGTTTCAATTTCTTTCAGAAAAGTATGTGGAATAGATGCATACCAGTAACTACGCATCAATTATAGTGATTTACAGCAGATGACCCCTTTAAACCTAGTTTACTCATGTAACACTCTGATTTATCTGGCTCTGCAGCTGCTGATAGGCAAATGTGTATTCAGCAAGTTTGGTTCAGAAACATCACTGCAATTGTTATGATTTCCATCACATTTGGATACATGTCATTTACATTTGAAATTTTGTTTTAATTTTTGTGATATTACAGGGAGCATTGGTCACACATTTTGGCCTGTACAACCCAGTATCCAAGAATTTCCAGGTACTCAATATATTTAAAAGTCTGCTGTCTTTATTTATTGAAGAAATATTTTGGTTTTATTGTTTAAATGAAAATACTTTCTGAAGACATTTAGCGTGTCAAAATAAAACCAAACCAAGTCGTTAGTAATTGCCTTTTTCCCTAAAATACTATTTTTTACCATAGGTTTTTATGTACATCAGGTTTTACATGTGTACAACCAACCCGTATCTGTGGTGTCAGGCTCTGTTAACCAGGAACAAACTCTGTTAGGTTTGTATGAATTTGTTAGTGAGCTCATTTGTTATTTCGATTCACCATGGTTTTGTAGTTCTAATTGAATGAGATCTGGGGTCCACACTGTTGGCAAATCAATGACAGTGCTATTGTGTGGGCACTTCACTTTTTTCTCTCAAATATTCATAATGTATAGGTAGATTATTTTGGATGTTATTAAATCCGATTGGTTAATAATATTGGACTAGAGCTAGTACATGGTAGTAAGAATTCTGTCATTCTTAATATTCATCCATTATCTGTCATGCTTTAGCCATGATTTTGTGTGACGTAAACTGTAAAGATTTATTGTCATCTTATTTCTGTGTGGTTCTTTACTAAAGCTTTCACAACGCTGTCAAGAAACAGGACTTCTTCCAGTGTTGAGCGGACTACAGGCAAAGGTAAATGTTAACCTGCCTAGAGTTTCGCAGTACTGGTAGATGTATTTAGTTTTGTGTAGTTTAAACACTTGATTTGGAACATTAAAATGAATACTACATGTTGTATGCTGCATACATGTAATATTAATTGTATATCAATATTTGGTGTGCATTGACAAAAATTTGATAATACATGCATATTACCAACTGTCTCTTTGCACAAATGAACATAGCAATACTTAAAATTGAATAATAATTTGAACTTACAACAGAGTTCACATCTCTGAATGCCTTTCGATAATATGATTATTTGAACATACATAATGCATGTCTGTGAAAATAATCCAATGTTATGATAGTTGGAACTTTTACCTTTTCTTGTTTAAACATACATGCCATAAATTGTTCAGGCCAAAACGGGACATTGACAAAAAATCGCCGGGATATTTCACATTCGAGCGGAACGCCTATGTATAAACTGGCCTATTTTCGCGACATAAAAAAGTTAACGTAATTTACTCACAACGACGTTTTTCATTGTTGTCCATTATGTGTAACATAAATATTTTCAACTATATAGTAATTATAACATCACGTATGCAAATGGGTATAATAAAATATTATATATATATATATATATATATATATATATAATAAAATCGTAATCCGAAACGCCCATCTGAATTTTACTGTTCACGCGACGTAACCACGAGTTCATTTCATAGTTAAGATGCACATGCATTGCATGTAAACTCTGTGTTCTGCTATAAAAGCGCGGGAAAATTATGCCGATATGTACAACGCCACGTCATCCGCATGGAAAGCGTGGGTGTACTGACCGCGATATAAAAATTGTGTAGCGCGAAGAATTGTGAAATCTTTACTTTTGTATACAACTTTCTTATCGCGAAACAACAAGATTGGGTATTGGTATCTCGAATGATGGGCAGTACATATTGTTACTCGGTCTTTTGTCACCATAAACATTTCCTTTACAATAACAAGCAGTTACGCAGTATCGATAATTTTATTGTCGTTCAGATATGTTAGTATTGATTTATGACATACAGTTACTGTAAACGACCTCCACGTGTAGCACGTTTTTCACGACCCATTGCTGTAATTCGGCTGCTAATCAGAGCAACGGCCGAGAAAAGACGTTGCCATGGATGGCATGTGCGATATTAGCTGATGACGTCAAACTGTTACACTCTGATGTTGCGCGGGTCGGGTGATTGTTTTTCGCAAAATACAGGAGTCAGTGACTAGCATTGTAGGCGCGAAAATCCGGACCGAACCGGACAATGATTACTGCTCCTCTTTGACAAGCGGCTGACGGGCATTGTTGTCATAGGGACCAGTTAAGAGATTAACGATGTGAAGTTAATTGTTGACCCAATAAAGCACACTAACATCGATTTTTGTGGTTGACCGGGACAAAATGCATCTGAGCGGGACGCCGGGACAAACCTCACGAAAGCGGGACAATCCCGGCGAGACCGGGATGTATGGCATGTATGCTTGTTTATGAAGATTACACATTTGGATTACATAAACTTCAAACATATATCTGATGTTTGTTTTAACACACACTGCATGTTACATTTCTTGATTATGAAGAGCACATATTTGGGTCATTTAAACTTCAAGCGTATATTGATTATTATTTTAACACACACAATGTGTGTTATATTTCTTTACCTTTTTTGATAATGAAGACCACATATTTGGCTTATTTTAACTTCCAATGTAGATGATTGTTTTACACACAGTGCAAATCTATTGACCCATGCCTGTACTAGTCGTGATCATATTCCAGAAACATACAATGCGTACCTTGCGGAGATTAAGGCTGTCAACCCGCGGGTGTTCTCCTTGAACTTGGAGCGGCACACGTTCATCAAGGTGCAGTTTCTGTACGAAGACAAGCCCGTGGAGAAGGAGACATACATGCTCGTCATGCTGCATAGGGAGTGTAGGGTTTTAATCTATCATGCATTTTGGCTGAACAGAAATTGAAATGTAATTACAGTCATGAATAAGCTATGCCGTCTTATGCCAAATAATAAATGGTATTTTTGTCATGCTGCATAGGGAGTGTAGGGTTCAATCCATCATACTTTTTGCTTCTGAAATAGAAATACATTTATAAACCTACTTCTTTGTGTAATGTCAAATTTATAGTGTTCCAGTATTTCTTTGTGGTAATTTTGTCATCTTTCTGTACCCCAAATATAGAAAAAAATAATGATACCAAAACATTAGAAATTTCTTATACAGAAATTTGTTTTTTCTTTATTGTTAATAATTGCAAAAAATGTGCTATTGATTGAAATGTAATGGTAAATGTACTCTATTTAATTTCTCATTTCATTATTTCTGTATGGAAATTTCACTTGTCTGGAATCATTTAATGCATTTGATTTCAGCCATTGGACTGTACAAGATACCCCTAGCAAGAGCTGCAAATGGCATGGTAAGCCACAGAATTCTCAAAACAGTATCTATTGAGCACTAAGGAAAGCTATCAAAGTTTTAAATTTTTTTTGTTAACAGTTAATAAATACAACATGTCTTAAGTTGCAAAATAATGTATAATAGTAGACATAATGTTGAACTCTGTCATAATTTTTGTGCATTTAAGGTAATGAGAGGTCAGCCTAACACGGAGCAGATCGGCAAGAAGTTCATCTGGTGTCAGTGGGACAGTGCCACACAGACACTGTTCTACATTCACAAGCGGAAGGACCCGAACACCCAGAGGCCCCCCTTGCTTACGTGTATTCAGCTGTACAGCGGTGCCCATCATGAGCATGTGGTGGGTATTCAAGTCGCTAACTGTCTTCAACTTTTATTTAGCCGACTTAACCATTCTTTGTTGGAATCAGTTCGGATATTTTGTAAGTTTTATGAAGAAGCAAATGTAGCCAAATAGAAATTTCTTAACCAAAATATTGAAATTTTAGCCATTGGGAATTTGGTTAATGACAAAGTGAGCCTTTGTGTCGATTACACGCACAATTCAGTATTGTTATGTCCTCCAATTCAAAAAATATAGTTGACAGTAACCTCCAAAGCTAAAGGTTTTTTAGACCTAAAGCCAACCATATTATAAAGAAATATTTTAGAATGAAATAAAATTATTGCTCTTGACTTCACCATGAAAAATTTTATTAGATCATATGTCAATGATTTTCTTGCAAATATTCAAATGTTAGTAATCATTATAACCCCACAAACGAACTTTACGGGGGGGGGGGGTATATAGGAGTGAGCTTTTCGGTCTGTTGGTTTTCATGGTTTCCAGATAATAACTCAAGAAAGGCTTCATATATTCAAATAATTTTTGGTACACATATGTAACATCATAGAACACAGGTCAAGTATGACTTTGGTTACAAACCACTAAATTTTGACAGAGTTATGGCCCCTTTTTGACTTAAATTCCTTAAAAGCATGGTTTCCAGACGATAACTAGAGAATGGCTTGACATATTCAAATAATTTTTAGTACACATGTAGCATCATGACATACAGGTCAAGTTCTACTTTGGTTACAAATCAATAAACATTGACAGAGTTATGGCCCCCTTTTGACTTAAATTCCCTAAAAACATGGTTTCAGGACAATAACTCATGAAAAGCACCACATATTTAAATTGTTTTTGGTACATAGGTGTAACACCATAAAATACAGATCAGGGTTGACTTTGGTTACAAGCAACTAAATGTTGACAGAGTTATGGCTCCTAGTGAAATTAAAATTTTCCAAATACACTGTTAAAACATTCACAAATTGAAGCATTCTCCTTGTGTCCATTTGTTTCGAATGGATGCCATAGTTTTGTGACATGGCCATATTGGGGTGGTATATCAGTCACTCATGTGACAGTTCTAGTTTGAGAATTGTTATTTGTTCTAAATCAATGTGTGCATATGTCCTATCATTGCTAAAGTGCACGGTATCAGAAATAATGACAATGTCTGTCTTTTCATTCCAGCTTGATGTCCCCTTGAATTTTCCAATTACAAGTAAATCTAGTGGAAGGTAATAATGCATTGTTATGCAACATTATTAACACATGTGTCTTAATGTTATGGTTGACATTGGTGGAATTCCTCAGTGATTGATTGATTGTTTTGCAATTAAAATTGTGGATGGAATTGTAAGAAGAGAAATAGTGTCAGGATTTTATGGATGAAAGAATTCTGTGCATTGCAATAATGCAATCATGAGTGACAGATGTTGGGTTTGTGTAAGAAGTTCTCCAAAGTCTTAATTTACTGCTTATTGATATAAATAATTTATGTGAGGGATAAATGCAGCGATTTTTTTTGCCCAATTGGGAAAAGTACCGGTACCGGTCCAATTGGGAAAAATTAGCGCGTAAAATCCTGAAACTGGGAAAATTCGTGTCGTGAAATCTTCAAATTGGGAATCTTGTGTCTTGTTAATTACTTGGTACTTAATTACACATACCCATTATAATAATCGTTTACAGGCTTGCCAAAATGACCATTTTGTACTAAAGTTGGTATAAAGAACAAAATCTAATAAAGAACAAACAAACTTAAAGTTGTTTTTCAACTTATTGCTACTTGAACATAGCATTTGGTGTATTTTTTCTGGTCAACTGACATACTGAGGAGCCCTACAGCTGAAACCTGTCTAGAAGTTTTTATATTGACTATTACCCTTGATTTTTTGTCACCTCAACTTCTCAAATAAACAGGACAGTCCTTTTAAAACTGTTTTAATGTATTCATGCTTCCAACAATTGCAAATGATAAAAAATGCACACCACCAGCAGAGATGCATTTACATGTGTATAAATTAAATCAAGTAAGTATTTTAAATAAAGATCTAGTTTATAATGCAATATTCAGAACATGAAAATCGCCATCATCATTTCATAAAATGATACAGTAACTTGTCAAGTAATTTACTTGTCAAACATGTCAAACGACTCAAAGTTGTCAATTATCAAATAACAAAATGCAAGTTAATTTTGTAAATAAATAACAATAAACTTACTGATACATAATGAAAATATGTTTGTCTTTTTCCATCAATTGATTTACATATCTAAAATCATGCAAAAAAACACAAATTATTTAGTTAAATATTATATCTCGGTCGCAATTTCGGGCACCTGTTTTTTTTTACTTTCGTTTTCAATTTCACAACTTCCGGTTTATAAACAGATCGACCTTGACTTAGTAAAGGCCTCAATTCTTTCTTATGTCTATGGTCTATGATTACATCGCAAACGACCCAATTGACTGAATGCGCTGTTTTATTAAACCCGAATTAATCAAGCTCTAGGTTACACACAACTAATTTATTTCATTTGTTCACTCGCCGATAGTTCGATTTTGGGACAAAACGGCCGCAACTTTTCTTCGTTTTGGAATTTTTTCGGACGCCAACTGGGAATTTTAGCATTTTTGCTTCATTGGGAAAGTGCCGTTTACCGGTACTTTATAAAGAAGGAAAAAAATCGCTGAAATGCTACATGTGTTAGCATATTCACTGTTAAAACTACCCGGTATGTGTTTCCATTTCAGATGTTCTTATGCAGACATTCCTTTCTGCAGTGGTATTCCCGGCAAGTAGCCAAGTTTTATTTCGCCTTTGAATTAAAATGTACTGTTCGTGTTTTTAGCCCACCAGAGTACAACGTGCTCATGGTGAGCTTTTGTGATCACCTTTCGTCTGTCGTGCGTCAACATTTTCATTCAAACATCTCCTCCTAAACCGCTGGGCAGATTTTCATCAAACTTCACAGGAATGATCCTTGGGTGACTCTCTTTCAAAATTGTTCAAATCGTTTTGGTCCGCTTCATATCTAGGTCACCAGAGCTAAAAATAGATTTTAAAAGTGATAACTTAAAAAAAATCATATCTGAAACTGCATGGCTGAGAGCTTTCATATTTGGTATGTGACATCTTCTAGTGGTCCTCTACAAAGATTGTTCAAATGATGCCCCTGGGGTCAAAACTGGCCACGCCCCGGGGGTCACATGTCCGGGGGGTCACATGGTTTAATTAGACTTAAATAGCTAAATGACTTTGAAAATCTTCTTCTCTCAAACCGCATGGCCCAGAGGTTTGGTATTTGGTTGGTAACATTGTATAGGGGGCCTCTACAAGATTGTTCAAATGATGCCCCTGGGGTCAAAACTGGCCACGCCCCTGGGGTCACATTATTTATATAGACTTAAATAGTAAATTACTTCAAAAATCATCTCTGACACCTCATGGCCCAGTGGTTTCATATTTTGTATGTGGCATCCTCTAGTGGTCCTCTATAAAGGTTGTTCAAATGATTCCCCTGGGGTCAAAACTGGCCATGCCCCAGGGGTCACATTGTTTATATCGACTTAAATAGCAAAATGACTTTTAAAATATTTGGTATGTAATATTGTATAGTGGTCCTCTACAAAGATAGTTCAAATGATGCCCCTGGGGTCAAATCTTGCCACGCTCTGGTGGTCACATGGTTTATATAGACTTAAATAGCAAAATGACTAAAAATCTTCTCCTCTAAAACCGCAAGGCCCAAGGTTTAATATATTGTATGTAGCATTGTAAAGTGATCCTCTACAATGATTATTTAAATTATGCCCCTGGGATCAAACCTGGTCACGCCCTGAGGGTCAAATGGTTTCTTTAGACTTATATGGCAAGTGGACTTCAAAAATCTTCTCCTCTGAAACTGCAAGGCCAAGAGGTTTCATATTCTGTATGTAACATTGTATAGTGGTCCTCTACAAAGATTTTTCAAATAATGTCCCTTGGGTAAAAAGTGACTACGCCCCAGGGGTCACATAGTTAATATAGACTTAAATAGCAAAATGACTAAAAATCTTCTCTGAAACTGCAATGCCCAGAGGTTTTGTATTTGGTATATAACATTGTGTAGTGATCAACAAGGATTGTTTAAATTATGCCCTTGGGATCAAACCTGGCCACGTCCTGGGGGTCACATGGTTTCTATAGACTTATATATGGCAAGTGGACTATAAATATCTTTTCCTCTGAAACTGCGAGGCCCAAAGGTTTTGTATTTGGTATTTAACATTGTATAGTGGTCCTCTACAAAGAATGTTCAAATTTTGCCCATTGGGTAAAAAGAGGCCACACCCTGGGGGGTCACATGGTTTATATAGACTTAAATGACTAAATGACTTTTAAAAGTTTCTTCTCTGAAACCTTAAGGCCCAGAGATTGTGTAATTTGTATCTAACATCTTATTTTGGTCCTCTACAAAGATTGTTCAAGTTATGCACTGGGGTCAATCCTAACCACACCCTGGGGGGTCACATGGTTTGTATAGACTTGTATGGCAAGTGGACTTTACAAATCTTCTCTGAAACTGCAAGGCCCAGAGGTTTCATATTTTGTATGTAACATTGTATAGTGGTCCTCTACAAATATTGTTCAAATGATGCCCCTGCAGTAAAAAGAAGCCCTAGCCTGGAGTCACATGGTTTGTATAGACTTATATGAAAATTGGGTTTTGAGAATCTCCTCCTCTGAAACCGCAAGGCCCAGAGGTTTCATTTTTGGCATGAAAATTGTATAGTGGTCCTCTACAAATATTGTTCAAATTATGCCCCTGGGGTAGAAAGTGGCCACTACCTGTGGGTCACATGTTTTATGTAGACTATAAAAATCTTCTCCTGAAACTGTAAGATCCAGATCTTTATACTTAGGTAAGTGGTTTATTGCCATTTGGCCCTCTTGTTATAAGCCATTATGATGCCTTAAACTCAGGTGAGCGACCTAGGGCCATCGTGGCCCTCTTGTTTATGAATGTCTTAGCGAGTATGTGCTACAGAAATTTCTTAAGGTGCAAAAGCCTATCAAAAATATGTGCGATAGAACTTAAGATGCAAAAGCGTAAACAAAAAATCTGCATCAGATGTACATGTTTAGTTTAATTTATGTAAAAAACATGTGTAGGTTTTAAGACTAAACTTAAAATGTAATTTAATCATAGATTATTAATATTTGCAGGCCTATAGAAATATTTCAAATCCGCATAGTGCATATTTGTTTAAAGAAGATCAAACTGGGATAATTGATATTGTGTTTGCCTTTAATTGAGGAAGTGGTGTCCTGAATAGACAGGAAGGACTGGTTCTACCCGGGAAATAGACTTGAAAATGTCCAGGAGCCATCAAAAATAAGCTTTCATGTTTTCTATCCTAGGTTTTCCTAGGTAACTACTAGATCCTTAAATAATGTATGTAGTATATTGCTGTTAATTTTTAAGTCATCCATTTCCAGACACAACAGTGCATGCGTGTGTACTCACACTGAGCAATGGAACTTTCTGCCTGTGCTACCAGAGCTATGTGAGCCCACCTGAGAGACGCTCCAAGTCGTCTCCCTTGCCCCGCACCTCCCCTCTGCAGAGGAACTCTCCACTACAGCAGTCTGGATCATACCAGGTGAGTGGTCTCCACTACAGCAGTCTGGATCATACCAGGTGAGTGGTCTCCCTTGCCCTGCACCTTCCCTCTACAGAGGAGCTCTCCACTACAGCAGTCTGGATCATAACAGGTGAGCGGTCTCCCTTTCCCCACAACTCCCCTCTACAGAGGAGCTCTCCACTACAACAGTCTGGATCATACCAGGTGAGTGGTCTCCCTTTCCCCACACCTCCCCTCTACAGAGGAAATCTCCATTACAGCAGTTTGGATCATGCCAGGTGAGTGGTATCCTTTGCTTTACACCTCCCCTCTACAAAGTAGCTCTCCACTACAGCAGTCTGGATCATACCAGTTGAGTTGTATCCCTTGCCATGCAACTCCACTCTACAGAGGAGCACTCCACTACAGCAGTCTGGATCATACCAAGTGAGTGGTCTCCCATGCCCTGCATGTCCCCTCTACGGAGGAGCTCTTCGCTACAGCAGTCTGATACCAGGTGAGTGGTCTCCATTGCCCGCACCTCCCCTCTACAGAGGAGCTCTCCACAACAGCAGTCTGGATCTACCAGGTGAGTAATCACCCTTGCCCTGCACCTTATCTCTGCAGAGTTCTCCACTACAGCAGTCTGGATCATACCAGGTCAGTGGTATCCCTTGCCCACGCAACTTTCCTCTACAGAGGAGCTCTCCATTACAGCAGTCTGGATCATGGTGAGTAGTCTCCCTTGCCCTGCAGCTCCCCACTACAGAGGAGCTCTCCACTACAGCAGTCTGGATCATACCAGGCAAGTGGTATCCCTTGCTTTACACCTCCCGTCTACAAAGGAGCTCTCCACTACAGCAGCCTGGAACATACCAGGTGAGTCGTCTCCCTTGCCCCACACCTCCCCTCTACAAAGGAGCTCTCCACGACAGCAGTCTGGATCATACCAGATGAGTGGTCTCCCTTGCTTTACACCTCCCCTCTACAGAAGAGCTCTCCAATACAGCAGTCTGGATTATACCGGGTGAGTGGTCTCCCTTGCCCCAAACCTCACCTCTACATAGGAGTTCTCCACTACAGCAGTCTGGATCATTCCCGGTGAGTAGTCTCCATTTCCCCACAACTCTCCTCTACCAAGGACCTCTCCACTACAGCATTCTGGATCATATCAGGTGAGTGGTCTCCCTAGCTTTACACCTCCACTCTCCTGAGGAGCTTTCCACTACAGCAGCCTGGAACATACCAGGTGAGTGGTCTCCCTTACCACACACCTCCCCTCTACAAAGGAGCTCTCCACGACAGCAGTCTGGATCATACCAGGTGAGTGGTCTCCCTTGCCCCGCACCTCCCCTCTACAAAGGAGCCCTCCACTACAGCAGTCTTGATCATACCAGGTGAGTGGTCTCCCTTGCTTTACACCTCCGGTCTACAAAGAAGCTCTCCACTACAGCAGTCTGGATTATACCAGCTTAGTGGTTTTCCTTGCCCCACACTTCCCCTCTACAAAGGAGCTCTCCACTACAGCAGTCTGGATCAAACCTAGTGTGTGGTCTCCCCTGTCCTGCACCTGCAGTCTACAAATGAGCTCTCCACTACAGCAGTCTGGATCATACCAGGTGAGTGGTCACCCTTGCTTTATACCTCCCGTCTACAAAGGAGCTCTCCACTACAGCAGTCTGGATCATACCAGGTGAGTGGTTTCCCTTGCCCCACACCTCCACTATACAAAGGAGCTGTCCACTACAGCAGTCTAGATCATACCTAGTGTGTGGTCTCCTCTGTCGGGCACCTCCAGTCTACAAAGGAGCTCTCCACTACAGCAGTCTGGATCATACCAGGTGAGTGGTCTCCCTTGCTTTATACCTCCCTTGTACAAAGGAGCTCTCCACTACAGCAGTCTATATCATACCAGGTGAGTGGTCTCCCTTACCCCACACCTCCCCTCTACAGAGGAGCTCTCCACTACAGCAATCTGGATTATACCATTTGAAGATTCTGGCTGATTATCTGCAGATATATTAGAGAAGAACAATTTTATATTCTATATATTTAAATACTGGTATATAAATTTACACCAAAGATTAATTGGAATGGGTTTGTTATGGTGCTTGTCGTACATGTTGTAATTGATGTTGTATGTTGTAATAGACATAATTACTCAAGAATTTTATGCAGTAATTGAAATTGGATTTTGTTCTGTAAAACAGTTAACTTAGTTTACACATTAAAGCAATTTGCAAAGTGATGAATCGAAAGTAATCCTTCAAAATATTATTGGCATCAACTGGAAATGTCTTTTTGAAATATGACATGATTGGTCCAAAATTGACCATCAAGTACTTGGAAATTGTGCTTTTTCACATTTCATTGGAATGTCTTGTTGAATTAAGACCAGATATATGTTTCTTAAGATGAGAAACAGTTATGCATAAATGAATACATTTTTGTACTGAATTTCAGTCTGGACAGAGCAGTGATACCGAGAGTGCTGAAATTAACTACTACGTCTGCATGGTGCATCAAGGTATGTTGGAGTGTATCATAGATTTTAATGAGGCGTGTCGTGTGAAAACCGGGCTAAATGCATGTGCGTTAAGTGTCGACCCGGATCAGCCTGTGCAGTCCGCACAGGCTTATCCGGGACGACACTCCGCCTACAGTGGATTTTTGTTTAGAAGAGACTTCCTTGAAACAGAAAATACCATAAGAGCGGAAAGTGCCATCCTGGATTAGCCGAAACTTTAGGCACGTGCATTAAGCCCGGTTTTCCCACGACACGCTTTAAACATTTTATTTCAATACATGCGTTTGAACAAATATACAAATAAGTTGTTCTGATCAGCTCAACATTCATATTATTTTAAATTCTAATAAAAAAGTGTTTAATATGCTTGAACCTGTTGATATCTAATTACCAAACTTTTAAAATTATATTGTTGAAGAAACTTTATAAACTTCTGTGCATTTTGAATAGTCATTGTAATTTATATTTGAATACATGTATAATGGCGTTCACCATAATATAATGAGATTTCAGACTGTATTTTGTGCCCATTACAGCGAAGACTCTTCATGGTTGTGTATCCAACATTCCTGAGCACATGCAGGGGAAGGCAATTCTGTCCTTCACGTGGCTTGGTGCGTTTAAATGAACAAATGTGTAAATTTTTATGTTGTGTGTTTTTACATCAGACTTTTGAAGAGTGATTAATTTCATATTTAATTTAATATTTATGTTACCTGTTATTGAATGAGACATTCCTTTGAGCTTGAAAGTTGTTCAAACATGAACATTCTAGTTATGTCTCCATATAAGCTGTTTTGCCTTTCAATGGACAATTTCATACAGTTCTTCCATGTTCTGACATTATGTTTTTATGCCCCCACTTTAGAGGGGGGGGCATATAGATTGCCCTTATCCGTCCGTCCATCAGTCCGTCCGTCCGTCCATCGGATTTTTGTGTCGCGCATAGCTCAAAAAGTATAACTGCTAGAGTGATGAAACTTTATACTCATATTCATCGGCATATGGGCTTGTGCACCTGGGTATTTTGGTGCAGTTTTTTCCGACATCAGTGGAGTTATGGCCCTGTTTTAACAAAAACTGACATTTTTGGACTTGTGTCGAGCGTAACTCAAGAAAAATTGCTGCTAGAGTGATGAAACTTTATAAACATATTAATCAGCATGTGTACTTGTGCACCTGGGTACTTTGGTGCAGTTTTTTCCGCCATCAGTGGAGTTATGGCCCTTTATTTTAGCAAAAACTGACATTTTTGGACTTGTGTCGAGTGTAACTCAAGAAAAATTGCTACTAGAGTGATGAAACTTTAGAAACATATTAATCAGCATGTGTACTTGTGCACCTGGGTACTTTGGTGCAGTTTTTTTCCACCATCAGTGGAGTTATGGCCCTTTGTTTTAGCAAAAAATGACATTTTTGGATTTGTGTCGCCAGTAACTCAAAAAGTATAACTGCTAGACTGATGAAACTTTATTTATAAGCATATTCATTAGCATGTGAACGTGTGCACCTGGGTATTTTGGTGCATTTTTTCCGACATAGTTTTGTGACAACGAGCGGAATGTGGGGGCATCCGTGTCCTACGGACACATGTCTGGTTGTGATATGAAATTGAATGATGCCAAGGATAAAGATTGTTACTATTTATTTCCTCTTACACAGTGACCATTGTCAGTCTTTCTTGATTCAGGGGACACAATTCTTGTGACGTTACCTGGGTACTTTGTTCATATTCTCAACGTGTCCATTGAGTTTGAACCCTGTAATCACATCTTATTGCACAGTAAGTATGGTACTTTGGTATGTATGTAAAATATTTGTTATTATTCCCCCTATTGAAGATGGCGAAGTATATTGGTTTGCTAATGTCGGTCGGTCTGTCGGTTGGTAGACCACTTTCATTTCCGCTCTCTTAAGTTCATCAGTTTTCATCTGATGTTCACCAAACTCCATGAACTTGTTTGTGGGCATAATATCTAGGTCAAGTTCGATAATCAGCTAAATCTCCCCAGGAATCGTGGAGTTATGGCCCTTGCATTGTCTAAAATTGGCCGTTTTAGCCATTTCCACTCTCGTCCAATAGTCTTCATGAAAATGTTTGTAATTATAATATCTAGGTCAAATTTGATAATCAGCCAAATCGCCCCAAGAATTGTAGAGTTATGGCCCTTGAATTACCTAAAAAAAATTTTTTTAGCCGTTTCAGTTCTCTAAGTCCAACAGTTATCATCCAGTCTTCACCAAACTTCATGAAAATGTTTGTAATAAAAATATCTAGGTCAAGTTAGATAATCAGCCAAATAGCCTTAAATGTCCAGCAGTTCATGGCCAATCTTCACCAAACTTGGTGAAAATCTTTGTGGGTGTATTATCTCGATTAAGTTCGATAATCAACCAAATCATCCCAGTAACTGTGGAGTTATGGCCCATGATTATCTGAAATTAACCTTTATAGCTATGCTAACCTAGAGCCTAGAGGGAGCATAACTGTTTTACAAACAGCTCTTGTTGGTAGATTAACTTGCATGTGAAAACTTCCACATGGGAATTACAGCGATAATAAAGTTGTGAAAATCAAAATAAGTTGCAGGTATGTATTTGTGTTTCTCAAATAAAAAAAAAAATGAGCAAAACATCTATATCAATACTAACCAAGAATGTTTTGTTTAAAGTACATCAAACATTGAATGCGTCTGCATTTAAATAGACAAAGATATATATTTAGTGAAAGAAAAAAAAATCAAGAACATCACTAAAGCGATGAATTCAATCCATCTTCAGTATCAGAGTTTAACCTTCCTTGTAGGTAAGAGTTATCTGGAATCAGTTGTCACAAAGTCTGGGGAGGGGGCCACAGGAGGTGGAAGTGTGGCCCCTCGGGCGGAGACCCCAGAGGGCAGTATGGTCGGAGATGACTCCCTGATACCCGTGCTACACAAGGGATCTGAAAGCCTCGTCCTGATGTCCAGTCCTTCCCTAGTGAATGTTGGAAGTGAAGGTGAGGTGGATTTATTACAGGTGCATTGCACAATTTCTGTTCAAGTTCACCATGAATAAAATTGCAAAGGTGGAAATGATGGTTAGATGGATTTATTACTGATGTTTTTTTAAAATGACATTCTAACATGATACTCTACTAATTTTTCTATAGACAAAGAACAAAATTATCGTTGTTAAACTTCTCATAAACAACGCAAAAAAGAAGTTCCGATTCTGAGCGGAGCCTAGTAAAAGGAGTTCCGAGTACAGTTGCACAAATATATGTCAAATCATGTTAGAATCAAAATAATTTTCACATTTTTGTTGTTTATCGGCCAATACACAACTCTTTAGTCGTTCTAATGTGAGGCTATAAAACAACTCGGGCTAACGCAGCATGGTCAAATTCCTATGCATCAGAACTCCAAATCGTGGTTTATTGGCCGAGAAGCAATGATAAATTGAAATTACCGTATTTATTCTATGGTTTTGGACACTGTATGTTTTCGGACACTCCCAAAATTGGCCAAAATAATTATTTTTTCTGTCTCTATGTTTTCGGACACTTTCAGAAAAGGAATTTAAATGAGATCTACGTTTTCAGACAGATACTAATTTGCATTTAACACCCATTATCATTTAATGTTTCTCAGGTAGCAACAGTTGTTTTCACAGGCTTCTAAGTCTGTCAAGTTGTATAATGGCTTCAGAATACAACAACGTGTCATAAATTAACAAGTTGTATGATGGGCTTCAATATACAATAACGTGTCATAAAATTACCAGATGTATAATAATGGCTTCAATATACAACAACGTGTAAAAAGTTATCGCCTCCAGAAACAAATGAGATCCATCATCGGAGACAAGTAATGAGTCCGTATTTGAATTGTGAGTTTTATGACAATATTGCAGATACTCTGTTTTAAGTGTCTGAAAACATATTTACAATAAAAACGGTGTTTCTTAATTGTATTGCAAATTCATCATGAATAGAATTACAAAATAAACATATAAAACATAGCATACATAGATTCTAGTTAAAAAATGTTATGATTCCGTATAGAAAGTCAAATTTATACAAAGAAGTATTTTGGGCATAGTAAAATCAATTTGTATTAATTAGATGCAAAATGTATACAAACAGTTAACAGTTTGACATTTTCTTACTACACTGTATATTTAATTGTCTTCATGTTTTCCATTTAGGCCCGTTATTAGTGGATCGAGTTACGGGTTGTGTTTACAGTGTGAGTGTGAACATGGCAACCCTGATTCACACGTTTACACACTGCCACATGCCCTTGACCCGGGCCGCACTGCTGAACTACGTGATCATCAAACAGAAGAGCTTCACCCTCACTAAACAGGTACTCGTTGGTTGGGAGTGCGATCATTTAGGGTCCTTTTTGGAGCCTATTTTATTCTCATATACTATTTTTACACAGAATTTGATGTTTCTTTGAATGGCTGTTTATTAACAGTTCTATGGCTGGTGCTAAAGAAACACATAGTAACCAAAATTATTGATTTTGCAAAAAGAAAACTACGAAATCTGAAAACTTTAAAATATTTCTGATTTCAAATTAGGCCTGAAAAAAAAATGTTTGTTTCTAAAAAAATGCCCCAAACCTAGAGCATTTTATTGTGTTTGTCAGATATTTTTATATTTTATTTACCTTTTTCCAATAATTAAATGTTTATGGATAAGTGTTTTGATTTGATAGCATCCACTTCAAAACATGGTTTAAGGATTTTACCAATATGTTTTGAATATTCATTTAGTTTTAGAATCTTAAAGTTTACCATTTACTAAATAAAAATAAAAAAAAATAAAAAATTACTTCCTACCTACCCTTATTTTTGTGGGCATGTAACCTGAAATAAAAATATTTTTTGTGTACGTCTTACTGGCCCTGTGTTCACAAAGTGTCAGACAGTTGTGTGAACCAGAACTTCTTTTAGTCAGTGACTATTTTGGTTTCTGCAACTACTGAACATATTTAATGACATTTTTTCTTTATTTTTTTACTGTATGAATTAG
Organism: Congeria kusceri; assembly: GCA_027627225.1. Taxonomy (NCBI): domain Eukaryota; kingdom Metazoa; phylum Mollusca; class Bivalvia; order Myida; family Dreissenidae; genus Congeria; species Congeria kusceri. The sequence goes on from CM051035.1 coordinate 33,860,585, forward strand.
ACAACAAATGCTCTTGAAGTTGCCGTTGGCCATTTTTGTTGTTGTTATACAACAAGAACAGCATATCATTTATTATTCTTACTTGAATGTGCACTGTACATATAATAGATGCCAGTACTCTGCTTTTCAGTTTCGTTATTTCATGCCAACATTACTTTTATGTAGGTACACTTTTGTAATCTGTATATTTGAAATGTTTATCATTGTTGTAAAATTGTAAATTTGATCCCAAATTACTTGTTACGTATTTGACTGCCATTGTAGGTAATGGTTGTGAATTCTCTGTGTGAATGTTTCAGTTGTTTGCCGTGCTGTGCAATGACATTCCAAGTCCCGAAGTTCCAACTCTCATGATGGAGTTCCTAATAGGTAACAGCAGCTTTCTGTCTGCTCTTTAAGGTCGATTATATGTGTACTTATGTAATAGGGCTGTATGCAAGAAAAGACGTAGTATGGATGAGGGAAATGGCTTACTCATGCGGGAAAGGGTTATAGGGAACTTACTCACAGATTTGTGTGACTTAACCGGTATGTAACAACACTTAAAATCAACATAGACTAAATTAATACAAAATTTATGAAAACGTTTCTTTCATATTTATTATTACATGTTTTCACAAAATTACTATTTTTATGCCCCCAGCATCTTGATGCAGGAGGCATATAGTGCCTGTCCATCCTTCCTTCCTTCCATTCTTCCGTCTGTGACAAGGTTAAATAGATTTTACCATTTCGTCTAGCACCAACACCGCTTACTACAGCACTTGGATATTTACACAGTTGTTACTTATGACCGTTCCCAATCCACCCATATCACCCAACCTCACTTTGACCTTGGCCTTGACCTAATTTGCACTTATAATAATTTAAAAGTGCAATTTCTTGGTTAACTAGATTTTACCGTTTAGTCTAGCACCAACACCACTTACTACAACACTTGGATACTTACACAGTTGCTTAGTTGTTGCTTATGACCATCCCCAATCAACCCATATCACCCAACTTCACTTTGACCTTGACCTTTACCTAATTTGGACTAAGAAATGGGCTACCCAGCACTAACTGGGGGCACATGTGTTTATCAAACACAGAATCTTGTTTATGCCTGGAATAGATTCATGTCGTGGGAAACCCGGGCGTAATGCATCTGCGTAGTGTTGTCTGCACAGGCTGATCCAGGATGGCACTTCCCATCTAAAGTGGATTTGTGTTTAGAAGAGACTTCATTGAAACAGAAAATGCCATAAAAGCAGAAAGTGTCGTCCAGGATTAGCCTGTACGGACTGCACAGGCTGATCCAGGATGACACTTTACGCAGATGCATTAAGCCCGGGTTTCCCACGACACGCCTCATATGTGTTTGTGTTACAGCGATGACGTATGTTGGAATGCGCCGGCAGGTTGACAGGGAGGCGTTACGTCTGCTGCCCTTCACTCACACAGAACTGTTCAGGGGCCAGTTTGACAAAGTATGTGAAGAATAAACCTGGTATATATTTCCGTCATTCCCTGATAATGAGCTATCTTTGAAATAAACTGCAATATGTATCTGTTAATATTCAATTACTGGTATATAGAATAACAGAAAAACTACTTCTTATATTTTACTTCTTTACCAATAGGTCATTTTGCCAATATGAGAGTCACTTATTTACCAATAAGTGATCCATTTCTTTTCCAATATGTGGGTTACTTCTTAACCAATATGTGCATCATTTCTTTTCCAGAGCTATATTTACCAATAAGTGATCCATTTCTTTTCCAATATGTGGGTTACTTCTTAACCAATATGTGCATCATTTCTTTTCCAGAGCTATATAAATGTTGAATTGTCAGCTTCAAATATTATAGTAATGTTGAATAATGACCTTTGTTTGCAGTTGCATTTTGTTATATTTTGCCAGGCACAGCAAATAAAGGTATAGTTAACAAGGAAAATCTATCACTATAAATATCTGGAGGTTCTGCATATTGTTTCTTGTATTTATTTCTTGCATGGCACTCAGTTGAATTACCTGAATATCTTCAATATTTATTTTCTTTTCTTTTACTGGGTTGGGTTAAATCAATGTTAATGTAATCTAAAAAATGTTACTGCTTGGTGGGTTGTAGTATTTTTATTTTCTGTTAAAAATGGCGAAAAACCCCAACAAAACAAACACAATTTTTATTTTCAGGTTTATAGAATAAATTATATTAATTAAAAAAGGCCTTTTCTCGAAGTTTCAATTTATCATTTACTTTTGCTAGCAATTAAGCATGCTTTGGAAATTATTAACATCACATTCTAATAAAATTAAAATTACCATGACAAAATTAATTTTGGTGAAGGTGTTACTGAAACATGTATGCATTGCCATAAAATGGCAATAGTGTTAATGAATATGATGATGAGAATGATGATCTTGTGATAGTGACAGTTAATATGGTAGCAAGGCTGCCTCCTGCCAAAAATGATGGTTATAATGATGATGATGATGATGATTATAGTCACTGTGATGATGATGGGGTGATGGCAATGATGGCGATGATGATGATGATGATGATGATTTCAGTCACGATGATGGTGGTGGGGGTGATGGTTGTGGTGGTGGTGGTGATGATGATGATGATTGTTATAACATTTACAGACGCAGAAAGGTGAAAGACTGGTTCGTGTTTCTTACTCCCCGATTGAGAGTGTGAACATAATGACGAAATCTGCTAAGGAGCGCCAGCAGAAGAAAGGCAGTGTTGCAGACGACTGGCTGGACATGTTAAGGCGCCACCTACACTGGATGCAGATCAACAAGACAAAGAGGTTCAACTTTGAGATGCTGAAAAAACCCTACCAGCAGATGCAGAGGGAGGAGGAGAAGGTGGGGGCCGTTTTATGTGAAAATGAAGAAAACTTATTTTTGTTACGTATAAACTAATAATAAAGTAGATGTGCTCCATATATGGAGGGGGCTATCTCAGAATATTACCATTACTAATAAAGTAGATGTGCTCCATATATGGAGGGGACTATCTCAGAATATTACCATTACTAATAAAGTAGATGTGCTCCATATATGGAGGGGACTATCTCAGAATATTACCATTACTAATAAAGTAGATGTGCTCCATATATAGAGGGGACTATCTCAGAATATTACCATTACTAATAAAGTAGATGTGCTCCATATATGGAGGGGACTATCTCTGAATATTACCATTACTAATAAAGTAGATGTGCTCCATATATAGAGGGGACTATCTCAGAATATTACCATTAATAATAAAGTAGATGTGCTCCATATATGGAGGGGACTATCTCAGAATATTACCATTACTAATAAAGTAGATGTGCTCCATATATAGAGGGGACTATCTCAGAATATTACCATTAATAATAAAGTAGATGTGCTCCATATATAGAGGGGACTATCTCAGAATATTACCATTAATAATAAAGTAGATGTGCTCCATATATAGAGGGGACTATCTCAGAATATTACCATTAATAATAAAGTAGATGTGCTCCATATATAGAAGGGACTATCTCAGAATATTACCATTAATAATAAAGTAGATGTGCTCCATATATGGCGGGGACTATCTCAGAATATTACCATTAATAATAAAGTAGATGTGCTCCATATATAGAGGGGACTATCTCAGAATATTACCATTAATAATGAAGTAGATGTGCTCCATATATAGAGGGGACTATCTCAGAATATTACCATTAATAATAAAGTAGATGTGCTCCATATATAGAAGGGACTATCTCAGAATATTACCATTAATAATAAAGTAGATGTGCTCCATATATGGCGGGGACTATCTCAGAATATTACCATTAATAATAAAGTAGATGTGCTCCATATATGGCGGGGACTATCTCAGAATATTACCATTACTAATAAAGTAGATGTGCTCCATATATGGAGGGGACTATCTCAGAATATTACCATTACTAATGATTGTATTTGTCCTATTCCCGAGCGTGAACCTGTTGTATCTGAGAATGCCTAACATTAGTATGTCTTATCTCATTTGTGTCCTATCGTTGTATTTATGAAAGTGATAAGGAGTCCACCTGTGTTAGCCAACATTATATTTCTTACTTCAATTATTCATTACTTAATTGTTTATTTTTGCTAAAGCATAAATCTCATTGTTAAATTTTGCTTACAATTTAAACTATTATATTAAAATACTTATTCCTGTTGGTTTTGTTTTGATTTCAGAAGAACCAAGTCAAAGAAGAAGAGAGCTTCATTACCAAAATCAAAATTAGAAAATCTGACACACAGTAAGTTAAAGATGACTTCTGTTGGCTAAATGTTATAATCCCCAAATTATTTAATGGCAGTTTTCTTTGATGAGCGTATCTTTGTGACAATCGCACTCTTGTGTATTTTGAAATTTAAGATAGATATTTTGTTCCTTTTTTATATGTACTAAAACAAGTATTGTCAAACTTATTTTATGTACGATTTCATAGTGTGATTAAGAGGAACGGTATCTAAAGAACAGAGCATACTTGTCAATTACTAACATACTATGTTGTTCATCACCATAAATAAAATCCTCAGCGATAATGTTTAGACAGAGTTTGATTTTTTACAAGGACATGTGCAAACACCTAATAATATACAAATGCTATTCAACTTTTCAGAAGATACTCAGTGTAAGGATGTGTGTAATAGAACTCCAGTTATGATAGTTTTCCAGTAGATGAAAAGTATAATTTCATATTCAAGGCGAGTATTAGCTGGTTTACAGTACATTCATATAAACACACTGTTTCATGTAGACAAGACAGCGAGGCTGTAGGTCACTATGGCAGCAAGGCGGACAGCATCTTGGGTACTGCGCCCGCCTTCCTGCAGGGAACCAGGGTCACCGAGGCCTCCGAAACACTCATGAACCTGGTACCACACTGTCTGGCCCCATGGTCTCTAAACTCGACATTGAACTTGGCATCTTTATCTGCCAATTAGCTCTGAATGCTTGATTATTTGCCATAGGCATCAAATATGCTCCAGCAACTGATGGAGTTCTTGTTCTGATACAGTTGAATTTAAAATATTTTTTTTTTTATAACATTTATTTTCATTTTAAAAGATGATTTCTGTGCTTAGTAATACTTAATTAGTTGTTCTGTCATGTTTAACTTAATTTCAAATCTATAGTTAGTAATTTAGGGTAACTGTGGTATCATAAATTTCGTTCTCAGTTTTATGTTTACAAATCAAGTTATATTTTTCAAACATTGCTAAGATTAAATACCTCCTTAAGTTCACAATCTTGTTAACACTTCTAGTCTATATTTAATATTCGGGGGTAACTATTCTCAATATTTTCCATGCACATGCTTTTGAAAACAGGTGACCAACTCTTAAGCAAAGTCCTATTTGTAATGTTCAGACCAGGGAGGTGCTGGCCAAACACATGCTGACCTACTTACTGAAGGATGGCAAGGTCAAGGCCAATATTGCCAGGGATTATGTCAGTTGCCAGGTAAAACACAGTGCACAAGTGGTAGTGGGTGCTAGAGGTATTGTTTAATTTTCTGGAACTAATGCTTAGCATATTTACTTTGTAACATAGGTGTCAAAATTACCTGTATCATATGGCTTTTGCTAACTAGTTTTTAATTATGTTCAATAAAAATTAGGGATGCAAACAAATATTCGGATATTATGATATCCGAATACTGGTAAGGTATCCGGATACTTAAAAAGGATCTGAATACCTTTTTGAGTGAACGACAATGCTCCTGTTGTAATGCATCACGTGTTCATAACCGCCAAGCCCAGTTTCTTCAGACGTTAATCCGCATAACGCACATCATTGACAGACTGACATTAATCCGTTAATTGGTTGTTCGCACCATGGGGGACGGGAGCCTATAGCCGTACCTTATCACCATGTGGTAATTGCCTAATTGCCCACAAAGGCCTATCGACCTTGCCTTTGGCAGCCCTTTCTTGCCGATAATTGACACTAATTGGCATGATGGCTCTGATTAACGGGCATACCACTGGCACAACGCTGCGAAAAACTTTCACTGTCCAATCATATCAATATTTCATGAAGTTGCCAATCAAAATTTCTCTCTAATAAAACAAATCACAAATTGTTTTAATTTCATTAGTTATCCTAACTATTTACGCGTGTACATTTGTTTCATAATCAAGGATTAATACCACGTGTATGTGATTATCTGTGTAATTTCATTTTTAATCATTTTGTGTTATTCTGATCATTGGACGTGGATAACAGTGATATAGTCTTTTTTATTTTGTTTTCAGGATGTATTTGACATGCTTTGCTAATCATTTACATTTAATGTGTTGCTTGTAAATCTTTTAAAAAAGAAATCATGTTTAAGAATGTGCCTTTATTACCGGTATTATCTTGTTAACAAACACTACGTTACCATTCTATGCATGGGGTTTTGTGAAAATTTTTGTCATAAGTTATGCATTCTAAGGATGCCAATATCCGGATAGTATCTGGATACCGGATATGGATATCCGAATATCGATTTAGGGTATGAATCCCATCCCTTATAAAAAATACTGCCTTCTATCTAAATGCTGTCATAGAATTAATGCACAAAAGTAGAATGTACATTTAATTATAAAATTCAAAGAATTCAGCTAGAAAACTGTTAAAATGGAGATTGTTAAATACGATAAAAATATGGACAGCTGCATTTCCTATGTTGATTGAATCATACAAAATATAATTTGCTAGTTTAAACTTTACCAATGGATAGGTGTTAAATCAATTAAGTTCGTCCTACCAATGGATAGGTGTTAAATCAATTAAGTTCGTCCTGTTATTCACTTGACATATGCTGCAGTTCAAAAGTTATATTCTGAGCAGAGTTCAACACAATTAGTGTCCCCTACTGTGGGCATTCAGTGCTTTTTATTAGCCTACTATAACTGAAGCTTTTTATACAACAATGTGTCTATTTTTAACAACAAGGTTTATATTTTAGCAACAATGTTTCTATTTTTAGCAATAAGGTTTCTGTTTTTTTTAGCAACTGTTTCTATTTTTAGCAATAAGGTTTCTATTTGTCTATTTTTAGCAACAACAAAGTCGCATGCTGTGTCACCTGCTGTGGGCACTGAGGGGTCAACATCTAGGGCATCCTGAAGACAGCAGCCTTCCTAGTCTGTGAGGAAGTATTATTAACTAATGGCTGAGAGGGTGATGGTAAAAAAAACGATATCCACCCCAGAAATGGTGTATCAACTGAGGCATTGCCCTAGTTTGATGTGTCTTTTCATGACTTGGTATTATTATTGGTATCACCTTCATAGAATAGTCTTCTGTATTTAATGTATAAAACAAGCACTTGTAAGTTGTACATTAAACATCACAATGACAACCTTCATGATGTTAAGAATAATGATATCCACAGCAGCAAACAATGTGCCATAAGCAAATCAATTTGGCATCATTGCCATCCAGATCAGACAAGTAACACACATTTCATGGCAGGTGCATGCGAGCAGACGTAGATGAGTACGAGTTGTTCCAGCTGCTGGAGCGGTACTTGATGACGGCACGGGAACTGCACTTCCCCGTCCCTTTGGGCTTCCAGGCCTACTTTGCCTGCCTGGCCTTTAGATGCCTGCACTTCAGGTACATAATGGCTGGATTGATGCCTATTTGTAAATACATGTAGTTGTAAATAGCTTTTATAGCTAAAGTTGATTTGTTAAAACATATCCAACATTTGATAAAGCTTCTTGTATTTTGAATGTTGTGTTTCCATGTTACATTATTTTATAGTTAGACAAACCAGTATGTCTGAACCTAAAGTACCGCTATATTAAGGTAAAAAGAACTATTGTAAAAATGATTTGTATTCTGTTGTCTCAAATGACTCAAAATGTGTTTGCCATCACTAGACTGTTTATGTTAGTTGTCACCACATTTAGTGACATACATATACTTGTGTATTAATATGAAAATGTCATATATTCGTAAGTGGCTATATCTTTATGTTGAATGTGCCCTTCGTTTGTCCAGGATGTTTCTACAGTATGTCCGCCATGGCATTGTGCGACTGACAGGAGACTTCATGGCACAGTTGATTACAGGTAACAGCCACCATGATTGATTTACTGCTTATAGAAGTTTTTTTGTTTGGTTGAACACGATATGAAATGGAAATTCTTCCTTAAAATGTGTAATTACCCAAATTCAACACTGAAGCAACACTGGAATATTATGTAAAAATAATATTTCTATACTCTAGAAACTATATAATATGATTTAAGTATGATATTCTCTATTGATTAAATGAAATTTTTGCGTAGCTGGACATGAATGCACAGTATATTAGGACAGATTTTGGAGCCCAAATATGGAAAATAAGAATGTATACAGCCACTAAGCCCCATATATTGACAGAGGAATAGTAAGCAGAATAAAAAAAAGTTACTTTTTAAGGATGTACTAATATTTCTCTTTGGCAAGTAAAAGAAGGTGCAGCTGATGAGTACTGTCATATGGCAATTAAGCCTAGAGGAATGGCTGAGAAATAGTAAAAGGATGATAATAACTGAGAATTGTTGTCAAAATGTCTTCAAAACAACAATTCTGCCCGCAGAGTTGCCGGATGTGGAGGAGTATGTTCAGCTGAAGCGTACGGTGATATCGCAGCTGTCGCTGAGCGAGGCGGAGGAGTGCTACCGACTCTGGGGCCACATCTCGTGTAACACGTACTTCGCACACCGCCACGTGGACAAGATTCTCGCAGAGCAGAGACCCTCCCTGGATACCAACAGTTTGGACAGTATGAGAAGTGCGTAGCTTGTTACGATTGATTTGATCACCTTTGAGGTTTTATTCCTATGCATCAGAACTCAGTACTGTAGTTTATTTGCTGACAAATATTGATAATGTAAAATTATTTCAATTCTAACATTATCCGACAAGCTGTTTCCGCAGTTACGTTGAGAAATGAGGACATATTTCTATGCTCCACCGTACATTGGCATGCTGGTTGCCAGGGCAACACTGACCTCATTCAGCAACACTGACCTCATTCAGCAACACTAATTCAATGTAACAGTAGCTCTATCAGTATCCGTCTATTTTCTGTTGGTTGCAGATTACCAATGGTAAATGTTAGTCTTATGTATAGAAAAATCAGCATGTGTTATATTAGATTTAATCAATTATATGGGTTGTGAAGTATGTAGACTGTATACCTGATTTTTCAACAAGTAGTGTTCGTTGCTGTGATGAGCCAAGTGAAATATAGACTTTTCCAGTTTGGGGCGACTATCATTTAAACTCCCCAGCCATTGTTGAATCATTTCCATAAATTAATAATCACAAAAACATTTTGCGCGCATGCATTAAGCCCCGTTTTCCCACAACACGCCTCATTTATGCTTCCAGATACCCTGGCAGCTGAGGGAAAGAACAGTGATATTGTGGATGTCTCTTTCCAGCCCCTAGCTGCCTTCTTCAGGCATCTTCATAATTCTGGTAAATACTGCAATGATAACAGAATAGGTCGACGTATTCCTTTTATATTTTAATTAACACTTGTTATGGTATTACAAACTACCTGGTACTACCTACGTAGGGTGTTAATGTTTTGTAAGTAACTTCATTTCTTGGCAAATTATAACATGGCAGTTGCAGGAAAGTGGTGCGCACAATGATTTAATTTGATTGTTTAACTTTTTTGTACAAAAAAAAATCGTTTAAGTACTGACATATTAAAACTGAGTTTCATCCTATTGTAGTTCCCCTCTCCACAGACAGGCAGGGTTCAAGTGAGAGGAGCAGTCCCCTGGACTTCCTGGCGCTGGAGGAAGTGGCCCTGCAGCACACACACCAGGAGACCGCGTATGACATGGGCACTGTCAACTTCTAGTATGTGGGTGTGCGTGCGTTTGCATGCGTCAACTGCTACTATCAACAGGTAGTCCAGCAGTCAACAACTCCTACAAGAGCACACATGAACCACTGCTGCTGGCCAAGAGTTAATGGATATTTACATCTGTATGAAATCAATCACCCTGTTATATGCATTTGTGAACTATTCCTGTGGGAAACTATAGACAGCAGACAACACGGAACCCGACAGACATGCCTGACAAAAAATGTGGATGTCTGTCAAAATTGTTAAGACACCTTATACATATTTAATACTAGTTTTACTTGAGACAGATGCACATCAGCAGTCAACTAACTTTTAATACAAGCAAGTGAAGGGCTGAAGACGGTTTCAAATATGTTTTAACAACAGCACATTGAACTTCTAATACCACTGAACCATTTCTGGTTGAAAGCCATATACAGATTACAAAATTATGTACAACAGCGGTCAACTTCTAATGCGTATGTGTCAACTACTGCTGGATGTTAACTATTGGTTTTGTTACATACAGTTGTGTGTAGGCCATTGAGACTTTCTGGGGTTATAATGGCTTCATGTTGGAAATTATGACGTAAAGTCATCTGTGTTGTATATGTATTTCATAACTAAATACCGGTAGTTGTATGTAGGCCAGAGAGAAGGTGGGGTTAAAATGGCTTCATTCTGTAAATTATGATGTAGTCATCTGTGATCCGTTTACATACATGTATTTAATAACTAATTTATGTACATGTATCTAAAATGCTAGTCGATTAGTAGTCATTACTGGTGTCTGTTCATCAACAATTTTGTTACAGGACTCTCTAACTCTTTTTGTTATATAAAGTCTGCCTTATGTACCAGTGGATAGGAATGCCATTTTAATGAACAGTTTTTGTTTGTTAAAGAATACAATTGTTTTATATAAAAAAGTACTCATTAGGACTATTTCTGACTTCACAATGGGTTTATAATGTGCAATATGTTAGTGATTACCAGTATGTAATGTGAAATATTGAAAACCATGGTATCTAGCTACAATTTTGCATATTAATTGAATTTGAAGAATAATTGTTCTTTGAATATATTAATTTATATTATAAATACTATGTTATTTTTGGAAAGAAACACAGTTTTGTCTTTGTAAATTTTCCTTTTTAACATACATTTTGAAACCCTCCCCAGCTATTGTAATGGATCAATTTCCATTCCTCAAGCTTCACCAACACTTCACAAACTGTACCATGCGCGCTTTTGTGTCAACTAGGCTGACCATTAAACATGCGATATCCAAATGCAAAGATTAGATACATGTTCTTGAACAAACTATTAGTCAACGGGCCCTACATTCAGGAACAAAGACAATGAACAAAATCTTTCTTTTGTCTATTTTAATTTTGATGTTCACATGCTTCGATAAAATGTTTTTCCCGTTCAATCATTTACCAAAAAACTGCCACTGTACTATGAACTTTCTAATCGATCAAAGGTAACAGTGCAGTAAATTATGACTATTGAGTCCTTTAGTACAATACATCTCTAGATTAATTTGCTATTGATTTATATTATCTCTAATAGTAAACATGGTTTATGCGTAACAAGTAATGTACCTGTGAAGTATTCTAATCTCATGTCAATGGAACTGCTGTCTTGCAAAGTGTTACCATATATATAATACATATATTTGGGCCCCATGTGAGAATCCATGTTCATTACTATGACACACTGAATCATTTTCTAACAAATGCACATACAGAAATAAAACAACAAACCTTACAATTATCAATATACTTCATCGTTTATTAACCAACAGTTTTCACAGAAAACTATACTATTTTTAACATAACACAATTTTGGAATATTCACTTCTTTGCACACAATTATTAACAGAATATTAAATATCTAAATACCGTTAAATCAAAAGTAAACAAGTGATAATGTATTAGATATTACTGTAGGGAACTGGTTTGTATTTCAGTTAAGAACATTGTTTACATAATTCCTATTCCAATAGTGCTCACTTTTAAGTGCTCCTTATTTGAGTACAGTCCAATCTCAAGTGGTCCTCATTACACTATTCAGTTTAGTATTAACAAGTTACCTTCACAGTAGACAGTGTGTTTATAGGGCCAATTTGGGGCCAAAATTCGACCCCATTACCCTGCTAAAAATGTATATTATATTTTTCCCCTATATTTATCTTAAAATTCCCTTCAGAACTTGAGCTTTATTTTGAAAACAAATGACCAAATCGTACAAAAATTGACAAAGATAATAGGCATTTTCTTAAACAATCCCCGCAATTTTTCATCAAACCAAGTTTGTGCATAATCTACGATTGTATCATTTGTAGCAAAGCAATTGATTAATGTTTTATAACAAAGTAAAATATTTAGACAGTAATATACGGCAGAGCTGGGCATCTATAATAGGCCCGCTGCCGATATAACGGCCCGAGGGCCGTTATACGGCTAGGGCTGATTATAGACGCCAGGCCCAGCTCTGCCGTATATTATCGTTTATAATACATATTATCCTGTCACAAGAAAAGAATCGTGTTACTTTATTACACAAAATGTTAACAAAAACACCAAACAAACGTTCCGTACTTTTATTTAACATTCAACTAATTACACAATATGTGACGCAATTCGAACGAATGACGTAATTTATAAACAGAAAAAAGTGACGAAACAAACCAGTTTTCGCTGGACTCACAGTTTTGTTGTGACAACGATTATGTCGTGTTTGCTTTTATTTTTAGTAAAATACATTACTATTAGTTTAATAAATCATGCATGGACGAATTCTGAATGATGAATGTGTCAGTTGGATAAGTAATATATTTTGAGACTTTGAATCGAATAAAATCAAACGTTCTGACCAGTCATTGCGATTTCGTAAATCGTGTTTCTGGTCAGAATGGTTCACATGAAATTAATATCACGATTGTTAAAAATTAAGGCTTATGGATACAAGACAATGGAATTTAAGTGCTTACAGTATTGTTGGATTTTTATTGTTGGAAGCAATGGATTGAAATTGAGGTACAGTAAAAGTTTCTGATCTGTTCAATTTTGTTCAGTGATTCTTTTTCTCAAACTAAAAGATGCATAGGCTATAGATCGTATATATATTTAATTAATTTAACTACAAACTTTCGTTAATATTTAGTATTTGCATTTTCGGATATAACCGTTTAATTTTGACTAAATACGCCATTCGTGGTCGTTGACGTCGCGCGATCGGATTCTCTTCGATTATCGAAAAATCGGCCGCGGCCAATTATAATTATATTGGCTCAGCGGAGCCGCGTAACGGCCCGTAATCGACGTCAAAATGTTACTATTTTTAGTAACACTATGTATTATAAACACGTAACAATGCTTTTCCCCAAAAATAATTCCCCCTTTTTTGCCGTAAAATTCACCATCTTCACCACCTTTCGCCCAAAGGTGAAAAAAACTGTGAGTAGAGCTCTTATTCTTGTGTAGTATATATTACAGTCAAGCTCAGTCTATTTATGTAGCAGTGAATCTCGATCTTAAGTGGTCCATTTTACAGTGAAGCTCAATCTTAAAGCAGCAGTCCAGAAATATGTTAATAAAAATAAAACTGTAGAAATCGTTTCTAATGGACCAAAATACAAAAAACCACATTGAACTGGATGCAATAAGGTTTTGGTAACTTTAAAAAAATATTTTTTCTGTATGCGATAATTGGTGATGCCTCTGGAGTAAATCAGCATGTACAAACTGCATTATTGTATATTCCATTTGTACCAAGCGTTTTCGAACTTAAGACAGTAAAAAATGCCTTTCGTAAATAAGCAACAGCTTTCAGTCGAATAAACACCATTAATGTTCACGAGAACTATTGCCAAATTACAATGTATAGAATTAGATTCCATGGACTGTGGCTTTAAGTGGTCCATACACAATGAAGTTCAATCTTAGTAATCCTTATTACGGTAAAGTTCAATTTTAAATGATCATTATCAGGGTGAGGCCCAATCTTAAATGGTCTAGTTATAGTGTAGCTCAATCTTCAGTGGTCTAATTATAGTGTAGCTCAATCTTAAGTGGTCCCCTATAACAGTGAAGCTAGCCTTATCAGTTACGATGCTTTAAAGAGCAGCTCAATTTAGTTGTTTTCTATTATGACGAAACTTGATTTTAAGTTGTCCTTCAAATAATTATTGGTTATAATAATCATATAGCAACAGTAAAAATTTTCGTCACATTAGTTCAAGAACTCACTAAGTGCTTATAGTTTGCATTGCAGATATTGAGTTATTGAACTAAGGTGACAAACTCTCACAGTGAAGTTTCTATAAATCATTGGGAGACAATAACATGGTCTTCATCAAATTGTAATGAAGTTTAAATTGAAAAATACCCATTAAAATAGTCACTTAAACAAAAATATGTATCGATTTTTTTGCCATTTTCTACATGCATACATCAGATGTACGCAGCTATTGTATGTTCAATGGTTTTGATTCATGAAAAATGTATATACCACCATCATTTTCCTGTTTATTTTTGTCAATGTCCATTATTACCAAGTATCACAAAACTCAAGTAATAGCACACTAAACGTTAAATTCATCATCATGATTAAGGAAACACCTGACAAAATCAACATTTAATAAAATAATTTAAAATTATTTTGGCCTAGACACATGAAGGAAGAACATGATCTTAATTCCAACTTGACGACATGTGGCAGGATATACTCTGACTGACTAGTACACATTAGTTTTGAAGATGTGCAAGCCTTGAACTATAGAAACTTGCTGAAGCCATATGGAAAACAACTACATGACCAAACAACACAGCTCTCCACCATGCTACCGACAATAATAATAAACATTTTTAAATTTTAATACAATTTTACATGTAATACACTACAAACAATATATGCTAAACACGAAACATTTTTGAACAACATTTTTTTCATAAAAAAAGGTAGGTGCACAAAATTCTAAACTTAAGACTCAATTCTTGGTAAGTCAGAATTCTTGACAGCTTTATTATTAGAACATTGAGCACACCTAAAACATAGAAAATGGAAATTTAACAGTATAATCCAGCAATTACTGCATCAGGTTATCCACGGCAAGTTCACTGTAATGAATCCCTGATCACTAATGCAACACCATGTAAATCTTGCATAATCATTAAACCATTTCATTGATGAGGCAATTACATGTTATCACAACATAATCGGTACTTCCTTTACAACCATATGGTATAAACAACCATAAACTTATCTACATTTTGTCAGCAGATGTTGTTCAAAAATAGAGTTGTCAGTTTAGTTGAAAATACATGTATGCAAAAAGTATTAACATATCAACAACTATATAGAACTGTCTGGGGACCTAAGACTTTGGGATCTAAAGATACCATAATATACTAGAAAATACATATGACGCATGTCGTGGTTAAAACGGGCTTAATGCATGTGCGTAAAGTGTTGTTCCGACACTTTCCGCTGTTACGGTATTTTCTGTTTCAAGAACGTCTCTTCTAAACATAAATCTACTGTAGGCGGAAATCGTCGTCCCAGATTAGCCTGCGCGGATTGCACAAACTGATCTGGGACGACACTTAATGCACGCGCATTAAGCCCAGTTTTCCTACGACACACATCACACATGTTGGAAGCATTTCTGTCCTAATAATGTGTATTGCATTTCTGCCCACAAACAGGAATAGCATTTAAAAAATATCAATAAATTTACTATGTTAGCTCTACCAGTAGCAAAAATAGCCATTAGCTACTAAAACTATTAATTGACTTTATTTTTTTTTATAACATTTGAAAATGAAGCATATTTTCATGCTTTCTTGTGGAACTATATGTAAATAACAGGTATTTTTGCACAACTAAAAAATTTGGCTACTAATTCAGATTTCTTAGGGCCAATCTAGGATTGACACAGACAATTATTTGGTATTACATTACTGAGTGTTTGTTTACTAAAAGTAATTTAGGCTTTAGTAAATTTGCACACTTCTCAAATAGATCAATAAAAAATACCTCACATAGAATTCAAAATTCTTCAAATATACGTATGGTGAAAAACAATATCCTATACCTTGGTTTGACATTCTTGATAAATATGACCTGAAGTCACTGACTTCAGCAGATCTTTACAATTCACAAGGTGACTGTGATGAACATGTCATAATGATTGAGTAACTACCATGTAGTGCATCGGCCTGCGTCACACTATATCTGGTTTCTTCATGACTACGCTCCGACTACTTCTTTTCTCGTCAGTAGACCTAAGAAACAATAAGACCGATGTTAATGGCTGAAATTCTTTTCTTAAAATAAATATATGAGGCGCTTCGTTGGAAAACCGGTCATAATGCATGTGCGTAAAGTGTCGTCCCGGATTAGCCTGTGCAATCCGCACAGGCTAATGCGGGACGGCACTTTCCGCTTTTATGGTATTTTCTGTTTCAAGAAAGTCTCTTCTAAACATAAATCCAGTGTAGGCGGAAAGTGCCGTCCTGGATTAGCCTGTGCAGACTGCACAGGCTAATCCGGGAAGACACTTTACACACAAGCATTAAGTCCGGTTTTCCCACGACGCGCCTCATATATAGATCTAGTATTCATTATTTTCATAAAAAATTTAAATAACACAGACATATGCATGCACTGACTCGGTGAAATGCTGTACCTCGATAATATGACCAACCCGCCTTTAAGATCACTTTAATTAAGACCCGCAAGTGGTCCTATTAGCAGGGTTTTACTGTAATTAACTGTTGCAAGAAACGTGTACACAAATATAGAACTGTTTTAAAGATAGTTTTATTCAATATAAATTTGATATTTCTTGTTCAGTAATTACAAAATTGAGTTAACATGTAACAACTTAAAGTCATACAACTATGTGTATTAGTCATCTACATAAAGTGATTATTTTCAGCAACAGTAACAGTATTATCAATTTCTTATTTAAACACCCGAAGATTTTCTGAATTTCAATGAATTTCAGATTTTGGGGTTATATTGTTCTTTCCTTATTTATGAAATAAATTGAACATATATTTTGCCTAGCAATGCATTTTGTTAAATGATTAAGACAGAAACTTCTGCACCACAAACTTTTACTCTGCCCATGGATTTAATATTGCTTGAAATTTGTCATGTTGTTTTATATTACTATATCTAATCAAGTGCGCTGCAAATAGTTAGCTATAGCTCGATTCGATTTTGATTAATATTTGCCTTTCACCAGCTTGTTCTTTGCATATAATGACAGTGTTTTTTTAGGGCCAATTTGGGGTCGAAATTCGGCCCCATTCCCCTGCTTAAGTAGTATATATTTTTCCCCTATATTAACCTTTAAATTCCCCGCAGAATGTAAGCTTTATTTTGAAAAAAACTTGACCAAGATCGGACAAACATTGACTAAGATAGAGGAATTTTCGTAAACAATCCCAGCAATTTTTTTATGAAACCAAGTTTGTGCATAATCTAAGTTATCATTTGTAGCAAAACGATTAATGTTTTATAACAAAGTAGATTATAAAAATGTAATAATGCTTTTCTATCAAAAAAATTCCCTTTTTGCCATAATATTCCCCACCTGAACGGCCCTGCCACCTTTCCCCCAAAGGTGAAAAAAAAACACTGAATGAATGACAGGAAGACGAGTAGACTGTGATATAAACAACCTTATAGACAATAAATAAAATGATGCGATGCACATATTATTATACTATCTACTCTTGACGATGTCATGTTTTATAACTAGTTCAATGTAACAGCAAGCAGGACGGCATGATCTATTAACAATTTTACATGTGATAGATTAATACACAAGTTTAAATCGGATTTAAATGCTTGTATTAGGTAAATTTCGGCTCATGTTAATCAGTTTAGGTGTTGTTAAAGTATAAAACCTTGATAGATAACTCTATTGTTGCAAATAATGGAAATTTAAGAAAATTTAAACTTTTAAGTTTCCACCACATAAATGGTCGTTCGGCGAATTTAGCACTATATAAAAAGTAACACTAAATTCGCAGCATGTCTCATGAATAAGACTAGCGAAGTGTATATTTCTAATTTAAGAATGAAATGCCAAATATGAAATGATAGCATTAGATCTATATCTAGTCTAACTTAGGTGGAACTGCACAATTTTTTGTAAGGCAAAATGATGCAGCAATCGAGTCTGTGACTCTGACACTGCAGTCTTTTCACCAGCATGTACAGAAACACATAGCATAGAGTTTAGTCATCTTCTTTAAATCTTTCATTTGTACAGTTTAATTAATTGTGTGCAGCACACAAAAAACTACACACAGATCATGTCTCTCCAACAAAGTTCTTAATGCTTTGTTGGCAGCAGCCACCCAAGGACCTCTTCTCAGAAGAACAACTTTTTAGTACCAGATATTGGACATGAACACTATGCCTCATTAACATGTGGGTGGACATGTTGCACCAGCAGAAACCATGAAGGACAGCTTTCTAAATTTGTGTATAGGGCTTGCACTAAAATGAAATGTTTGTGTTGGATATAAGTGCTGGATAGAGGAAGACCTGAACATTTCAGACAGGAAATGAAGTATACAATAAAGCTTTGTTTTAAGTCATTTCTGATAATTTTGTGATAATATGCCAACTTCATTGAAAGAGGTATACATTTAGGTAAACCGTGTCATTATCTATTTCCAGGTTACATTACTTTTGCCACTTATGTTGTTGTTTCCTTGATAATTTTATAGTGTGTGAATTTTATGATTATGTTATGTCATTGGGAAACAAAAGAGAGGAAAAAAAACTGTATCAAAAGGCTGTTTATTGTTGTGCTCTGTTAGCTCTGAAGTACTGTAGATTTTGATTTAGTACACATAATTTTTTTTTTTAAATCTAACGTAGAATGGGGTACCCCCTCCCACCCCCACCCCCAACCGCGGTTATTTGCCCCTGTGCCTTAGCAAAATCCTGGGGAAATGCCTGGGTATGTAATATTGAATAGTCGTCCTCTACGAAGATTGTTCACATTATGCCTCTGGGGTCAAAACTGGCCACATCCCGAGGGTCACATGGTTTATAATGACTTGAATAGTAACATGACTTTTAAAATCTTCTCCTCCGATACCCCAAGGCCCAGAGGTTTCATATTTGGTATGTAACATTGTATAGTGGTCCTCTACAAAGATTGTTCAATTGATGCCCCTGGGGTCAAAACTGTCCACACCCCGGGGCTCACATGGTTAATATAAACGTAAATAGCAAAATGACTTCTCCTCTGAAACCACAAGGCCCAGAGGTGTCATATTTGGTTGGAAACATTGTATAGTGGTCCTCTATAAGATTGTTCAAATGACGCCCCTGGGGTAAAAACTGGGCACTTCCCAGGGGTCACATGGTTTATATAGACTTAAATAGTAAAATGGCTTTTAAAATCTTCTCCTCTGAAACTGCAAGGCCCAGAGGTTTCATATTTGGTATGTGACATTTTATATTGGTCCTCTGCAAAGATTGTTCAAATTATGTCCCAGGGGTCAAAACTGGGCCTGCCCTGGCGTCACATTGTTTATATAGACTTAAATGCCAAATGACTTTAAAATCACCTGAAACCGCAGTGTTTTCATATTTGATATGTAACATTGTATAGTGGTCCTCTACAAAGATTGTTCAAATTATGCCCCTGGGGTAAAGTGGCCACGACACGGGGCGTCACATGATTTATATAGACTTATATGGCACGTGGGCCTTAAAAATCTTCCTTGTTGAAACCGTAAGGCCCAGAGATTTTATGTTTTGCGTGAAACATTGTGGAGTGGTCCTCTACGAAGAGTGTTCAAATGATGTCCCTGGGGTAAAAATTGGTCACCCCCTGGGGGTCTCCTCTTAAACTGCAAGGCCCAGTGGAATCATATTGGGTATGTAACATTGAAAAGTGGTCCACTACAAATATTGTTCAAATTATGCCCATGGAGTAAAAGGTGGCCATGCCCTGTGGGTCACATGGTTTATATAGACTAAAAAAACATCTGACACTCCAAAGGCCCAGATCTTTATACTCAGGTAAGGCGTTTAGTGCCATTTTTCCCTCTTGTTATTAGCCATTATGATGCCTTAAACTCAGGTGAGCGACCTAGGGCCATCATGGCCCTCTTGTTTGCGTATAATGACAGTGTTTTTTTTAGGGCCAATTTGGGGCTGAAATTCGGCCCCATTGAGCTGCTTAAATAGTATGTATTTTTTCCCTTATTAACCTTAAAATTTCCCTCAGAGTGTTAGCTTTATTTTGAAAAAAACTTGACCAAAATCGGACAAAAACTGACTAAGATAGAGGAATTTTCGTAAACAATCCCAGCAATTTTTTTATCAAACCAAGTTTGTGCATAAACTTAGTTATCATTTGTAGCAAAACAACTGATTAATGTTTTAGAACAAAGTAGAATATAAAAATGTAATAATGCTTTTCTACCAAAAAAAATTCCCTTTTGCCATAAAATTCCCTGCCTGAACGGCCCTGCCACCTTTCCCCCAAAGGTGAAAAAAAACACTGAATGAATGACAGGACGACTAGTAGACTGTGATATAAACAACCTTATAGACAATAAATAAAATGATGCCATGCACATATTATGATACTATCTACTCTTGATGATGTAATGTTTTATAACTAGTTCAACATAACAGCAAGCATGATGGCATGATCTATTAACAATTTTACATGATCAAAATCATAATTTTAATAAACAATTAAAAAATAATTGACAAATAATCTATTACTAAGCAACAAAATCAAATAAAATTTGCTGATTTAGTATCGACAATTGAATTGTGTCACTGTAATTGATTTATACAAGAATCTTTGCAGCTCTACTATTAAGTGACTCACTTATTCTTACTTAGTGATCAAGTGGATGTCCTTGTCAATGACCGTGTCAATCTTATCCGTGTATTTAGTCCATGTTTTACCCCCATCCAGGCTGTAGAATAGGGGCAGGCCAGGGTACGCACTGTTCAACTCTACCTCGCAGTCTTCAATCCTGAATGTACAAACTTAATGATTAAGTTATTTTTAAATGAGCTTCACAACGACTTGGATAACATTCTGATAGGATAGAAGCATTCAATAGGCTGTGTCCAGTGATTGAAATTGTGATTTAGGACAGGATGGACACCAGACACTGCACTACTGATACTTCAATGACACAAGTGGATAGTCGCGAAAATAGGCATGCTTTACCCATAAATATATTGACAGTGTTACTCTATCACAGTAATGCTATACTAGTTGGGATCCCGGTCAAGCACTTGTATCGTTTAAATATGCATATAACCACTTACGAGCAGTGTGCTCCAGGGGGTGGAAGATGGTATGCCACGCCCATTGCATCCAGCCTAGCTAGTTCCTTGCTCCCCAGGGTATGTGCAAACCGCGCCCAGTCCAAGTCTTGTCCCTCATGGCGCCTGTCACTGTCTGACTCCGCCTCCCAGTCCGCCTTGTGCCACGCCCTCTCAGCTACACACAGCAGCCGTGGAAATATCATGGAGTCCATCTGGTCCCATGTTCGTACAAGCTCTGTCCATAGCTGCCCTTGAATTCCTGTAATTTACAGTAAACCCACAGTACAGACAGATAAAGATGCTTTACCAGGGCATATTTTGATATCAAATGCCCATAATTCAATGAAAATGGTAGGACAGCATGTGATGTACTGACCAACAAAATCATATTGCTCTCACCTAGGAATCAACAACTATACTCTCCTTGTTTGTTAAGCAAAGCTTAGAATGATTACAAATTCTGCATAAAGAATTAATACATGCAACCTTGCATTAACATATATTACAAGAGGGCCCTGAGGGCACTAGGACGCTCACCGGAGACCTTGTAACCCAACTGGAATTTGCATCCCCGAGGCGTGGCTTATTTTTATCCCAGGGGCATAAGTTGAATAACCTTCAACAAACCTCTGGGCCTTGAGGTTTCAGGTAAAGATTTTTAAAGTCATTTTGCTATTTAAGTCTATATAAACCATGTAACCCCTCTGGGGTGGCCAGATTTGACCCCAGGGGAATAATTTGAACAATCTTTGACGAGGACCACTATGCAATGTTACGTACCAAATATAGGAAAGCTGCGGGCCTTGCCGTTGCAAAGGAGAAGATTTTTAATGTCATTTTGCTATTTAAGTCTATATAAACCATGTGACCCCCCCGGGCATGACCAGTTTTGACCCCAGGGGCATACTTTGAACAATATTTGTAGAGGACCACTATACAATGTTACATACCAAATATGAAACCTCTACGCCTTGCGGTTTCAGAGGAGAAGAATTTAAAGTAATTTTGCTATTTAAGTCTATATTAACCATGTGACCCCTGGGGTGTGGTCTGTTTTGACCCATGGGGCATAATTTGAACAATCTTTGTAGAGGACCACTATAGGATGTTAAATACCAAATACGAAACCTCTGGGCTTTGCGGTTTCAGAAGAGAAGATTTTTTAAGACATTTTGCTATTTAAGTTTATAAAAACCCTGTGACCCCCGGGGCGTGGCTAGTTTTGACCCCAGGGGCATAATTTGAACATCTTTGTAGAGGACCACTATACAATGTTACATACCAAATAACAAACCTCTAGATCTTTCGGTTTCTGAGGAGAAGATTTTAAAAGTCATTTTGCTATTCAAGTCTATATAAATCATGTGACCCCCGGGGCATGGCCAGTTTTGACCCCAGGGGCATAAATTGAACAATATTTGTAGAGGACCACTATAGGATGTTACATACCAAATATAAAACATCTGGGCCTTACGGTTTCAGAGAAGAAGATTTTTTAAGACATTTTGCTATTTAAGTTCATATAAAACATGTGACCCCGGGGCGTGGCCAGTTTTGACCCCAGGGGCATAATTTGAACAATCTTTGTAGAGGACCACTATAGGATGTTACATACCAAACATGAAACCTCTGGGCCTTGTGCTCTCAGAGGAGAAGATTTTTAAAGTCATTTTGCTATATATTCTATATAAACCATGTGACCCCCGGGGCATGGCCTGTTTTGACCCCAGGGGCATAACTTAAACAATCTTTGTTAAGCACAACTTAAGGATGTTGCCTACCAAATATGAATACTCTGGGCCTTGCAGTTTAAGAGAAGATTCTTAAAGTAATTTTGCTATATATTCTATATAAACCATGTAACCCCCAGGGCGTGGCCAGTTCTGACCCCATGGGCATAATTTGAACAATCTTTGTAGAGGACCACTATAGGATGTTACATACCAAATATGAAACCTCTGGGCCCTGCGGTTTCAGAGAAGAAGATTTTTAAAGTTTACACTATCTATTTTTAGCTCTGGTGACCTACATATGCAGCGGACCGGAAATATTTGAACAACTTTGAAAGAGGTTCACCCAAGGATCATTCCTGTGAAGTTTGGTGAAAACCTGCCAAGCGGTTTAGGAGAAGATGTTGTTTGAATGAAAAGACGATGCACGCATGCACGCACGACGGACAATGGGCGATCACAAAAGCTCACCATGAGCACTTTGTGCTCAGGTGAGCTAAAAATGGAACAAAAACTTAGTTCACAAGTACCGGGTATGTGTAAGATACACATTGTAGACAACTATGCAATTACAAATATGTACAAACCAATAATGTTTTCTGGTTTCTTGAGGTCATCATGGTCGTCTTTATGTCTCTTGATGTAATCTTTGTCTATCGGCTCTCCTGTCAGTCGCACATCAACATTGGCGTAGAGGTTGTCAGGCATGAAGGAGAAAGACTTGCGGGTGTCCAGGAAGCGACACGCCCAATAGAGGCCGCGCTCCTCCGGATCTGGCTCATATGGGTGGTCGAAATACAAGTGGGTAGCTTGAGACATCACCACCTGAATGGTGAATGAATGCGGAAATATATTCTGTACATATGCATCTGGTGGAAATTATACTGATTATTGGTATTATTTACTATGTCCTTAAGACATACATACACATCTGATATAAACTGTGCAATGAAAGTTGGAATGAGGTTGAAATTCAACGATTACATATGTGTTATCATGAATTTAAATACCGGTAATGAAATAATAACTGGCATGATGTTAATATTAAATGCTAAAATAAACTAGTACTTATGTCTGATTGTGTTAAAACTTGTAAAGAATGGCATGACATCTTTTAGATTGCATATAACAGAATTCAAGCAATGCTTTATGTGCACATGTATGTAATCTCTAAAGAAATGTTATATCAGTGCATAAGAATGTCCAAAGAAAGTGGAATAGTTAAGGATTATCATAAGGTAAATAGAATCATCAAATACTGATAGCATCAAATATTGTGAGTCTGTGATTCCTCTACTGCATAGTTAAGAGAAGGCTGATGTATATCGGCAACCTACCTTGTACCCATTGTTGGCCAGCCTGTATGCACAGCCAGCCAGTCCCGACTCCCACACGTTTTGCCAGGCATACACAAACACATCCTTGCTTTTAAACTTGCTCCTGTAAGCAGGAAAAGACAGAGTTATATGCGAGGAGCTGTTCCTTAGGCGGAAAGTGTTGTCCCAGATCAGCCTGTGTGGACTACACAGGATGATCCAGGACGACACTTTACGCACGTGCATTTAGCCCGGTTTTTCACGACGCTCCTCATATTGACTTTTATTTGTGGTAATAATATTTCAGCCTAAAAAGTCAATTGCTCAATTCATATGACTCTTAACAAATGTTATAGATGGTCATAACAATTAACATTTACCAGAACATTTTAATTCCTCATTTCACTCATGAATGATTGCTATGGATAGTACTTACCAATAAATATGGCTAAGTGAAAGTGTATTACATGTTGTTACCCGCATGACAGAAAATATTTTTCTTTTACCACCAGACAATTGAAACACCTGCTGTCACAAAAACTCACCTTTTGATTGGCTGAAGATCACACTCATCGGGAATGATTCCGTCCTGCCAGGCCCCCACCTCCAGTCCACACTCGGCCACAATATCCGCCACACGAGTCACAAAGTATTCCATAAGCTTCTCCATAGACTCAACCTCCTCTGAGTCGACCAGACTCGTGCATGCTGGCGATCCCTCCCAGGCCTCGTACGGTACCTCGTCTCCCCCGAAATGGAACACACGCAGCGGGCTTATACCCTCATGCATTTTTTTCACTTCCATGACAACCTTTTTCACGAATTTGTAGGTTGATTCTAGTCCAGGATTCATGGCATTTTCTGAAAACATTTGAACGGAATGAGAACCTGATTTGATATCATGGTCCAAGTCCGATAAAATATATTCTTCGGCTTTTTTCTTATCCTTTTGTTCCATGAATCTTTTATGGCGCGCTTTCATAGACTTAATTGCAGCGTGACTGTGACCGGGCATGTCTATTTCTGGAATGACTTCTATATGGCGCTGTTTGGCAAATGAGAGAATTTCTCTGTACTCGTCTACAGTGTAATACCCAGTGCCAGAGGTATCGAAGCCTGGTCCTGATCCCAGCAATGGCAGCAGCGATGTCATGTCTGAATTGTTAACATGACCACGTCTGGCTCCAACCTGAATACACAATAATACATTCAGATGTTATAAATGTATTAATAATATACATGTACATGTACATGCTTATGTATTTATTAGGGATGGCAACGAAAACTAAAACGCTATTATTTAAATAACAAAGTTTTAATTCAACTTATAACAAACTGATGTTATTGAATATTACTAGAATTTTTTATCAGACCTGTGTTCAAAGGAAATTCTGTCTAAAACAATTTCTCCTGGAACTTATGGTATCTCAATGTGTGTATATGTTTGCAGAGGTGATGTAAACCAAGTTTCACACTGTGGTGAGTTCCATACCTGAGTGACCTCCTCCAGCCCTGGTATCTCTAGACGCCAGCCCTCGTCATCTGTGAGATGGAAGTGGAACTTGTTGAGCTTGTAGGTCGCCATCACATCCAGCAGCTTCAACACCTGGCAGTGAGACACAAACAGAGAATGCAGGCAATGGTGTACAGGTGTACAGGTGATGGGTATACAGGGCTTTCATTAACTTTTGACAACTGGATGTTTGAACTTCCTGGCCTTTGATTTTGAAAGTTTTGCTCATAAGATTTGGAAGATGACAATATTGCGTGACATAAATATGTACATTACAATTTTCACAGCACATATCACTACTCTTAGTATAGCTATTATTGTACTTCAGTCATGTTTTTCACTTCATGTTGTTGGTTTTCAGAACTACATGTATTGTAAACCTTGAATTATAATCAGGGCTTGCACATAGGGGAAATGTTGGAAGTCCTCACTTCCAAGTGTTGGATATTGGAGGTTTTAAGCATTCTTTTTAACTTTTTGATACTTCTATGGCTGCAATTTTGGAAGTCCTGTGACAAAAACTTGGAGTAAATCAAGTGCGTAGCGCCCTATACACACAATACGCACATGTATTTGCTTAGCAGTGACAACATAATGACAATCTGTGGGTATTTCGTTTCTAAATGACCTCTTGATTGCTCATGATGGCAGTCAAATCAATTGCGACATTTACTATTTAACGTTATCAGTAACATATTATGACTTTTAAGCTAAGAGCAAATGGTTCGACGATTATAAGTCGCTCTGAGCCCAGGGCACGTAGTCACCAACCCATTTCTAGACTTATGAGTAAGAATAAAGAATATTCTTAAAACTGTTTTGTTCTACACAGATCATTAATGTGAATCCTACTTGGTATTAACTATAGTTATAGCATTTTTATTTAGAATTGCTAGATTTGCTAATGACATGATAAACAACATTAGTACCCAGAATATTTGCAAATGCACAAATATCATTTCTTGAGTCTAAGTCTATTCTTTATGCTTAAGTCTAAGAGTGGGTTGGTGAATACGGGCCCAGTTTTGTAGTCCATCGTAGTCATTTCAAAACTGACTCATATTGAAAATATCTGTATGTGCCTTTCTAGAAATACCTCGCATCTCTTCTTTGTAGAACAAACTACCCATGAATTGCAATATTCTGCACAAATATTGAATTTGCATTTTATTTGACGCTAGGCATTGTTATTTAAATTTGTCCGAATACACATATTAGTTAACAATGGTGTTTCAAACCTAATGTCCTAATCAACGATTTTTTCAGAATTCAAAACGCACACACGTTCAGCTACTTCACGAACTTAACGAAAACAAAACACGAAAAGATATTTCAACCTGTCACGACAAGGGCAACATCGATTCTGAAAGCATTCAAATCGAGCTGTCAGCCATAAATTTCGGAAAGTATTAATTATCACCTTCTGAATCAAAGCCGAAGTCTTTGACACTTCGTTTTATATTGGAGGACGGCAAGCACCTGTGCACCTGGTGGTGTAACTCCGCCGGACCTCATCAGCAGGATGGGCGCACCCCTGCTCCACCTAGCTCGCCCTTAATGAATGTTCTCGTGTGCGTATAAACTTCCATTAATGCCAGCCCTGGTATAGTTGGGATATATTGTAATGTGGCTGTGATAAAAGTGTTAGGTTTGCTTAGGACTTTCACTAGGAAGAAGCAGGTTTTGGAATTATTTTTAAAGTTGCTAAAAACGAGGCACAAAATTAACAAGGAACTAAACTTGTGTGATATTGTCAAATATTTATGTACATAAACTACCATATTTAAGCACCAGTCCACAAATATGTTAATACAAAAAAAAACAGACATCTTAACGATAAAAAACAAAAATCGCATTGAAATCGGTAAAATAATAACATTTTGGTAACTTTTTATCGTATAGTTATCTGTATGCTATAGCTGGTGATGCCTCTGGAGTAACTCAGCATGTAAATTTGTTTATTTTCTGTTCCTACCAAGCGTTTTTGAACACAGACATTATAAAATGCCTTTCGTAAATAAGAAACATATTTCAGTCAAATAAACATCATTAACGTTCATTAGAACTAACTGGCATTAGTCTAATGCCAATTTTAAGATGCGACTTAGTCACTTTAACTGATACAACTGTTTCTTTGTCTAGAACATGGGAAACAACAAACGGCACTTTGCATTTTTGAAGGAAAAAAAGTTATGAGAATTATTTTTAATGATTTGAGAATCAATAAATATGGAACTGTCAATTTGAATGCAACACTAAGTAATTCAGTCAGTGTAGCATGCTACCATGTCAACAAACCTGTGCTTTGGAATGGAAGTTCCGAGACACATCCAGATGCATACCACGGTAACTGTATCTTGGGCAATCTTCAATCTCACACTCCGGAACCGTACCATCTTTTCTCCGTATGCTTAGCAGGGTTTGTATACCGTAGAACACGCCTGGTGGCGATCTGGAAGTGATCTTTATACAGTCAGCAGTCACTGAGAGGGTGTAGGAATCATTGCAGCAGTCTTCACCATTGATTTTTAGGTTGGCATCGAGTCGTAGGTGTATTTTGTGTTCTGACTTTGGGTTGTTTGTGGACGAAATACTGAGAGCATCTGAAACATAGATTTGATAATTTGAATGGAATTGAACTTGTTTATGTCGAAGGTGTTGTTTAGAAATGTTCTGACTGTTGGGCAGAAGAGGTCACAGATAACAAAACTAAATACCAGTTCACTTGAAGGAGACAATTAAAAAATGTGCTGTACAGTAAAGGACAAGAAAAGGTACATGGTGCTGCTGACAAGATGCAGGGAGAAAGGTGGACCAGTTCTTTAATGTATTTCAAATGATTTGTTTATCCTTGGTTGTAATCATTTTAATGATTCTAATTTAGGTTTTTACGCATGGTCTCTTCATTTGCCATTGAATATTTGCCAAAAATAAACTTCAACACATATTCAACATTAATTTGTTGACCAACCCTGTGGCCCAGCAGAGGGAAACCATAAAGGAGCAGGCTCTAGCACCCACTACTCAGACTAAAACTACTATTGGAAACATGAACACAGATGGTATTTCATATATATCAGTTTGTGATTAATTGAACTACATCTTTTCATTCATTTTAATAGTACATATAGAATAAAAACATAGTTTTGACTTAAAATGATATGCAGCCATTATACATGGTATACCGAACATCAATGTCTAGAAATTGAGGTTTTCGACAAAAAATGTTCTCTTTGAAAGCATATTATATACCGGTATGTTCAACATTGTTTTACTTACTGGCAAGAATCTGTCTCTCATTTTCTAACTCATCATCAGCACAAAGTATCCATTTTTCAGGCAGTATTTGTATGTGACTTTCCTCCTTCACCGACATTTTTAGCGGCATGGGCACAATAGTTGTACCCAGAGGTCCGGGATCCATACACTTGTTTCTGGCGAATCTCTCCTGCACGCTGTATGGGTTGTAGTGGTCATACCTTGTGGAACCATCTTTTAACTCATAATCAAATCTTTTCCAGGCTCCTTCAGTGTCAAAAGGTTCAACAAAACCCATGTCTTCCCCAGTGGTGCATTTGATCAACACTGGTCGTAGTTTTGGAAACAGCAGGTACCAGTTTGGCATAAGATCACTTCTGGCGATGGAAAAATGCTGAGCTTTGAACTGTAGCTTTAGCTTATCTCCCTTTTTCATTGGTTTGAATTTCTTGGTAGGTGAGAGTTTGAAGAGACAGCCATTGACATGTGTGAACCTCATGCCTGCATCTTTGATGTCATACCATGTGGAGTGTGGGAGATGGCCAGGCTCTATCATGCGGATATGACAGAAATATATCGCCCAGTCTTCGTACTCAAGAACTTTATCACAGCTATTTGTGAGAACAATCTGAGCACTGTATGTCTTCTTTCCATCAGACAAATTGTCTATAACCTGAAATAAGTGACAATGTTTACCAGTATTTCACATGTTGCAACACCTTAAATGCCAAAAAAACATTGTAACCATTAACATATTCTATGATTTTGAAATAGAAATACAACTTAAGCTGTAGAAAAAGGATAAATAATTATTGTCTAATTTGCTCATACCTTGTAGGATATCCATAGGGTTTCCCCCAATTCATCTAGTGTTGTCTGATCCATGATCACTGTATGATGGGATTCTAAAATAACAATTTGTCAAAGTATGAATGAAAGTCATAGTGAAAAATACTACTTTCAGTCGCAAGCAAAATATGCATAAATACGTTTACATAAATTTCATCTTTTTTCACTGTCAACAAATGTTTAAATACTAGTATGGTTAATTATATCAGTCTTAAACAACAACTCTCTTTACCTATAAAGTTTCATTTTGGGCCGACATGGTCCTTTCTGTCAACAAATTCATAGGCCATCAACGACTAGGGCCATCATAGAATAGGGCCGATCTGACCGAAACCGTTGACTTAGGTCTGCACTGAAACCTGTCACTGTCAAACTGTGCGAAATTTGCATTTAGAAGAATATAAATTACGTATGGAATAGTCTTCACTATAATTAAAAACGCAAATGTGTCTAAAATTTCGAAAACAACGGTAATGCCAAATACAAATATGTAAAATATTGATAATTATTACTCCTGACCGGTAATCCTTTTTCTTGCTGGGCAGAAATGCTCGTTTAACTTCCGTTGTTCAGGTTACAGTACACCTCAGTATATTTTCAATGTATAACATTATCTAACACAACACGTAGGTTCAGGATTTTATCAAAAACACATATATCTACCGGTAGGTAAATCCTTAAATTAATTAGTAAAACAAATACTAAGACACAAAGTCTAGATTATTGCTCTATGGCGATATTTATTCGATTCATTGCAACTTGTCCACTACCAAGGGCAGATAAATCGTTCTTTTCCGGTTTCATTCGACAATTGTAAACCGTAGGTTTTCTTAGACATTTTCTGTATCTATTAAATCCTTAGATATTTCATATATTCGGTGCTTTAATTGCCAACAGTTGCAACGACAGTTATATAAAATATGCGTACACACTTTTATTTTGTGATATTTTAGGGAAACCTGTCTTGAACTGTGAATTATTCGAACGTCTATCCGAAATTACATACACTATCTTAAATAAATGTTCGTATTGTTAAACAGTTACCCATCAACATGAGTATAACTTATTACATTTATTCAGTTTTCTTCGTTGCTTTGTTTTCTGTTTGCTGCAATACATTTGTTGGGACTGTCTTGTTATTGTTGACTGCCAAGTTAAACTGAAGTTAGCATGAACCAATGATTTTTGAAAATAAAGGGACGCGTATGAGATTTTTTATTCAGATTTGCCAATGATTTAGAAGTTT
Source organism: Congeria kusceri (assembly GCA_027627225.1). Taxonomy (NCBI): domain Eukaryota; kingdom Metazoa; phylum Mollusca; class Bivalvia; order Myida; family Dreissenidae; genus Congeria; species Congeria kusceri. Next base: position 33,891,717 of record CM051035.1, read on the forward strand.
AAAACATTTTACTTTTTTCAAAATCGGAATTAATTAAAGTTTTGGTGAATTTTTAAGAAACCAACCGTCAATATTTTGTTTTAAAACATTGCAATTTGCATGTTTTTGGCTTCAAAATTTGTTCACCTCAATTTTACTGAAAAAATCAACTCTTGAACACAATATTCAGAGCCTTGTTATGTGTTTTGTAAAGTTCTACAAATAAGAACCCTAAAATAACATGAAAGACAATCATTATCTATTTATTAGCATCATTTGATATTACAACAGTCAATACAAATACCAAACAAAGTTACATTAACAATACAAAACCATGTAAGAGTTACCTCCCTTTGCAAATTTGCTCCTGACCAGAAATGACCAATCTGTTGACCCTAGAAAAGCAAGATTTTTTACGTAAATTTTTACTACTTTTACAATGGAATTTTGACCCAATCTGCATAAATTTTTATAATCAGGTAATCAAATGGCCCGGAGCTTTTCTTAACTACCGGTATGCAGAAACTAGTCATTTTGATTAAAAAATAAAGTTTCAATTATTAAAATTTATATTTTTTAGAAAACTAAAGCTTTTACACTAATTTTGGCCTGATTTTGCAATTTTATGTATGTTGTTTATGATTGTGTATATAGTTTTCACAAAAAAATCTGGAATGATAATGCAATCTGACCTTTTTCTCTCTTGGTGGAAATATTGCAAAAATTCAAAATGGCTGCAAACACAAGCAAGCATAAAAAAGATTAGACCAATATTTGTGAAAAATAAGGCTAACATTTTGTAGTGAATAGTATAATTTGTGAACGTATTGTTTAAAATGTTTATTTAGTGTTTATAATTATTAATTTGTTTTAAACTTTGTTCTTCAGCCTGAAGTTCAAGTAATTCAAAACGAAAGTGAAAGTAACCAAACCTATTCATACTCCATACCAGTTCTAGACAGAAGGTTCATTTTATTTAAAGTATATATAAAATGTGTTTATAATTACAAATAACCTATTAATCATCAACAGCCTACTCATTACAACTTTTGATTTTGACATCATATGCTCTGGTATAATTTAAGATGCAAGATTGTTTTCTTTGATACAGATTAAAATGCATTTATTTTCTTAGAAAAAGCACACATTGTCAAACTGATGATGATCCATGAAGAAACATTAGACATTGTTTTTATAAATTCATCTTTGGGTCTATATCCTTTCATGCTCTGAATGTTTCTATAATTGAGAACAATAATTTATGTACACATTTTTAACGCTGGATAATTGTTGTCATTTCAAGGTATCTGTTTACTGAACTTCAGATAATTAAATTATTAAGCAGCATTCTTTGACATCTGCATTCGTTCTAGTTGTATTATCTTATCGGTATTGAAGAAATTATGCGCCTAAATAATTTATTACCATACTATAGTAAGGCTATAACTATTTAAGATGTCTACAACTCCAAGTTATGTACTTACTATGAACCTAACCTTTACCTAATTCCTATGCTTTGACGTTAATTACTATGGACTATGGCAAAATGTGAGAAACAAGAAGCGTGGAAATTCCACGAATACCATTTTTTATAACCAAATGCATTAAAGACAGCACAAAAATAAAATTTTAGTAATGTTGACCTTGACCCCACCCACCCCATATGCAATCCCAATCCCATATAAGGTATCTAGATATGAAATTTCATTTAAATATTTCAGTGTCTTCTCGAGCTATTGAGCTGAAACCGTTTTTTATTTTTAGTAACAGTGACCTTGACCCCACCCAACCTATACGCAATCCCAAGCGAGGTCTCGATATTAGGGATCTAGATATGAAATTTCATTCAAATATTTCAATGTGTTGTCAAGTTATTGGATAGAAACCGTTTTTCTATTTTTAGTTACAGTGACCTTGACCGCACCCACCCCATTTGCAAACACAAGCGAGGTCTCGCTATAAGTTTTCTATGTATTAAGTATCATTACAATAGTTCAACCCGTTCTCGAGTTAAGAGATCTGAAACGAAAAGTTGCACCGCCACTACAAAAAATGACATATCCAAATCTCATTACCCAAATTTTAAAAATTTGAATAAAAAATTGTTTATATGATGTTATATAAAGGATGTTTGTTGAATTTTGGTTGTTTATTAGCTTTTAAAATTAAAATGACTTACGTTCAACCAGTTTGGCGTTTTTTTTCATGAAATCGTGGATTGGGTCATGTTTTTGTCATTTTTTTTGTTTTGTGCATTTAAATGGTTGTTGAGGGTACCATTAAAAAAAATCATGATACTTTGTAACTGGATGAGATATCTGAAAAATTATTTTTGTTTTCTGTATGGGAAATATTCCATTACTTGAAGGAACAATTATTGTTTTAGTAGCTAAGATTAAAAAAATTGGTGTTGCATTGCTAGTTACATTAAAATTATTGTAATATTATAAACACTGTATTATGTGAAGTTAGAATAAGACATCAAACATAGAATGGACATGATTTTTGTTCTTTTTTCACCTAAAACTGAGTATTTCATGTTATTTATGTATGTTTGTTAAATTATGTCAATACTTTTGGTATAAATAGCATTTTTCCATGACGTTTTCATTAAAACTGACTGTGTCTTTGATCATTTTTACTGTATTTATAAACTGTGTTCATGCATGCATGGACACAGTTCAATTTTTGTGTGAAAATTTTGTAAATGCATACAATAATACAGTTTTGTGGCAAAATCAGTTTTCCTGCTGCAATTATATAGGTAGGTGTCTATTGCACTTCTTACTGTGCAAAATTCTGAAATTACAAATGATAAACTGCATATAAAACATTGCTGTAATAAAACAGTTTATTCTATGTTTGACGTCTAATTCCAACTTCACATAAAACTTTGACAGAACAAATGTGTAGACAACATAAACTATTGTCAAATACAACTTTTATACTTGGAAGACATTATAACATTTTAGTGTAATACAAAATCAGTTGTTCCATTTATCAGTATATTGGATATAAAGAAGGAAGAACAAGACTGGCAATCGATCACCATAGACACAAAATGTTATTTCACTAATTAAAGCTTTGTTATGTGGCTTTAGAAAAGAATTGTGGCAAATATACGGTTATTTTAGACATGTTTTATGTAAAATCTACCAAATGAACCTTATTGATAAAGATTGTTTTAATGTATTTTTAATAAAAGATGCATATTTCTCTTGCATGTTTTGCTTGATGTCCAAATTAATGTGTTGTCCGAAATTGTGACAGTTTTTCCATTTAGTATTTGCTGTTTATCAAGTACATTCACATCTTTTTTTTTAAATAGAAATAATAACGATCATAATCAGTAACTTAAAAAAACTAAAATGTTCAGTTGACATAAGTGTTCCCATTGAGGCGGCCGTATTGGATGTCTCATTTTATTCTATAGTGGTCTTATATTTAAAATTAATAAGTGACCAAGTGTTGATCACATCATTATATGGCATAAATATATTCATATATCAAAAGAACAATGTTTTTCCTGGAACAGAAATATATAATGTTGAAACACTTTCTATTTGAAGGTTTATGGAAATTCTGAATATGTTGAAACAAATAATGTGTATGCTTCTGGAGAGTGTTCAGGTCTATAAACTGAATGTTCCCTTGAGCAAATGTGTCCTCTAAAATTATTTAATGTTTACAGAAGCAAAACTTATCAATAACCACTTTTACAAGGGCATAGTCTAACCCCTCCCATTAAGACTTCAGTATACTGTATTTTTGGGGACCAGTTTTGGGTAGTCTAAAGGGAGTTACTTCAATGTTGGTTCATGCTACTGAAGTTCAAAGTTTAAGAAGTTACAATACTAATGTTGATATATTTCTCATTGATAAGTTGCACTGGTAGTTTAACAAACTCTAGCATATCCTTATCGAAGTCTATTGATTTCATAATTTCTATAAATGATTAGAACAGCATGAAGTCAACAAAATAACTTGGTTCTTTGACAATTGTTTGTAAACTCTATCATCGGCCATGTCTTCTGTCAGTGTGGATTTCCAACATAGGCGCTTGGTTGTTAAACAAATAAATAATAATCCTATTCCCTATAGTATAAATATACACGAGGTAGCTCACTCGCCATTTTCTATCATAATGGAAGTTGATTGAGACAGATTAACTGGTTATAATTTTTTAAAGTAGTACCACGTCCTAAATGCATGTTATGTAGATTTCGGAAACCAAACATGTAATTTTATACATTGAAACCGGCCAATCAACTTCCGTTATGATAGAAAATGGCGAGTGAGCTACCTTGTGCATTTATATATATATAGGAAAATGATTTTTTATTTGTTGAACAACCAAGCGCCTATGGATTCACAAGAGTGTGCCTTCAACAATCAACCTTTGGTGAAGTCAGATGATTTTGTACTTTTCTATTACTGATAGAAATGGCATGAAGTCCACACGAAATCACTTGGTTCTTGGACAATTGTTGGTATACTCTGTCACTGGCCATGTCTTCTGTCATTGTGGATTCCCAAAAGTTTGCCTTCAACATTGAATTGCACATTCTTATACATAAAAATAAAGATTTTATGTGAATAATATTGAATATTGTAATTACGTGAAATTATCATTACTGTACACATGACACGGCGACTCTCAATAAGATCCTTTCAAGGCTTTGTGAGTCCATTCAAACAGCCCAGGTAATTTATCAAATAGGCAAAGAATGTTCACTGTTCTGGTTTTTAGCTCTACTGGCCTGAGGCCATCATGATGCGTTTCAAGCGTCTGCGCATGCGTCTTTGCATGCATAATTTTTTTCCTTTGAACGCCATCTCCGATCAAACTGGTTGGCTGTCTGATGAAACTACACAGAAGTGTTCCAAGCGTGGTCCTCCACAAAGTTGCTTCAAATGGTCCAGTCCTTTGCACAAAATGGCCACCAGAGTTGTAAATAGAAAAATAGAATAATCTTCAATTTGATCTCCTTAACCCCTGGGTGGATTTTGAAATAATTTTACAGAAATGTTCCTTGGATGGTCCTCTACCAAAGTAACTCAAATGGTTTTGCTCCATTGAAAAACATGGCCGGGGACATTTTTCCTTATACTAGTATGGCTATGTTATAAACTTTGAAAAATCATCTTGTCAGAAACCATTAGTTGGATTTCGAAATAATTTAACAGACGGGGCCCTCAATCTACGATTTTTGCAGCCGAATATCGGCCCCACTCCCCCACCTGAAAAATATGTTTTTTTCCCCTAAAAGATGGAAAAATTCCCCCTAGGTCTGCAAAAAAAACAACAACAGAAAACCTAGTTAAGTACCAATAATCGTCTGCATCATAAGTATAGCGGTTTTGGTCCTGATCTCTAATATTTCATTGACACATGTTATGTGCGATAAACAATAAACCGATCCGTTCAACATCAAAGTGAAACAGTTTGACGTCATCAGCTTATATCGCGCGTGCCACCCATGACAACGTCCTTTCACTGCTGTCACTTTAATTTGCAACCGAATTACACGTTGTCCACGTGGAGGGTGTACACAGTATCTGCATGTCATAAATCAATACTGACCTATCTGAACGACAATAACGTTATTGATATGGCAAAATTATAGTTTTGTTTAAGAGGAAATGTTAACTGCACATGGATGGAGATAAAAAATTTGGTTGGTATGCACTACAAACTTTTATTCAAAAGTAAAGATCTCGCGTTCTCTACGCCAGTTCTCTACGCCAGTCTGCCCGAAACTCCGTCGGACCTATGGAACTGACCGACTCAATTTGTCAATCTCCGAAAGAAATTTCAAGTTCGTCGACCCAAAATGTCTGACTTAAATATTTTCTGTCAAATAGAAAGTTAAACAGCACATGATCATATTAACAGCTATTTTAAAATTCAACGGAATTACACGATTCGTATTTCGATTGCAATTTAAAAACACTGATAACCTCGTATCAATACATTAAGGACGCCATAAGATTCAGTGTTGGATTCTAGTATGCAACCATTTCCGTTGGCGTATGCATGTTTATCAAAGACAAAGAACGCCTACTTGGCAATTAACACACTCCCCTTCTGAACGGGTGTATCAGTTATCCATATATTCTAGATGCAGGAGGAGTCAGTTTTACTACAGTCAGCCAATGATAACGCGTAAATTTTCCAATATGCAAATAGGCGTCGTCGATAGAAAGTTTATCACGCCCTCAGTAAAGGGGCAAGTGATTTGTTACACTATCCCGTTAGGTTTAGCGTTTTGTGATGTGCGTGTTTTAAACTCCCACATATTTCATAAATTAATTACTACAAATTAAATAGAGGCAATTTAATTGTTACTTGTGCGAAATGAACATTATTATAATTATGAGAATTAATATGAAGTTGTGTAACTTGACAAATTGCGTACGCCATTCGCGTCAAAAGTACGTCGTCATTTATTAAAAAAATTACATCTACTAGCTAGTGTTCACTAATAAAAGTATTATTCCAGATATTCCATGTACACTAATTATATGCAACAACTTTGGCTGAGGCAACATTTGAAAATTAGCGAGAGTATTGGCAGAACACTTGTCGAAAGTGAAAGTAAATGAATTCCAATTCCTCAAAAATGTTTTGTTGTTTCTTTTTAATGAATACAGTCCTTTTAAATTGTTTCATTACGGGCAATCATCAAACATTAAAATTTTCGACAGAAAGCATTGTATTTGTAGTTTTGTGATTAAAAGAGTGGGTGGGGTGAAGATTAGCTTTTGCTATTTAATGTTCATTTATTTCCAAAACCTTTTTTAACCACTAGAAACTACATTTTGTTTTTGGACAATTAAAAAATTACATTGTATAAAGTATGTAAAAATACCAGACACTATATAAAAATAAAAATAGGATTTTAAATAGAAACTGTATAAACTGAAATAAATCTGATATGTGTTAATTAGACTTAAATTAAAACATATTTGATAAATTTAACTGTGTGAAATATAACAAGTTATGAAGATTATCAGAGACTGAATATGAGTGGTAAATATTGCATACATATAATTGTAAATTATTTTGTTTAACGTGTACACAATTAATTGCATATAAAATGCAATATGAATAAATGATGTAAACCAGTAAAAACATTTAAATTATTCCGAAGAGTGTCTGACTGAGGACCTCCGAGTTTCTTGAAGACTGCTATGCTACAAAGTTTTTATATGGCCATCAATACACCCACGCTTTCCATTCGGATGACGGGACGTTGTACATGTCAGCATAATATTTGCGCGCTTTTCTAGCCAAACAAAGGCTTTTCATGAAGTACGTGTGTATTTTAACTGTAAATAAAATTTGTGTTTATGACGTGTGATCATTAAAATTTGAATAGGCGTTTTAAATATACAAGGAACTATATAATATTTTTATATACAAATATAATATTTTACATAAGTATATAACACATCATGGATGTTAACAATGAAAAGGTGATTTAATTACAATTACTTTTTGAGATAGCGAAAATAGGCTTGTCTTTACATGTATATGAACATGAATGACCTGACAAGTTATATTGCAATTGCGATCCATGGACCCCGCGAATCGCAGGATAATGGAGTTGTAGTCCATTTTCGGTCTTTTAAATGAATACATTAAATTAATTAATAATTCAAAAAGCGGGACTGCAAATTACTTTTACAAAAAAATATATGTTGCATTTTGATATTAATTATATTAGTTTCATATCTCCATTATAAAATCGTGCTGGGCTAGAAAAACGCGCAAACTATTTATTAACACCGGCGAAATCATCCCTTGATTATCTAAAAATTAACCTTTTTGGTTTTTACCTATTTTAACCTAGAGAGGGCTTAACTTACAAACAGTTCTTGTTGACAAAGTTGTATGCACGACAGTACTTTTTATGCCCCCAGCATCTTGATTGTCCTGTCCATCCTTGACCTGATTTGGAGTTGTAATAATTTAAATGGGCTATTAACTAGATTTTGCCGTTTCGGTTAGCAGTAACACTGCATGCCTCATGTAAAACACTTGCATACTTACACAGTTATTGCTTATGACCATTCGCAATCCACCCAAATCACCCAACCTCCTTCTTGACCTTGACCTAATTTGGACTTGAGAATAATTCAAATGGTCTACTAGATTGGGTAACTAGATTTTACCGTTTCATCTAGCGTCAACACTGCATACTACAATACTTGGATACTTAGGCAGTTGTTGCTTATGACAATTCCCATTCCACCCATATCACCCAACCTCACCTTGACCTTGACATAATTTGGATTTAGAATAATTCTAATGGGCTATTTCTTGATGCACCAACAATGCTTACTACAACACTTGGATCCTTATACAGTTGTTGCTTATGACCATTCCCAATCCACCCATATCACCTAACCTCACTTTGACCTTGATCTTGACCTAATTCAAATGGGCTATTTCTTGGTTAACTAGATTTTACTGTTATGCCGACCACCAACGCGGCTTACTACAACACGTGGATACTTACAGAGTTGTTGCTTATGACCATTCCTAATCCACCCATATCACCCAACCTCACTTTGACCTTAGCCTTGACTTAATTTGAACTTTTAATAATTCATATGGGATGTCCAGCACCAACCGGGGGCATGTGTGTTTATTGAACAAAGTGGCTTGTTGACGATCTAATTGTATGTAAAATTATATTTTATCTATTTCAGATTAAGGATCCACAAACAATATGGCCAAGTCCAAGAATACCTCGAACCATAACCAAAGTGAGTGCACATTCAGTTAATTCAGATGAGTTTTAGCAATGGTATTAAAATAACAGAGAATACATAAAAACTTAATATTAAATCCATTCATCATAGAATTGTGTTTTCTTTCTATTTCCATTTATTCTTTTGATAATGGTTCTTTTAAGAATTTGCTCTTAAACTCTATATTAAACAAGAAATGTCTTAAAAAAGACAATCGGCGTTGACATTAAGATTGAGATATCATTTTTACCCTAAACATAATCCAATAGGGCCAAGATGATGGGTTACGTGGCTTCTTGGACCCCAGATTTTTCGGTCCCCACCTAGACAATGCGACTTCTCGGACTCCAGATTTTTTTAGCACCATAAGAAAACTTCTCATATCCCAAAATTAATGTGTGATTAATTCAATAATTATTAATATTTGTACCGTGAATAAACCGATCATACCGCCCCATGTTTTCACCAGTGCTACATGAATAACCAAAATAATTTACGTTAACATCATTATTATATAAATTTGTCAGCCATATTTAACAAATTAACAATGTACGAAAATAATTGCGGGAATGAATGAAAATTATTCTGTATCAGACGCTTATAGTTATTCTTAAGTAATATACCCTACCTTCATCTTGGAAGTTATCTATGGATAATACATACCCATTTCTAACTCAGTTAATCATTTATACTGTGAATCCTTATGAAAAGCAATCTTCAGGGAACGTTCAGCGCATTTGAAACAATGATGACTTCAATTTTTGATAACACAAACATAAAATTTCATTAGACTATGGCGATTTAAAATTATATTCGGTAGACATATGATGTATCAAGGGTTTCTGTGTATAATTGGTATTGTATTAATGTATTAATGCAACGAAAATGAAGTACAAGTGACATTTATAACAGTTCGATGTATTCCGTTACTTATTTCACCACATTTTATTTATTGAAAGATATATTTTTATGGGTTGATTAACATCTACTGGAGAAGTTGATAGAAATGTGCAATTCTATTTAATTCTTAATAGAACATAACGGCCATTCAATTTCAAATTAACATGCACAGTAAGTTTATAAACTTTAATTCCCCATTTATTGAAATATTCGCTCTTATGATTCTCTGGACGCTAGTTGATGCATGTAAATTATAACAGCTATACTCGGGCAGCTAAACGCTTGCTAATTTTAGAATGATATTGAGTGTGTTGAACTCGCTAGAATCAATTGTTATTTATAGAGCGTGCCACTAGGCTAAACAAAACAGTGGATTAATTCTGAGAACGAATATAATATTCTGATCTTGACATACAATGAGAAAATATGTTCATACATAATTGTGTTCAGTTCTAGAGTGTATGTCGAAGATATGATTATAACTTTATTTTAACCGCTTATGTAAACAATCATGTACATCTTAATCCCCAAAAGTATGCAACAATTGTTGGTATACATTAAACCATTGTAAGTTTGCATTCCCTAAAAATAGAAAATTTGCGGAATTCTATTGGCATTCAATTTTCCCGCGGTATAATTATCGCAAGAAATCTAGGTCAAAAGTGATCTTAGACAGCTATGCCGAAAAAACTTGCCTTTAACTAAATATGATCAGCCTTTAACAGAATAGAGCTCTTGAGCATTGCCATAATTATATATTATTTAAACAGACTGTGAAACTTCCAAATGAGTTGTGTAGTCGTCGTGAAATATTTAAAAAAATGTCCAACAAGAAATGCTTTGTATTATTTGCTCTGTTAACATCATATGCAGAAGAAGCTTACTATTTTCAATGCTTAAATGGATGTTTATTCTCAATTTTTGCAGACAGAAAGCAGCATAGAAATGGCATCCACAGGCCTAAGCGCCAGAGGAATCCAAGTAACAAGGGGGTAAAGTACTGGTGTTCCTTTTATTGTGAACAGCCATTCACTCTTTATTTACATAATTGACGCTTCCACAAATGTCAATCATCAATTAATTCGCAATATTATCCAATCATCGCACTTGGATATCACGTTTATAGTGGTTAAATTATATCACACAAAAGAGCAAGTGGAATTTGTTTGTGATATTCCAAAGAGCACATGGTTATGTTTGTGATTTTCGATGAATGGAAATCCTGTAAGAATAGCTGGGGAGGAGCTTATACTATTCGTAGCAAATCTCGGATTGGTCTATTAAATTTCTGTACAATCATTTGTATGTTTGTATTTCTTGAATGTCTTTAATTATGCTGGTCCAGAACTTGGCCACAGATAGAGGGAATTTAAAATTACTTGGAACAAATGTTTGCCTAAATGAGATGACATGTCATGCGGCCCGTGTATGAATAAGGTCTGTAGGTCAAAGTGAAGATACCTCTTAGAGGTCAAAATTGGCACTTTGCTTGTCTGCGCACATGAACAACAGAACAAAAAATAGCTGTTAAGTGCTAATTTCTATAGGCTCGGTCCTGTTATTTTGTTTGCTGCTAAAATCCTTTATTGCCTTACCAAGTCTTTACATAGCAATATTTTGTTCAATTTTCAGGTGGATCCTAAATTCTTACGAAATATGAGATTTGCGAAGAAACACAATAAGAAGGCGGTCAAGTCGTAAGAAGAGCCTTCCATGTGGCTGGCATTCATAGAACTTGTTGTTTAATCTGTACCGAGTATAGATAGAGCTCTGTAAATGTTGGTTACAGAATCCAGTGCTTTGTTGTTTCTACTTGTCTTCAAAGTTGGTATTTCTGTGGGTATATAGAAATCAACAGATCTGCCTATCCGTCTGATATCTTTTGCAAATTACATTAACTTGATAGGTTTGAAATTATCAAAGCAGAGACTTTAAAATTCACCTTACTGGAATGACCCAACAAAAAGCAATGCTTCACATGTTTCATTGAAGTTTGGTCATTAATTCCTTACAAATAGCATGGAAAAACCAATACACAATTTTATAATCCATGGGCAATACACAAAATTCCTTGAATAATGATCAAATCAATATGACCAGAAAATATGTGCATGTTTTGGTAAGAATATAAAGTTGGAATGAATTTGATTTTTTTTTATTTTCTGAGCAAATTTTTTGGCAGAAGTATTTGAAAAGAACTGAAGGTAGTTTGACATCAATGACAAAGCAATATTGTTGGTGAACATTTATTCCTGTAAACAAATAACTATTCATTTTCCTAACATGTTTATATTTTTACCAGTCCAAACAAAAATTGAATAATACGGTAATGCTTTATATTTACTTGTTACACAAATGTGAAAATGTAAATTTGAGGTTGTTGAATGGTTGTACAAACTGGAAGAACTAGAGCCATCACTACTGGTTAGCGACCTATTTTTCGCTCGTACCAATTATTCGCCGACTAGTGAGAAACAGTCAAAACAACAAACTAATACTTTTAACACATCGTCTGGTCATGAAGAATAATAATCTGAAGTTATATTAAAATCCTTCCAGGCGCTACGAAGTTATGGAGCGGAAACGAAATATGGGATATACCATCGTACCGACATACAGACCACGCGAGATTCCTATATAGCACCCAATTTTTCAAAAATTGGGGGTATAATTAGCTGGAATTTAATTTTCCTCAAAAATTGTTGGAAAAAAAAACTACCAATCTTCATTATCTTTTTGAACTTAAATAGATGAACTAGTTTTTCTGGTATTGCATTGTCAAACTCCCAAATTTAATGTTTATTGAAATTTGCACTTCAAAATGAAAGAGGACAATTAACGGATAGCAACCATAGTTCAAAGAAATATTAATGTAATGAATATGTGTCAATAATTTATATTTTTGTTGTAATTACCAACACAAAATAAATTAAAATCTCTGTTTACACAAAACAGTCAAAAATACAAATATTAAATGTAGTTAATGTTTATGAAAAACTAATTCCACAAATAGCGCATTGCCACAATGTAGTAGTAAAACCATTCAATGGTAAGTAAACATTGAAGAAAAGTTGCAATGAAATAACATCAAAACTGCATTTACCCCGGCATTTTAATTGACATATGTCCCAATAATGCGTTGTTTTTAGTGAGCTAGATCTATTTTCAAACCACAAGTCATAGTTTTAATAGGAGTTAGTGGCTTGAAAACAGTTAATGAATCACAGCTGTTATTTTTTATATCTGCTTCCTTAATAAAATTTATGATTATGTAAATCAATAGCATGCATACTGTAACATCATGAAGATCACACGCTGCTATAATTTCCCAAGTGTAGCTAGCACATACAAACTAATAAACTAGGGTAAGTAATGCAACCAGTCATAATAATATTAATTACAATATTATATATAGTCATACTGCTATCTATCTACACCAAAAAAGTGTTTACTTAAAATGGTAATAAACTTTTTTCTCACGTTCATTTTAAAATTCTCGTACCACAGCAAAATATTTCTTCTTCTGTTGACCCTATCACTGTGTCTCAGTTTTTTCTCATTTTCAATAAGAACACTTAATTCTGACCAGTGTTTTACATAAACAACAGGTGCACTGTTTTCCTTGAGCAAACGTAACGGAAAGATATCAGATCCCGAGGACTTCCCACAAGTCCCGGGTGTCATGAGGTCCTCGATGACTGGAACCGAGCCAAAGGCGAGGGCCTCGTAAATCCTGTAGCACTCGGTGTTCTGACCGACGGGATTCAGGGTGAGATCACTCTGGGAAATTGCTTGAATGTAGTCATCGTGAGAGCTGACCGACTCCTCCGGTAGCCATCTGAAGCAGGACGGATTAAGAGATATAGATCTAGGCCCGTATTCACAAAGGGAAAACCCAGAAGTAAATTTCTTAATTTCATAAAATTGCATTAGTCTCTTGGCTGTTTCATGTATAGGTCTATTTACATGAATTGTTTTAAACCAGTAAATATTGCTTAAATGTTGAGTATTTTACCATTTTTTCAAAAGAAATTTCACAAAAAATTTGATCCTGAAATTTTTACTCTAGTACAATGTAAGCTAAGATTTTCCTGATGGAGTTTTGTGAATACCCACCCAAACGTCAGAGAATTTTCAACCTACTAGTTACTTGTGCTATAAAGCTATGAACTGACTAGGATAAACAACATTTAACGTCCGATAGCTTAAAAGAAGTTAAATATGTTTCTCCCAAATTTGACTACCGTACAACTACATGTATTGTTCCCCTTTTACCAAACTTTAGAAAATTTGCAAACAAAAAACAACTTGTGACACTTCAAACTGAAACAATTCTAGTAAAACAATGGCATGAGAAAGTCACAACTTTTACTTTGGTTTTATAAAGGAATAAACACTACCAAAATTTGTGACTATTTAAAACCATATAAAATCTATAACCTTATGCACGCTGACATCGGTACCTGTATCTAGGCTTGACATAGCATCGTTCTCTGAAGAAATCTCCCTCTAAAATTTTCATAAGGGTTTCTCTGGATGAGTTTTTATAGACGGTGCCGAGGAAGTTGCAGGAATATTTACGCTTTATATGTACTGGGAGCTTGGAGCTGTCCACTTTAGGAAAATCACGATAACTGAAATATGAATACATGTAATTATACTTTGTTAAACTACTTGTTGAACGAAGTTACAAATTATTGATGCCTGAATCAAGTCTTGTCAAGCCACTGTCTAAGTTTATTACACATATCTTAACTGACTTAGCTTGGCTTTTAGTTGTGTGATTGTTGTTTGGTATACAGTTCAGTATCTGTATCAATGATTGCTATTTTAAAGTTTGATTTACCGGTATCAACTATTTGGAGAGTTCGGATATGTAGAACTTCACGCATATCAATGTCATTTCAAATTCCTGGCGTCTTAGAGATATCAAAGTTCAACTGTACTTCAAAACTTTTATATTAACAGTCTACTGAACCTCATTTTGCTGCACTTACGTGGCAACTCCAAGTGGCCATTGGTAAAAGTGAATGTTGTCAATCTCAGCTGAATCATAGACAAGAAAGACAAATTTCACACGGCCGCCATTGAAAGACATATGACGATGCAGCCAGCTGTTGTTACACTGCTCGTTGCCTAGCAACACAAGGCCTACGTTCTGCAGCTGGGGCAGGGAGTCGAGGGCGGCCAGCCAGGATTCTGCAAAGCTGACCTTTTCTGGTTCCCTGCCATTCAAGATCAGTAGCAGGTTTTCTGTGGATTTTGGAACTTCGCTGGGCACCACCCCTGGTCCTGTCCTGAACCTGCAATAAATATACACGTGGGTTTATGAAGTTATATTGCAATCCATGGACCCTGCAAATCACTAACAAGTAACAGACATGAAGGACATAATTTTGAATTATGCGTATCGACTATTTTAAAGCAATTTAAAGGAAGAAATTAAACCAACCACAAGAAACCAGACTTTTCTTCAACATAAATCATGAAGTTTTTTTCATGAAAACCACAAACTTCAAGAAAATTTGCTACAGATTCAGTTTGAAAATTAAGACTTGAATGTTTTTATTGCGTGAAATTTGCAAGCCTCAATTTCCGTCTTAGATTTAGGCAGTACATCACTGTAAAGCTGTCAACCAACTTTGTTCCAGCCCCCATGAGCTTTGTATCTCTGTAGAATTTCCTTTTGAGACAAGCCTGACTTAATCCTTCACAAAGCATCACATGCAAAAACTCGGCCCCAAGGACGTAGCAGTCAACATTCTGATAAATTTGCCTCCCAGTTCTCCTGACATATATAGCCTGCATAATGCAATTAAGGCACAGGAGGTATGGAAAAAAGCTGAAAATACCCATTTCTTTTCATTTAGAAGGATAATGTGTTTGGTAACGAAATATGAGAACTCTTACAAAGGACTGTCACTGTCTTGAAGTTGTGTTTTGTAGATTGATGTCTTAGCTAAGTTCACATTATATGATGAACAATTAAAGCTTAAAGCTCTATAGACATAAAACAAACTTACTGTTGTAAAACCACTCATAAACAATGCAAAAAAGTAGTTTTGATTATGACGTAATTCGTTCAGTTTTAATCAAAGACTGTGATGTGATTATGAATTTGTATCACAGAATGACATCACTGGTAACAGCAGTGGCATGCACTCAAATGTTTGTGCCAGAAGACAGGCGGTGCATAGTAAAATGTAATACCCTCGTGGTTTAATTTATACGCAACAGAACTCCCAAGTCGTTGTTTATTAGCTGATAAACAACACTAAATCAACGATTATTTCTCAAATACACAACGGTTTGGAGTCCTAATGCATAGTTGATAAACAAGAGCTGTGTCAGGATAGCGCGCTCTACTATTCATACCTCTTTGTAATAGTAATGGGCCATGGTCAGTGACCTCAGGTCACTGACCTTACATAATGACCCCACAGAAAAAGTTTCAATTGAATATCTGTAGTAGTTACAAAGATATATTATGTACATGCACACACACTTTAACCAGAATATTTCGAAGTACAAAAAGGGGCATAACTCTGTTAAAATGCAGGTCACAGTTATGGACCTTGGCCAGTGACCTTATACAATGACCGTGAAGACGTGTGACGTTTAAATTGAATATCAGTAGTAGATATAAAGATATGATGCACGCAAACCTTAACCTGAGTATTACAAAGTACACAAAAGGGCCATAATTCTGCTAAATAGCAGGTCAGAGTTATTGGTCAGTGACCTTACATAATGACTTCGAAGACATGTGTGAAGTTGCAATAGAATATCTGCAGTAGTTACAGAGATATGTACTTGCACGCAAACATTAACCTGAATTTTCTAGGTAAAAGAAGTGCTGTCACTATCAGGTGACATATGCCCCCAAAGGCACTTTCAGTGAAAGTGAATGAAAAATGTAAACTACATGTATTACTTCCTTGACCTTGACCCCACCCACCCCATATGCAATCCCAAGTGAGGTCTATGTATAAAGTTTCATTAAAATATATCGATGTCTTCTCAAGCTATTGAACAGAAACTTGTTTGTATATTTTTAGAAATGGTGACCTTGACCCCATCCACCACATATGCAATCCCAAGCAAGGTCTAGATATAAGATATCTATGTATGAAGTTTCATTAAAATATATTAATGTGTTCTCAAGCTATTAAGCGGAAACATTTCTTTTAATTTTTAGTAACAGTGACCTTGACCCCATCCACTTTATACGCAATCCCAAGCGAGGTCTCAATATAAGGTATGTATGAATGAAGTTTCATTAAAATATCTCAATGTGTTCTCAAGTTATTCAGCAGAAACCGTTTTTTAGCTCACCTGAGCACAAAGTGCTCATGGTGAGCTTTTGTGATCGCCCGTTGTCCGTCATGCGTGTGTGCGTGCGTGCGTTGTGCTTTCATATTTGATATGTGACATCCTCTATAGGTCCTCGACAAAGATTGTTCAAATTATGCCCTGGGGTCAAAACTGGCCACGCCCCGGGGGTCACATGGTTTATATAGAATATATAGCAAAATGACTTTAAAAATCTTCTCCTCTGAAACCACAAGGCCCAGAGGTTTCATATTTGGTATGTAACATTCTACACTGGTCCTCTACAAAGATTGTTCAAATTTTTCCCCTGGGGTCAAAACTGGCCACGCCCCGGGGGTCTCATGGTTTATATAGAATATATAGCAAAATGACTTTAAAAATCTTCTTCTCTGAAACCGCAAGGCCCAGAGGTTTCATGTTTGGTATGTAACATTCTTTAGTGGTCCTTTACAAAGTTTGTTCAAATTATGCCCCTGGAGTCAAAACGGGCAACGCCCTGGAGGGTCACATGGTTTATATAGAATATATAGCAATATGACTTTAAAACTCTTCTCCTCTGAAACCACAAGGCCCAGAGGTTTCATATTTGGTATGTAACATCCTATAGTGGTCCTCTACAAAGATTGTTCAAACTATGCCCCTAGGGTCAAAACTGGCCACGCCCCGGGGGTCTCATTGTTTATATAGAATATATAGCAAAATGACTTATAAAATCTTCTCCTCTGAAACCGCAAGGCCCAGATGTTTCATATTTGGTATGTAACATCCTTAGTGGTCCTTTACAAAGTTTGTTCAAATTATGCCCCTGGGGTCAAAACGGGCTACACCCCAGGGGTCACATGGTTTATATAGAATATATAGCAAAATGACTTAAAATCTCCTCTGAAACCACAAGGCCCAGAGGTTTCATATTTGGTATGTAACATCCTGTAGTGGTCCTCTATAAAGATTGTTCAAATTATGCCCCCGGGGTCAAAACTGGCCACGCCCAGGGGGTCACATGGTTTATATAAACTTGTATAGCAAAATGTCTTAAAATCTTCTTCTCTGAAACCGCAAGGTCCAGAGGTTTCGTATTTGGTATTTAACATCCTTTAGTGGTACTCTACAAAGATTGTTCAAATTATGCCCCATGGGTCAAAACAGACCACACCCGATTGGTCACATTGTTAATATAGACTTAAATAGCAAAATGACTTTAAAATTATTCTCCTCTGAAACCGCAAGGCCTAGAGGTTTCATATTTGGTATGTAACATTGTATAGTGATTCCTCTACAAAGAGTGTTCAAATTATGCCCCTGGGGTCAAAATTGGTCACGCCCAGGGGGGTCAAATGGTTTATATAGACTTAAATAGCAAAATGACTTTAAAAATCTTCTTATCTGAAACGGCAAGGACCACAGCTTTCCTATATTTGTTACGTAACACTATAGTGGTTATCTCCAAAGATTGTTCAAATTATGCCCCTGGGGTCAAATCTGGCCACCCCCGAGGGGTCACATGGTTTATACAGACTTAAATAGGAAAATGACTTAACAAATCTTTACCTGAATCTGCAAAACCCACAGCTTTCCTATACATAACATTGCATAGTGGTCCTCTCCAAAGATTGTTCAACTTATGCCCCTGGGGTCAAATCTGGCCACCCCCGAGGGGTCCCATGGTTTATATAGACTTAAATAGCAAAATGACTTAAAAAATCTTTACCTGAAACCGCAAGGCCCAGAGGTTTGTTCAAGGTTGTTCAACTTATGCCCCTGGGATAAAAATAAGCCACGCCTCTGGGATGCAAATTCCAATTGGGTTACAAGGTCTCAGGTGAGCATCCTAGGGCCCTCAGGGCCCTCTTGTTATTTTTAGTAACAGTGACCTTGACCCCACCCACCCCATATGAACCCCAAGCGAGGTCTCGATAAAAGGTATCTATGTATTAAGTTTCATTAAATTATCTCAATGTGTTCTCAAGTTATTCAGCGGTAACCATTTTTGATTTTTAGTAACAGTGACCTTGACCCCACCCACCCCATATGCAACCCCAAGCGAGGTCGCAATAAAAAAGCATCTATGTATTAAGTTTCTTTGAAATATCTCAATGCATGCTAAAGTTATTGAGCATAAACTGTTTTTCTATTTTTAGTAACAGTGACCTTGACCCCACCCACCCCATATGAACCCCAAGCGAGGTCTCGATATAAGGTATCTATGTATTAAGTTTCATTAAAATATCTCGATGTGTTCTCAAGTTATTCAGCGGTAACCGTTTTTGATTTTTAGTAACAGTGACCTTGACCCCACCCACCCCATATGCAACCCCAAGCGAGGTCTCGATATAAGGTATCTATGGATTAAGTTTCATTAAAATATCTCAATGCATGCTCAAGTTATTGAGCAGAAACCGTTTTTTATTTTTATTAACAGTAACCTTGACCCCACCCACCAATATGCAATCCCAAGCCAGGTCTCAATATAAGGTATCTATGCATTAAGTTTCCTTAAAATAAAAAATCTCAATGTGTTCTCAAGTTATTCAGCAGAAACCGCTTTCTATTTTTAGTAACAGTGACCTCGACCCCACCCACCCCTTATGCAACCCCAAGCGAGGTTCGATATAAGGTATCTATGTATTAAGTTTCATTAAAATATCTCAATGTGTTCTCAAGTTATTGAGTGAAAACTGTTTTATATTTTTAGTAACAGTGACCTTGACCCCACCCACCCCTTATGCAACCCCAAGCGAGGTCTCGATATAAGGTTATTATTAACAGTGACCTTGACCCCACCCACCCATATGCAATCCAAGCGAGGTCTTGCAATAAGGTATCTATGTATGAAGTTTCATTACAATAACTCAATTTGTTCTTGATTTAAAGAGCGGAAACGAAAAGTTGGCCACTATGCATTTTACCTTCAATTGTGACCTTGACCTAGGTCCTAGGGACCTGGTTCTTGCACGTGACACTACACCTCACCATGCTTCTGCCAATTTTTTTTAAATCCATCCATGCTGGACGAAGATATGCTGTGTTAAGGATTGATTTTAATATCTGACCTTTGACCTTGAATTGTGACCTTCACCTTGGAACTAAGGACCAGGTTCTTGCGCACGACATTCCGCCTTACCATGCTTGTCACTTCTGCCAAGTAATTTGAAAACCCATCCATGCTGGACAAAGATATGCTCCAGACCAGGTGTTTAGGATTTATTTATTACATTTGACCATGAATTGTGACCTCGATCTTGGACCTAGGGACCTGGTTCTTGCGCGCGACAATCCGTCTCATCATGCTTATCACTTCTGCCAAGTTATTTGAAAATCCATCCATGGTGGAAAAAGTTGTGCTCCGGACAAAGTGTTAAGGATGGAATTCTTATATTTGACCTTTGACCTTGAATTGACACTCCATCTCATCATGCTTATTACTTCTGCTAAGTTATTTGAAACTCCATCCAGACTGGACAAAGTAATGCTCCAGACAAAGATCTCCTGCCGCCCGCCCACCCGCCCACTCGAGTGTTCCATAATACGGACATTTTTCAAACTGACATAAAAAGGGGCATAAATCTGATAAAATACAACACAGAATTATGTGGGTTGCTTTCCCTGGTGGAGAAGTTGATAGTAAAGTACTTTAAGTTTCAAACAAATACCTTGGACAGTATTCAAGATATTGGACTTTATTAAAAACTTTAACCTTGGCCGCACAGACTAACGGACAGATGCACGGAAAGACAGACAGACAGACGGACGATTCGATTTTAATATGGCCTCCTTTGGGGGCATAAAAAGGGGCATAATTCTGCTTAATTGCAGGTCAGAGTTATTAGCATTGGTCTGTGACCGCACATAATGACCCCGAAGACGTGTGAAGTTTCAACAGCTGCCCCGATAGTTACTTTTAACTTACTATTAACTTTATAATTATTATTTATTACTAATTATTGTTTTGGTAATTGCTAGGCACATTGCAGTGTTATTGCAAATCAGTGAGTACATATTGCGGTTCTGTTGAGATGAACTCTGTTAATTAGGATATTGCTGATTAATCTGAATTTTGCATGAGTGAAATAGCAGCAACAATGCTTGTCACAGGATGTGACGTATGCCCCAGAAGCATTTGCTAGTCAGAGGAAGGCAACACAATGTCAGTTACATGTTGGCAAAAATGTTGCTTCCTACAAAAAGACACATAAGGAAATAAAACAAAGGGCAATAACTCGGAATAATATTGAAGAAAGAGTTATGGTCCTTGTGCTCTGCACTTCCTCTCATTGTCCTCAACCATTATATGAAGTTTCATTTGAATCCCTTCACTGCTGATAGAGTTATGCTCTGCACAAGAAAATTAAACAAAGGGCAATAACTCTGTAAATATGGTCCTTATGCTCTGCACTTCCTCTCATTGTCCTCTATCACTATATTAAGTTTCATTTGAATCCCTTCCATACTAATGGAGTTATGCTCCGCACAAGACAATTAATGCTTCACATCAGGAAATAAAACAAAAGGCAATAACTCCGTAAATATTGGAGAAAGAGTAAAGGTCCTTGTGCTATGCACTTCCTTTTATTGTCCTCTATCATTATATGAAGTTTCATTTGAATCCCTTCAATACTAATGGAGTTATGTTCCGCACAAGAAAATTAAACAAAGGGCAATAACTCTGTAAATATTGAAGAAAGAGTTGAGGTCCTTGAGCTCTGCACTTCCACTCATTGTCCTCTATCTTTATATGAAGCTTCATTTGAATCCCTTCTATACTAATGGAGTTATGCTCCGCACAAGAAAATGACTGCTTCACATAAGTAACTAAAACAAAGGGCAATAACTCCATAAATACTGAAGAAAGCATTGTGGTCCTTGTGCTCTGCATGTCCTCTCATTGTCCTCCATCATTATATGAAGTTTCATTTCCGCACAAGAAAATTAAACAAAGGGAAACTACTCCGTAAATATTGAAGAGAGTTGTGGTCCTTGTACTCTGCACTTCCTCTCTTTGTCCTCTATTATTATATGAAGTTTCATTTGAATCCCTTCAATACAAATGAAGCGCACAAGAAGCGTGACGGACGGACAGTCGGACGATGCGATTACTATATGCCCCCGAAGTTCCCTTCGGGGACATAAAAATAAACTACCCATTCTGTAAGATCACTTTTACAATCAAGAATTGATTTTCTGAAAATTGATACATTTTACTTCCAAAGATATAAATGTACAATGTAGATGTCAGATACAGAAAGTGAAATCCTTTGGGAAATGTGTTACATTTGGCACTTCCTGAAAATTGATGGCAAATGTTTGAAAACAATAAGTTCATAAACACAAACCATCCTCTTGGGATTAGATTATCTAAAAGTACCAGAAAAGAAAGCCAGATAAGGACAAATTGGCACATCTTCATTTGCTTGCCTTGGTCAGCTGATGCAATTGCTTTTATGGGAGTGATTTTATTATTCTCTTACAATATGTTCCAATTAGCAAACCCAGTTGTATAATATATATTATGTAGATGAAAAAGAACATTAATAGTATCCATACTTCGGTTTAGTCAGATTAGTTTCAAAACAGCTTTGCCAGCAAAAAAAAACTACAGATGTCTGCCACCAATAAATAATTGTGAATTATATGACTTTTACCTTTATGTCTGACCTTGACCTTTCAGTTACGGAAATGAGCCTAGATCATGAAACACCCCATGCCCCTGGGACTCGATACATATGGCTTACTAGCAACACAGAATTGTATTTCAGTCAAACTTACAATACTGTCTAGCACAGCACTTTCAACTAAAAGCACTGCCCTGCAGTTGAAGATATGTATGGTATATTATTGTATTATGACACTTTAAACCATCAAATGTTATTTGCTTCATGCTGACACAAACTATTCCCCATCAGGTCACAAACAAAATGTCTGTATGTTTCAGTTCAATAAAACTTGACAAAACAATTGGAACTATTCAGCCACTAATAGCATCGAGCCACTATCAAGTCTCCTCTGACTGACATTAGTTTAGAACAGCCAATCTCCCAGAAATGTAGAAGCGTGTTGATGCAAATATATAATCCAGGAGAAATTAACGAAGAACACAACATCAAATTCTACAAGAATATTGGGGAAAACTAAAACTACTCTTTCTATTTGTGTGATCGAATTACTTTTGACAAGTAGAATGAGCATGAGAGAAAATACTAATCAACAATGCATGAATGTTAATTGAACAACTTCGTTAATTAAATACCATAACACAAGTTAAATTATCAACTTAAATGAGCTGCAAATAGAGAATAATTTTCAATTTCCAAACATTAAATTAAATGGTTAACTCTTTGATAAGAAATGATATACTATTATTTCCTTGTAACCTGTCTTAACTGTTATCATGAACATTTATCAGACATCTGCATCCTGCTTTGCCAACTAAAATCGACCTTAGCTTTGGTTATAATTCATTGAAGTTTAGAATGAAAGCTGTATATGGAAATTTAACTACGTAAAATTCATATGACAACCACATAATGAAAATAAAGAAAACATTACCCTTCCAAATCAAATAAAATTACTAAATTAATCTAGGATACATGGTATAATAAAATATACCGGTAGTTAAAACTATTATAACTGAACATACAAAGTCGAAATTAAACAAAGATAATTATAATTTTGATATATTAAAACAATTTGTTATTATTATATGAAAAATGTGAACACACTTTAAACAGTAGATCACTTTTTATTTAATTTTTTTTTATTGTGTGTACAATTAATGAAAAAAACGAAGTTATAAGTATGTATTATTTAACTTTATATAAATAATTAAAATACTTATTAAATATAAATAATTAAAATACTTATTAACTATTTAGTAATTTTGAAGACAGTAAACAAGACATCATTTTGAAACACTGTCTGTTCAAGCACTTCTCTCAAAGATAACATGAAGCTCAATAATCGGCTTACCATACTATGTAATGTGATTAAAGAAAGCATCAATATTTAACAACAACCAGCATCTAACCATGGAAACAGGACATTGTTGAATACAAAACAGGCAACACGAGTTTCTAGTATCATTGTTCATGACATGTTACACCAAACATGATGAAATGTACTGTTAAATTATTTTTATTGTAAAAATTTGTTCAGACCAAGTTAACTCAATGATAAATAAAATAAACAAACTTTTGCTATTCTGAAATGGAAAGGAAGAGTTTGCATGATTTTACAAATTAACTATTAGCAAAGGGCAAACTTTCCTGCCACCTGCACATTGCGCAACTCTTGATAGACAATGACTAACCAAAGTAGTCTCCCCTGAGTTTTACAACTGCTCTGATAAGCAATGAAATAGGGCCCATATCCATACAGATCTTAAAACTTAAGTAAATTTCTTAAAATTCTAATTTACCTTACAAATTGTACCTTTTTCATAGTTCATTTCACATCAAAATGTTTTATTGCAGTAAAGAGATAACAGTTGCATATTAATTTGCCATTTTGTGTACACATCATAGAATTTAACATTTGATCTTAAATAATCTTGCCTATGTACAACAGGTAAGATTTCCATTATGAGCCTTCAACAACAGTCTTAAGGCAAGCAACTTGTCTTCTTGTAAGACTGGGAACCAAGCAAGCCTTTAATAATTATGTAAACTTGGTATTTTTGGCAGTTTTGGTCCCATATTCCTACATGTACAGATGAGCTTAGGGACACTGGTCTATAGGTGTTACCTAGATTGGGAATGGAACAAGCCCTTACGTAAACTTGATATTGTTGACTGTTTTTGTCCCGTAGCTCCAGACCCCTTCCATCTTTTCTTCCAGTGGTCCCTCCAAGATATGTTCCCATAGATACCGGCCTGAAATGAAGGAAGGGAATTATCAACAGATATTTAAAGTGAAAGACATTTGTATTAATTTACCAGATATATATTTAACAACCTGAATATTACTAAAAAAATTGCAATTTTATTTTCAAACAACACATAGTGTATTAATATATAGCCTGAGAAATATATATTACTCAAAGTATATTTGGTCAGTTTGTACTTTGACCATCTTGGGAACAGTTAGATACATCATATTATGATTATGCAGTAGTTGCTTGGTCACATGACTTCAATGTTTAAATCTGAAAGAACATTTTGTAAACGTATCACTGCTGTTTGCAGATAGATTATGTTACTCTTGTTACATGATACGACTAAAGACATAAACCAAAAAAAAATTGAACAAAATAGATAACCAGACCTATCAATCAAACTAATTCAGCCATATTATGTTTTGGTAGACCAAAAATCAAAATATCTCAACAACAATGCAAACATTGCAGGCGTTTTAAATTTCAAAGAAAGATAAAATGGAGACCTGTATACACAAGTGTAAACAAGCGATATCACATACAGAGTATAAATTATGTACACATTTAGGAATTCTTCTTTGAGACACATAATAAATTGACTGAAAATCTTTTTATATTGATATTATTACAGGGCCTTAAATACAGTGGGTAAAAAATTATCAAAACAGCTACATCAAGTCAAATTACTTTGTATTTCTATCAATAACGAAAGCACAATGCAACCAATAGGCTTGACATTTCCAATCAAACTAAACAGTTATGGAGAACATGACCTCATCCCATAACCCATTAAAACAAATGAGTTTTGCCACCATTTGGCTCCAACTCAGTAAATTGCGTACTCTTGCAAACAAACGCTACTCACAAAATTGTTCTAGTGCAATAGGCTGGGAAAAATAATACTTTCATCAAGGGAATGATCAATTAGTTGAGAATAAAAGCAGTCTGTATTTAACTACTAGTGTTAACTAGTCTTCTTGCAATGCAGGTGACTTATTTTAAAAGTGGAAGCGGGCGATTTTATATTTATTCACTGTGGCCTCCCATAAGAAATGCATGTCTTTCATAAATATGTTGAATAGGCAAAAAAGCCATTATTTTCAATCAACACCCACATGTAAACTTAAATATGAAAAGATAATATAAACCTGAATCGAAACTGATGGCTTGATAAAGCATTTCAATGGTACAAAATCTACCATGAGGTTTTCGACTGAGTATGCAATACAAGATATTTTCAGGATCAAACCTCAAACATTGTCATTTTGTTCTCTATATCTCCTATACAAAAGAAACCCCATGTACAGTTGTTATTATCTTTTCTATGAAACCACACATTTTCCTTGGTAAGCTGTGCAGCATTTTTTAACATACTACATGTAAACTCACTTGAGAAATAATCTTATCAAAACCTTACTGAATTTAGCCATCAGCACACCATGCAAAATTGTGTTCTCTTTCTTCAGACAGGTTTGTATAAAAGTGCATTTTGTAAGGCCAAATGTTTTCCAATTCCAACTACCAAGTCTACAGTACAGTGAAGACTCATGCAAATTCTTCATATATGTTTGCAGTATTGCTTCCTACAAGAAAATGGACGGACTGATACACTGACAGACGGATAGCCATGCAGACTGATCAGACAATTACCGGTACTATATTTGAATACATACATCCAATAATAAAGATAAATTAACTTTTTATAAGTTAACAAATGCGTTAATACTTTAACTCATTTTATACAGTCCTGAATGTCTTTAATTAATTGAGAAATTCTGATCTTAACTGCAGCTCAAATGACATTCAATCTGAAAAATGCCATTGATTTGCCCTAGCCATTAAATGAAATATCAATATAACACTTCCATTTCAAACTAATAGACTGTGTTTGTCCTGTCAAATGCCACAAAACTTAAATTTGATATTTACAAACCTTGAAATGTTGAATAACTCTGATGCATTATTGTACAGACTACATTTGAAGAGAGATCATGACCACATTCAAATACAGCACAAAGAGAAAACTACAAAAGGAGGCATACTTCAAATGAAATATTGCCTGACCTATAATCTGTTGTGAGACAGAACATAGAAAGAAGTTTGAAAAGTAATATAAATGTCTGAGTAACATGCTGATAGTAGACAGGGACAAAAAGAAATAGTGGGCAAATCTCTACAATGATCATTCCAAACTGTTACACGTTTTGTTACATTACCTTTTACAATATACAAATAAAGACAAAAACATTAATTTTCTTGTCAATATACAAAGGCCCACAACTCTGAATTTCTTCTACTGAAATCATCTGAAAGGAAGAATCACACCCAGTAGTAGAAATTAGCACAAGCCCGTAAGCCCTACAACAGTACAGTTAAATCGGCTTGCTTAAATTCTCAGTTTTATATAGACAGGCTTGTAACATTTTCTTGCTCTCAAATAACAATAGAGTGTACTCCCTCTATTTGAGGCAAAATACAATAATGCATATAGATTATCTTAATTTATTTGTATTCATTCAGATTTATTCAAATATGGCATTTTATGACAGTACTAATTTAAAGCGTAACGCATTATTATAACATACAACACATTTTGAAATCAAACCAGATCGTTAAGTTTGTCAAATTAACATGCATTTCCGAAACGACATTTCTCCCGCGCAGCATTTTTCTCCCACTGATCACTGTAAGTAGATTTTCGGTGAATTATGTCACTAACTGTAGACCTGCCTACTCCATACTTTTCACTCAGAACTTTAAGCGAGGGTTTGGGGATAGATTCTGCATCACTTATCAATTTTATTTTGTTTTCGAGAGTTAATTCAACCTGTCGACGTTAAGAAGGTGGCTTAGAAATTTTTCAAACTGTACTAACTTTGCAGAAAAATGATAGTTCGTAAGTTACATCGAGCATAAATACTCGATCATTTCTTTCAAGAAAGCCGGTTCTGCTCAACATTGCTTTGATTGCTTTGATAGACTTTTAATTCGACCAACACCATTTAAATTATGTTTGAATTAAAGTAATCATTAATAATTATTACATCATTAATAGTTATTACCTGAGTTATATAAATTGTTTGTAAAATGTTTAAATATTTGCTAAACAAATGAAAACAGTCTAATTAACATACTATTCGTTGTTCACACTTCATAGGCAATACCAATTTATTTTGCGACTAAACACCCTTATCTGGAGTCCTAATATGATGTCGAAATGTTGCCCCTAATTATCAGATTAAGTGTGCAATCACCCTATGGCAGGACAATTGCACGCTAAAGATAATCGATAACATCAGATTGTCACACATGTTCGGTTTACAGAGGTCAATTTGTACTCCGAAACAAAGTGATGCACCGCTCCTGCTGTTCGATATTTGGAATACAGAGGTTCCGGTGTATCGAGGGTTTTCGGACTTTAAACATATAGGCAAAAAAACAGTACCAGAGTGTCTGTTCGGTTTTATTGAGAGTTCGGTTTTGAGAGAGTACACCGTATAAGAAATCGAGCTTACATGTCCAAACTGCTAATTTCGTTGCCTGCAAAGCCCAGTAAAATAACTAAATACAGCTTTAATAGCAGAGCAAATCTGCACTTCTCAGAATTAATGGTCCTTCTAATTGTCACAGACCTGGTCCTTAAATGGTTCAATTACTGAGCATCCGTGAGCAGTGCTAAGGAGAGCAATAATTCATTTATGTCATTCACTGCTGAAGTGTTGGATTGGCAAGTTGTCCAGCCATATTTACACTTCACTCGTGATTAAAGGAAAGAAATTGCGTTGCCAGCCGGGTTGCCAGCGTGTCTGCTGATTCTGATAGCGAGAATGGAAGTGCTTCTAATTGAATATATTTCTGGGTATTATGTGGAAAATGTCTAACAGTTAAAAGGCATTGGATAGAAAAATGTCTTTCCAATGTCCCACAAAATTCTTATCAAATTCGCGGCTGACTACACTATTTAATATAGAGACAGAAATTTCTTCCGCTGACTGATCAAGATATGATTGCCAATATTGCTTCATTATGCATGGATGATTTTTCTGGGAAATATCCAACTGACAGGCAAACAAACCCATCTACATTATATTTGTATGGTTTTATACATGCAACATACAAACAACTGCTTTGCCACTTTTCAAATCTTAATATTAAAAATGTTCTTTTTTAATTGTAGAAAAAATAACAACATTCAAATCAGTCAACAAAAGAAAGAGTTCCTCAGTTATTGACGACTAATTTGTTGTAAACAATCATTGTGGCTGTGTGACAACTGTTTCACAGATTTGTGCCAATCTCATAACAAGCCATACCTGTAAATATCATTATGTGCTAAATATATAAATATTTTCAACTTTGCAGAAATCATACAGTATTTATATATATGACATAAGCTGCGGCATGTGTTGCAGCGTTAATCCACTTATAATGTATGACTTTCTCAGGCAAGCACCTAATGTGCATAAAGGCATTAATCGAATGTCTAGTATTTAACCGGTAACCATTTTATTTTGGGCCAATGCTACCTAGATTTATTCCATTCCATTCTGGACCAATGCAACGCAAAAATTATTTGGTTTTAGTGTACAAATGAATATAATTTATTGTGTTCTACCAAACCAAAAATTTTCCAACAATTTTGCTGATTTTTTATTAACGAAAAGTCTTCCCTAAAACTTGCCTTAACTTGGCAAACATATTTCCTGGAGCTATGCGAGTTATATGTGTTATTGGAAGTGACATTCCATGCGACAGATTCTATCAATTTGGCTGGAAATCTTCCATCAGGGCTGTAGTTTGTACCTTCTTATCCTGACAGTAACAATGTATAAATGGCCGTTTACTTACAGATGCCAATTGTCAAAGAAGAGCACATGAATTATTCTGGAAAGTAGACAATTTAATATTCAGAGGGGCAGGTGGTGAAAGAGACAATTAATGGATGTCATTCCACTGAACTATTTGACCTTGTATATATACTTATTATACTTTTAGTGTAGCATATGAGCAACACTTATTTTCCCTTTATTATAAAGTAATAATCGAAAGATAGTATGTACAATATCAAATATTCATGAACAACCTTCATGTGCTATTCATTCAGCATTGTTTCTTTGGATTTCTCAATTTGCTTATGCATTCTGTACAAGTTAATTATTTGGTGTGTATGATTATTTTGCTTTGAATAATGATCGTTAAATGATCGTACAAACAAGTTTGGTACTCATCTGTATCATGAATTTTGAATGCAAATATAATAGTTTTTAATACATTTATCTAATTTAAAATATTGTGCGAGAACTATAAAATTAATCAGTCTCCTCAAATTGCTATGTGATTCCCGACATAATTACTGGAATGTTACAAGTATTTTGTTGTTTGCTAATAAAGGAATATTATTATCATCACTAAATATTATTTATTGAGCATGATTGCTGACCAAATATAATAAAGTAATTATTAATATAATATAGAGAATAAGAAGTTTTCACAGTTCACAAAATAATTACCTCTGTCCTCAATAGCTTATATTGACAAAGCTAGCTAAGTATAAATATGCTGCCCTCTGGACAATTTAAGCAAAATGACAATATAAATTCAGGTTCACTCAAGTTTCTGGTCCCCAAGACTCATAATTTTGTAACAACAAGTTACACGTGTCAATAAATGATTAGTTAAGACACTTAATGAGAAAGAAAACTTTCACAAACATCCCGCCATATTAAAATGGTACCATTCAAAATTGCTTAAATGAACACAGTGGGGTCAATCTGGTACTGTTTGTGGTACGATAGCACAATTTTGATAAGTGTGGTTACAGAAAGCCGACTCGTTATCAATAAAACCCATGCCACAATGCAATTAACCAAATACTTTTTTTACAACAAATATAATAGTATATAGTATATATACAGTCAGTAAAGATGCAAGTGAGAATCGTTATAAACATGGATGAATCAATACTGGTAAATCAGACAATTTAAATACAGACGATTGCAGCATGTTTATAAACAAAATAACGATTTTCCCTATTTTTAAGTAATTTATCCCATCGTTATCAACTAAATTAAAATCATCAATACCAAACCATAAATAACAACACACAAACCATGAGTAACAACATACAAACCATAAGTAACAACATACAAACCATAAGTAACAACATACAAACCATAAGTAACAACATACAAACCATAAGTAACAACATACAAACCATAAGTAACAACATACAAACCATAAGTAACAACATACAAACCATAAGTAACAACATACAAACAACATACAAACCATAAGTAACAACATACAAACCATAAGTAACAACATACAAACCATAAGTAACAACATACAAACCATAAGTAACAACATACAAACCATAAGTAACAACATACAAACCATAAGTAACAACATACAAACAACATACAAACCATAAGTAACAACATACAAACCATAAGTAACAACATACAAGCTCAACTAGGCAGATTTGCAGATTTCAGTCCATCAAGGACGCGAGAGACCAGGAGAAATAACCTTAATTAAATACATTAGTTCCAAGAGAAAAGAAATAAGGGCTGTTAATCATGGCAGTATTGAACCATCCTGATGCAATTCAGGGGAGATAACTTAATTCTGACTGGCCATTTGCAGGGGATGTCTCATTACACCATCACATCTGTTTGCCTGGCTGATGGATGACAGGACTGTCAACACCCTGTTACCAGCATTATTGACACATCATTTAGGCAGCCATCCATCAATCCCTGATAGCAGGATGTGGTAACTTGGGCTGAGGTTGTAACTTTTCCAAATGTTTTGTAGAATATACTCAACCTTCATTTCACAGAATCATCAGGATTGTATGACATCAAAAAAGTGAATGGCATGTTTTGCACAGTTTTAACATACTGGTTCAAGATCCTCTCTCTGTTTTTCCAAGGCAATATCCAGTTTACAAAAAGGCTACAATAAAAGAATATGTCCTGGAAATAGTCCCAGCTGCCTATGTAAAACAGTTGCTAACGTCAACATTTTGAATATTGTTTCCCTTTTTCAAGATGTTGTCAACATTGCCATTTGCCAGTGGATATCCTGACAGTTTCAGGAGTATTCCAGTAGTTTGTTAGCGTTTTGGTATATTAGTCAGCAATGGCAATTCACTCTACACCACATGTATCCATTTTTGGTCACTGCAAACTTGCCAGACATTTAGTTTGGGGTGAGAGCCTGCCAGAAGCAAGCTACAGGTGTGAAATAATTTTCAAATTAAAATGAAAGAAGTAAAGTGTGTACGTTGTACACTTCCATAGTGTTAAATATCCCAAACAAAAGACAATGCTGGGAAATAAAAACAGTAATTTTTTATGACATGCCCTTTTGTAGAACAGCAAGACCATTCTGAAAGTATCAAGTAAGTTGCATACAGAAGTTAACTTTTGTTCAGAACAGCACAA
This sequence comes from Congeria kusceri, assembly GCA_027627225.1. Lineage (NCBI taxonomy): Eukaryota > Metazoa > Mollusca > Bivalvia > Myida > Dreissenidae > Congeria > Congeria kusceri. Next base: position 33,924,003 of record CM051035.1, read on the forward strand.
AGGTGTAGTGGATATGTTGTCCGGGAGGTCCCAGGTTCAATCCCCACTCGGGGAGCATTCTCAAGATCTTTTTAAAGGCACCAAGTACTGGTTCTTCCCAGGAAATGGACTTGAGAGAGTCTCTATAAGCCTAAGGCTTTCGATGCAATCAAGCTTAAATAAATAGGTTTAAACTAACCGCACAACCAAAACCATGACAAAAAGACTAGTAAACAAAATAAATATATACATTTACTAGTATTCTGTGAAGATAAAAACCGATCTCAAACAAACAAAACAAATTCACTTAAACGTGATACTGATGTGACAACTGGGGGTAACATTCTGTTGACAAAACAATGTAATGAAATGACAAGCCTTTTAGATTCTGCTGTTTTAGGCAGCCGCCAGATTGGGCAATCCATGTGTTACCAAGGCAACCAATCAAGCTGACGTCCCAATACAAGACAGACATGCCGGGATGAAATATGGAAGAGTAGTACCATTTTATCAAAGAGATTGTATTGCCTACATAATACAAATTATGGTATTGCAACATATAATGTATATGTTTTACATATGAATCTTAACAGATAGTTTTGAACATTTCTATTTGACATGCATTAAAAAGCTCAATTTTTTTCACATTGAATTGAATATTGGAACATGCCTTTATTTTAATTTTCTAAAATATATGCAAAATTACTTTTGCATGATGTCATGCAATTCTACTGCATAAAGATGGTGAAAAATACATTTTCATAAAGAATGGTGCAATTTGTAAAGACCCATGTTCTGGCATAATCACAACAACAATTTTATAACTATTGTGTATTCCTCCTTACATGCTATTACATTTGACAAATAAACACGGTATACGTAATTTCATCGTAATAATATTTAAACAGTAACCATTTCCGGATGTTTTAAGTGTCTTGAACTGTAAATGTCAATCTTTCTTATCTTGCACTCAGTTCCACAGCTCTTATTCTGTGCGGAAAGTTTTAATAAAATTCACCATACTAGCGTTAATCTTCATCTTTCCTTGCAGATTTTCTTACCTAATGATGATAAATTACTTATATCCAACTTCATCTCTTCTGATGATATCAATCAAGCAGAATTTTAATGCTGATAGTCACTACAAAATGAGGCATTACAAAGGGTATTGAATGTGAATATGAATAAAGGACATGCTGTTTTTTAGTCTTGAAGGGCATTTTCACCTTATAAATCCAGCAAGCGGCATTAAAACTGAAATCTCATAACAATGAGCATTTACGAGTCAAAAAGTTCCGCTCATATTGAACACTGCCTTAAAAGAGTTGTACCAGTATTAATTTAACTAGACATGTGTACGTAGGACACGGATGCCCCCACATTCCGCTGGTTGTCACAAAACTCTTCTGATGAAAAAAATGCACCAAAATACCCAGGTGCACAAGTTCACATGCTGATGTATACATTTATACAGTTTCATCAGTCTAGCAGTTATACTTTTTGAGTTACATGTAACACAAATCCAAAAATGTCATTTTTTGCTAAAAAGAGGGTCAAAACTCGGCCGAAAAACTGCACCAAAATATCGAGGTGCACAAGTTCACATACTGATTAATATGTTTATAAAGTTCCATCAATTTAGCAATAATACTTCTTGAGTTACATGTGACACAAATCCAAAAATGTCATTTTTTGCTAAAAAAAATGGGCCATAACTCCACTGATGTCCAAAAAACTGCACCAACATACCCAGGTGCACAAGTTCACATGTTGATTAATATGTATATAAAGTTTCATCACTGTAGCAGTGATACTTTTTGAGTTATGTGCAACACAAATCCAACATGTCATTTTTTGCTAAAAAAAGGCCCATAACTCCACTGATGTGTGAAAAAACTGCACCAAAATACCCAGGTGCACAAGTTCACATGCTGATTTATATGTATATAAAGTTTCATCACTGTAGCAGTAATACTTTTTGAGTTATGTGTGACACAAATCCAAAAATGTCATTTTTTGCTAAAAAAGGGCCATAACTCCACAAATGTCTGAAAAAAATGCACCAAAAATACCCAGGTGCACATGTTCACATGCTGATTTATATGTATATAAAGTTTCATCACTGTAGCAATAATACTTTTTGAGTTATGTGCGACACAAGTCCAAAAATGTCATTTTTTGCTAAAAAAGGGCCTTAACTCCACTGATGTTGGAGCAAACAGCACCAAAATATCCAGGTGCACAAGTTCACATGCTGATTAATATGTTTGTAAAGTTTCATCATTCTAGCAAATAATACTTTTCGAGTTACACACGACACAAGTCCAAAAATGTCATTTTTAGCTAAAAAAGGACCATAACTCCGCTGATGTCAAAAAAAACTGCACCAAAATACCAAGGTGCACAAGCCCCGATGCCGATGAATATGCTCTAAAGTGGGGGCATAATAAAAATGTGGTCTTTTCTTTATGGTCTGAATAATATCTGGGCAGAACTTACAGATGTGGTGCTACAAACTGAACAATTCTGTGTGGTTTAAAAGCATAGACTAACTGACATACAGACTCAAGTTAACATTAAAACCATAAAACCTTTTTACAACTACACTATTGGGGGAATGTGAAAAATAATTTACGATTTTACCATCTCCAAAACTTATTATTTGATGTCACAAATGTCCAATTACCCTGCACATGGCTTCAAGAGCAGACAAATAAAGCCATACAATTATTATCTTATAAAAGGGCGAACAAGTTCAAAGCACCGACTTTAAAGTGAAATAATCAATTCACACGCAAAATCAGCACAATCATATGCAAGAATTATAGCATTATACACTCAATGTTGCATAAACAGCAATTAATGTCAATTATTTCAATAGAACTTTCCTTGTAAGAAAAGACGCTGGCAAGTTTATCACACTAAATGAATAAGACGGGAAAAGCCACTAAAGCCATAAAAACGAGAGATGCACCCTACAGCACAAAAAATGTACAGGGATCAAGTTTTTTATTACACCAAGTCAGAATAGACCATAAATAAAACTTTGGTGTTTTGGTAGTTAAAGTAGTTATCTGGACATTCACAATTATTATTATATACTACTAGTGAATAAGGAAATATGAGTTTCAGCTATCAACTGACCTACTGGTAGTTAGATTTACAGTGGCATTTTGATAGGAATTATTATGTGTGCATAGTTTGGCACTACAAAATATAGAATGATTTTTTATGAAGATTATAATAGCGTCATGGTTGGCTTAGGTCTCAGGCCCTAGAGCTAATCTTTATCCCTTGAGTCAGGAAATGGTTGTTTCGCTGCACCCATTATGAAGTAGAAATATATAACACTGATTATTTTGATGACAGATTTTTTCTCATAAGTTTACATTATTTATTTATTTTTATTTTTTCAATATTGCATTTTCAATGTCTTTTTTATTTTATTAAAACATATGTTCTTACATGCCATCCACATATAACCTACCAATTGCAGCCTTTCCCCACACCTCAACATGGAAGATTCGGTTGCTGATATTATCTCCTTTGTTCTGCGAGGGTGACTTCCCCTGATCAAGGTTCCAGGAGATCTTGGGAGGCTCGTGGTAGGAAGGCACCACCTCTTCATCATCAAACTCCTCCCCCCAGGGGTTCCACGCCCGATCCTCTTCAGCCAATTCTAGCAATAAACAGTGTATATATATGTATAATGTTATTACCAGTATTTATTTTATGATTTTTTACCAGTGAAATAAATTGGTAATTCACTTTTTGAAACAGTGAAAATTATGACTCTGGTAATTTACACTGTTTCACACTGGATCCTGATTTAATACAGAAAATGAAACGGGCTCAAAATTGTAACATCATGACGTTATAATTCCTGTGATTTTATCAAATGAAAAGCATTTAGATAGCATATAAAAACGGCGTAAAAAGCATAATTTAAAATAAAAATAAAATTTGTAGATTTCGGTAGAACATCGTTTTTTTATTCACTAGTGATAATATAAATTTTTTTTTCACACGTGGCTGGCTGCGCCACTTGTGAAAATATAAACTTCTATGATCACTCGTGGTTTAAAATCGATATTCTACCAAAACCAACAAATATTTTCTAGGGATGGGACTGAATATTCGAATATTCGACTATCGGATAATATTCTAATATAAAAAATCGAATACGAATATTCGATTTTCAAATTTATTTCAAGAACAAAATTTCTTAAAAAAAAAATTTTTTTTTACAGTTTGATTGCAAAGTTAACATCATTTCCAGTAGTATTTCCTGCCTAGCAGGTGGGCGGGGGCAGTGTAACGTACAAGGCGTTTATTGTTGTTTATTGTCCTTAAGTGACATCTATACGGTTAACCTGTTTACAGTAAATTACAATTACTCTCTAAGTAAACCAATCAAAATGAATCCATTATCAGCAAATCAATTTCTTTAACAAAATTAACATGATTTGGTCAATCTTAAAATACGTCACTTGTAAATTATTCTCCATTATATCAACAGTTTTCAACACCGTATATTATTCAAGAGTCTTGATTAATAAACAGTGCCAACATCATTTGCATGAAAGTACTTTACGCGGTCATTAGACAAAGCCCAGGCAACGTGTAATCTATGTAATGAGAAATTTGTATACGGAACGATTAACAAAGGGATTAACAATACATTAATCAATATGTTACATTTCTTTATATTCGCCTAAAACTCACAACTCGAATATATTTGAATACCTAAAACGAATATTCAAATATTGATTTCAGTATTCGGTCCCATCCCTAATATTTTCTAAATAAACCTAGTCACTTATTTTGATTATACATATAATATATTAAAAGAATATAGTAGCCACTTAAAGTACCTGTATCACAATTTCGGACTACATAAAGTTAGTACATGTATAGCTAAGCCAAGGAACATTGTTACTTGTTATTATGTTTCAACTGACAACTTAAATCATCTACAGGAGGAATATTGTACTAATGTAACAGAATCAATTGACCTACAGAGGTTAGTGAATTGTAAAGTCTGAGTTGATTATATGGAAAGTGTGTAAAAGAAATATATGGAAAGTATGTAAAAGGTAAAAGAAAGCAACCTATAACAACAGTGAACATGTAATAACTTCTTAATGAAACATCTTAATGTTTTAAATGTGCAGTCATCTTAATGTGGGACCGTATTCACCAACCTATGCTTAGACTTCAGATGTAAGAATAAAGAATATTCTTGAAACTGTTTTGTTCTAAGAACGCTGTTAATTTGAACATTTCTTGGTATTCACACGTCCCAACTCTAATTACAGCACTCATTATTTTATGTCGATTTGACACTGGCATAAGCAACATTGGTTTTCAGAATATTTGCAATTGCATCACGAAGGATGAGTGTGAAACTATTGTATCTGATGTAGAAATGTTAAGCAGATACAAGACTTTCACGCTCAACCCTCGAAATAAAATTCTTCTTTCTTGAGTCTAACCAATCTGTTCTTTATTCTTAAGTCTAAGAACAAGTTGGTGAATATGGGCCCTCATCTTAAATCTCTGCCTCATTTCAGAGTCACTGAAAACCAAACGACATATTCCATCCTTATGAAGGCGGTGGATTAACAAGGACTGCTCATTAAAAATACATGCAAAATTAGCGGTACTCTTACAATTGTGTTAGCAGTGAGCTTAATTATTGGGTGACTTCACAAAAGACATTTATATGAAAACCACACCAAACAGTGTTTATTCCTTTGCACTCTAAACAAGGGACAGAAACTACAGGGCTTCCATTACGGGAAGTTTGGGAGTAATTTGCTCCCAGTTTTTGTCACAGGACTTCCAAAATTGCAGCCATGGAAGTTGCAGAACTTCCAAATTTTCAGCCATGGAAGTTCCATCATGTTAGGATGAACTAGTTAGAAGAAAAATTAAGTAATTTATCTATATGTTAACCCCTTTCACTGATTAAGTTGGCATATAAACACTTGATGAAAAAGAACTGGCCTTAAAAACACCTTGAATTTTATACATTACTTAATTTCATTTCTGAAATAATCAGGACTTATGTAGTGCAATACTGTCAAAACGTCCAAATTTTATGAGCAATACTTCCAAAATCAGAGGCCAGGAAGTTCAAACTTCCAGTTTTCAAAAGTTAATGAAAGCCCTGGAACTAGATGTTGTTAAAAGCATTTTGACTAGTGTACAATCCTATACACTTCGGTAACATCACCCTCACATTTTAAACAACAATTCCTAAAGACCTAAACAATGATCTTCATTCCTCAATAAAACCAACCTCACAGAATAAATCTCCAAATGGAATTGAAAACATTAAATAGATGAAACCAAAATACAATGAAACAGCTGAAAATCTAATTTGAATGATAATTTTTATTTTTATTGTTACATCATAAAATAATTTAATATCCATATTGTTGGCAAACATATCAGATCTGAAGTAAAACTGGCATGCCTTGAACATACCAGGTATTTAACATTTTCGCTTCCGATTTACCTGCAGCACACACAGACTGAGTTGCTGCAAATTAATGATACTTTTGAATCTATAAGATATGTTCCTATTACTTTTGTAAATCATTACAAGCAAATACAATCAAACACAAATTTCAATTTAAAAAAAAACACAATCTTATTGCTGGATGCTCCCCGATGCCGCTTTGACAACGCTAAACAACGTTGTCGAGTTAATGGAACAAATCTGGGTAATTTGACAGAAAAAAATTATTTAAATATAGCAGATTCATGTTTGCTGTTCACCTTTATAACCTCTTTCTATTTTTCGGCTAGCATAAAAGTTGTCTTTTGTAAAAACACATGTCCAAGTCAGTATTAGTCACACATGTATTTACCAACATGTGCCTTTTATTTTCAAAACACTGTTTGCCTAAGAAAGGAACAATTCACTTAAATAAATAATGTTTCAGTAGGACTAGTTTTTTCAAGTATTTTCATTATTGCCCCCAATGAAAGTTATGCAAATGCTGACATCGGCAACCACAAATAAACTAGACACTGTCATTTTGGTCTAAGCATGTTTGAACAATGCATCATCTAGATTGGTTAATCTTATAATTATGGGACAGATTCAATAAATGTGCATAATGCAAGCTAGCATATCATTGCCATGACTCTGATTAGCCAGTTACGGCATCTGATTAGCCAGTTACAAGTGGGTCCAACTTGTCATGGCCATAATAGACATGGTTGTATAATATTTCAATGCTCTTATCAATACTTGAACCAGTCTGAATTTCAATGTATCTACTGAAATTGTTTTGGTTTCTGGGATGAGGTTTATGCAGAAAATCAGATGCAGACACTGTAAATTTTCATGCTGAAATTGGAGAAACACCTAGACGGGGTTCAAGATTAACAGTTTCTGGACACACCCATAGATTTATTTGGCATAGCTGTCTAAGATCGCTTTTGACCTAGATTTCTTGCAATAATTAGATAATTATGCAGCGGGGGAAAATTGAATGCCAATAGAATTGGGCAAATTTTCTAATTTTAGGTAATGCAAACTTACAACAATCATTTAATGTCTACCAATTAGTGTTGCATACTTTTGGGGATTAAAATTTACATAATTGTTCACATAAGCATTTAAAATAAAGTTATAAACATATCCTCGGCATACACTCTAGAACTGAGGCTAATTATGAATGTATTTTCTGATTTGTATGCCGTAAACAGAATGCTATATTCATTCACGTATCAAAATAACTATTTTGTTTAGCCTATATTTATATAAGCGGTACGCTCTATAAATAGCAATTGTGCAATGTTTCCATTCATAAATCTCATTCACAGAGTTGCCGTTCCACGTAGCCCATTGATTCTAGCGAGTTCAACACATTCCAGAAACATTTGTGTCATTCTAAAAATAGCGCGCGTAGCTAGCAACCGGTGTATAGCTGTGCTAGTATACTCATACATGCATCAATTAGCGTTAAGAGAGTCAAAAACCTAAAAATTTCAATAAATGGTGAATTTATATTTATAAACTTACTGTTAATTTGAATTTAAACTGTGGTTACGATTTATTAAGAATTATTTATAATTGCACTTTCTATCAACTTCTCTAGTAGATGTTATTCAATTTGTAAAAAGATGCTACATTTGTCTATAGATAAAATGTTAAGAAGATTCGGAATACGTCAAATTGTTATTCACGTAGAATGAATACACATTTTTGCAATACTAATTATACACAGGAACCCTTGATATATCATATCCCTACCAAATATAATTTAAAATTATCATAGTCTAAGGAATGTTTTATGTTTGTGTTATCAAAAATAAAGTCTACATATTTCAAAAATCGCTGAATGTTCCCTGAATATTTCTTTTAATTGGATACAGAGTATAAATGCTTATTTGACTTCCAATCGTCTATATATTAAATAACTACTAATTTAAAGATGATTGTATAGTATATTACCCGTACTTTAAATATCTATATAGACTCGTCTGATACATAATAATTTTAATTCATTCCCGAAATTATTTTCTTACATTGTTACTTGTTAAACTGGCTTGACAAATTCGGGTAACTGTTCATAACAATTAGTTAACGTAAATTATTTTGGTTATTCATGTATCACTGGTGAAAACATGGAGCTGTATGATCGGTTATTCACGGTACAGATATTAATAATAATTTTATTTATTTACAAAATTCATAAATGTATCTCAAATAAACTTTTGGGTCAGAGAAGTTTTTTTATGGTGTCCAAAAACCTGGGGTCCAACAAGTTTCCAAATACAGATGGGGACCAAAAAATCTTGGGTCTGAGAAGTCGCGTAATCGTCAACTTGGCACTCTGTTGTGTTTAGGTAATTTTTTAATGACATCTTAAAATTAATTTCAACAGTGATTGTCTTTTTAAAATCATTTCTTGGTTTTACTTTCTTGTTGTAACTAAGTTATGAGTTTTGCCAAGGAAAAGCCCAGTGATTGGTTATTCTATCTGCGTTCGTACCGTTTTCAATAAATCAATATTACAATAATGTCATATACATGTTAACAGTGATGTACCCTAGACATGCTTTGGCAAAATAAAATAAAGTTTTTGGTTAGAAATAACAAACTAACAGTGATCAAGTTATCATTGTACAATACCACATTAATAATAAACTTGATGAATCATTGGTGGTGTAAACTGCTAAATCTTTTTACTTGTGTATCGACATAATAAGTACTAGACATAAGACATGAAAGTTCATAATACTGCATTAAGCATTTTCCTGAACAGTATTTTTTAAGTCTTTCAGTCTTAAGTTAGAGATTGACAACTTTCGTAGCTTGGGGCCTGCAATTATTATTAACTTTCATAAAAACCTCTCTCAGTAAGTGTTGATACAACCATAGTATAATTTATAGTCTATTTTATCAAAAGTCATTCCAAATATGTTATGATGGTTGCTGTTTTATAAGTAAAGTGATTTGGGTTCTTTTTTCTTCAAGACTTTTTGCAGAATTAGTTCTACAGTAAGCCATATTAAGAATTTACATTGAGTGACTTTTTTATTTATAATTCAGCTTAAGGAGATATTAACTTTATAACCTTTAACCTTTAAATTTATAACAGATAAATACATGAACATAAAACACATAATCCTGTATTTTAGATTTTATCTCAAACCAACTGTTGAACCTTAAACTTTCCACAAGAAATCACACATTTTTTCCACCAATATAGGGAGGGGGTTTGCAGCCAACTGCCAAAATACAGTAATAATTAATTTCATCCAACTGAACATTAAAATAGCATGTGCATAGTAATTTAACCTCTGAGTATTTATTTTTAAGTTATAAATCATAATTCATAATTATTACATGTTAAGTACCACGCATGTGTTGCACTACAACAACTAGTTTAATGTTAAAAGCGAATTACTGGCAATAAACTAATAATGTATAGAGAACACTAAGGTTTTAGATTGAGCAGATACTTCTTCTTTCAAAGCTAGCTTGCATTGCTTTATCCCTATAATAATTTGTATTAACATGAACAGAAAATATATAAGTTGAGATTACCAGCAAAATAATGTCATTAACAGCTCCTGCACCCTTCTGAAAGGGATAAAAGTACTCTGTCTACCAAATGCAAAAATACTTTATATAATTAGGTTTTTTCAGAGGAAGTAACAATACAATACAAATTTATAGGCCTATAAAAAAAACCCTGTCAAATGCAGACTCCCTGTTGTTTGTTTTTGTTGCTGACATCAGCAATCATGCTTTCTACCATACAAATGACTTGCAGTGGTAAAATTATCAATTGCTAGAATGTCACAGACTTTTATTGAGTGTCCTTTAGATCTGATTTCTCAAAAACAAACATAATCTGTGAGCAGGTGATTTATTAGCACAATTATCACACTGAGATCATACCAGAAATCTGAGTCCCATCTGTACATGAAATTATACACCATGCCCAAGTAACACATAAATCAAAGTTGTCAGCTAAAATGGTTGTTCATTTTAATAATGGATGAAATTATCTGTAAGGAAATATACTATCTCTTTTCATCCCAATGTTTCTTGGGATTTGATGCATTACTGTGACATTGGGATCTATTTAAAATCTGTAAGGGAAATCTGTTGAAATGAATAATTATAGCAATATTGTGGGTCGGCCATGTACGGTATATTGAATAAGTTAACGTCATTTATTGTAGAATGGTATTAGGTGGTAGACTGGTTGTAAATGAACTGTGGAGTCATACTGTCAAAGGAAATACATGTATTTTAGGAGATTAAGCATTTGCAACCTTTTAAGAAGAGTTAGAAGATATATGAGGCGTGTCATGGGAATCCGAGCATAATGCACATGCGTAAAAAGTCATGATACTTTCCGCTTGTATAGTATTTTCTGCTTCAAGAAAGTCTCTTCTAAATATAAATCTGTAGGCGGAAAGTGCTGTCCTGGAATAGCCTAAACGGACTGCACAGGCTGATCCGGAACGGCATTTTACATACATGCATTAAGCCTGGTGTTCCCACGACATGCCTCATATTAACCTGTTTTTCGCAGTTGGTTTACTTTGAGTGTACAGGATCAAACGCAAAATCCATTAATAAAAATGCTGCACTTGCTGTTTTATGAAAGATATCTAAATTATGAACATTAATATACATGCCCCTTGACCGTTGTAACAATATTTTTCACAAACATAATACATCTAGATCTATTTCATTGTTATTTCATTTATATATTAGTATTGTAACTTTTAGTTATATTACATTGTTAATTTGTTATAGTATACAAATAATAATTACATAAATGGGTAAATGGGAAATTGAATTAGGTTTCTTTTTTGCAAATAATGTGACAACATACAGTAAGCATTGATCAACGTTATTTAAAATTGTATGTGATTTTTTGGTTAATAAATCAACAGTTGTTCAAAATTAATTTATTCTAAAAATAATAATTGATAATTAATGGAACTAATGGAATGTATCCCTTTAAGTTACTACGCATCATTTCAAAGCCATTTGTTCTTGTAAATTAAAAAGCAAAATGTTTTTATACACTTATATTTCAGCACTCTTTTGAAACAAAAAGCTCTTGGACAAAATATTCATTTCACAGAGGATTATGAATAGATAGCATTTAAACATTCAACCAGGGTTCAAGCTACCAGTTTAAAGTAGTTAAAGTACTATTTTTGGGTATATCATAATGTATCAATAAAGTTTAAATACCCATTAAGTACATACCAACATAAAAATGCACTTTCACAGTCATATTAATGAAAAGGTTTCTTTAATGTGTTCAAATAAAAGAAATAATACAGATTACACAAGTTTTCAGAGGTACAACAGTAAAAGTGTTTGGTCATTCCAGTATAAACTTATAAATTTATTTGAGGAACATACCAGTACTGGTCAGCTGAACTTTATGACTCTGGCTCTTTGCCCAAGAAGACAAATACATGTACAACTAAACAACAGGTGTTTTTTCCTGACATAACAGGATGTTAAACTGGCACAGGCAGCCAAGATTTCAAACCTGGAACCTGGAATAGCTTACTCAACATGATCACCAGGACACTACACCACAAAAACCTACTGTGCATTCAGACCGTTTCAAATGTGGATGGTCAGGCTAAGCAGTTGAGAGAAGGCGTCCAATGGCTCTACCAGAAGTCTAGCCAATACAACTGAAACTCAGGTTACATTTCAAGTGAAGGCCAGGATCCATATCCATACATCTTCTTAGTAAGATCATAATTATGTCAATTAATAAATTTAAAAAAATGCTCAAAGTTCTTAAACTTTTAGTTGGTACTGTTTCATTCAATGTATTTGTATTAAAATGCTTTATTCTGGTAAAGAACCAACAGATCCTTCTTATTATACCATATTTAAAGTTTGAAATATTTATTGTTACATGCAAAATTGTATTTGAAATTTACACTTATTAAAGTAGACGTAAAATTTTAAATAGGATCTATATCAGGGGCGGATCCAGGATTTGGGGTTAGGGGGGGCGTAAACTTTTAATCGAAAAGTTATAATACAGATCCGTATCAAAGATATATGATAAATTGTTCTCATCATCATCATCATCATCATTATCACTAACTAAATTCTGACTAAATTCTAAAACACACGCATCGAGAATTATTTGTATTATTCATTTACCGAAGTGTAATGATCTCTTTCGAAGTGAATGTCATTTAAGTAACTCACACGCTATGCACTAACTTTTTTTTCATCGAACCGAACTTAGGGACCGACAGACTGGTATGATTGCGTTGTGAAATAATACGGCAAGTGATGCTGACATTGTGTCAATTTGGCTGACAAATGGTGTCAGAAAAATATGAAATCGCCAGGAATTGGAGCCAACGATGTGGACACCACTCTACTTTATCACTTTATATCTTTTTTATGAATGCATATAACAATATGAAATTTGGTGTCATTGCTAATGGAACAATGAACAAAATGTTTGGCGATTTAGATTTTTGGGGATTTAACTATTTATTGAGACAAAACTGTTTAAACTCGAAAGTAGTCATTGATTTTACTTGAATTTCGACTTAAAATAATATTTTTTTATTCGAAAAGTATAAATGGATTTTATGTGGTATCCCGTGCCAATGGTGGAATGCATCTCACATCTTTATATAATGTATGAATTTAAAAACGAAAACAAATATTTACAAAAAAAGGTATATATACCCATTGTCTATATATAGTTAATTGTTTTCGATTAACTTTTGCGCTGTTACTATGGTGTACATAAGAAATCGTAGGGGGCGGGCTTGGTCGGGTTGGTTTTACTGAATTTGAAGTGTATCCTTTACCAATTTAAGCGAGTGAAGCGAGCAAAATTTGTTTAGCATATATACTTCCAGGTTTTAGCGTTTTATATATGCCCATATATGTGTGGTCCGTATCGTCCGACGGGTGCGCCCCCCCCTGGATCCGCTAGTGTATATGGACAAGTTCTCTGCACTACATGCCAGTGTCACTCAAGTATAATCGGGCCCTCCAGTTTAATTAGAGAAATCTTGAGTTCAAGTATTATATATGAAAAATTGTAATTTTTAACACAACTGCCTCTAAACAAGTATTGTATGATTTTGTTTTCCCACACCAACTCACAGCCTAAATTTTTCACAAAAATAATGTGGCCTGTTTTATTTAAAGGTCATCACTGAAAGTTTTGAAATTGTTGTGTTTTATCATAGACAATACACATGGAAAATGAAAGCAACTCGCATTAACAATTTATACCTCCAAATTTCATGGCACAAATCTTATTTTCAGCTATGATATCTTTCATTGAACTATAAATGAAAACCTCACATATTTAGAAACCAGTATACCTATTAATGTCTGGTGATGTCTGCGAGTGTGACTGAATCAAGTTTGTTTCAATCTGAAATTATTTCACAACACCATAGGGAAATTAGTTTCTGTTCGAAGAATGCAAGCAAGCTGTCACTTGGCCACAATACTCAGTATACAAGACCATGGCATCACTCTAGTCTAGTACAAACATATTTGGTGCATGCTGATCTATTGTTCACTTCTGTACGTCATAGTTATGATAACTTTTTTTTTATTATGAACAATCATAATGTACAATACGGCCTTCTGTGCACAAATTACAAAAAAAAATTAACAGAGAACATGATAGCAATATAAAGAAATGTTCAATACGGCCTTCTGTGCATCTAATAGTAATTATTACTATTAGAATACAAATATTATTATTATTAACATATTAATTTTTATTATAAAAAGTACTGTAATAAAATAAAACATTATTAGTTTTTATTATATTACCTGTCATGCGTTGATACTTCGCCTTCTGTATATTTTCGTTCCATAGTTTATTCCTTACAATTATGTATCCTGTAAAACCTGATACAATCAAATAACAAAACAATATGAAATATCCTATTTGATTGAAATTAAACCTCATTCTAATATTAATAATACCCCATAAATATCCAGTCTTTTGGTATATATAGCCATTAGCAACTTATTTCTCTCTACAACTTCTTAAACTCTCTATCTGTTGTTTCATGCAAAATTCCTTTGTATCCAGAGGCGACCACTATTCATTGCTATCTCTTATCTCGATTCACGCCAGCCCATTATTAATCCAAAGTGGCAGGGCAAAGTGAAAGTAAATGTATTTATAAAGTCACGTGATTTTTCGTGAAAAACAAGATGGCAGCGCCCATGGTCGACGTGAAAACATCCGACGCAGAAGATGTACAGAATGTTTGCACGATTGAGGCTACAGTTCCGACAGGATTTGAGGCAGTGGCTGGCGGAGAAGTTAAGGAAAATTTGGGTGTACATTTCAAGGAACTTAGGGGCAAAATCCGTTTTGAGTGCCCGATGCAGTTAGTTGAACAGGTAAAAACGGTTCTACTAATAAGTCCTATGAAAGAATTAGATACCAATTGTCAGCTGTAGAATAAATTGAGCTTATCTGCATTTTAAGGCTTTCACATTTTGATGTGTTATGACAATTGTTTTTCACATTCTAAACACGCCCAGGCCTCTTAACAATATTCAGAGAAAAAACTGGCTGTAGTTATGTTACTTGTTATGTATCCACGGCTATAAATATAAGTTGGCTTGTGTTGTTTTGTAAAGTCATTTGTAACTTCGAACAAGGACTCATTCCGAATCAAGAAATAAGCCTATGTCACGTTACCAACTTAAGCAGGATTGGTGATTAGCTGTGTACGGGGCACGGTTAGCTCACTCGGTATACAGCCCTGTAAGCTAGAGGTTCTGGGTTTGAGTCCTAGGTTCTGGGTTTGAGTCCTGGACTGGTTGCACACTTTTCACCAGCGGGCAACATTTGGCGCCCAGAGTGGGGGCCTTGGCACAGCTCTACAAGCAATTCTCCATCCATAGAACTTGCCCGTGGGTTCATCGGGATCAGGTTTACACTGTTCCCTGTGATTGAATTCGAGGAGAAATTTCAACTTGGCAGAGGAAAATATCATCATGGTACCGAATTTAAGCGGGATTGGTGATTAGCTGTGTAAGCGGCACGGTTAACTCACTCGGTAGATCACTCAATGTGTAAGCCAGTAGTCCGGGTTCAAGTCCCGCTCTGGGTGCACACTTTTCACCACAGTTTTTTTTTACTCCCCTACCGGTGTTTCACCGGGGGACTATAGGTTTGCCGTCCGTCTGTCTGTCCTTCAGTACACACATTTGGATACTTAGGTGACTAAAATAGTAACACAAGTATCCCATTGTAAGTAAAAACTTCCTTAGGTGGCTAAATTAGTCCCTTAGGGGGCTAAAATGGCATTAGGGTTAGTCATGAAATAGTCACATAAGTATTCATTTGTTAGAACGGACGTCCATCTGTCCGGCCGCAAAATATTGTTCCAGCGATAACTTAAAAAGTATTGAAGATACTTCGATGAAACTTGGTATACATATAAACGGCAATGTGAGTATTAGGCACAACCTTTTACTTTTTACCGGAGGTCAAAGGTCATGTGACTGATACTAAAAATAGAAATAAACTATGTCCGTCCGCAAAATATTGTGCCTGCGATAACTCAAAAAGTAATGAAGATACTTTGATGTGAGTATTAGGCACGACCTTTTATTATTACCAGAGGTCAGATTTCACGTGACTGTTACTAAAAATAGAAATAAATTAAAACAAACTGGATCCTGCGATAACTCAAAAAGTACTGAAGATATTTCGATGAAACTTGGTATACATATAAACGGCAATGTGAGGATTATGCAGGACCTTTTATTAGTCCCCTACCGGTGTTTCATCGGAGGGGACTATAGGTTTGCCCTCCGTCCATCTTTCCGTCTGTCTGTCCGTCCGTCCGCAAAATATTGTTCCTGCGATAACTCAAAAAGTACTGAAGATATTTCGATGAAACTTGGTATACATAGCAACAGCAATGTGAGAATTATGCATGACCTTTTATTTTTCATCACAGGTCAAAGATCATGTGACTGTTACTGAAAATAGAAATAAACTTAATACTGTAATATTTTGAAAAGTGCATAAGATATGATCATGAAACTTGGTACACAGATTGGACTATGGGTTTGCCCTCCGTCTGTGTGCATCTGTCTGTCTGTTCGTCCATCGGTCTCACTCTGTCCTGTCCCCAAAACCTGGATCCTGCGATAACTCAAAAAGTACTGAAGATAATTTGATTAAACTTTGTATGCATAGAAAGAGCAAGGTGAGGAATGTACACGACCCTTTATTTTTCACCAGAGTTCAAAGGTCAAGTGACTGTTACTTAAAATAGAAATAAACTTCATACTGTAATAATTCGAAAAGAACATATCATATCATCATTAAACTTGGTACACAGAATGGACTATATGATTGCCCTCTGTCAGTTTAGTACTGCAATAACTAAAAAAGTAACTCGAATGTCTGGTCAATGTTACTAATATAGAAAAAACAACAACTTAATACAGCAGTGACAAATGGGATTTGAATATGACACTTTGTACATCTACAGATAAAGGGCGATTTGACGGTATTGCACAATGTTTAATTAGTAGGGGTTTTCACCGGTAGGGGACTCCTGTATTGCTTGCAATACTATCAAAGCCTTGTTTAACATATTTTTTAAAGTGGTCCAAGTTAGACCGGGCCAAATTTAGCAATGGGCCGAATAAGACTGGGTCAAGTTAGTATTCGGGTTGAGTTGACCCGGATTCAATATTTTTATCCAGAAAAAACAATGAAGTTGATAAATACTTACCTCAACACAATAATTTATTTTCTTAAAATTTCAATTGCTATCCATTTAATTTAATAAAAATATTGATAGTATTTGTCAATACAAACTACCAAGTGTCAGAAATATTCCTAGAATCGTTACGTCACATTGACAGTAAATTTCAAGGCCACACAAAAGTTAAAATAGTTTCTGAAAGCTTGTCCGTCCATCCTTCCGTCTCACTTTCTTGTCGGGGCTATTTCTCAGCAACTAATTGCCGGAAATAAACGAAACTTTATGGGAAACTTTAGGGGTTTTCACTGCTAGGGGACTCCTGTATTTCTTGCAATACAATCAAATGTTATTAGGGAAAATGTAATTCAATACATTTAATTAATATATTTTATATGCTATGATGCTATGTACTTTTACATGTGTAATGTTCATTTGTATCAGGATTGAATATATTGAAGACATGAATGTACAAACATCTAACTCTGTCATGGTCATTGATGTATTTCAGATCACTAAACTGAGGACAGTGGATAATTGTCGAGTCTTGATGTTATATGATTCCAATTATACATTCTCAAATGATCAGGTATAGTAACTGTCCAGCAACTGAGAGTTAAAGAGATTTATGTCATATTTAGTCTCAGTTTTAACTAATGAATTGTTAATAAATTTATGATTAAAACTTTCTGATGTGTTGCTAAATTCATGCATTATTTATTTGTAGCAAATTCAAAATTTATGCATGAATACAAGTTTATATGCGTTGTTTTTTGCTTTGTTTAGGTTGAAAATATGCACAGACTTAGAAATTTAGTGCCTTCAGTCAACTGGCCCTTAGGAATTCAGGTAAAAAGTAAATTGTTAATAACTGCTGTCATAAAAATTGTTTTTGTTTTCATAGAAGATTTGAATAGTCTGATTTTGAGAAATTGCATGTACATAATTATCTTATTTGAAAACTTAACATTATTTTCAATATTTCTGCTAATTATAGTTTTTCATTTAGTCCAGCTGTAGGCAGAATTCATGTAATGAGCAATACTGAATTAGATGTTTGACAAGACAATTTTAAAAATATAAAAATTGAAGTCCTTAATATTTGTGTTCATGCAAGTTAAGTTGCATATCTTGAACTGATTATAAAACTTTTAACCAAATAACACTGCACTATGGGTATGAGCATTAGTACTGCAATAAAAATGCATACTGTTTCAAAATTTCGAAACAAATGTATAGCTTGAAATATCTCATTTGGTGTGATTTTCAGATCTGGAAACGATTCTTCTCATTTGAACATGACATTGCTGATGTACCTGAAGTGATTCCATCTAACTTTGGTGAACCTTGTTTTCCAAACATAAGGCTACTCAAAAGTACAGAAAAGACTAAAGGGAAATCCAAAGGTAAAAAGTGGAGAAAAAAGAAAGAACGAAAAGAAGATGAGCAAGTGAAGGAAAAGGAAAATGGAAATGACAAGGATGAACAAGTTGATGATAATACCGGTACTAGTAAACCAGAACATGAAATAGCAGCAGTTCGCAATAGAGACACCGTGATAGATAAATCTCTGGATACAGATGAAAAAGATAATTTCCAGAAAGACAGTGCGGAACCTGTTGAGGAAAATTTACCAAAAAAGCCGAGAGTTCGTGAAAATCCTTGGAATCCATTAATGCCCTCTTTCAGGGTGACATGCCATAGAACTGGTGAAAATCACAACTTTGATTCCATGACTGCGGCTGCCAACTTCGGAGGTGCAATATACTGTTACTTTGGCTGGAATGTGAAAATGACTGAGTTTGACATGGAAGTTCTGTTGAATATTGAGGATCATGAGGTCACAGTGAGCATGGGGCTGACAAAGGAGAGTCTACATAAGCGTGACATCACGACCTTTGGCCCTACTACGCTGAGACCTACTGTGGCCAACAGCATGCTCAGGTTTGTTAGATAACCACATTAAAAACATAGTCCTGAATTATCAACAACATCGTTAAGTAATATAATTCATGTACTATAGATACACTCTAAATGTTAACCTGTCTACTGTTCTCAGATAATGTTTTAGTGATGATCGGAACATTTATCAACATGAACACCGGGGTAAACAGAAAAAGGACATAAAACAGGAATTTGATCAAGCCCATTCTGCATATAAAAACTTTGCAAACAATCATCATCTGTAATATGGTACATTTGAATTATTATATTGATGAGTTTAGATGGATTTGAATATGCCAGAGATGAACCTACTAGCCAACGAAGAGTCAGTCAGTCACATTTCTGTATGCTTTTCTGATGGTGATACTGCCCTTCCTTGTCCAAAAATTAACTCGTTTTATTGCAGGTTGTGTGAGATACAAGTTGGAGACATAGTGTGTGATCCAATGTGTGGCGCAGGCAGTATTCCAGTTCAGGTGATAATGGGGTTTTTGTTAAATATGTAATCCAAGGAACTGCATGTTAAACTATCTTTCATATTGGAAAGGAGCAAAACCACACTAGTCATATTATTTGTAAAGTTACATGGTGTAAAGTTTTAAGTGTTAATACAGACATTAGTTTTTGTCCAACATAAACCATAACAAATACTGTGTTCTGTATTAGAAACAAAATTTCCATATTTTAAAGACTCGGTACTTTCTAACGAGTCTATGTCATTGTGTTTTCATGATTCAGGTGTTCAAAAGTTATCCTGGTTTAAATGTCAGATGCAGGATGTGTGGCATAATGAATCAATCCCAGTAGAAAAGCATTAAGTCCACTTATTGTGATCAGTTGTTGTCATTGAAATTGAAACAATTCAAACATCACTTCCCAAATTGTGTTATATGTTTCATGCTTGTGTTAGTGATATTGCACTTTTTTTGTTTGATACTGTATTGCAACAAAAGGTTTGTTTGTTGGATTGTTTTATTCCTCCAAAGGGAATTCAGGAGCTAACTCTTATAGCCTGTCTGTCTGCATTAAACTCGCACAACTCCAGTCAGCATATCCTGTAATTTCTTGAATATATGTTCATGTAATCTCGTAACACATTTATTATTTACGGCAGTACACAGATGTACAGTAAAAACCATCCAAACTGAATCCCCTGAAAACGGGAAACCTCTTTAATCTGAACAAAACTACCAGTCCTTAAATGTTACACTGTATATCAGTACCATAATACATTTTCACAAAACTAGCTATTCAGAAATCGTACTGAATTTGTTGTACTTGTAAAACTAGGTCTACATATTTTGTTATCAGCTAATAATATGCTAATATGCTAATAATATTGAGATTGTACTGTTAACAAGGGTTTCAATGTGTTAATTTCTAACTGCAGGGTATTCTGAGCATGCCACAGTCCTTCCACCTAGCGGGCGAAATCGGGAAGAAGTCTCTAGACAGGACCAAGAGCAATCTCAATTACGTCTCCAGCGAGTAGGTGGACAGCGTTCTTAAAATATGGCATGTTGTGGGAAACACGGGCTTAATTCATGTGCGTGAAGTGTCGTCCCGGATTAGCCTGTGCAGTCCGCACAGGCAAATCCAGGACAACACTTTCCGGTTTTATGGTATTTTCGGTTTCGAGGTAGTCTCTTCTAAACATAAATCCACTGTAGGCGGACGACACTTTACGCACATGCATTAAGCCCGGTTTTCCAAAGACACGCCTCAAATGTATAGTTTCAACATTTAGAGCTGCTAATGACGTGCACCATACAATTCCTTTGCAATGGAAATGTTTATGTTTATAATTCATTAATTACTGACTTTACAAATTATATAAGTGATTATGAACTGACGTTTATTTTTGCATGTTTATTCCTTTCTTATTGAAGGTCTAGTGGAAAGGTTGATGCAATACGTTGGGATGTTTGCAACTTGCCGCTACGAGATAAGTCTGTCGACGTTTTCATCACAGATTTGGTATATGGCAGTTTTACATATTTTTTTTAGCTCACCTGAGCACAACGTGCTCATGGTGAGCTTTTGTGATTGCCTTTTGTCCGTCGTGCGTCTTCAAAATTTACCATGTGAACACTCTAGAGGCCACATTTATTGGCCAATCTTCATGAAACTTGGTCAGAACATTTGTCCCAATGATATCGTAGGCCGAGTTCGAAACTGGGTCATGAGGGGTCAACTAGGTAACTAGGTCAAATTGAAGAAAAAGCTTGTGAACACTCTAGAAGTCACATTTTTTGCCCAATCAACATGAAACTTGCTCAGAACCTCTGTTCTTTTGATATCTCGGCTGAGTTTGAAAATGGTTCCGGTCTCTTGAATAACATGGCCACCAGGGGGGGGGGTCAGTTTTCCTTACATTTTGCCCAATCTTCATGAAACTTGCTCAGAACATTTGTTCCAATTATTTCTCGGCCGAGTTCAAATCTGGGTCATGTGGGGTCAAAAACTAGGTCACTAGGTTAAATTGAAGAAAAAGCTTGTTAACACTCGAGAAGTCACATTTTTTGCCCAATCTTCATGAAACTTGATCAGAATATTTGTCCCAATGATATATCGGCCGAGTTCGAATCCGGGTCATGTCGGTTCAAAAACTAGGTCACTAGGACAAATTGAAGAAAAAGCTTGTTAACACTAGGTCACAAAACAAGGTCACTAGGTCAAATAGAAAAAAAAATGTAAAAACTATAATTTTGCCTAACCTTCTTGAAAATTGTTTAGAAAATTTGTTTCAATAATATCTTAGGACAAGTTTGAAACTGGGTCATGTGGGGTAAAAAAATAGGTCACCATGGCAAAATTGAACAAAAAGCTTTGAAACATTCTTGAGGCCATATTAATTTTATACACCAGACTTGCTCAGAACAGTTTAGTTCCTTAGCTTCTCACGTGAGCGACCTAGGGCCCTCTTGTATATTACACAATAAAAAGTTAAGCTACTGAGAATGCCTGACCTTCTGGTTTTGAGAATTAATTTTGTATACAGTGGGGCAAGTTTAAAATATGACCTGTCTGCCTAAATGGTTAAGTCCTAATTTTATTGATATTATCTTATATTTTAATAGTGATCTTTAAATAGTATTACAGTTCACTAGTGTTATCAAAAGTAATTGAAATTTTATTATATATGTTGGCTTATTTATTTGGCAGATCAAAATATCACAGAGGAAATGAACCAGATAAGCTGATCGAGTGTACATTCTATGTTATTATACCTCACTTGAATAGTTCTCTATATAATGCATATAAACTGCTGCGGGCAACAATTTGATATGTCGCCCGCTACCGCTATGTCGCCCGGTATGCAAATGATACGGGATTTGTTTGGTATCATAAAATAAATATTGACTTCTTTGAGGGTGACAGTGCCTCTAGTCAACCCTCGACTGACACTGTCAGCTAAAGCCTCGGTCGACAGTGTTGCCACAGTGTTGACCAGACGCACTGTTACCCTCAAGGAAGTCAATATTTATATTTACCTATTTGGTAACATCCTTTGAAACAGCTGTTGTGATTACTGTAAGGTGAAGTAAATTAAATGTAAACATAGACATCATTCTTACTTCCAAGAGACTTGTTTATAGGATTAATTGTATGTTTGTGACTTGTAATTGGTAAATAAGTACCTGTAATCGAAACACGTCTTCTGGAAAATAAATGGATTACCGACTTTGTTTGCTGTAAGTCTTACCATTCATTACAGTACATAGTCTTTGTTGTAAATAAATTTATCGGAGCATAAGATTGTATGTTTTAATCCCATTTATTTATTATTACTGCTACACTTCTCTTTCTGAGATAATCAAGTAATTATTGCAAATATATTTACTGGTATATATAACAGTATTAGAAAATATTAATTTTGAACAAATAAAGTATCTTCTTTATTGTATGTACAATTTATTAAAAGACATGAAGCCCAGTTAAAACATGATCGTAAATGATCCTTAACCACGTTTTTCCCAGAAAATATAAATGCAGGTAGATTTACTGGTGTTAGAAAATATATTTTTGAATGAAATCTATATTTTAATTTGATATCGAAGTGTAGACATGTTGAAAACAAAGGAACTCCACTTAAAACCAGTTTGTATGTCATCCTTGAACATTTACATGTTTATTTGCAGCCCTTTGGAGTTAGGATGGGACACAAGGTGGAAAACTGGCGTCTGTATCCAGGTGCACTGCTGGAGATGGCGAGAGTTGTCCAACCTGAGTCCGGTCGCTGCTGCCTCCTCACTGAGGATAAGAAGTGCCTTGTCAGGGTGAGATGTCAGCATTGGCATCTGCTGCGATAGTTTTCCTTTTCAATTATTGAAATCTCAAAGTAGGGGGTTATCTGTTAGGGCTGTTCCAGGAAAAAAGGTGAGGGGGGGGGGGGGGGGCAGATGCCAGTCCAAAAATGGGGTACTACCAACACAACTTCATTTTTTTTCAAGTCACTGATAATCCGTTTTTTCCCATCTATCAATCCGCAACCACAGACTTTTAATACATTGGCATTCCACCCCCCATCACCTTTTTTCCAGGAACAGCCCTTAGCATTTTGTGATGTGTAGTGGAGATTTATATAGTTGAGCCTGTAACATTATACTGCAGTTTTATCTTGAGAGTTGTGTATTCTTCTTTCTTTCAGTGCAAGTTAAAGTAACTACATGTATGTGTACCAAAAACTAATTTCTCTTGTGAAGAGTATATGTTCGAATAATCTGTCACATACAGTGTAATTTTATCTATTATATTTTCCGTTTTGGTTGACATGACATTGTATATAAAGTATTTTTCTTTGTTATTGTCGTATATTTATCCAGTTTGATAAAATAGTTATTATATTATTATAATTCAAATAAAATTGCTACTTTGCTTAAAAAATATTTCAAGTGTATATTAAATGTATTCCCCACAGAGTCTTCAAAAGTGGGGCAAGTACTGGACCAGATCTAAGACACTTGTGATCAACCTCGGGGGTCTAGCTGCAGGTGTTTTTGTCCTCTCAAGAACTAACCTGCCATTCAATATGGATGATAGGGCAGCCATGTTGAAAGAGGCCAAAGGCAACAAGGGAGGCCATCCTAAGGACAGTGGAGATAAGGGAGACAATCCAGAGACATGCACAGAAATGACTGAATAGGTGTTTACTCATGAATATTTTACAAAATGTCAATACATTTATTATGAATCACTTATTGTGTTTAGACAGACAAAACAGGGGGCAAATAAAGCATTTTTGTCACTGTAGCAAGAAATTAAAAATCACTTAAGTATGATTATTGCCACTTATTGTAACTTTGGTGCCAAGTGTATGCACAGTATGTGTAATCTTACACTAACATGCATGTGTTGTTGTTATGACAAGTAATTCAAACCCTTTAAACAACTGTTAATTGGAACATATGCAATTATAACCGGTATTTATTTTTTTTTAAATATATTTAAAATAATAAAATCTATGTCCTTGTTTTTGTAATTTGATAGAAAAATGCACATTTATTTTTATTCTAGAAACTTTGTTGCACATTTTCGTGCAATTCAGCTAGACATCATGACTTAAATCGTCAAATTCAAATTATTCAATAAAGTGTTCTGTCCTTCACAAGGGCCCATCAGGCCAAGTGCTCTATGAAACACAAAGAGTTTATGATTTTCAAGTAGTATGCTGTTCCACTCAAAGGCTTGTTTGTACCAAATGTTTAATGACCGTAGTAAGATATGTTTTTACTGGTAATTACAATATGCACCATGTAATTACACTCTTCAACAGAAATGAACTAGGGGCAATAACTCCAATATACTAGTGAGGATTATCTGCACCTGTAGATTATATTCCATATGTAAATCCATGAGCTTTATTTCATCCTCGTAAAAGTAATGCAGCACACGCAATATAATTGAACAAAGGTAAGTAGGGATGCAACGGGTACACAAACATACCTGCATTCTCGGTTCCATTCAAATAAACTTTTGTTTGGTTCCTCATCGGAAAATTTGGGTTAGGTATTAAAATAATAGTGTAATTAACCTTCCTATTCATCGTCATCTTAAAATTCTTCATAATCTAAAACCATACTCGACAAATTAATAAAACCAAGACCCAATACTGAGTAGACATAGGTGTTTGTATTTGATGGTGTTTTTTTTTACAAATAAAAGCAATTATTCTTGCTGGCGCTCTTGGATATTGGAGTGCAGTATTCAGTATTCACCCTTTCTTTTTCTGGTGCCATATCTTTTCAAATATAGCTTGAAAACATGAACCAGACACTGACCTTTATGCATGAATATAGTTAAATGCCGTGACGATGAATGTATTGGTTTCCGTACAGGAAATAAATAAATTTTGATGTGTCATTGTTTGTCAGCCAATAAACAATGATTCGGAGTTCTGATGCTTAAGAATTTAACCAAGAGTGTTTTAAAAGTCACGCATCAGAATGACAAAGAGTTGTTTATTAGTCAATAAACAGTGATATTTATTAGCCAATAAACAATGATAATGCAAAAATTGTTTTGATTCTAACATGATCTGACAATGTTTTTGCAATTGTAATGAGAACTACATTTTTTACTATGCTCCACTCAAAATCGGTATTCCTTTTTGCGTTGTTTATGGGCTAGTTTAACAATGATAATGTTGTTCTTTGTCTATAAAAAAATCCGCGAGTATCAAGTTAGATTCATTTTAATCGATAAAAGTGGATCCGACTGTCATGGTTAAAGTTTTTTGGTAAGCTAGTTTCTTAGGAATGGCTTGAGGGATGTCATTCAAACTGAAAACAATTATTCCCCATATTTAAATGAACCTATGGGCCACGTTTGGTAACTCTAGTTTGAAATTTGTCAAAATTATGGGCCTTTTAAAACTTTTACATATAAGCTAATTTGATAGGTTTAAGATTTTCGTTAAGTTAGTTTATCAGGAATGGCTTGAGGAATTTCATTAAAACTTAAAACACTTATTCCCTAAATTAAAATGAACCCGTAGGCTATTTTGATAACTCTAGTTTGAAATCTGTCAAAATAATAGGCATTTTTAAACTTTGAAATTTTACATTTCCGAATCTTCATACATAGATACCCTAAAGCAATACTTTACTTGAGATTGCATTTGGGGTGGGTTGGGTGGGGTCAAGGTCACTGTTACTAAAAATAGAAAAAATAGTTTCTGCTCAATAACTCAATAACAGATTAAAATATTTTAATGAACCCAATTTATAGATACCATATAGCGAGACATTGCATGAGATTGCATATGGGGTGGGTGTGGTCAAGGTCATGGTTACTGTTTTGAAAATTAGAAAAACGCTTTGCACTCAGTTACTCAAGAATGAAATTAACTTAAGTTTATTTGGCCCCTACTATCCGAACAGTTTGGTTTAGAAAAAATGCCAGAAACCCTGACATGTACAAGAAAAGTCCAGTGCACTGTCCTTCAACAGCTCTTGTGTAAATTATAATTATAAAAAGTCCCTTCAGGGTCATTAAAATGACAAATGAAACCGTTTACATATTTTTTTATAAGCACAACCTTATCATTATCACTAAATAACAAACATCTTGATACAGTTAAAAATAACTACCATAATGCACATCTTACATAGTTAAAATGACTTTTGATACTTTTAACAAGCTACCAAATAATCAAAATGCATTCAATAACATTTCTAATTGCTTCGAGTATGCAATATAGTTGGAAGTATCATTTACAAAATAATATCCCACATCAAAAAAGAAATTGAATGAATCAAGTTTTATACAGACAATTTTGAGTATGTTATTCAGACATTTGAAAGAAATTTTCTGACTTCAGAATGACTGCAATTTAACAGCATTAAACATCATCTTTAATTCAAGGGTAAAACAAAGCACTCGACCTAGTGAATGGAAGGATGCACTCAAGAAAAGCCCATTCACTAATATCAATCATGAGATTCATAGCATACTACATGTAATAAACAATTCTAAGCATAATAAAATATGGTAGTTTTGAATCCAAGCATTTTTTCAATTTAAAGATAAAATACATTACCCTATAGACAACACTGTTTCAAGAAGATACTGACATTGTTTTTAACTAAAGCAATAACATAAGCATGACAAACACATAATGCTATTTTGCGTATTCATTTCAGAGATAAACTATTTATTTTATCATCTTCAGATACCAACAGATTATGGTTCTCATTTGAACTCCTGGACTGGTATTTATAAAGAATCTAAGTCCAAATTTAAGAAAAATCTAAAAATTCGGATATTTTATAATAGTCTTTTGTGACAAAGATATGCATTGTTAGGAGATTTTGACACAGAACTTACAATATAATTTCAAGATTATTAATATTTAGTATGGTTATGCAAATATTCCAATGCATAATGTATTTAACACAAATCATAATTTTGACTTATTTTCAACTTAAGTTAAAAAAAAAAAAGCTTAAGAATCTTTATAAATATGGACCCAGGTTTACAAAATAAAAGTGAAATCTCCTTAAAATGGAAAATATTTTAGGGTTCTATGTTATTTCAGCTTAGCAAGAAAATTATCAAGGTTTAGTTTGTGTAAAACTGGGAATAGGTAACTTGCAACTCTGTACAGACCTCTGCATTTACTCTAGCCTGCACAAATGACAATTCTGTCACACAATATCAGAACAAACTAGATGTGTCACAGACACGTATGCCCCCATGACACATGTTTGGACACAAAGGGCATGTCGCCAACACTAATTTTTGCCTCATCAAATTTATTTTCATATATATGTTATAGTTAAAAAAAATGACAAAGGACCATAATTCTGCCAAAATTGGTTGCAGCCAAATTCCTTCCTTTATGATAACCTACATGTTAAGGTCCTTCAGCTGTGAAAGTTTGAGCGAAATCTGCCAGTTAAAGAGGAGTTGAGTCTGCAAAATTCTGGGAAGTTTATATTCAATAGTGGAAAAAATTACAAAGGGCCATAATTCTGCCAAACTTGGTTGCAGCCAAAATTCCTTCTTTTTAGTCACCAACACATTTAGGTTGTTTAGCTGTGAAGTTTGAGCGAAATCCGTCCAGCAGTTTAAGAGCAGTTGAGTCCACAAAATTTTGGGACATATGTGCGTACGGACAGACGGACACGAGCAATGCTTAATGCCTGCCACTTGTAATTATATACACCATGAAATAATGTCTGACAGTCATGATAATGACACAATCTGTATTTGTCTTCAGTATATATGCAATTTTTATGTCAGCTGACTTTTATATTTCAAGCTCACTGTAACACCATTTTATAGATACAAAGGTAAAACAAGCCTGAGTGACGCATGTATTTGTTGTATTTTGTGTGTTGTTTTTTACCCTTTACAGCTAATTATAAATTACATACATACTTATATACCCATTTTGTGTATCGATAAGTTTTGACAGGATTTGATCACTTAAAGGTTAGAGAACTGTAAGTGGCAAACAACATATGTCCTTGGAACTGGTAAAAAAATCATAATGTCTATGTCTGTATTACTATTGAACTGTAAATGCTAGTAAAAACGAATATTACCAGTAAAATTGGGATTCCATTTACCAAGTTTTCAATATGGTATATCTCGCAGGCAAAAACCACACACTAATATAGTGCCACTAATTTATATAATTATAATTTTAAAAACAAAGGCAGTTCAATCAAAATTTGGTAAAGTTTTGTATTCATAAGATGGTAAAACAAACAATAATAAATCAACAAGAAAATGAGAACATACAATATGTATAAATGTAACAAAAATCTCACAGTACAATGAGGGACTGAGCTGTTTGTCTATGCATTCTGTCTTGATTCATGTTGATAATGGAATGTTGCCAAGTTCAACTCTGGAATCATCAGTCTGTCCTGTTACCTAGCAACAGAAATCAACATTCACTTTATAATGCTTGAGCTTTACGCCAACACGTGCAACGCACCTTACAAAATGAAAGCATAGTGGAAAATGTTGATAACTGGTGGTAATGTCTATGGCAGAAGTTCAAGTTATTTAGATAAAAGTGCCCTGTCAGGTAAAATCTACATGTATGCAATATCAATAAGGTAAATGGCCATTAAAAAGGATTGGAGAATGCATACTCCTGATCTCTCAAAGGATACAAAATGATCACATGCAACTGTTGGATCGTCACTGAATTTTACAATAAACACTGTTAGCCAACAATATGTATGAGAATACTGTCTTGTCACAATATAAATGACCTCATACTCTTTTATGAACTTGGATAAAAATACCTCTTTACAGATTTACTATGTAAAAAGTTTATAATAATAGTATATAACTTTTTTGTCCTTCATGTTTATTGTTAGAAGTACCTACAAATCTTGAGACCAAAATATCCTTACCAATATGCATTTTGAGTGAAACAATTTATGCTACAATGATTCTTTTGAAAATAAGTGTTTTTCTAAAATAATTTAATTTAATAATGTAATTTTGTAATAATAATGTTTGAATAATGTTTTATAATGTTTGAAAATCCATTAAACAGGCATTCCCAATATTTATTAAACAACATATAAAATATGCCATACTATGTCTCTGACATTCTAAACCTTAATCATACACATCAAGAAGAATGAAATAACATACCGTATGAAGCAATGATGTAATTAAAATGTTCAGTTGTTATAGAATGGCGCACCCAGACTCCTTCCGTGGACACTTACAGCGTTCGTCTGCAGGAACATTACGCAGGACCAACTCAATGTGGCGCCCACAACCTGCAATATGGAACACATGGTCAAAACATGATGACTGTCATTTAATGCTAACATTTTTCTTTGTTTTTAAGCAATAGCAAGTTTAAATGTTAATCCACCTGGTAAAATGGAGGCAGGAGCTGCAAGCATATACAACAAAACAATTAGTTTAATTTTTTAGTTTATAAGTCGCATTGGTGTAATGGATACGGTGTCCGCCTTGCAATTGGGAGGTCGGGGAGCATTCAAATGATCTTTGGCAAAAGAAATCTAGTACAGGAAATGGACTCGAAGGCGTCTCAATAAGCCTCAGAGTGTCGGCACAATCCAGCGAAAATATTTTTTTTAAGCTAAATAGTGTAAGTTTTATATGACTAGGACCAAATAAATTAGCTCACTTTCAGTTTCTCAATATAATTTAAGTAAAAAGAGAATGAACATTGATCAGTATGTTAAACAAAATAGAAAATAAAGCAGTTATAAATGACCTTTTCAGGGTAATGAATTATTAGCAAAGCAACAAGCATTAAATGTGTCTAGTCTATATACAAGAGCAGCCAGAGGACAGTGCGCTCGACTATTCGAAGTTTTTCAGTTGGTTCATTTGTGGGATAGTGGGAGGGGCATAAATTTGTTAAAATACAAGACTGTTAAGTGAAGCCTTGTATATTTTATACATTTTTGGAACAAAAACTTAACCAAAATCTATGTAAAAAGTGTGAATAACTCTGTCAAAATTCAAAACAGAGTTATGGGTAATGTTGCCCCTGATACTAGAGTTGATGACAAAGGTTATTTCCAAGTTTCAAGGGAATCACGTATGTAGTTTTGAAGTTACAAGACTTTTGAATATAAACTTTCACCAGAAAATCTATGTGAAAAAGGGCATAACTCTGTCAAAATACAAAACAGAGTTATGGGTAATGTTGCCCCTGATACTAGAGTTGATGACAAAGGTTAGTTCCAAGTTTCAGGTGAATAACTTTTGCAGTTTTGAAGTTACAAGACTTTTGAATAAAAACTTTAACCAATTCAGACGCGGACGCCTGGGATAGTAGGATAGCTCACCTATTCTTCGAATAGTCGAGCTAAAAATAGCATTAAACTTTATTAGCTATCTAATTTATATGCCTCGAACGATTTTTTCAAAGTTTGGTTAAATATATAAAATTGTTAGAAGGTCTTGGAAAATATTTACATTAGCATATCAGACAAAACATTAC
The DNA here is from genome assembly GCA_027627225.1 of Congeria kusceri. Taxonomy (NCBI): domain Eukaryota; kingdom Metazoa; phylum Mollusca; class Bivalvia; order Myida; family Dreissenidae; genus Congeria; species Congeria kusceri. The sequence goes on from CM051035.1 coordinate 33,955,138, forward strand.
TCTTTCTAAAACTACAAAAATTCTTGAAAATATCAGTTGATAACACCACCTTACCGTTTGTCAAATCAAGTCACCTATGTTTACATTTCGGAACCAGTTTGGAACCAATTGTCGAACATTCATTCATTTGGGTCAACAAAAAGTTCCAACACACATGTAACAGGTAAAATCAATGTATTTACATCGTAAATGATGTACTGTATTACTATTTATGAATTTTTTTAAATAAGCAACAGATAATGCAGAACATTTCATATAACAAATAAATATAAATATATTACTCCACTTGACATCATACTGATCACATACTGACAGTTTTTTTCTAATACCCTGTGTAGATCAACAATGAATAAAGACTTAAACATATTGTGTTCGTCTAGGAAATGCTTTCATTATTCAATGACCAATGCAAATACCGGTAATTGTATGTAACCAAAATGAAATAAAAATAACTTAGTTGTGTGTAACCTAATCAATAGCATTATTGTGATAAATACGTCATTTTGACAGTTGTAAACAAAGTAAAAGGCCTACATGTTGAATGACAGCTTTGTTCCAAGTGTTTAAATCTTAAAATCAATACTACTTTTGTGACAAAGAATGATTTTACTAAAGGAAACATGACATTTCCCGGTCACATACTTAAACTTTGTGTAGTTGAATAAAACTTCGTCTGCAGATGTGCTACAGAAAAAGAGGCTGTGAAGTTGGAAGTTTGCCTATACAACATGTGTATATTAGACTTACTTAAAACGACAACATATTTTAGTTTCAATGATTCTCATGTGAATAAGTTTGATTAATAAAAAAAATCGTCCGAGAATTGGTACCGTTCGAGAATTGGTACCCTGAGGCTATATTTCAAGTAATAAAACTAAACAAGTATTATACAACATAGATGACACATTGTAACAACTTTTAAATGGAAATATGATATAGTATGTCACATATTTAAAAGAAAACAATATTATTTATGACTGAACTGTTTTCCGACATTATATACTTTTAAATTCTCATATAATTATATGTTTCAAACTCACAAACTTTTGTACAAATTAAACAATTACAAAAAATAATGTGCAAAAATATAATTAACATTAACATGAACGTAATTTATCATTATACAAATACTCCAATAAACCTTGCATATGACTGACCATTCTGGGCACAATAACTTTCTTTGAACAAGAAATGTAATAAACTAGAACACTGTAAACATTTTGTGTTTACAAGTCATCATTTTCTCATTTCAGACTCACCTGCCCATGTCGGCTTTCCACATTTTCGACAGTCAACCTTTTGGCACATTCTATTTCTAATAAACAATCTTGCTTAGTGAATCACTCTATTCATCACCGCAGTAAATAATTTCAACCAGTAATTAATGAAACTCCAGCGCCATTCAGGCAGAATGCATTTTTTACCTGGAGTGTAGTAATAGCTCAATAACCTAAATTTACCTGTAGAAACGGACAACATCGAATACATCCGATCATGACAATGTCCAATCGTGTGACATCGTCTAAGTCCGGAATATGCAATACGAAGTATATCGCTAAATCCGGTGATTTCCGCCCAGCTGCGCACAACTGTTGTTTTCCGCCCGACAGAGTAACGTCCCTTATAAGTAAATCTGCCGAACACGTGAATGTTAAAACGCTCTCTTTTCAATTTCATGTTTATGTTTGCACAGTCAACAATGGTCGTGTAATGGAATGTAAGTGTTTACAAATTGTTTTAAAATATGCCATATATTTATTGAAGAAGCTGAGGCACAAAAATGCATGTATTAGATCAATTGCGAAACCACCACTGGTATGCGACGCTATGTCTGACTGTAGATTTTCCGGATGTTTTCAATTTGAGGTTAGATACCAGTAATTCCAATTTCCATAGGGTCCCATTATAAAACGGCAAACTTTCCAAGCATTTTTCTAGCATTTCCTTTATTTCAGATTGTTCAAGCCTGGTATCAATTTAAAGATCAATCTGTCCTCTTCCAAAATTTGCAATAAAAAAGATATGTCATGTTACTTCTAAGAAAATGCATCTCACTTGAATGCAGGCACTGGTAGATAACAGGGTTTCGGCAGTCATATTTTGACAAAAGCCCCATACCACAGAAAACACACCCCAATTGTTCACCTTTCAAGTTAGCCTCCAATGAAATGCACCAAACTGTTGCAGGTACGCATAGGATATTAGAAATAACCACAAAAGGCATGTCTGAGAGACCTAAATGGCTTTTAAGCCAGAAGAGAAGAGGAACTCTTTAGTAATAGGCACTACTTTTGAATGGACCACAGAGGGATACACAATGATTTACTGGTATCTAACCTTGACAAATGTTTCATAGCCGCTTTTCGTAACGTTCTTTTTAAGTCAGTGTGATTTGTTCTTCGAAAATAGTGAGTTTATTTTGGTAAAACCCGCAACATTTACATTGGTAATCTGGTCATCTTTTACTAATAGAAAATAAGCGGGTGTAGTACTAATAGCATACAATTCACAAGACTGAAGGCGAAACTTGTAGATTTTATGGACTTAGCAAAATTTACACTACACTGAGAACCAAACAGTTTATATCTAAAAGCAGAGTTGTTGGATATAATACATATGTCCTGCACCAGCTGAGTAACTTTGAACAGATAGTGTAAAGAGGTATAGCATTAACCCGTTCCGCTTAAAGGAAACTAACACTAGGGCTAAATTCGCTGGAAGGTCTAATCCCCAAAAGACCATTTTAATGGTGGAAAATTGAAAGTTTAACATTTCATAAATTTCCATTATTTGCAACAACAAATTTGACTTAAACAACATCTAACCCGCTTAACAAGCATGCCCATTTACTTTCAAAATTGGGGATGCATGTACCCAAGGCCTTTGAAAAATGTGGTTACACAATAAAAAATATGGGTACAACTAAGGCTAAAAATATTATGATTTGTTTCTCTGGCAGCGCCACAACATTTTCTAATGGCCCGCTACAAATTTGATTTAATGCCAAAAAAAAAATTTATTTACTGTTTTATGATGATCACGCCCGGGTTTTAAAGGAGCAGTCCAGAAATATGTTAATAAAAATAGAACTTTGCAGAAAGTGTTTCTAATGGACATGTTACTGAACAAACTACAAAAACTAACCATTGAAATCTGTGAATTATTAACATTTTGGTAATCTGCTATCGTCTATTCTCTGCATGCGATAACTGGTGATGGCTCTTGGGTAAACCAGCATGTACATTATAGTATATTCCATTTGTACAAAGTGCTTTTGAACAATGCCTTTCGTAAATAAGACACTGTTTTCGGACGAATAAACACCATAAACGTTCATGAGAACTATTACTAAAATTACGATGTATTGATTTAGATCCCATGGACAGCGGCTTAAAATCGAATCAATATTTTAAGATAGCGGAAGGAGCATTACCCGGTAGAGATTTCCGTATTTCCAGTAACATTCTTCCTGTCTGATTTAATTATATAAATCGGATATACAAAAATTGTGAAATACTGTGTAAATTTTGAAAAAATGTCATATTCGATTGGGAACCGTTATAAATATTGTCTATTTGTTGACTTAAACATTTGTTTTGTAGTTGCTTTTGCTTGTGTAATATTTAGCATTCCATTTTTTTTTAAAGAAAATCTGTGCCAATAAAAGTCCTATGAAAAAAACAAATGCCAGCTGCATTAACTAGTGTTGATTTCCTTTGCAAAAATTATTGGTGATTTATTGCAAAAATAATTCCTATTTTTGACAGGTTATAAAAATATGAATTACGAAAAGTTAAATTCTATAAATAGGAGTACTTTAATGCTGAAGGTATATCAATTTGAAGGCACTTATGTTAATTATGAACATTCAAATTGATTGCCTTTTTATGTCAGCTTGCTTAAATGACTGTTTGTGATTAATACATATATATTTAGAATTTTATAAAAAAAAGATGCTAATGTTATTAAAACTTAAAATTGTCCTTAATCTGTACTTATTTACTTGTTTTAATAGGCCATTACATAGTGCCAATAGAAAAGAGTAGGACAAAAAAAGGAGACTTCAATAAAAAAAAAATTCACCCTCCCTCCTGATTTTTTGGAAAAAGTGCCTGAGATACAATTCATTAAATTTTTTTTAGCCTAAATAACTTCTTGGTTTTTGTATATCTGTTGAGCCAAAACTATTTCAAAGCTCGGACAAACTGAAATTCAAGAACTAGCTGAACGAAGTCTCCTTCCCAATCATGAGGAATTGACAACAGAGTTCCAAATGTTCATTTTTCAAACGGTTAGTGAAAGGCAAGTCTAATATTGTTAGTGTGCTGCAGTCTTTGATGAAATCAGGGGACTTACCCGACATGCTCGCCCAAGTGTTGTGACCAGTGTCCAGTGTGAACCTGGGTTCAGCACTCAGAACAGGATAAAGTCACAGCAAAGGGAGGAGAGGGCATTAGAAGATCTGATGTGGATTTCAGATGATGGTCCAGATATGATAGATTTTGATTTCGGCAAGGCACTGGAAAAGTGGAAAAAGCAGAAAATTCCGAAACTCTATACTCTACAGTGTGTAAAAAGTGGAAACTGCTGAAAAGCAGGACATGCACAGCGTTAAAAATGCAATAGTTTTAACTTTTAGTAATTGTGAATTCTATTAAGTCATAGATTTTGGAAAAAACACATCTTATTGGTATCAATATTAATACATGAGTTAAAAAAAATTGCATTACATCCTGTGTTGCAAAGGTGTAACATTTATCATTGTGTATGTGATGTTTTTTGTGTTATGTACTGACTATGTTTATCATGCATGTAATATTACTTTGTTCTTGCATAGATGTCAATTTATTTATGAAATAAAAGATTACTCTACTGGTTAGCGACCCATTTTCACCCGGAAATTGAGTTTTTTTTCGTTGTACACGCGCCTTACTGAACAGTTTGTAATAAAACTTGGCACAAGCAATGTTAGTCACCTTAGACAATAAACAATAACTTTTTTTTTCAAAATCCATTCACACTGATTGAATTATATCGCTAGCACAAACCCCCTGTAATTGAATTCATAATTATTAACAGCTGTACCAATTATTTGCCCACCTTAAAAAAACTTGTTATTTTGAAGAGTGAAGTTTAAAATCTTCGTAATATTATTTCATTTTAGTAAAGCTTAAACTTCGTAATATTATTTCATTTTAGTAAAGCTTTTGTCAGATAATTTCATGTTCAAATGTGCACTCAAATGTCACTTTGTACATGACAAACACCTGAACATGTCACAACACTGAGGTGTGACTGAGTACATTTTTCTCGATACTCAACAAAATATATTATGTAACAAACTGCTTATTTTTGTATAGGATTATACTCCAGTATAAACCACATTATTTTTTGTTTACATTTCACTTCTATAGAATAGGCTAACCTTTATCTGTAAGCCACACTTACAAAATATAAATAGCAACAATTTAGGCCCGAATAGGGGTACTGAAGAGTTTGTACAAGTATCATCTTATTTTTACACTTTTAGTAATTCAAATATATTTAGTTACAACTGGAAGGGGTCGTTCACACATCTTAAGTCATTCAAGTTTCACTTAGAAAACAATCGTCTGGGATAAAAAGCCTTACGAAAAAACAGGCCCCTTTCAGCGCCTGATGACGTGTGATGACGTCATCCCCCGCGTGCTCCCAACAAGGCCAGTAGTACGTTGTTTGTTTACCTTAATATTATAATACGGAATACTTAACAGATTTCTGCAATAATCGACTGAAGTTTAAAAAAACAACAAGGCAAATAGACTCCAGCATGGTTAAGATATTTGTTGTTTTGACCTGTTGTCAGTAGTGGGCAAATTATTGGTACGGGAGAAAAAATGGTCGCTAACCAGTATATACTTGTTCTCAGTTGACTTGTCAACATTGTCAATCAACAAATATAACCATACTTGAATACCATATATCAAACATATGAAAAAAGAATGAATTTAAATCAAATGAAAAAGTCCACTTCTCTCGAATTGTAACCACTTCTCTCAAATTTAACTTCTGTGAGAAGTGACTTTTCCCAAAAATGATCGGCTAGCTAGACCCCTGCTGCATAAACTGAATGTCAGACAGTGTGTCAGACAATATCCTGACAAGTGTCCTGTAAATAAAATGTCTTAGAAAAATATGATTTTATTGCAATGCACCTTTGATCTTTCTGTAATCTATAATGTTTAGTTGATCTTAAATGAAATTTTACAGATATTTACTAGATGACCAATGCTATATGTAAATTAGTTAAAAAATGGTTTTTAAAATGTAAAATTAATATTCTGTATGATTAGTTAGGCGTTAAAAATATGTGTTTGTTTCAGGTTACCCGACCTACCCTAAAAATGCCCCGACCTTAGAACATTTTATTGAGTTTGTCAGATTTTTGTTTTGTTTTATTTACTTTATTCCAGTAATTAAATGTTTTTTGGATAAATAAGTGTTTTGTTTTGATAGTAGTTTTGATAGCATCCACTTCAAAACAATGTTTAATGATATTTCTAACATATTTTGAATATTCATTCAGATTTAGAATCTTCAAGTTACCAAAAAAAAAAAAATTGGGGTGGGGGGGGGGCATGCAACCTGAAAAAAATGTTTTTTTACACCTTATATCTGATCTTGTAGTTTTTACCAAATATTTCATTATATATGTATTCCCTGTAGCAGGACTGGTTTTCTCCGTTGTTTGGAATTATTGCCCTTATAACTAAAACATCATGTCTATTACACTTATTGCTTATGATACCCCTACAAATGAAGTTTAAGGGGGGTATATCGGAGTGAGCTTGCCGGTCTGTTGGTTTTTTGGTTTCCGGATGATAACTCAAGAAGGGCTTGACATATTCAAATAATTTTTGGTACACCGATGTAACATAATAAAATACAGGTCAAGTTCGACTGGTTACAAACCACTAAATTTTGACAGAGTTATGGCCCCTTTTTGACTTTAATTCCCTAAAAACATTGTTTCAGGACAATAACTCCAGAATGGCTTGACACATTCAAAGAACTTTTGGTATACATGTGTAGCATCATAAAATACAGGTCAGGTTCGACTTTGGTTACAACCACTAAATTTTGACAGAGTTATGGCCCCTTTTCGACTTAAATTCCCTAAACTCATGTTTTCCTGACGATAACTCAACAATGGGTTGACATATTCAAATAATTCTTGGTATACATCCGTAGCATCATAAATTACAGGTTAAGTTAGACTTTGGTTACAAACCACTAAATTTTGACAGAGTGGTGGCGGCGTCAACTGTTTGCTTCCGCTCTCTAACTCAAGAACGAATTGAGCTATTGTAATGAAACTTCATACATAGATACGTTATATCGAGACCTCCCTTGGGATTGCATATAGGGTCAAGGTCAAGGTCACCATTACTAAAAATAGAAAAACTGTTTCCACTCAATAACGTGACAACACATTGAGATATTTTAATGAAACTAGATACCTTATATTGAGACCTTGCTTGGGATTGCATATGGGGTGGGTGGTGTCAGGTCAAGATCACCATTACTAAAAATAGAAAAACAGGTTCCGCTCAATAAATTGAGAACGCATAGAGGTATTTTAATGAAACTTCATATGGGATTGCATATGGGGTGGATGGGGTCAAGGTCACCATTACTTAAAATAGGCAAAATGTTTCCACTCAATACCGAATTGAGATGTTTTAATGAAATTTCATTTGTAGATACCTTATATCTAGACCTCTTTTGTGATTCCATATGGAGTGGGTGTGGTCAAGGTCACCTTTATTAAAAATAAAAAAGCGGTCTGCACTTAATAACTAAAGAACTTATTTAGATATTTTAATCAAACTTCATATGTAGATACCTTACATTGAGACATCGCTTTGGATTGCAAGGTCAAGGTCACCATTTCCTAGCAATAGGTGTATGACCTTCACCTTGCACCCAGAACTTTCTTTCATTATTGTGCTGACTTATGCATTTCATTAGAAAAATTTGGTTTTCTGGGCCATTTCCACGTTTCTCGTTAAATTATGTTTGGTACACAGGTGTAACATCATAAAATACAGATCAAGTTCAACTTCAGTTACAAACTACTAAATGCTGACAGAGTTATGCCTCCTATTGAAATTAAAGCTTTCCAAATACACTGTTAAACATACACATTCTCTCTGTGTCTATTTCTTTCAAATGGATGCCATAGTTTTGTGACAAGGCCATATTGTGGGGGTATATCCATCACTCATGTGACAATTTTAGTTGTTAATCCTGTGAAATATCTTTAACATAATCTACAATTATCTGGTCATTTTCTGTAATGTTGCATATTTTGTCATGTAATGAAGTTATTATATATTTGTTATTTTCACCATATGTACGGGGAAGTAGACCTTCCGCTTAAGAGTAATAGCTCTTATAGGAAGACATTTTTATAAGGTCAGAGTTGTTTTTTTAGGGCCGATTCCCCTGCTGAAAAAGTAAATATTTTTCCACTATATTTATTTTAAAATTCCCCTCAGAATGTAAGATTTATTTTGGAAAATAATTCACACCAATATTGGACAACAATTGACTAAGAGGAATTTTCGTAAACAATCCCAGCAATTTTTCATCAAACCAAGTTAGTGTATAATATAATTATGTTTTATAATAAAGTAGAAAATAACCATGTGCTAATGCTTTAAAAAAAAGAAATCCACTTTTTCTGTAAATTCCCACGTCTGAAGGGCCCTGCCACCTTTCCCCCAAAGGTGAAAAAAAACACGGAAGGTTATGATTGGAATTTATGTTCCACCTATATTATTTCCCCAGTACTTGTTCCTTTTAATAAATATTGAACTCTGAACCGTCTTATTGTCTACTATCGTTCCCTTGACTACTCTGTAGGTAAAACCCAGCCTATTACAGAAGTTAATGTTCACCAATGTGCCGTTCTCAACAAAAATCGTTCCTGTCCATTTTTGGCTGATCCCTGCCCTTTTCAGCGTTCTGCAAAATGTCTGAGTGGGTGTCTCTTTGGTTTGGATGGGTGGTTGTGTGTGTCTGTCCATCCGGTTTTCGTTTCCGCTGAGTAACCTTTTAATGCCTGGAAGGATTTCGATATAACTTAAAGTTATTATTCCCCATGACCAGACAGTGTGTTGCATTCAACACCCATGCTCGTCTGTCAAAAGTTCAAGGTCGCAATTCAAGGTCAAAGGTCAAGGATTTTCGTCACCACTCCATAACTTCTATACGTCTACCCGGTAAAAGGATTTTCATATAACTTCAGATTCTTATTCTCCATGACCAGACGATGTGTCACGTACAACACCCATGCTCTACAAAAGTTAATGTCAAAGGTCAAGGATTTTTGTTTGTGCTTATTAACTTTTAAATACCTGAAAGAATTTTCATATAACTTCAGATTATTATTCCCATAACCAGACGATGTGTCGCGTACAACACCAATGCTCATCAGTCCAATGTCAAGTCCTAATGTCAAATATTTATCTGCAGCATAATTGTTTCTGGTATGGAGAGATTTTCTTAGATGTAAAACCAGGCCTTTTGTTATGGGCATACATCACATCCTGTGACAAGCCTTGTTATGAAAAAAATATTTTACTGTTTGTTTATTAAAAAACGAGACGTGTGTGAAGTAATCATTTAATGAATACTTCATAAAATATATTTTCATTTTTGAAAATATTATACAATATTAGCTGTTGATACGCACCCTTAAAATGTGAATGCATCCGAAATAGAGGTGTCATTATGCAAATATTTTATTTGTATATTTAATTAATAAGACATTTAGCAAACTCAAGACTAACATCATCACTTAAAGAAAATTTGCTGTTACCTTTAATTTACAATTTGGCTAAAAAACTAAATTGAATCCAGTGTAAGTTCAGTGTGATCATGATATAACCTTAAATTTCTTTAAAGTTATTTTTTTTCCAGAACACTGCCTGACAATGAATGGCTGTGTGATTCCTGGGACTCCAATTGCAATTGATTTTTGGAAGTTGAGGGAATGTCCACAGGTGAAGGTTTTCCTCCTCACCCATCTTCATGGTGACCATATCACAGGTGATTTGAGTTCACATGTTTCTGGCTGTGGAATTGTTTCAAACTAAATCCTGCTGTGTTTTTTTCTTGTTTGTTTTTGGTTTTAAAAAGGCATCTGAGCAGGGCCCGGATAGCTCAGTTGGTAGAGCGCTGGACTCTCAATCTGGGGTTCGTGAGTTGGAGCCCCATCCTGGCCACATAACTTGTGTGGGTATTGGTCATGAAGTTATTTCTACGGCCATTCACCCCTACCTCTGATTCAAGTAGGGCAGTTGTCAGTAACTGGCATAAGTATGTGCACTTAGTACTGGTTAACCGCTTAGATCGGCTGAGCTTGCCCAGGAAAGTGTGAGTAGGTTAACTGACCGCCTTTATATGACTGAAACTGTTAAAAATATGGCGAATATTCAAAACAAACAAAATAGGCATCTGAGCGTTCATTCATGCATCATTCAGCTATTTTTTTTCGGCAGAGGCATTTTAAACACATATTCTAACATGATATTCGCAAATTTTTCCATAGATAAAAAACAAAATTATCGTTGTTGAACTACTCATAAATAACACAAAAAGTAGGTCCGATTTATAATTGCAAAAATATATGTAAAATCATATAAGAATTGAAATAATTTTCGTATTATCATCGTTTATCGGCCGATAAACAACTCTATGTCTTTCTGATGCCTAGCTATTAAAAAACTCCTGCTAATGCCCGCATGATTTTATGCATCAGAACTCCAAATCGATGTTTATTGGCCGATAAACAACGATAATTCAAAAATTATTTCTTAAATACAATCATTGATCATGAAATGTGGTTGAATGCATATTTCAGTCCACATATTATGTGGCTCATATTGTAAAATTTTGGGGTTCTTTCAAAGTTAGTAAGTACTATGGTTTTTGTAAAGCGATTCCTCTTGTAATTACTGTAATTACCATAAGTATTGGGACACGTGAAAACAATTAAATTTTGTATTGTTCAACTATTAAGGGTGTCCCAATGCTTAATTACAGGGTAATTACAGTAATTGACGATGCTTTTCCGCAAAACCTTGACACTTCGTTTTTTTACCTTTCAGTAATTACATGTGAAATGCAGTTAACATCTAAATGTATAATAAGGCAGTAAGTCTACAAAGCTACACATGTTAGTGTTGGTCTTAAATATCCAACAGTAACGGCACCAATATCTTTGATCCCATCTTCGTGTGTTACATGTTTATTATACCCCACAAACAAAGTTTAGGTGGGGTATATAGGAGTGAGCTTGTCGGTGTACCGGTCTGTCGTTCTGTTGGTTTTCGGTTTCCAGATGATAACTCAAAAAAGGCTTGACATATTCAAATAATTTTTGGCACACATGTGTAACATCATAGAATACAGGTCAAGTTCGATGTTGTTTACAAACCACTTAATTTTGACAGAGTTATGGCCGCTTTTCGACTTAAAATTCCCTAAAAACATGGTTTCCGGATGATAACTCAAGAAAGGCTTGATATATTCGAATAATATTTGGTATACATGTGCAACATCATAAAATAAGGGTCAAGTTCGACTTCAGTTACAAACCACTAAATTTTAACACAGTTATGGCCCTTTATTTGACTTCAGTTTCCTAAAACCATGGTTTCCTGATAATCAACAATGGCTTGACATATTTAAATAATTATTGGTACACATGTGTAGCATCATAAATACAGGTCAAGTTCGACTTTGGTTACAAACCACTAAATTTTGACACGGTTATGGCCCCTTTTTGACTTAAATTCCAGAAAAATGTGGACAATAACTCATGAAAGGCTAAACATATTTAAATTATTTTTGGTACATAGGTTTAACATCATAAAATACAGATCAAGTTCAACTTCGGCTACAAACCAATAAATGTTGAAATTAAATTTTACAATACACTGATGACCATTCAAAAATTAAAGCATTTTCTCTGTCAATTTCTTTCGAATGGATGCCATTGTTTTGCGACAAGGCCATATTGTGGGGGTATTTTGGTCACTCATGTGACAATTCTAGTTATCCTTGTAATAGCCATAGCTATTTTATGTAAACTTGTTTGTTTTATGTTATGTACTCCTCAGGTCTGACTTCGTCATGGAACTATCCAATTTACTGTTCAGAATTCACGAAAGAGTTGTTGATACAGCAACATGTCTTGAAGTCAGAGCTTATACAAACCCTGCAGGTATGTGGAGCATATTGTAAGATAGATACATGGTTGTAACTATTCTTTATCTTTAAATGCTTGATACGTATCTGCAGTTTTTGTGATTACAGAACTGGTTAATAGTAAAAGAAAAATGTAGGGATGATTTTATCTTGATGTTTAAAACTTTATTATTTAAAAAGTCAGTATTTAAAAATGCTTAAATATATGAATTTTGCTAAAGTAAACATTTGATGTTGTTGCTGTGGATAAAATGTATTAAAGAAATTATTGGAAATAAAACCCCGAAGTCATCCCAAAATAATGGATGCTTTATTTGATGACGCTTTGTAGACAATGTACATGATAAGTAATGAATGTATAATTATTATGTATCTTGGATCCCGCGATTTCTTTCAGATTGGTTGTGCAGAGATTATATTCCTTGACGACATACACCAGGAGCATATGACAGTTACGGCCCTTGATGCGAACCACTGTCCGGGAGCTGTGATGTTCCTACTGGAGGGCTATTTTGGCACCATTCTGCACACTGGGGACTTCCGCTTCTCACCTGATATGCTCACCAACACTGTCCTCGCTAAGCTCTCTGGTAAAAATACATGTGTACAGTGCCTTTACTTCCAATAATTGCCTGCAAAAATATTGTTTTTTAGAGAAACCATGTAAACCACATCAAGGTTTTTCTGCCATAGACAGCAAGGGCCATAATTATGCCCCCCTTCGAAGAAGTGCGGGTATATTGCTTTGCACCTGTCCGTCGGTTGGTTGGTCGGTCGGATGGTCGGTCGGTCTGTCCGTAAATCATTTCATTTCCGCACGATATCTAGAGAACGCTTTGACCTACAATCATTTAAGTTGGTATGCTGGTTACTTTGGAGAAAAGGAAGACGCTTATTGATTTTGAGGTCAGCAGGTCAAAGGTCAAGGTCACAGGGGCTTGTAACATGAAATTCGTTTCCGCACGATATCTAGAGAACGCTTTGACCTACGATCATTTAAGTTGGTATGCTTGTTACTTGGGAGGAAAGGAAGACGCCTATCAATTTTAAGGTGAACAGGTCAAAGGTCAAGGTGACAGAGGCTTGTAACATGAAAACTGTTTCCACTGTAGACCATTTCGTTTCCGCATGATATGTAGAATACGCTTTGACCTACGATCATCCAAGCTGGTATGCTGGTTACTCGGGAGGAAAGGAAGACCCCTATCAATTTTGAGGTCAACAGGTCAAAGGTCAAGGTCTTATAACATGAAAACTGTTTTCTCCGTAGACCATTTTGTTTCCGCAGGATATCTAGAGATGTTTTGGCCTATTTGATGTTGAAATCAAACAGAAAACAGGTATCCTTATATAATAGACTGTAAAAATAAATCCATAATTTTATCTTTCTTTCAGCTTTATATTTACTTTCTAAAGCATTAACTTTAATTTCCTCCCCATGTGTTAATGTGCACACACAATATTCAAAATATCTGTTAACAATTGCACATATTGACGACTTGGCTGCAAGTCGGGGGGGCATACATGTTTTACAAACATCTCTTGTTGTAAAGATGTCTTCAATCAATTTCTTTAAAAATTAATATATTTTAAGTGGTTTTTACTATTTTTTTAAATCAATTTGTGATATTTGCACCTAAAACAGGGTCAGAGTCACATCTCCAAGCACAACGTGCTCATGGTGAGCTTTTGTCCGTTGTCCGTCGTGTGTCGTCAACATTTACCTCGTTAGCATTCTATAGGCTACATTTATTGGCCAAACTTCATGAAACTTTTTCAGAACATATGTCCCAATGATATCTCAGCCGAGTTGAATCTGGGTCACATGGGGTCAAAAACTAGGTCACTAGGTCAAATTGAAGAACAAGAGGGCCATGATGGCCCAAAGTGCTCACCTGAGTACTGGCAATGACAGAGATCAGCTAAATGTCATCACCTACAAAATGACCCAAATCAGACAACCTGATCTGGCAATTCGACCGGTGCAATACAGATGCCTGTCCGGCCTTTTTCTGTAGCTAACCTGGCAATCTACAGGCAATATACAGTCTCATGCCTGCCCAGACTACTTCTGTCATTTACCTGGCAATTAAATGGCGCAATACAGATGCATTTATGGTCGAAACCGTTGAGACCAAGATGAACCACAAGCAACCGATGATATGTTTACCATGCACAATCACGCTTTCATTACACAGAGGTTGACATCCAATCTTTGCAATGGCACATTTTTTAGGTTCAAACATCCAGCTGAATTCCATGTACTGTGCTTTGTTCTTATTTCAACAGAACAATAATTAAAACAGTCACAAAAGACAGCAATACAGGACAACTGTCAGCATTATGTATATCATCGATTAGGACTATTCAATCAAACAGACCATTGTACTTGATGTATTTACATTTTAATTGTGTTTCAGGTCTTGTAAATGATATTTAGCTCACTGGTTAACAGCTCAAATACCAAAACTAATTAACCGGTTGCTGAAATACTATCTGCTGCCATCCCAAATGAAAAATGAAGTCTCTATCCTGAGCATAGTCCATTTTTTGCTTCTTTTTCACAAACAAATGGGCAAATAACTTTGTTCCTTATACCCTAATCAGCACAAAACCTTGGTTTATTATGAGACCTTATGGTCATACACACGCTGCCGATTCAGCGCAAAACCTTGGTTTATTATGAGATTGTATGGTCATACACAAGCTGTGCAAGTATTATCAAGATTAGATGAAAAATGAAGTTTCTATGTCACACAAAGTCCATTTTTTGCACAGTTTATCACAAAGTAGGGGAAATAACTCCAGTGTTCCTTGTTCTATCTGGAACATTATTGCACCTACATGAAATCTAATGGTCATACACAAACTGTGCAATTTTTGTCAACAAGGAAAGAAAAATTAATTTACTATGGAGACTGAAAGCCAATTTTTGACAATTATGGATTTTTTTTCACGAACAAGGGGTTGTAACGCTGGTCTTCCTTGTCTGATCTGTTCCATATTGGGAATTGACTGAAACCTTATGGTCAAACACAAACAGTGCAAGTTGGTCAAGATTAGGCAATAGATGAAGTCTCTATACTCCCCATTGTCCATTTTTTCACACAAAAAATGGGCAATATCTCTGGTGTTTGTAGCCCAGTCTAGGCCATTTTATTGGTTATTTTGAAATATTCAGTTCATGTACATGCTGTGCAAGTTTGGTCAAGTTCAGAGGAAAAATGAAGTTTGTATATTGCAAAAAGTCCAGTTTGCAGATTTTCTCATGAAAAAGGGGCAATAGCTCTGGTGTTCATGGTCTGATTTGGCCCATTATCTATCCAAGATTTTATGGTCATACACAAACTGTGCAAGTTTGGTAAAGATTGCTTGAAAGTGAAGTTTGTATCACGTCCACATGCCCAATTGTTCCGATGCACTACGGATGACACAGGGCAGTCCCCCTATACCAATAGCCCATCGAGCATGAAGTGCTCAGGTGAGATGAAATGTAATGAAAGTGATGCATGGGAAGTCACTTTTATTTTGTTGAACTATAAAAAGAGTCCCCAAACTACAAGCCCTTACTTATTTATACCACACAAGCAGATACTAGCAAGTAGCATGGTGCACTCTAAATAGTGTAAAAATATTTCTCAATTGAGGAGAAAATGTAAAACA
The DNA here is from genome assembly GCA_027627225.1 of Congeria kusceri. Lineage (NCBI taxonomy): Eukaryota > Metazoa > Mollusca > Bivalvia > Myida > Dreissenidae > Congeria > Congeria kusceri. The sequence goes on from CM051035.1 coordinate 33,971,059, forward strand.
GTGTAGAAGTATTTTTCAATTAAGGAGAAATAATAAATCAGCTTCAAAAATCATGTAAGATAATTACTTGAGTTTTCTAAAATCCCAATTCAAATGTAAAAGTTAATCCAAAAGTTACATGATTAAATGATACTGAATAAGTTACTAACTAAACAGTCTAAAAACTACAGAAAATAATTAACCCTTTCAGGCACTAGATCACATGATCTAAATCCTATATTCTGATTGCTTGTTTACAACATGATTTCTAGCTATTGATTGTTGTTTACATCTTTTTCCTGACTGGATGCCAATACAGACAATGGAAAATTTCATAGCCAAAATATAGGTCTGAAGCAGGCTATCAATGGTTACTATGTGTAATGATGCTGATCTAAAATAGAAGTATCATGTTGACTCAGAGTAATGTATTGATTTTACTAATAAGCAGACTCCACTATCTGTTTTATATCTGTGACTGAGCTACAAAGGGAAATAACCCATTTCTGGCAATTATCTTTCTGATACTTCATTTACCTCCCTTTACCAGGTGAGTTGTTCAGGAATCGATGTTTTTGGGGCCAAAAAAGGGAAATAACTCCGGTGCTCCTGGTCCGATTGGGCCCATTATCGAACCTATCCAAGATTTTATGGTCATACACAAACTTTGCAAGTTTGGTAAAGATTGAATAAAAAATGTAGTCTTTTATCGCGATAACAGCCAAATTTAGTGACGGCATACGGACGACAAACGACGGACGACGCCAGAGAGGTCCCCTATACCAATAGCTCACTGAGCACTTCATGCTCAGGTGAGCCAAAAAGCTTGTTTACACTTTAAAAGTCACATTTTTTTGCCTAATCTTCATGAAACTTGGTCAGAATATTTGTCTTAATGATACCTTGGCCGAGTTCGAAACTGGGTCATGTGGGGTCAAAAACTAGGTCACTAGGCCAAATTGAAGAAAAAGCTTGTTAACATTCTAGAAGTCACATTTTTTGCCCAGTCTTCGTAAATCTTGGTCAAAACATTTGTCCCAATGATATCTCGGCCCAGTTCGAATGTGGGTCACGTGGGGTCATAAACTAGGTCACTAGGTCAGTTTGAAGAAAAAAGCTTGTGAACACTCTAGAAGTCACATTTTTTGTGCAATTAACATGAAACGTGGTCAGAACATTTGTTCTGATGATATTTCAACCGAGTTCGAACATGGATCCGCTCCGTTGAAAAACAGTCGCCAGGGGGTGGGGCAGTTTTCCTTATGTGGCTATAGAAAAAGCGTGTTTACAATCTAGAAGTCACATTTTTTGCCCAATCAACATTCGACTTGCTCAGAACCTTTGTTCTTATATCTCAGCTGAGTCCGAAAAAAAATTCCGCTTCCTTGAAAAACATGGCCGCCAGGGAGCTGGGCAGTTATCCTTATATAGCTATTGAAAAAGCTTGTGAAATGTCTAGTAGTCACATTTTTTGTCAAATCAAGATGAAACTTGCTCAGAACCTTTGTTCATATGATGTCTTGGCTGAGTTTGATAATGGTTTCACTCTGCTGAAAAACATGGCCGTTATGGGGCGGGACAGTTTTCCTTATATGGGTATAATAAAAACTTTAAAAAGCTTGTGAACACTCTAAAGGCCACATTTATTGCCCAATCTTAATGAATCTTGCCCAGATCCTTTGTTCCAATGATATCTCGGCGGAGTTTGAAAATGGCTCATGTGTGGTCAAAAACTAGGTCACTAGGTCAAATAGACAAAAAAAGTGATAACTCTAGTTTTGCCTAATCTTCTTGAAAATTGCTCAGAACATTTGTTTTAATAATATCTTGGGACAAGTTCGAAACTGGGTCATGTGGGGTAAAAAAAACTAGGTCACCATGGCAAAATTTAACAAAAGCTTTAAAACATTATTGAGGCCACATTTATAGGCCAATCATCACAAAACTTTCTCAGCACAGTTTAGTTCCTTAGCCTCTCAGGTGAGCGACCTAGGGCCTTTCGGTGCTCTTGCTTTGATATTTATTAGGCCTTTTTGTGTAACAAATTACTAGGGTATGGTTTCTCGAAAAATAACAGTCATTGTCAAACCTTTAACTTTGCACAAGCAATGTGCTTTCCAAATGTAGAAATATAATTATAAAAACTTATATTTTCCTGTTTGATTATAAAGTGAGACGTGAGATGTGTGAAGTAATCATTTAATGAATACTTCATTAAATATAATTTTATTTTTGAAAATATTATACCGTATTAGCCGTCGATACACCCCTTAAAACTGTTCTTCCAGCATAGTACATGTATTCAGTTGTTGTTGATATTTTGCGGCTTGAAGATGGTTATGCAGTACTTAATAGCATGCATCTAGTCTAAGTTTATTTATGGTAATGTGTAGATTGAAAGGACAATGAAATAAACATTATAGTTCATAATGAAAATGATTCGAGAATTGTTATTATACTTCTGCACTACAGATTTAAAAAGATTTACAGCATACAACATACAAAGAAATAAAAAGTACTACATGTATAACATTTTCTCGTCATTACAGTACTTTATATTATATTATTTTCATAGATGTGAGTTTATTATACCCCCACAAACGAAGTTTAGGGGGGGGGGTATGTAGACTTGAGCTTGTCGATCTGCCGATCTGTTGGTTTGTTGGTTTCCGGATGATAACTCAAGAAGGGCTTGACATATTCAAATAAGTTTTGGTACACATGTGTAACATCATAAAATACAGGTCAAGTTTGACTTTGGTTACAAACCACTAAATTTTGACAGAGTTATTGCCCCTTTTCGACTTAAATTCCGTAAAATTATTTGTTCCTGACGATAAATCAACAATGGCTTGACATGTTCAAATAAGTCTTGGTATACATGTGTAACATCATAAAATACGGGTTAAGTTCGACTTTGGTTACAAACCACTAAATTTTTACAAAGGGGTGGCGGCATCAACTTTTTGTTTCCGCTCTCTAACTCGAGAACAAATTGAGCTATTGTAATGAAACTTCATGCATAGATACGTTATTTCGAGACCTCGCTTGGGATTGCATATGCGGTCAAGGTCAAGGTCACTGTTACTAAAAATAGAATGCATTGGGATATTTTAATGAAACTTCATACATAGATGCCTTATATTGAGACCTCGCTTGGGATTGCATATGGGGTGGGTGGGGTCAAGATCACCATTACTAAAAATAGAAAAAACAGTTTCCACTCAATAACTTGAGAATGCATTGAGATATTTTAATGAAACTTCATACATAGATACCTTATATTGAGACCTTGCTTGGGATTGCATATGGGGTGAATGGGGTCAAGGTCACCATTACTAAAAATAGAAAAAAATTCCTCTCAATTCCTGAGAACGAATGGATATATTTTAATGAAACTTCATCTGTAGATACCGTATCTCTAGACCTCTCTTGTGATTGCATATGGAGTAGGTGGGGTCAAGGTCACCTTTACTAAAAATAAACGGTTTGCACTCAATAACAAAAGAACTTATTTAGATATTTATGCCCGCCTTCGAAGAAGTGGGGGTATCTTGCTTTGCAACTGTCCGTCGGTCGGTAGGTAGGTCTGACCGTAGACCATTTCGTTTCCGCACGATATCTTGAGAACGCTTTGACCTACGATCATGAAAGTTGGTACGCTGGTTACTTGGGAGGAAAGGAAGAATCCTATAAATTTTGAGGTCAACAGGTCAAAGGTCAAGGTCACCGTTGCTAAAAATAGAAAAACGGTTTCCCCTCAATAATTTCAGAACGCATCAAGATATTTTAATGAAACTTCACACATGGATACCTTATATTCAGACCTCGCTTGGGATTCAAATGGGGTGGGTGGGGTCAAGGTCAAGGTCACCATTACTAAAAATAGAAAAACGGTTTCTTCTCAATAACTTGAGAACGCATTGAGATATTTTAATGAAACTTTATACATAGATACCTTACATCGAGACCTCGCTTGGGATTGCATATGGGGTGGGTGGGGTCAAGGTCACCATTACTAAATATAGAAAAACGGTTTCCGCTCAATAACTTGAGAACACATCAAGATATTTTAATGAAACTTCATACATAGATACCATATATCGAGACCTCGCTTGGGCATGCATATTAAAAAAAAATCTTAACAATTGCATATATTCACAACTTGGCTGCAAGTCGGGGGGCATACATGTTTTACAAACATCTCTTGTTTAATCAAACTTTATATGTAGATACCTCATACATGTATTGAGACCTCGCTTTGGATTGCAAGGTCAAGGTCACCATTTCCTAGCCATAGGTGTATGACCTTCACTTAGCATCCAGATCTTTCTTTCATTATTGTGCTGACTTATGCATTTCGTTAGAAAAATGTTGGTTCGTGGAATTTCCATGTTTCTTGTTACACAGGTGTAACATAATAAAATACAGATCAAGTTCAACTTCAGTTACAAACTACTAAATGTTAACAGAGTTATGGCTATTATTGAAATTAAATTTTTCCAAATACACTGTAAAACATTTGCAATTTAAAGCATTCTCTCTGTGTCTATTTCTTTCAAATGGATGCCATAATTTTATGAGGAGGCCATATTGTGGGGGTATATCCGTCACTCATGTGACAATTCTGGTTCTAATTGTTTACCGGATGGCATGTTAGCATGATCAGTAGCCAAAAACTAAAGTGACCAATTTAAATTAGCATTTCAGAATATTTTAAGATGAGGCATATTTAAAAAAAAAAATAACATGAGAGATACTTTTTTCTAAATCACAAACAATGGCAGACAAATTTAATTGTTTTATTTATTTCAGGAAAGGTTGATGTCTTGTACCTAGACAACACATACTGCTCACCGAGGTGCAGGTTCCCAACCAGAGAGCAAGCAACTACAGAAATCATCAATATCATAATGTCCCATCCAACACATGATGTTCTTATAGCTATGAGAAATTTGGGCAAGGAGGAGCTCTTGTGCAAGATTGCTAAGTATTTTCATGAATGTATATATGTGCCTTATAAGTTTTATAAGACATTGGAGAAACTCGGGGCTCCTGACGTGTTTGATTGTGAAAATACAGACCTCAGATTCCGGGTTATTCCATTCTATACAGTCAGCAAAAACTTTGTGGAGAATGTGAACGAGACCAGACCAACTATAGTCATTATGCCAACTGCTTTGTATGTCGGAATAGATGCTAAACCCTATGAAAATGTGGATAATGTGTTCATCGTGCCATATTCAGACCACAGCTCATATTCTGAGTTACGTGAGTTTGTTTTCTTTTTACGACCAGGAAAGATTATTCCAGTTGTAAAAGGAACAAGTCGTGGTCCGTTTGGGATGAGTATTGCTGACAGGGCCGATATGTCGTGCTTCAGTAAGCTAACAGGCGAGAAATGGAACGAGTCTGTGGAAGTGCCCTTGTCTGTACAGGCATATATGGAAAACGGAAACTTCAGAGCTGCTATCGTTAAACAAATGCCTTCCCGAAAAAGACCAAAACAGAGTTCCAGCAAGTATCACATGGCTTCCAAAAAGATCAGAGGCATAAATTATGAAAGTTTAAATGAGAAAAAGGGTGAGATTCCTGGTGAAGATTGCAGTGGAAAACAAAACAGAGAAGCACAAAACAGTCAAGATGATCTAGTCACTGAACCAGCTGAACCCGAAATGAGCATTCCAGGCAACAGTGCATCCACACTTGACAAACAGAAGGAAATAGCTTCTGACCTTAACACAGCTGTGAATAACCTGAGCAATAGTCGCAGTAGGACTACAACAATGCAACCTAAAACTGCACTGACCGACTGTCTTATGGAGTCTTCACAAGGTTTTGAAGTTCTTAATGAATCAACTGGGTTTGATAGTGATGAAGTTGTTACACCAAATAAACAGTTGAAAAGAACAAGACATAATACAAAGACAAAGGAATTGATACAAGATACTCAAAGAGAAAAATGCATGAAATTAAGTAAAGCTGCTTTAGCAGTGTATCAAGAAAATATGGAGAAAGCAGACATCTCTAAAGAAGCATCCAAACCAAAAGCTTTAAGCGATGTTGGGAAGAAAAATACTGATGCAAAAAAAACTAAGCGAAATGAAGAAATCATTCAATGGATAGTTGACACAGAAAGTCAAATGGAAAACCCGGGTATCGATGCTAAGGTACAAAATTCCCAATCTGAAGTGCCAAGCACTGAGCGTGTTCAACATGAAAAAGGTGATACTCAGAGGAATGTGATAGTTATTAATTCAGACCACTCAGACTCTGTTTTAAATGAAACTAATGCTGATACAGGTGCTTTGAAACCAAGGGCTCTAATAGAGAAATATGTAGGCAATCGTGGTTTAAATAGGGAAATGAGTCCCAAACAAAACAGCACTAAGAAAAATGACCTATCCAAGTATTTCCCAAAACATGCCAGTAAATGTAATAATAATAAAAATACTAACAACAGTGAGAAAATAGAAACTGAGGAAAGTGTCAGTGTAACACCAGTCACAGGTGGTAAGAGACCAAAGCTGACGAAATATTCTAGCAAACAGAACTTGATAACAAAGTGCATTGGAAGTGAATCAAATGTTAATGATTTGAAAAGAGCTACAAAAGGTATAGAGCATTTAGTAAACATTGAAAAAGAGACCCAATCAACAGCAGTTGTGATTCTTAACATTTCCCAGTCTATTGCCCAGGAAAAAACAACAGTCCAGAAACGAAAGGACTTAAGCAGAGGAAACGAGGCTGAGTCCGGAGACGTATTAGTTGATACACATACAGAGGCTAGTCAGCACAAAACTAGTGAAACTGATCATCATTTTAACAGCAATGATATACATCATGAAATAGGAAATGAAATGGAACAAAGCAAGGAAACATGCACTGAAGTGGATGCCAATAGTAGCAGAAATGAAAAAGGATATAATACAAAATCACATTGTACGATTACTGAGGCCAAATCTATTGACAATGAAAAACGTGTTAAATTAAAAAATAATGAAAAATCTGTTCGAAGTAAAGGTTCTTTAAACATTGAAAAGGTTGATAGTGTGACGAAATTCAATCATTTAAACATTGAAAAGGTTGATAGTGTGACGAAATTCAATCAAAAGAGTGATGTGCAAATTAGTCATTGTCGCCGTTGTGAGGTTCAGTCCATAATTAATGCCTTTCAAGGAAAAGGGCCTGCTTCAGCCTGCAGCCATACATAAATTTACTATTGCTCAGGGAATATTGATTTTAAACTGGTAATTAAGTCGACATGTATATAAAGTTGATAAACAATTGTATTTTAAGTTTTAGTTTTATTGCAGTTCAAAGAGACAGTCCTGTGATTTTTTTGTTCGTGTCGGTTTTAACAGAGAATTAAAATAATGCCAGTGGTTTTTATTAACATAATGCTGTTTCAAAAGCAGTTTATATAAATTGATACATACCGTAACTCCTTACTAAAATAAATTGTTCGACTCTCCAGGAATTAACATGTTTTCTATATTGATCAATTTTGTTCCCTTTTGACTGAAATTGGGAAATGTTTTATCTTAAAACTGTATTGAATTGTTTTCCATTTACAACCATTTTTATGACTGTCGTATTTTTAGCTCACCTGAGCACGAAATGCTCAAGGAGCTATTTGTTTAGGGTACCTATCCTGCATAGTCCGTCGTCCGTAAGTCCTCAACAATTTTTTCATTATTGTGATAGAGACTTCACTTTTTATCTTATCTTAACCAAACTTGCACAGTTTGTGTATGACCATAAAATCTCGGATGGGAACGGTAACGACCTAGATCACAGCGGGAACACTAGAGTTGTGACCCTTTTTTATGCCATTTTCCAAGATATAGACTTTATTTTCCACCCCATCTTGACCAAACTTTCACAGTTTATTTATGAGATAAGATCTCAGCAGAAGCCAACAACGGTCCAGATCTGGATACAAACACCAGAGTTATAGCTCGTTTTTTGTGAAAATAAGTACAAAACTGGTTTTCATTCAGGATAGCGACTTCATTTTTCATCCATTCTTCACCAATCTTGCGCAGTTTGTATATTACCATAAGACCTCAAATGAAGTAGAATATTAGCAAGATTGGACAAGAAACACCAGAGTTATTGACCATTGTGTGTTGAAAAAACATCAGTATATTATCAACAATTGGCTTGAACACACAATAAAGACTTCATTTTTAACAAGTTCATATCTCTAAACATTTATATACTAGTAACTGTGACAAGCGTTTTAGTAGAATTATTCCCCTTTTTGTTCTTACAAAATTCATGTTAAGTACATTATCTATGTAACTACTACAGGTATTTAATTGAAACTTCACACATGTCTTTGGGTCATTATGTAAGATCAGTGACCAAGCCCATAACTCTGACCTGGAATTTAGTAGAATTATGCCACTTTTGTACTTGGAAAATTCAGGCCACTTTTGTACAACAAGGTAATATCTTTTTACTCGGTAAAAATTTTTCCGCTCCCTTAAAAAACATGTCCGCCAGGGGGCGGGGCAGTTTTCCTTATATTGCGATTGAAAAAGCTTGTGAAATTTCTAGTTAGTCACATTTTTTGTCAAATCAATATGAAACTTGCTCAGAACCTTTGTTCTTATTATGTCTTTGCTGAGTTTGATAATGGTTTCACTCTGCTGAAAAACTTGGCCATCATGGGGCTGGGCAGTTTTGCAGATATGGGTATAATGAAAACTTTAAAAAGCCTGTGAACACTCTAAAGGCCACATTTATTGCCCAATCTTCATGAATCTTGCCCAGATCCTTTGTTCCAATGATATCTCGGCGGAGTTTGAAAATGGCTCATGTTTGGTCAAAAACTAGGTTACTAGGTCAAATAGACAAAAACAGTGAAAACTCTAGTTTTGCCTAATCTTCTTGAAAATTGCTCAGAACATTTGTTTTAATAATATCTTGGGACAAGTTCGAAACTGGGTCATGTGGGGTAAAAAAACTATTTCACCATGGCAAAATTTAACAAAAGCTTTAAACCATTATTGAGGCCACATTTATAGGCCAATCATCACAAAACTTGCTCAGCACAGTTTAGTTCCATAGCCTCTCAGGTGAGCGACCTAGGGCCTTTCGGCGCTCTTGCTTTGATATTTATTAGGCCTTTTTGTGTAACAAATTACTAGGGTAGGGTTTCTCAAAAAATAACAGTCATTGTCAAACCTTTCTTTTTGCACAAGCACTGTGCTTTCCAAATGTAGAAATATAATTATAAAAACTTATATTTTCCTGTTTGATTATAAAGTGAGACCTATGTGTGAAGTAATCATTTAATGAATACTTCATAAAATACAATTTTATTTGTGAAAATATTACACCCTTTTTAAACTTTTCTTCCAGCATAGTACATGTATTCAGTTGTTGTTGATATTTTGTGGCTTGAAGATGGCTATGTAGTGTTTAATAGCATGCATCTAGTCTAAGTTTATTTATGGTTATGTGTAGATTGAATGCACAATCAAATAAACATTCTAGTTCATAATTAAAAATGATTGAAGAATTTTAATTATACTTCTGCAACTACAGATTTAAAAAGATTTACAGCATACAACATACAAAGCAATAAAAAGTACTAAATGTATAAGTATACTATTTTCTCCTCATTACAGTACTTTATATTATATTATTTTCATAGATGTGCGTTTATTATACGCCCACAAACAAAGTTTAGGGGTGTATATAAGTTTGAGCTTGTCGGTCCGTCAGTCTCTCGGTCAATTGGTCTGTTGGTTTTTATACCCCCACAAACGAAGTTTAGGGGGGTGTATAGGAGTGAGCTTGTCGGTCCGTCTGTCTGTTGGTTTTTGGTTTCCAGAAGATAACTCAAGAAAGACTTGACTTATTCAAATAATTTTTGGTACACATGAGTGCAACATCATAGAATACAGGTCAAGTTCAATGTTGGTTACAAACCACTAAATTTTGACAGAGTTATGGCCGCTTTTCGACTTAAAATTCCCTAAAAACATGGTTTCCGGATGATAACTCAAGAAAGGCTTGACATATTCAAATAATTTTTGTTACACATGTGTAACATCATACAATATAGGTCAAATTTGATGTTGGTTACAAACCACTTAATTTTGACAGAGTTATGGCACCTTTTCGACTTAAAATTCCCTAAAAACATGATTTTGGGATGATAACTCAAGAATGGCTTGACATGTTCAAATAATTCTTGGTATACATGTGTAGCATCATAAAAAACGGGTCAAGTTTGACTTTGGTGGTTACAAACCACTAAATTTTGACAGAGTTAAGGCCCTTTATTTGACTTAAATTCCTTAAAAACATTGTTTCCTGACGATAACTCAACAATGGCTTGACATATTTAAATAATTATTGGTACACATGTGAAGCATCATAAAATACAGGTCAAGTTCGACTTTGGTTACAAACCACTAAGTTTTGACACAGTTATGGCCCCCCTTTTTGACTTTAATTCCCAAAAAACATGGACAGTAACTCATGAAAGGTTTCACATATTTAACTTATTTTTGGTATATAGGTGTAGCATCATAAAATACAGATCAAGTTCAACTTTGGTTACAAACCACTAAATTTTGACAGAGTTATTGCTCCTATTGAAATGAAATTTTTCCAAATACACTGTTGACCATTCGCAAATTAAAGCATTGTCTCTGTACATTTCTTTCGAATGGATGCCATAGTTTTGTGACAAGGCCATTTTGTGGGGGTATATCCGTCATTCATTTGACAATTCTAGTTTGTTTTCCGGATAATAACTCTAGAAGGGCTTGACATATTCAAATAATTTTTTGTACACATCGGTAACATAGTAAAATACCAGTCAGGTTTGACTTTGGTTACAAACCACTAAATTTTGACAGAGTTATGGCCCCGTTTCGACTTAAATTCCCTAAAAACATGGTTTCTGGATGATAACTCAAGAATGGCTTGACGTTTTCAAATAATTTCTTGGTATACATGTGTAACATCATAAAATACGGGTTAATTCGACTTTGGTTACAAACCACTAAATTTTGACAAAGGGTTGGCGGCGTCAACTTTTTGTTTCGGCTCTCTAACTCGAGAACGAATTGAGCTATTGTAATGAAACTTCATACATAGATACGTTATATCGAGACCTCGCTTGGGATTGCATATGGGGTCAAGGTCAAGGTCACCGTACCTAAAATAGAATGCATTGAGATATTTTAATGAAACTTCATACATAGATACCGTATATCGAGACCTCGCTTGGGATTGCATATGGGGTGGGTGGGGTCAAGATCACCATTACTGAAAGTAGAAAAAACAGTTTCCACTCAATAACTTGAGAACGCATTGAGATATTTTAATGAAACTTCATACATAGATACCTTATATTGAGACCTTGCTTGGGATTGCATATGGTGTGGGTGGTGTCATGGTCCAGATCACCATTACTAAAAATAGAAAAACAGGTTCCGCTCAATAAATTGAGAACGCATTGAAATATTTTAATGAAAGTTCGTATGTAGATACCTCATATTGAGACCTTGCTTGGGATTGCATATGGGGTGGATGGGGTGAAAGTCATCATACTAAAAATAGATAAAAAGTTTCCACTAAATACCTAGAGAACAAATTGATATATTTTAATGAAACTTCATCTGTAGATACCTTATATATAGACCTCTCTTGTGATTTGCATATGAAGTGGGTGGGGTCAAGGTCACCTTTACTAACAATAAAATAACGGTCTGCACTCAGTAACTTAAGAACTTATTTTGATATTTTAATCAAACTTCATATGTAGATACCTGATACATGTATTGAGACCTCGCTTTGGATTGCAAGGTCAACGGCACCATTTCCTAGCCATAGGTGTATGACCTTCACCTTGCACCCAGATCTTTCTTTCATTATTGTGCTGACTTATGGATTTCGTTAGAAAAATTTAGTTTTTCGTGGAATTTCCACATTTCTTGTTAAATAATGTTTGGTACACAGGTGTAACATCATAAAATACAGATCAATTTCAACTTCAGTTACAAACTACTAAATGTTGACAGAGTTATGGCTCCTCTTGAAATTAAATTTTTCCAAACACACTGTTAAACATTCACAAATTAAAGCATTCTCCTGTGTCTATTTCTTTCAAATGGATGCCATAGTTTTGTGACAAGGCCATATTGTGGGGGTATATCTGTCAATCATGTGACAATTTTAGTTCCAATTGTGTACCGGATGGCATGTTAGCATGATCAGTAGCCGAAAACTTAAGTGACCAATGGAAACTAGCATTTCAGAATATTTGAAAATGAGGCATATTTTCAACAACAAAAAATAACATGAGAGATACTTTTTTCAAAATCACAAACAATGACAGACACATTTAATTGTTTTATTTATTTCAGGAAGGGTTGATGTCTTGTACCTAGATAGCGCATACTGCTCGCCAAAGTGCAGGTTCCCAACCAGAGAGCAAGCAACTACAGAAATCATCAATATCATAATGTCCCATCCAACACATGATGCTCTTATAGCTATGAGAAATTTGGGCAAGGAGGAGCTCTTGTGCAAGATTGCTAAGTATTTTCATGAATGTATATATGTGCCTTATAAGTTTTATAATACATTGGAGAAACTCTGGGCCCCTGACGTGTTTGATTGTGAAAATACAGACCTCAGATTCCGGGTTATTCCATTCTATACAGTCAGCAAAAACTTGGTGGAGAATGTGAACGAGACCAGACCAAATATAGTTATTATGCCAACTGCATTGTATGTCGAAATAGATACTAAACCCTATGAAAATGTGGACAATGTGTTCATCGTGCCATATTCAGACCACAGCTCATATTCTGAGTTACGTGAGTTTGTTTTCTTTTTACGACCAGGAAAGATTATTCCAATTGTAAAAGGACACGTCGTGGTCCGTTTGGGATGAGTATTGTTGACAGGGCCGATATGTCGTGCTTCAGTAAGCTAACAGGCGAGAAATGGAACGAGTCTGTGAAAGTGCCCTTGTCTGTACAGGCATGTATGAAAAACGGAAACTTCAGAGCTGCTATCGTCAAACAAATGCCTTCCCAAAAAAGACCAAAACAGAGTTCCAGCAAGTATCACATGGCTTCCAAAAAGATCAGAGGCATAAATTATAATAGTTTAAATGAGAAAAGGGGTGAGATTCCTAGTGAAGATTGCAGTGGAAAAGAAAACAGAGATGAACAAAACAGTCAAGATGATCTAGTCACTGAACCAGCTGAACTCGAAATGAGCATTCCAGAAAACAGTGCATCCAAACTTGAAAGAAAGATATGGCTTCTAACCTTAACACAGCTGTGAATAACCTGAGTAATAGTCGCAGTAGGACTACAACAATGCAGCCTAACACTGCACTGACAGACTGTCTTATAGAGTCTTCACAAGGTTTTGAAGTTCTTAATGAATCAACTGGGTTTGATAGTGATGAAGTTGTTACACCAAATAAACAGTTTATAAAAACAAGACATAATACAAAGACAAAGGAATTGATACATGATACTCTAAGAGAAAAATACATGAAATTAAGTAAAGCTGCTTTAGCAGTGTATCAAAAAAATATGGAGGCAGCAGACATCTCTAAAGAAGCATCCAAACCAAAAGCTTTAAGCAATGTTGGGAAGAAAAAGACTGATGTAAATAAAACTAGGCGAAATGAAGAAATCATCCAATGGATAGTTGACACAGAAAGTCAAATGGAAAACTCGGGTATCGATGCTAAGGTACAAAATTCCCAATCTGAAGTGCCAAGCACTGAGCTCGTTCAACATGAAAAAGGTGATACTCAGAGGAATGTGATAGTTATTGATTCAGGACACTCAGACTCTGTTTTAAATGAAACTAGTGCTGACACAGGTGTTTTGAAACCAAGGACTCGCCTAGCAAAATATATTTGCAATAGTGGTTTAAATAGCAAAAACAGTCCCAAACAAAACAGCACTGAGAAAAATGACATATCCAAGTATTTCCCAAAACATGCTAGTAAATGTAATAATAATAAAAATACTAATAGTGAGAAAATAGAAACTGAAGAAAGTGTCAGTTTAACACCAGTCACAGGTGGTAAGAGACCAAAGCTGACGAAATATTCTAGTAAACAAAACTTGATAACGAAGTGCATTGGAAGTGAATCAAATGTGAATGATTTGAAAAGAGCTACAAAAGGTATAGAGCATTTAGTAAACATTGAACAAGAGACCCAATTAACAGACGTTGTGATTCTTAACGTTTCCCAGTCTATTGTCCAGGAAAAAAGAACAGTCAAGAAACCAAAGGACTTAAGCAGAGGAAAGGAGGCTGAGTCCAGAGCCGTATTAGTTGATTAGAGGCTAGTCAGCACAAAACTAGTGAAACTGATCATCATTTTAACAGCAATGAAATAGGAAATGAAATGGAACAAAGCAAGGAAACATGCACTGATGTTGATGCGAATAGTAGCAGAAATGAAAAAGGATATAATACAAAATCTTGTTGTACAATTACTGAGACCAAATCTATTGACAATGAAAAAAGTGTTAAATTAAAAAATGATGAAAAATCTGGTCGAAGTAAAGGTTCTTCAAACATTAAAAAGGTTGATACTGTGACGAAATTCAATCAAAAGAGTGATGTGCAAATTAGACAATTGAGACGGTCTTGTGAAATTTTTGTGTGTGTAGGTTTTAACAGAGAATTTAAATAATGCCAGTGGCTTTTATTAACATAAAGCTGTTTCAAAACCATTTGTGTAAACTGATACATACCGTAACTCCTTGCTAAAATAAATTTCTAGACTCTCCAGGAATTAACATGTTTTTTATATTGATCAATTTTGTTCCCTTTTGACTGAAATTGGGAAATGTTTTATCTTAAAACTGTATTGAATTGTTTTCCATTCACAACCATTTTTATGACTGTCGTATTGTTAGCTCACCTGAGCACGAAATGTTCAAGGAGCTATTTGTTTAGGGTACCTATCCTGCATTGTCTGTCGTCCGTAAGCCCTCGACAATTTTTTTATTCTTGTGATAGAGACTTCACTTTTTATCTTATCTTAACCAAACTTGCACAGTTTGTGTATGACCATAAAATCTCAGATGGGATTGATAACGGGCTAGATCGCAGCAGGAACACCAGAGTTGTTGCCCTTTTTTATTCCATTTTCCAAGATATAGACTTTATTTTCCATCCCATCATGACCAAACTTTCACAGTTTATTTATGAGATAAGATCTCAGCAGAAGCCAACAATGGTCCAGATCTGGATACAAAAACCAGAGTTATAGCTCGTTTTTTTGTGAAAATAAGTACAAAAATGGTCTTCATTCAGGATAGCGACTTCATGTTCATCCATTTTTCACCAATCTTGCACAGTTTGTCTATTACCTTAAGACCTCAAATGAAATAGAATATTAGCAAGATTGGACAAGAAACACCAGAGTTATTGACCCTTGTGTGTTGAAAAAACATCAGTATATTATCAACAATTGGCTTGAACACACAATAAAGACTTTATTTTTAACAATTTAATATCTCTAAACATTTATATACTACAGATATTCAATTAAAACTTCACATTTGTCTTCAGGGTCATTATATAAGGTCACAGACCAAGGCCCATAACTGTGACACGCATTTAGTATAATTACATTGTATTCCACTTTTTGTTCTTAAAAAATTCATGTTAAGGTTTGTCTTCAAGTACATTATCTATGTAACTACTACAGATATTTAACTGAAACTTCACACATGTCTTGTGGTCATTATGTAAGATTGGTGACCAAGGCCCATTACTCTGACCTGCAGTTTAGTAGAATTATGCCACATTTTTACTTGAAAAATTCAGGCCACTTTTGTACTTGGAAAATTCAGGTTAAGGTTTGCATGCAACAAGTTCATATCTTTTTACTCGGTATCTATTTCACTGAAATATTTAATTAAAACTTAACACATGTCTTGAGGGTCATTATATTAGGTCACTGGCCATGGCCCATAACTGTGACCTGCATTTTAGCAGAATTATGCCCTAATTATACTTAGAAATATTCAGGTTAAAGTTTACTTGAAAGTACACACCTCTGTTACTACTACAGATTCAATTGAAATCTCACACATGTCTTCAGTGCTATTATGTAAGGTCACTGACCAAGGTCCATAACTCTGACACAGAGGTATTCATAGTCTAGTGCTCTGTCCTGAGACAGCTCTTGTTTATTCAATGTTGACCAAACTTGCACAGTTTGTTTATAATTATAAGCTCAAAGTTGGGATTGGTAGCAGGCCAGATTTCACCAGGAACATAAGAGTTATTGCCCATTATTGATGAAAAAATGCCTTTTTTTCAAAAATATAGACTTAATTTTATGAGATCTTAGCAAAAGTGGCAAAATGGGCTAGATCATGCCCCAAACACCAGATTTATTGCCCCTTATTTTTAGCACACCTGAGCACAACGTGCCTATGGTGAGCTTTTAGGATCGCCTTTTGTCTGTCGTGCGTCAACATTTTCATTCAAAGAACATCTCCTCCTAAACCACTGGGCAGATTTTCACCAAACTTCACTGGAATGATCCTTGGGTGACCCTCTTTCAAAATTGTTCAAATCGTTCCCGTCCGCTGCATATGTAGGTCACCAGAGCTAAAAATATATTTAAAAACTGAAAACTTTAAAAATCTTCTCTGAAACCACAAGGCTTGGAGCTTTCGTATTTATTATGTGACATCCTGTAGTGGTCCTCTACAAAGATTGTTCAAATGATGCCCCTGGGGTCAAAACTGGCCACACCCCGGGGGTCACATGGTTTATATAGACTTGAATAGCAAAATGACTTTAAAAATCTTCTCCTCTGAAACCGCAAGGCCCAGAGGTTTCATATTTGGTTTGTAACATTGTATAGTGGTCCTCTACAAAGATTGTTCAAATGATGCCCCAGGGATCAAAACTGGACACACCCTGGGGGTCACATGGTTTATATAGACTTGAATAGAAAAATGACTTTAAAAATCTTCTCCTCTGAAACCGCAAGGCCCAGAGGTTTCATATTTGGTATATAACATTGTATAGTGGTCCTCTACAAAGATTGTTCAAATGATGCCCCTGGGGTCAAAACTGGCCACACCCCGGGGGTCACATGACTTATATAGCCTTGAATTGCACAATGACTTTAAAAATCTTCTCGTCTGAAACCGCAGGGCCCAGAGGTTCTATATTTGGAATGTAACATTGTATAGTGGTCTTCTACAAGGATTGTTCAAATGATGCCCCTGGGGTCAAAACTGGCCACACCCCAGGGGTCACATGGTTTATATAGACTTAAATAGCAAAATGACTTAAAAAATCTTCTCCTCTGAAACCGCAAGGCCCAGAGGTTTCATAATTGTTATGTAACATTGTATAGTGATCCATTCAAAGATTGTTCAAGAGATGCCCCTGGGGTCACACTCCGGGGGTCACATGGGGTTTATATAGACTTAAATAGCAAAATGACTTTAAATATCTTTTCTGAAACTTCAAGGCCTAGAGGTTTTATATTTGGTATGTAACAGTGTGTAGTCTTCGTCTACAAAGATTGTTAAAATGATGCCCCTGGGGTCAAAATGGGCACACCCCGGGGGTCACATGGTTTATATAGATTTAAATAGCAAAAGGACTTTAAAATCTTCTCTGAAAGCTCAAGGCCCAGAGGTTTCATATTTGGTATGTAACATTGTATAGTGGTCCTCTACAAAGATTGTTGAAATGATGCCCCTGGGGTCAAAACTGGCCACACCCCGTGGCTCACATGTTTGAGATAAGTAGCAAAATGACTTTTAAAATCTTCTCTGAAACGACAAGGCCTAGAGGTTTCATATTTGGTATGTAACATTATATAGTGGTCCTCTACAAAGATTGTTCAAATGATGCCCCTGGGGTCAAAACTTGCCACTCCCTGGGGGTCACAATGTTTATATAGACTTGAATACCTAAATGACTTTAAAAATCTCCTCTGAAACTTCAAGGCCTAGAGGTTTTATATTTGGTATGTAACATTGTGTAGTGGTTCTCTACAAGATTGTCCCAATGATGCCCCTGGGGTCAAAACTGGGTACACCCCGGGGTCACATGCCATCAATAGCGCTGGTTTGGATTTCAACTGAGTGTGACTGTGCCTAACCAAGCGGAAAACTGATGCTGTGACGTCAGAGATAATCTTTCACACCATGACACGCACGTCTGCAATAGCAGGCTTATTAGTGATCTGATAACAACCAATGCCCTAAGGCCATGTTTGGAGGCTCTGTGATAACTTAATCTGCCCCAGTTTTGTTGCAGTTGAGATTTAACTTACCAGAATTAGCACTGGCTAAAATATGTTCTCACCAATAAAATTCACCACTTTGAAAAAACTGTCGCCACTTTTGCAAATGTGTCGCATTTGGCGACAGTGGCGATCGACAGTGAAACCCCTGAGCCCATTGCACTGCCTGATGTATGAAACCAAACCGATCCAAATTCGCACTGTGTATATAAATGTGCTCTTCGTTCTTCATATACCTTAATTTTCAAACCTGTCAACTGTAAGATCTTCGTCTTTGCCAGTACTCCGGTGAGCACATTGTTATATGTTTTATATGTTTTATAAGCAGTATAATTATGTATGTTACTTTTAATCTGGGAAAAGTAAATCATTTCAGTGTATTGGCAACGTGTAGATTTAAACTGGTATAAAATTCATGATAAATCGTGTTCAAGTGTTGAAAAATAGTTCTGTTTCTCAAGTGAATCTTTGTTTTAAGCTCACCTGAGCACGAAGTGCTCGGTGAGCTATTGGTAAAGGGGACCTCTCCTGCGTCGGCCGTGTGCCGTCAACAATTTGCTTCGTTCTTACGCTGGAGACTTCACTTTTTATCCAATCTTAACCAAACTTGCACAGTTTGTATATGACGATAAAATCTCAGACAGGATTGTTATTGGGCCAGATCACACAAGTAACACTACAGTTATTGTCCCTTTTTCATGCAAATAAGTGCAATAATGCCTTTTTCCAACATATAGACTTTATTTTCCATCCAATCTTTACTTTCACAGTTGTGTATGACCATCAGATCTCAGCAGATGCCAAAAATGGGCCAGATCATGTTTCAAACATCGGAGTTATTGCCCTTTGTTTAAGAAAAAATATACAAAAATGGACATTATTCAGAATAGAGACTTTATTACACCCATCTTCGCCAATCTTGCACAGTTTGTCTTTGACCATGAAACAAATATTTAAAAATGGATGTTATGCAGGATAGAGACTTCATTTTTCATCCAATCTTCACCATTTGTGCACAGTTTGTCTATGAACGTAAGATTACAGGTGAAGCCAAATATAAGCTTGTTCGGGGCAGAAACACCAGAGTTATTGCCCCTTGTGAGTGGAAAAAACATCAACAAGTTATCAATGATTGGCTTGCACACACGATTTTTTATTCAATGTTGACCAAACTTAACAGATTGCATATGACCATAAACATTGATTGATAAAATTTTATTTCCAACAGTTGCAAACATTGCATGCAGTTATTTGTACATGCAAAATTGATAGCTTCCGAGCCTGCATTAACATCGTTTATCATCATTGGACAGAAAATTATCAAAGAAAACGCAAAACTTGACCTTTTAGCACAGCCATCGCAATTATCGCATTGCAACTAGTTCTCCTAAAACTGTCTGCGAAAAAGACATCAAAATCTACTGTTTCTGCATTTTCCAGAATTGTCACTGAAAAAGGGTGAGGTAAGAATATCGAGAACAATGATTTGAGAACCATTAGCAAAAACACCGCACATCCACAACTCAACTCATACTTTAGTTTAGCCCATTGCACTAACCAATGTTTTAAATCAATTGATCCTATCCCCCCTTGGCGTATTGTTCATATACCTTAATTTTCAAAACTGTCACAACAGTATGGTCTTCATCTGTACCAGTTGTCAGGTGAGCGCTTTAGGCCATCATGGCCCTCTTGTTGTTGTTTTCTTATTTTCAAGTAAGAGAGCTTTAGAAGAAACAATCATACTCTACTAAGACTTATTAATTTTTTGCTTTCCATAAATGATTTTTATCCCACCACTTTAGAGGGTGTGGCATATAGATTTGCCCTTGTCCGTCCGTCGTGTCCTGTCTGTCCGTCGGACTTTTGTGTCGAGCGTAACTAAAAAGTATAACTGCTAGAGTGATGAAACTTTATAAGCATATTCATCTGCATCGGGGCTTGTGCGCCTGGGCATTTTGGTGCAGTTTTCTTCCGACATCGGCGGAGTTATGGCCCTTTTTTAGCAAAAAATGACATTTTTAACTCATGTGTGACTCAAAAAGTATTACTGCTAGAGTGATGAGACTTTATAAACATATTAATCAGCATGTGCACTTGGGTATTTTGGTGAAGTTTTTTTCCAACATCAGGGGAGTTATAGCCCTTTTTTTAGCCAAAAATGACATTTTTGAACTTGTGTCGCTCGTAACTCAAAAAGTATTACTGCTAGAGTGATGAAATTAACTGGATGGGAGGGGGGAAGGCACTTTTTTGAAGACCCCACCACCCATATTGATGAATTAAGTACCGAACCCAGCACCCGTATTGATGATATTTCTTTAAACCCAATCATCTACCATTATGAATTTTTAGCTCACCTGAGCACAAATAGCTCATGGTGAGCTTTTGTGATCGCCCGTTGTCCGTCGTGAGTGCGTGTGTGCGTGCGTCGTCAACTTTTCATTCAAACAACATCTCCTAGACCGCTTGGCAGATTTTCACCAAACTTCACAGGAATGATCCTTGGGTGGACCTCTTTCAAAGTTATTCAAATCTTTCCGGTCTGCTGCTTATGTAGGTCACCAGAGCTAAAAATAGATTTAAAAAGTGAAAACTTTAAAAATCTATGAAACTGCAAGGCTCAGAGCTTTCATATTTGATATGTGGCATCCTCTAGTGGTTCTCTACTAAGATTGTTCAAATGATGCCCCTGGGGTCAAAACTGGCCACGCCTGAGGGGTCACATGGTTTATATAGACTTATATAGCAAAATGACTTTAAAAATCTTCTCCTCTGAAACTGCAATGCCTAGAGATTTCATATTTGGTATGAAACATCCTAAAGTGGTCCTCTACAAAGATTGTTCAAATTATGCCCCTGGTGTCAAAACTGGCCACACCCCGGGGGTCTCATGGTTTATATAAAATATATAGCAAAATGACTTTAAAAATCTTCTCCTCTGAAACCGCAAGGCCCAGAGGTTTCATATTTGGTATGTAACATCCTTTAGTGGTCCTTTGCAAAGTTTGTTCAAATTATGCCCCTGGAGTCAAAATGGGCCACGCGCCGGGAGTGACATGGTTTATATAGAATATATAGCAAAATGACTTTAAAACTCTTCTTCTCTGAAACCGCAACGCCTAGAGATTTCATATTTGGTATGAAACATCCTAAAGTGGTCCTCTACAAAGATTGTTCAAATTATGCCCCTGGGGTCAAAACTGGCCACACCCCGGGGGTCTCATGGTTTATATGAAATATATAGCAAAATGACTTTAAAAATCTTCTCCTCTGAAACCGCAAGGCCCAGAGGTTTCATATTTGGTATGTAACATCCTTTAGTGGTCCTTTGCAAAGTTTGTTCAAATTATGCCCCTGGAGTCAAAATGGGCCACGCGCCTGGAGTGACATGGTTTATATAGAATATATAGAAAAATGACTTTAAAAATCTTCTCCTCTGAAACCACAAGGCCCAGAGGTTTCATATTTGGTATGTAACATCCTATAGTGGTCCTCTACAAAGATTGTTCAAATTATGCCCCTGGGGTCAAAACTGACCATTTGGTATGTAACATCCTTTAGTGGTCCTTTACAAAGTTTGTTCAAATTATGCCCCTGGGGTCAAAACGGGCCACACCCCGGGGGTCACATGCTTTATATAGAATATATAGCAAAATGACTTTTAAAATCTCCTCCTCTGAAACCACAAGGCCCAGAGGTTTCATATTTGGTATGTAACATCCAATAGTGGTCCTCTACAAAGATTGTTCAAATTATGCCCCTGGGGTCAAAAGAGGCCACGCCCAGGGGGTCTCATGGTTTATATAAACTTATATAGCAAAATGTCTTAAAATCTTCTTCTCTGAAACTGTCTGGCCCACAGGTTTTTTATTTGGTATTTAACATCCTATAGTGGTACTCTACAAAGATTGTTCAAATTATGTCTCATGGGTCAAAACAGACCACACCCTATTGGTCACATGGTTAATATAGACTTAAATAGCAAAATGACTTTAAAATTCTTCTCTGAAACTGCAAGGCCTAGAGGTTTCATATTTGGTATCTAGCATTGTATAGTAGTCCTGTACAAAGAGTGTTCAAATTATGCCCCTGGGGTCAAAACTGGTCACGCCCAGGGCGGTCAAATGGTTTTTATATAGACTTAAATAGCAAAATGACTTTAAAAATTTTCTCCTCTGAAACAGCAAGGCCCACAGCTTTCCTGTATTTGTTACGTAACATTGCATAGTGGTCCTATCCATAGATTGTTCAAATTATGCCCCTGGGGTCAAATCTGGCCACCCCCAAGGGGTCACATGATTTATATAGACTTAAATAGCAAAATGACTTAAAATTCTTTACTTGAAACCGCAAGGCCCACAGCTTTCCTATATTTGGTACGTAACATTGCATAGTGGTCCTCTCCAAAGATTGTTCAAATTATGCCCCTGGGGTCAAATCTGGCAACCCCCCGAGGGGTCACATGGTTTATATAGACTTAAATAGCAAAATGACTTAAAAAATCTTAACCTGAAACCGCAAGGCCCAGAGGTTTGTTCAAGGTTGTTCAAGTTATGCCCCTGGGATAAAAATAAGCCACGCCTCGGGGATGCAAATTCCAGTTCGGTTACAAGGTCTCAGGTGAGCGTCCTAGGGCCCTCAGGGCCCTCTTGTTTATTCAATCTTGACCAAACTTGCACAGTTTGTGTATGACCATAAAATCTTTGACGGGTTCGATAATGGGCCCAATTGGACCAGGAACACCAGAGTTAGTGTCCCTTTTTTGGTCCCAAATACATCTATTCCTGAATAACTCACCTGGTTAAGGGAGGTAAATGAACTATTAGGAAGATAATTGCCAGCAATGTGTTATTTCCCTTTGTAGCTTCTATTTTAGATCAGCATCCTTACACATAGTAACCATTGATAGCCTGCTTCTGACCTATATTTTGGCAGTGTGTGCAGCAATACAATTGTCCACTGTATGTCTTGGCATCCAGTCAGGAAAAAGATTTAAATAATAATCAATAGCTAGAAGTCATGTTGTAAACAAGCAAACAGAATATAGGATTTTTATCATGTTATCATGTGATCTAGTACCTGAAAGGGTTATTATTTACTGTAGTGTTTGGACTGTTTAGTTAGTCACTTATTCAGTATCATTTAATCATGTAACTTTTGGACTGACTTTTACATTTGAGTTGGGATTTTAGAAATTCAAGTAATTATACCATGATTTTTGAAGCTGATTTATTATATCTCCTTAATTGAAAAATACTTCTACACTGTTTTACATTTTCTCCTCAATTGAGAAATATTTTTACACTATTTAGATTGCACCATGCTACTTGCTGCCTGTATGGTATATATAAGTAAGGGCTTGTAGTTTGTGGACTCTTTAGCTCACCTGAGCACGAAGTGCTCAAGGGTGGGCTATTGTGGTCAGTCTGTGTCCGGCGTAAGTCGTCCGTCGTCAACATTTTATTTCAAACAACTTCTTCTCTGAAATCACTGGGTGTATTTTAACCTAACTTGACAGGAATTATCCTGGGATGGTCCTTTACCAAATTCCTTCAATTTATTAAAATATATTGAAAACTCTGGCAACCGTGGCAACCAAAAGCTTAAAAACTGGAAAACTTAAAAAAAATCTTTTTGTCAGAAACCACTGGCTGGATTTTAAAATAGTTTTCACAGAAATGCTCCTTGGGTGACCCTCTACCAAATTCCTTC
Source organism: Congeria kusceri (assembly GCA_027627225.1). NCBI lineage: Eukaryota > Metazoa > Mollusca > Bivalvia > Myida > Dreissenidae > Congeria > Congeria kusceri. The sequence goes on from CM051035.1 coordinate 33,995,051, forward strand.
AAATCATTGTGATTCGTTAAAAAACATGGCCAGTAGGGGGTGGGGCAGTTTTCCTTACATAGCTAATTTGAAAACTTTAAAAATCTTCTTGTCTGAAACCACTGGCTGGATTTCAAAATAATTTCACAGAAATGTTCCTTAGGTGACCCTCTACCAAATTCATTGAAATAATTTTGATTCGTTAAAAAACATGGGGCGGGGCAGTTTTCCTTATATAACTATATTGAAAATTTTAAAAATCTTCTAGTTTGAAACCACTGGCTGGATTTCAAAATAATTTCACAGAAATGTTCCTTGGGTGACCCTCTACCAAATTTTACTTATATGGTTTTACTGAAAACTTTACAGATCTTCTCGTCTGAACCACTGACTGGATTTCAAAATAATTTCACAGAAATGTTCCTTGGGTGACCCTCTACCAAATTCCTTGAAATCATTTTGATTCATGAAAAAACATGGTCGCCAGGGGGTGCAGCAGTTTTCCTTATAATATGGCTATATTTAAAACTTTGAAAATCTTCTAGTCTAAAACCACTGGCTGGATTTCAAACTAATTTCACACAAATGTTCCTTTGGTGACCCTCTACCAAATTCCTTGTAAAGTGCATGCTATCAAAACAAAACACTGTTTTAACGAAAAAAAAAAAAATTATTGAAAAAAATAAAACAACAAAATATCTGACAAACATAATAAAAATGTTTTATGTTCTGGGCATTTTTTAGGGTAGGTGAGGTAAATGTTTATAAATGTAGCCTATAAGAACTCGGTTTAAATTGCTAAAGCTGTTGTTGATGTTGCTTATTTTTGAAGATTATTATAAATATTAAAATGTTGAAGGCTATGATGCTTACGATACTGTCATTTTGATGTTTTTGATGATGATGATGGTGATGATAATTATGATGACGATGATGATGATGTAGTTTTGATGAGGCATGAACATAAACAACAACCCAATATTAGAATTATATTTGAATATTAAAATTAAATATTCCCAATACTTCTGGTAATGAGATAATCTCCAGAAAATCACATCAGGGAGGAACTCAACAACCAGAGCAACTGTTTACTTTAATCTTATTTGACCTCTTATCCTATATACATGTTATGTCAGGGATTGTATAACTTTCTTCAACTGACCTATTTATCCTAATGTGGCCAATGAACTTAGCCTGTGGTTAAGCAGCTTCCTAGACAAATTTAATATTTATATGTCACTGACATTAATAAAGAGTTTGTTTTGAACGGTATTTGTCCACTACTGGTTGCATGATCAGATGGGACACCCTCCATATATGTTTCTGTCTGTATGTCTGTCTGTGCAATAAAATTTGGGTCCTGCAATAACTGAATAAATACAAAAGCTAGGTTCATAAAACTGTGTGTGGTTATAAAGGGCACTGGTAAGATATTGCATTTTAATTAATTGTTGTTGTTTTTTGCATCAGGAAAAAGTGTTGAAAATTGCACATAAGCAGGTATTATGCTAAAACTTTAATTTGTTGGGACTTCAGTGGATTAAAAAACAAGTCATAGAAAAAAGACAAATTGCAGTAGTTATGGCATCAAGTCTTCCAAATTTTGCATTATCATTTAATTAATTTACAGATGAAGTTATAACAAGTATCTAAGATAGCCATTTTTAACCAAATGAAAATGTGTGGTTATTAGATTTGAGTATGTCGTTGGGCATGTGGGCTGACAGACTTTTGGTTTCTGAACAATAACTTGAGAGTAAAAATTGCTATTGTAATAAAACTTCATACATAGATGCCTCGCTTGAGGTCGTATCTTGTGTGGTTGTGGTCAAGGGCACCATTACTAAAAATAAAATAAAAATGCTGTCTGTTTAATAACTTGAGTACAAACTGAGATACAGTGTATGGGGTGTGACCATTTAATCCAGGTCCAGCTAGCCCATTTCATTATAAAAATAGATATGGATAGGCTTGTTGACTTGTTTTAGAAGATAGACTTGCATAGCATTGGGCACAAAGACTAGTATAGCTCGCAAACATTAACCTAATACTCGTCACCTGTATTAGCACAAATTAGGCGCTCTAACTGTATTCTGTGTTTACATTCATTTTAGTCCGTGCTCGTGTTTCACAAGTTTAACGATACCGTGACAGTATTTTTGTTGGTACACCGCAAATCCTTATATCGCAATTCGCGGGGTCCATGGATCGCGATCGCGATATAGCCAGATCGCAATATAACTTTCCAGACCATTCATGTATATATACACTAGCCTATTTTCGCGATTGATTAAAATAAACATGGCTGCCAGAGGGCGGGACGGTTTTCCTTATATGGCTTTATTGAAATCTCAAACAATCTTCTTAAAAGTCATATGATGCTTTACATTCAGGTGAGCGACCTAGGGCCATCATATTATTATTATTTATGTTTATTAAGTTTAAACTGTTTTCAGTATTAAGATTTGACCTCGGTGTCATTGAATAACCGTAATTTGTTGTGTAAGTTGATATAACAACACCAGTGTTCCAGCCAAGATTTAAAAATGGCACTTTTGCGTGCGCTCTTTCTTTTGCAAGGTTATATATCAATATATGTGTATCATAAAAATGAAAATACATACATACTTTATATATTTTCTTTAGTTATAAAATAATTATATTTTTTGTTTAATATTTCCTTTTTTATGCATAATATATACTGTTTATTTACCTTGTATAATTATACTTAATAAATATGTACTAAGTAATTATATATCTTAAAGTTTTCGTTCTATATATAGACAAAACATAATAAATGGTTAATTTAATATATTATAATACAACATAGAATCATATGTTTGTGTGCCGTAATTATTTAATATGGGTGTAGGAAACCCCCGTAATTAATTAATATGGCTATAGGAAACCCCCGTAATTAATTAATTTGGGTCTAGGAAACCCCCGTAATTAATTAATATGGGTCTAGGAAACCCCCGTAATTAATATGGGTGTAGGAAACCCCCATCACACCATATTGATTAATTTTAGTGAAAGGGACAACAACCCATAATAATGACTTCTCTTCGAACCCCACCGTGCACAACAGTGAATAATCAAAATAATCACAACCCATAACTAACAAATTCGGAGGTCTTTCCTCCCCCACCCAGTTAATAATGGAATTGCTTTAACTAAAACTTTGAAACGAGGATATTGTTGCTGTTCTATTGCCACACAGTGACAATGTCGCGGGTACAACAGCAGACAATGGGTGACAATGTGGCCATCTTCTGCCTCCGGTCTCTGTCCACCTGTATGACAATGTGAGAAGACCATCCACAGATCAGCAGATATTCCACAGGTGACACCTGCACATCATATGCAGCTTTCAGTTTCAGATCAGGGTCGGTGAATGTGGAGATTAGCTCGTGGCGGGGATTGCTGGTGACGTAGATCTTGTCTCCGCTGTGGCTCCTGCACACTTCCATAGATCTTCTACAATATATAAATATCATAGGCAGCTGAGGGGTATAGTAAATATTGCACCCCTTGGAGACTGATGTCAACCCAGGCCAAAGGCTGAGGTTGACATTACTCTTCGAGCGGGGCAATATTTACTATACCCCTCAACATGCCTGTGATATTTTTTTATTATTCCGAACAAAAATAGTGTAATTCAAAGAACACACTAGTCGTTCATCGTAAACTAAAGGTTATTGTTGGAAAATCAAGCGCACATCAACATTTCTTTTTAGCGCCTACTGATATTAGCTTATACGAATTTCTCGGAAAACCCGAGTTGCTATTTTTAGGCCCACGCGCACGGTTTTAGTCACGCTCGAGGTCATACTATAAATAGATGGTAACGTGACTGCGTTATTACCACTATACTACGACACTTGACTCACCTCCATTTGGAGGCATTATGAGTCCGACGTAAAGAAGTCCGCGGAGGAATGGCGATTTTGTATAAATCCATATTATAATCATACTATATCATTATAAAGTAATTGTAAATATTTCATCTGATTAATATTGGTATTAACCTTGAGAATCCAATGAATCAAATTAATATTATGACTGACTTTGTAGTATGTACTTTCACTTTCGGTTTTAATCGAGCAGCATGGACGAATTGATAGAACGTGTGTCAAAGGAAATTGGGTTTGTAGATCCACTTAAAGAGTGTCAGACGGAATGTCTGAGGTATGTTTTGGACAAACGTGATATAATGGCTATTTTGCCCACTGGGTATGTAAAGAGTTTAATCTTTCAAGTGGCCCCATTTGCATTGAAAGCAAAATACAACAGAAAATCATCTGTGTGTCTAATATTGACTCCGTTAAATAGTATAATGATGGATCAAATAAACTCGATGAGGAAACAGAAATAAGCGCGTGCTGTTGGACTATAACTGTCGAAGTGGTCAGACCCCAGCCGAAGTTGAAGACAGTTTTGACGAGGAAGACGCGGATGCTCAAAGTATTGTTGATGTGCCTCTGGATGACATTATCAAAGGAAAATGTTTAAACATTGGTATATGCCCATCCAGAAGCACTTCTGAGCACTTCAAGTGGAACCTCTCTATTAAGTGCATTAGAAAGAGATGAAATTATTTCATGCATTGCAATAGATGAAGCACACATGATCCTTGAATGGTAAGTGCACGTGCACTAATTGTTTACATTCTAAATAGCTCCTCACAATTACAATCAGGGGTGTTCCCAGTGTTGTTTTTTTTGTAAGCTTGAGTTCTAGTGTTCGAACCACAAAAGGCAAGATCTCATTACCACTCAAAATAGACATCAGTACTGATTCTTACCCATGAAACAGACTTTAAAATGGATGGCTGTAAGGTTTGATATTTTTCCATAATTGTGCAGGAACAAGAATCTTAGACGACGGACCATTAAACACCTTTTCTCAGCTTGTCTCCAAGTGCACAGAAGTTTTTGGCAATATCACAGTTTTCAGAACCATTAACATCATCCTCAGATCAGCACCACCACCACTACCAGCACAACTTCCACCTCCACCATCTTCATTGTGATTTATTTTGTTAACTGTATACAATTCCAAAAGTAATTCTTATCATTTTTCAACATTATTGGTAAAAAAGCAAGAACACAACAATAGCATTTGAAACACATTTAATTTTTCTAATATATTCTAAACAAAAATACAGAGCAGCAAAACGAATACCTAATAACATCATAATATAATAATATAAGTTAACTTAATACAATAATAAAAATACAAGATTCACAACATCAATAATGTAAATAAAGGTTGGATGAAACAAGTTGAGGGTCTGCATCAGTGCCTAATTGGAAAATCAATGAAAAACTAAGAGAACATACTAAAACATGCATACTCTGTTAAATAGAAGGAATATTTTGACACTATTAGTATTATTATTCACAATTTTAAAATGTCAGCCACAATTAAGGTAAATGTAAAGCACAAATAACAATGACCCATTCACAATGTCTCAAGATTGTAAATTCTGAAAATGATCATCAGATTAGCTAAAAACCTGTAATTTAATAGCTAAGTTTTAAGACATCTATTTCTAAACATTGATTATTCCATAATAAACACTCAACAAAAGTTATTACAGCATCAGTTGAATTGGAAATTCCTGTATTTTTGTTATAGACAACACACCAAAAAGAAATTTTTGTCTTTTAATGATTTATAAGAATTATAGCTTGTAATATCAGCATTTTATACAAAAATAGTGGAAAAAATACCATAACACAGGAGAAATAAGTTGTTACTGCACTTTTCTTACCTTGGTGTGTTATAACTTTAACCAAGTATCAGTTATTTCTTGGAATAACAAGTATGAATGAACGCAACAATGTTTGTATTAAGGCAAATTCAGTAAAAAATGAAAAGAAACAATAATAACAAATAAGTTGATTATTTGTCAGTGGTCAAGACTTTCTTAAGTAAATAAAAAAAAACATCCACTGCATTTGTTTTAATGAAAATTGGTCCTATGGACATATAAATAAATTGATAGTTATTTCAAGTAACTGTACTCTCTTAGTGGATTTAAGTATGGTACTTAATTTTTATGCCCCCATGAATTATAGGAATTGCACTTGTCCTTATGCCCCGAAGCTTCTGTACTCAATTCCTCTTTAAAGGCTGGGTGGATTTGGTTCAAACTTTCACAGCTGAATAAACTAAATATGTAGATGATCGTAATGGACACAATTTTGATATAAACATGATAAGTGTATTATTTGCTGCGACAAAAAAAATTTTGGCAGAACTATTGTCAGTTTTTCCACAGACCAGGGTGCTGAGCCTCACCTCCGCCGGCTTGCTCTGCACGCCCTTCTGCGTCACACCGCTAACACGGATCAGAAAATGGCACTGGAACTGGAGGTCGTAGATCTCAAACCTTGGCACCTGCCAGATAAGAAACACTGTACATGTAACCCAGCTGAAAAAATCCCAAGCCATGATGGGAATCGAACCCGGGACCTCCCGGTTCCTAGGCAAACGCTCTACCGCGTCGCTATAAAAGCTAGCTCATATAGCAAGGCAGTATAAGTGTCCCTTATACATCACCCTACTACATACTCTCCCTCCATGTATGAAATTCTTCCACGAATTTCCTTCTGCCTTGACATCTGTGGGATGTCGTACAGACCACAGTGGATTATTTACGTTGGGCGCCAATGTAACCCAGCTGAATGTTTCGTTCTTACTGAACAGACCCCGAAGTTGGGCGCCAATGTAACCCAGCTGAAAAAATCCCAAGCCATGATGGGAATCGAACCCGGGACCTCCCGGTTCCTAGGCAAACGCTCTACCGCGTCGCTATAAAAGCTAGCTCATATAGCAAGGCAGTATAAGTGTCCCTTATACATCACCCTACTACATACATTATATTACAGGATAATCACGAGTTGAATAGTCATGGGCACTGTGCACATAGAAAGTGCACATACTAATGCCAGTTACTGACAACTGCCCTACTTGAATCAGAGGTAGGGGGAGAATGGCAGTAGAGATAATGTCATTTTCCTGACAGACAAAACATCCATCTGCAGTTCACCAGCTCACCTGACTGTGGATGGTGGGGCAGGGACCTAACCAAAATGTTTAAGACAAATTACACTGACATATACAGGTTAGTTTGCCACTTAACCTGACTGTCTGGGACATATTGAACACGTACGAATTACACTGACATATTCATGATAGAATATCAAATTCGCCAGCTCACCTGACTGTTGGGGGCACTCTGGTGGCACACTGTTCCCTTGCACCGGTATCATCTCACAGACTGGGGTGCGGAGCCTCACCTCCGTCGGCTTGCTCTGTACGCCCTTCCGTGTCACACCACTCACACGGATCAGAAAATTGCACTGGTACTGGAGGTCGTAGATCTCAAACTTTGGCACCTGCCGGATAAGAAACGTTGTATGTTATATTACAGGATAATCAAGTGCTGAATAGTCATGAAAGGTCCTATGTATCCAGTAATCGAAGCTGTCGGGTTTATGCGAATGTATTGGCGAATCAACATGATAACATATATACATGAACACAACATGGTAATATATGCGCATCGAACATATAACACACTCAGTTTCATTTGTCTGGCACATTAAACACTGTAAACTGACATTTACAAATTAAAATTTACTGTAAAAGAAAAAACACACAGGAATGTTTTAGTTATCAATCCATTTTTTATTTCCTTGTACATGAAAAAAAGATATGAGCAATTTTTGTTTTTTACAGTTTATCTATAATTACAAAATAATGGTAAAATATTTTATTTTGTTAAGTTTCATGACTTTTGCACTTTGAAATTATTTTAGTGCAAAATGTCAAGTTGATAAGACAAGTATTTTATTTGATATTTATAATATTTATAGTAGACAAGGCATTTTGTATATTTATTATCACTATCATTTATTCAATGTTAACATTCAAACATGATATGAGATATGTTACAACAGATATACATTTGCAATTGTATTTCTGAAAAAAATACATCTAAATAAGCCAAGGAGACGAATAAAAAAATTCTCTAAATAACATAGTTTTTATTGTCTTATCTAATTAATGTAATTTATTGTTAAACATTTTAACTAAATCAGTGACTCATTGATAGATTGAGGTATGGCGGGCGGATGATCTTTTATTAATAATAATAGTAACATAATACAAACATTACTCAGTATAACGTTAAGGGGGCGAAACTACCAAGGGAGAATTTAACTACTACTAACCAAGCCCAAGGTCGAAAATGGTTGGGAGCGAAACAACCTGATACCTCACATAGAGGCGTTTCTCCAAATATTCTTCAGAATTACATATAAATATTTGAAAACAAGCTACAATTAACGAATAAATAAACAATATCTGGAGTGCAGATCACACGTGATAGATAAATTCATATGTTTTCCTTTTTTACCTTTTTCACTCACGTGATCCTCATCTTCTTCACGCCATGTTTAAAGTAGTGCGTTCCCATCATCCTTAGCGTGGGTTTACACAGGTCAGTAAAGACCGGTGTGTACACAACGCGCTCGAGGTATATTATACAATTATTGACTAGGTAGCCAGTAAATATGATCTGATATTCACTGGTAGAAAATCATATTCACCTCGAGTGTGCCTCGGTGAATATGACATTCTACCAGTGAATATCAGATCAATTCACAGGCTTCGTAGTCAATAATTGTATGATGTTTTACACCTAGCTGTTATATGCCGGCCAAAATAGTAAAACTTAATTGTGATACAGTGAAATGCAATAACGACAATAAAACTGATCGTGGTTCTCGCAGAACTGCTCTGTTTTCTCAGTTCTTTGCCCCAGACATTGCTCTATGACGTCCCGCGTTGCTTCTGCAAACGGCCATTTCTCCATCTGTCCTTTTCCAAGCATGGGGTGGTCCTGGAACAACTGTCTGTAATGGTACACACTTTCACAATAGAATTTCGAACATTCTTCTCAATATACGAATATTTAATTAAATGCTATGCTGAGCAAGTAACGTCCTGCATTGTACTTTTCCGCAAATAAGATAACATTCAATTAATAACTATTTTAGATACCCGAGTTTTTCTAGTTGAAATGTGATATTCACATTTTAATAAGGCTTTTATGTTAATGCATGATTTCTCATTATGTAAATAGCTTTTTTGTGCGTACAAGTAATATAATCCATACAGCACAGCAAAAAAGAACAGGAAATTATATCTCCGTTTTCTGAAAAAATGAGTGCATTATTCATGCACTTTTTAAGTCTTTTTGGATCGTTCGTTTGTTCAGCCTAGTGTGAACTTGGAGTCTACGTTCTAATTCCTACATGGTGATTTTTGTTTCCAGAACACTGCCTACTAGTTAATAGACAATGAATGGCTGTGTGATTCCTCATACGCCGATAGCAATTGATTTCTGGAAGGTGAGGGAGTGTCCGCAGGTGAGGGTATTCCTGCTGACCCATCTTCATGCAGACCATATCGCAGGTGATTTTGAGTTCAAATGTTTGTTTGTGGCATTGATTAAAAATAAATTCTGCTGAGTCCTTTGTTAGATGTTCATAAAACACATATAAATGCGCAATCATTGATCATGAAAATTTTAATGTATTTTATGTACCTGAATGTATTTTTTTTTTCATCAGCATATATCTCCTCGTTGTAATATTGTTGTTGTTGTTTCCCCTAAGTAAAAACCCTCCTCCCGTTCACGATGCATTTGCTCTACACTTCTCATTTTAAGCTTGACATTTGGAAGAACAGGCAAGCTGTTCTACTCGCCCCAGCATCGGCGTCCGGGCTAGGTTAAAGTTGTTTGATGAGCTAGTTTTTCAGAAATTACTTTAGCGATTTGATTCAAACTTAACACATTTATTCCCCATATAAAAATGTACCCCAAGGCAACGTTTGGTAACTCAAGTTTGAAATTTGTCACAGTTACGTTCCTTTTTACACTTAGAAATTGTATATGAGCTATTTGGAAAGATTAAACTTTTTCGTTGAACTATAGTTTCTCACAAAAGGGTTGAGGGATTCAAACTATAAACATATTAAAATGGACCCATCACCCATGTTTTCTATCTCTAGTTTGAAATTTGTCAAACTTATGTGCAGGGGTGGGTCGAGTACTGAAGATCAGTACTTAAGTAAGTACTGAGTACTTGATAATTTCAAAGTACTTGAGTAAGTTCTGTGTACTCAATTTATTGCCTGTACTTAAGTAAGTACTGAGTACTACATAAAGTACCCTTGAGTACTTTTGAGTACAACATATTTTATAAATGATTCTAAGTTATAAATGATGGTCACAATTAAGATATGATACATGATTTTTATGTTGTTCAAATTGATGGCAGTGTTGGCATTTCGCTTTTACATCTACAACTGTTCCCTCAAGAATTACAAAGTGTTTCAACACTGTTGTTTTCGACATGACAACTACAGTAAACTAGTTTATAAATGAATTGAGACATCTTGAACAAGTTACTTTGTACAAGCCTAAGGGTGACAATTAGTGACTTCTATTTATCCAACTGAAATCTGCTAGTTTGTAAAGGTGTGAATGTACCGTTTCGCCCGAGCTTCGGGTTTGCAAGTATGGCTCACACAATTAAACAATAGAACGAATAATATAACTAATATGTATATATAATTTTCCTCAACCTACCTTGCTTTATGATTAGCTTATTGTAGACAAATGATTGGTATGGAACAGTAAATTAAATAGAATTAACTACTATTATTATACAATGACCCCGAGCATGACTTCCAGTCTGCTACGATATCCTGAGAGTGGTCTGGAAAATTGTATTGACCCCGAGTCTTTGTTATGAAACACTATATAATACTCCGGGTCTGGTACACAGGCCTGTATGGTGTTTATTACTATATGACTCCGTACCCTGGGTATGGAACCTATGAAAAGTGACTTGGAGTCTTGGTATGGAACTTTTATATTATCAATTACTAGCGACCCGAGCTATTGAGGGGTAGGAATCCTGCTAACATGGCCCATATGTCGCAAGAAGAGGATTGCCAGCCTCAGAGCGCCCGAAGTCCCTAGTCTTTAATCAATAATATAATTTTAATAACCTTCTATATTACTGTTGATGTTAACTTGGCGAAAACGTGGGCAGATCTGCTAGAATTTACCAACGCTCACGCATTTATACTACACGCACATCCGGGTAACTTAACTACCTATTTACTCATGCGTAATAAACACGGGCTTTATTACCTAACGCATGCGACTGTCCACACATTACTTTCTTTGAGAAATATTTGCCCTTAGGCGAAATCAGTGACTGTGTGTAATATAGATCAACAACTGGATGGGTAAATTTGTCACATGAATACCATATTTAATTTCTATTGTGAATCACGGACATCGGTTCCTACGGGCATTTGTTCCTGCGTTATGGTTGACAAAGGCGGAATTTGTTTCCTACCTGATTATTACACACCGGACACTCGTTCCTACATTATTTTGATAGCCCGGACAATCGTTTCTACATTATTTTGATAGCTCGGACATTCGTTCCTACATTATTTTGTCACCCCGGACATTCGTACATATTATCAAATGACTGTTAACAAATATGTGCTTAATATATTAGTCTGATTATCCTAATACAGAACATGTAGCTATATATACAACATGTTTAATTATCGATCGATATGATTGTTGTATTATGGTTCTCATGTTTAAGGGTAGCCAGTCTACTATGAGCCACAGGGCTTATCAGTATACATAGCCAGTGCACACGTCAGCGTGGCAGTTCAATTAAACCACTCTCGCTCTCTCTTGTTACTCACGTTCACCAAGTAGATTCATATAGTTGTGTTGTGTTAATAAATATAAGACTTATAACACAGACTTGTTATCAATTAACACTCCAACCAAACATGGTGTCAGAAATTTAACTCTGCAGACTATTTTGTGTTTACATTGTATTTTGTGGAATTATACATAAAATAAGATGGATCTAACAGGAATTCCAATTCCAAGGATGAACTGGGACAGTGCAAATCTCCTGGAGGAATTTAAAAAGTTCCGCCAACATGTTGAACTCATTCTACAGGGAGCATTAGCAGAAAAGGAGGAGAGCGTAAAAGTGACTTATGTTTTGCTTTGGGTCGGTGAGAAAGGCCGCGAAATATTCAACACACTTCCACTTACAGATGAGACAAGAAAATCAACCCAAGCGATATTTGAGGCATTTCATACGCACGTACAGCCGAGATCCAATCCAGTCTTCAACAGATATAAGTTTCACAATGAAAAACAAGAGAATTCCACAGCAGAAGCATTCATTACCAGGCTCAAAACATTAGCATTGGATTGTGCATATGGAGCGGAATATAGAGACGATTTAATAAGAGACCAAATAGTGTTTGGGATTAAGTCTGAAAAAATCCGAGAGAAGCTCATCACTGAAGGTGACAAACTAACATTGCGAAAAGCCATTGAGATCTGCCAATCCTACGAATATGCACAGAAACAGCTGACAGAAATGAAGACAGAAAAATCAACTGACTACGTTAAATTCAAACACATGTCAAACAAACAGAAGCCACGTCCATCAGCAAAATCGGAGTCAGCCAGCCAGCAAACAGCATCCAGACATGGTCGTTCCAGACCATCACCCCATAACGCCAAATCTTCGAGACTGCATCCTCAACAGGAGAGGACATGTTCAAACTGCGCCACCATACACCGAAAAGGACAATGCCCTGCCCATGGCAAACAGTGCCACCTCTGCAAGAAGTGGAACCACTTCGCATCCGCATGCAGGTCGAGGAACGTCAACGACATTAACAGTGCCGATCGAAGTGATGGTGTGCAAAATGATGATGTGTTTTGTGATAGTGTTTTTGTGGATAGTATTGAATCCAAAATAGTTAATGGCCAAGTTTTTGCAGAAATTGGGGTAGGTCCAAAACGACAAATCATCAAGTTTAAGATTGACACTGGATCTCAGGTAAATATCTTGCCATTTTCTGACTATCAAAGCATTGGTACCAAGGGAACCCTCAAAAGCTCAAATCTCCGGTTATCAACATACAATGGCACCCCATTAAAGACTGAAGGCACCATTGACTTACAATGCATACACGCACGTACTGGTCATTCTGAAAATGTTGAATTCCACATAGTGCATACAAAGTCACAGCCTTTGCTCAGTTTACAAACATCCGTCACTTTTGGCCTTATTCAGCTATCTTTCTCAGTGGAATCCCAGACCTCGGACAGTCAAATGACAAAAGAGACTGTTGTACGGGACTTTCCAAAGCTTTTTCAGGGAATAGGTAACATGCAGGGTGAGTGCAGCATTCATTTAAAGCCCGGCGGTAAGCCTGTTGTTCACCCCCCTCGTAGAATACCTGTTGCACTGCAGGACAGATGCAAAGCCGAACTGGCCAAAATGGAGAGATTAGGGGTCATCACAAAGGTCAATGAACCTACTGAATGGGTGAATTCCATGGTTCTTGTAGAAAAAGGCCAAGGCAATTTACGAGTTTGTTTGGATCCCACGGACCTAAATAAATGTATACAGCGTCCACATTACCCTATGAGGTCACTTGACGATATTTTGCCATCCCTTAATGGAGCAAAATACTTCACAAAACTTGATGCCAGATCAGGTTACTGGGCTGTTAAACTCAGTGAAGAGTCGTCATATTTGACATGTTTCAGCACGATATTTGGGAGATATCGTTATCTGAGGTTACCATTTGGTCTATGCTTGAGTGGAGACGAATTCATCAGACGAATGGACCAATGTTTTGAAGGCCTTAATGGTGTGGTCACAATTGTCGATGATATCCTTGTCTATGGTCGAACCAGACAGGAGCATGACAGCAACCTTAAAGCCGTGCTTGACAGGGCGCTCGTCCAAGGTATTATCCTCAACGAGGACAAGATTGAGGTTGGCCTGACCGAAGTTAAGTATTTTGGTCACCTGCTGACTGCAGAAGGTCTCAGGCCGGATCCAGCAAAGGTCGCTGCGATTAAGGACATGCCACCTCCAAACAACAAAAATGAGTTGCAAACTATATTAGGAATGGTCAACTATTTGTCTCGGTTTGCACCAAATTTATCACAGGTTACCAACCCCCTAAGGCAGCTGCTAGCAAAAGACACTGAGTTCATGTGGGCTAAGCCACAAATAGACGCATTTAACAAGGTCAAAGACATTTTGACACAACCAGGTCAGGCACTAGGCTACTTTGATTCAAAAAAGCCACTCACTTTGCAGACAGACAGTTCAAGGACAGGTCTTGGAGCTACGCTATTGCAGGATGGTAAGCCCATAGCGTATGCTAGCAAGTCACTTACAGACAGTCAAAAGAATTATGCCATGATTGAGCTAGAATGCTTAGGAATCCTTTTTGGGCTAAAGCGTTACCACCAATGGGTTTATGGCAGAAAGGTCACAGTTGAAACGGATCATTTACCGCTGGTTTCAATTTTCAAGAAGCATTTGCATGCAGCACCAGCAAGGTTACAGCGCATGTTACTGCACATGCAGCCATATGACATTGACGTCGGACACCGCCCAGGCAAGGACATTCCTGTTCCAGACACGTTGTCTCGGAAACCGTTAAATGAGACAGGCCCTGACCTATCAGACCAAGCAGACGTCCAGGTCAATATGGTTATGACCAGTTTGCCTGTACATAGCAAGAAAATGCAGGAAATAAGGGAACAAACTGAGAAAGATAACAGACTTTCAGTTCTCAAACAAACAATTATTTCTGGTTGGCCTAACACAAAAAAGGCATGTCCATCTAAAATCTCAGATTTCTGGAATTATCGGGACGAACTAACAGTTGTAGAGGGAATAATCATGAAGGGTTGCAAACTTGTTATCCCAAAGTCACTACAACCCAGAATGCTTGAAATCATTCATGCAGGTCACATGGGAGTGGAGAAGTGTCTACGTAGAGCTAGAGATATCATGTTCTGGCCAAATATCTCAGCGGAAATCACACAGTTAGTGCTCAATTGCCCAATTTGTTTGGAGCACAGAAGTTCAAACATCAAAGAACCACTCCAACCCCATGAAATCCCCCTCTACCCTTGGCAGGCTGTTGGCACTGATGTATTTACATTTAATGGTCAAAACTACCTTGTAGCCTGTGACTATTACTCAAATTACTTTGAACTAGGCAAATTAAACAGCACCAATAGTTCAAGTGTCATTAAACATCTTCAATCTTGGTTTTCACGCCATGGCATCCCAGAGAAATTAATCTCTGATGGCGCCAGCTATTACAGTTCCCAGGAGTTTCAAAATTTCCTGGCTGAATGGGACATCAATCATGTTCAGTCATCACCCCACTACCCGAGGTCAAATGGCTTGGCAGAATCTTGTGTGAAAAGAGCTAAAACTCTTTTGTTAAAGGCAAGAGAAAGTGGTCAAGATATACAGGTTGCACTATTAGAATACCGTGCAACACCATTGAATTCAGGTTATTCTCCAGCAGAATTACTTATGGGGAGGAAAATAAGGTCATTCTTACCAGTCACATCCGACAAACTAGTACCTTGCAACATCAATCATCAAAAAGTTAGAGATCAATTTAAGATTCAGAAAGAAAAACAGAAGATTAATTATGACAAGCACTCAAAACTATTAGAGCCATTAAACAATGGTCAGTCTGTTAGGTTTCAGCAATCAGAGAAAGGTTCATGGAAACCAGCTGTTGTAACACAGGTACACAATGACAGGTCCTACACTGTTCGGACACCTGATGGTGTTTCTTACAGGCGTAATCGACACCACCTCATGAAAACCAATGAATATTTTCCTGAGGTACCAAACTTTGATTTTCAGACTCCGGCTGAGGAAACAATGAACAATGAAAGCAATGGTTTCCTTCCTTTGAACTCTGAGCCATTGAACTGGCAAGCAAGCCAATTACAACAACCATCCCCAGTCGCTGCAAAAACAAAGCCACCTTTGATCAGCGGAAATGATCCGCCAGTTTACACTACACGATACGGTCGCCAGGTGAAGCCTAGACAGATAATGGACATTTGATAAACTGTTTCAGTTTACATCAAGTCTGCGATTTACGATTAACAGTGTATGAGTGACAGTTAGCGTAAACAGCTTTACTACAGCAGCAGTGGTTAGAGCTGAGATTTTTGTAATCGATGGTCAGATTAATTATTTATCAGTTAATAGTGATAGAAATTGCCAGACACTACTTAAATCATTATAAGTATCAGAGAGGCATTTTAAGCATTTTCAATAGTTCTTGAATATGCATAAAACTATATTGTATACACTAATTTATGTTTATTACATATTGAAACTAATTTAAAAAAAAGGAGATGTTGTATTATAGTTCTCATGTTTAAGGGTAGCCAGTCTACTATGAGCCACAGGGCTTATCAGTATACATAGCCAGTGCACACGTCAGCGTGGCAGTTCAATTAAACCACTCTCGCTCTCTCTTGTTACTCACGTTCACCAAGTAGATTCATATAGTTGTGTTGTGTTAATAAATATAAGACTTATAACACAGACTTGTTATCAATTAACACTCCAACCAAACAATGATTATATGTAGATGTAAATAATTACAATGTTTGTGCTTGTTGGTGCGCGGGTGTTCCTTCTGTGTGTGTTATGCATTATATATATATATAACATATACAATAATGACATACCGACTACATACGCTGTTCTTATGTTTATTTTTATTCCAATATCTGCATGATGGCTTACTATTGGCGATAATTATATACAAATGACCGTCGTTTCATATTAATTATTACATGGGAACGAATGTCCGGGTAGAATTGTATATACAGGTAGTACGCAGTCCAGTGCATGTCCTTAGGGCAGTTTTATTAATCCTTTAAGTGACGCAATTATACACTATCAATACTGGATATAAGATAACTTGGTTGAATTTTATAGTATTTGAATATATTTCATATTAAAAGTTTATTAAAGTGTGAAAGTAAATGAAGTGTCACAATTCTATGGACACTATCAATACTGGATATATGATAACTTGGTTGAATTTTTTTTTTATTTAAATTTATTGTAATTTAAAATTTGACTAAAGTGTTAAAGTACTCGATCATAGAGTACTCATTAAATACTAATAAGTACTGACGATTTTACTGCAGTACTCAAGTAAGAACGCGTACTTGTACTTATTATTTAAGATGAGTACTGAGTAGTGATGAGCACTGGAAAATCAGTAATAAAGTAAGAACGAGTACAAGTACGAGTAGGAGTGGTACGAGTAGAGTAGCACATCCCTGCAAATGGGCCTTTTTACACTTAGATAGTTTACATTGAGAGCTATTTAAAAAGGTTAAAGATTTTCGGTGAGCTAGTATCTCAGATATTAAAATGGACCCATAAACCAAGTTTAGTAACTCTAGTTTTGAAATTTTTCAAAATGATGGGCTTTTTTAAAATAAGAAACTTTACATTCAAAGCGGATGGAGGGAGGGCAGCGTCAACTTTTGGTTTCCACTCTCTTACATGTTTATTGAATGTACTCCGCAGGTCTGACTTCGTCATGGTCCAACCATCCAATTTACTGCTCAAAAATCACGAAGAAGCTGCTGATACATCAGCGTGGTGTTAATTCAAAACTTATACATGCCCTGCAAGTATGTGGTGATTATCCAAAGATGTACAGTTGCAGAAAAATGTATTTTTTTATATAAATATCTACAGTTTCTTAAGGCCTGGCCAACATTAAAGTATAAATGTAGGTGATAATTTTATCTGCATGTTCGTAACGTTAGTCATACAAATTAAAACATTACTGAAAACTGCTTAAATAGTTTATTTAAAATATGTCATGGACTATTATAGGAAATAATGTTCCCAAAACATTACAAAATATATTGTATATTCTTTATTTTATGACCCTGTTAACTTGTCTGACCTATGTAGTTTGTTTAGATTGGATGTGCAAAGATTATGTTCCTTGATCTTGCACACCAGGAGAATATGACAGTTACGGCCATTGATGCTAAACACTGTCCGGGAGCTGTGATGTTCTTACTGGAGGGCTACTTTGGCACCATTCTTTACACTGGGGACTTCCGCTTCTCACCTGATATGTGCACGGACAACACCCTTGCAAAGCTCTATGGTATACTTTTCTGCCTTTTTTACTATGGTTGCTTATAAAAGTAACGTTCCCTAACAATATTTCTTAAATTCACACAAATTTATCATACTGACTATTTCAATTGGCTTATATGCTCATCTTTATCAAATTATTATTATTATTAATATTTCAAGAAATAATGAAAGCTTCAAGTAATATTTCCATAGTTTGCTATATGCACCGCAGTTTCATATGCCTACGATAATCCGACAGAAATATTATTTTAATGAAATTCTGCTGTACTTAAAATTTGAATAGGCAGCGCACAACAAGGAGAGGAGTAAAAACTACAAGAAGTATCATTGAATTTTTTTTATCATCTTTACAATATTTAATAGATTTCCACAAAATTCGTTTATCAAAATGTTTTTTTACTGGTATTCTAGCATATAATAGCTGAAAGCTTAAATAGCCAATGACAACATGCATTTCATATTTCCTTTTGAAATGATGCATATTTTCAAACCATATTCAGGGGAGAAAATATACGGTTGATTTCAAAATAACAGGACATTTTCAAAATGACAAAAACATGGCTTTTGTTCTTTTTGCCAAAGAAGTTGAATTGTGCCATTTATTTCAGAAAAAGTTGATGTCTTATACTTAGACAACACATACTGCTCACCGGAGTGCAGGTTCCCAACCAGAGAGCAAGCAGCGGCAGAAATCTTCAATATAATCGAGTCACATCGAGGACACGATATTCTCATACATATGAGAAACTTGGGGAAGGAAGACCTTTTGGAGAATATTGCACGGAAATTTAATGAAAGGATTTATGTTCCTCCTTCGTTTTACAAGAAATTGGAAATTATCGGAGCCATTGACGTGTTTGATTATGAAGATAAGGACCTTCGAATCCGGGTTGTTCCATTCGATAGCAAACGTTCTTTTGAGCAGAAGAACATGATCAGACCATTTATAGAGATTAAACCAACTGCATTGTATGCGGGAAAAGATGCTAGACAGGCTAAAAATGTGTATATCGTGAAATATTCAGACCACAGTTCATATTGTGAGTTACTTGAGTTTGTGAAATTTTTACGACCTGAAAAGATTATTCCAATTGTGAAAGGACCAAGGGTTGATAAGTCGTGCTTCAATGAGCACTTACGTGAGAAACGAAACGACCCTGTGGAAGTGCCCTCGTCTGTACGCTCATTTATGAATAAGCCATGTTCTAGAGCAGCAGTGGTCAAAGGAAGGCGTTGCCAAAGAAGACCAAAACAGAGGCCCAGCAAGTGGCATCCCAAAAGCACCAGAGGTGTTCATTATGAAAGTCCAGATGAGCAAAATGATGAGATTGCTGAACAAGATTGCAGTGGACAGTCAAAAAAAAGATGTACAAGGCAGTGAAGATGATTTAGTCACACACATAGCTGAACCCACGATGAACATTCTGGGAAACTGTGCATTTGCACTAGAACAATTAAATGACAAGACATTTCAAAACAATGATATAGCAAATGTATTGACATCCGACCTAAACACAGCTGTGAATAACCTGAAGAATGATCACAATTGGACAAAGCAACCTTAGCCTGCGCTGGCAGATTGTCTAATGGAGTCAACACAAGGTTTTGAAATTCTTAAAAAATCCACAATGTTTGAAAATATAAAGTCACTACACCAAGTACAAGAACAACACAGACTAGAAAGATAAAAAATACTCGAGCAAATAACATCATAAAATTGAGTGAAGCTGATTTAGAAGTGTTTCAAGAAAATATGGAGACACTGGACAGACATCAAGAAGCATCCTATATAAAAGACACGGGTGACATTAATCAAGTTATGGAATTAAAAACATATGCTGGGAAGAAAACGTCTGAGGTACCGAATACCCAATCTAAACTTTCCAACAATGAGCTCTTAAAACAGACAAAAAGTGACCGTCAAATGGAGGTAATAGTTATTGATTTAGACCACTCAGATGACAATGATATGAATGTGATAGTTATTGATTGAGACCACTCAGAATCTGTTTTAAATGAAACAGACACGAACTAATGTGCTTTGGAACCATGGAATGTCAAACAATATATATATATATATGCAATAGTGGTTTAAGCAAGTTAACATATCCAAGCGTGTCCCAAAATATGCCAGTAAATATAATAAAAAGAAAAATACTCAAAGCAGTGAGAAAAAGATCCTGAGGAAAGTGTCAGTGTAACACCAGTAACAGGTAATATGAGACCAAAGCTGAGGAATATTCCAACAAACACAACTTGATTCGTGCGTACGTAAACCGGTTTAAACCCTGAATGCTTTGCATTGACCGTTCCAAGGCGGTGACCCCAGTTTTATCCATGTGCGTTTTGTGTTTGTTATGTGTTTTTGTGATGTGCTGTGTAATTTTTTGGCAATTGGTCACGTGCCATAAATAAAGAACCTCGGGCTGCTAAAAAGAGTTCTCGCCTGCTGTCGCAACTGGAGTTTCGCTTTGTTTATAATTGATAACAAAGTGCATTGGAAGTGAATCAACTGTTTATGGTTTTAAGAGAGCTACCGAAGGTATAGAACATAAATATTACATTGAACATGAGACCAGATCAACAGAAGTTGTGATTCTTAACGTTTCCTAGTCTATTGTCCAGGAAAACAAGAACGGACAAGAAACCAAATGACGTATGCAAAGGAAAGGAGGCCGAGTCTAAAGACGTATTAGTCGCTACACATTCAGAGGCTAGTCAGGACAAAACTAGTGAAACTCTTCATCATTCTAATAATCATAATACACATCATAAAGTAGGAATTTATACAACTCAAAGCAAGGAAACGTGTTTAAGGTAGATATTGGTGGTAGTACGTGATGATGAAGGAACAATATAATTGTACAGTTAGTCGTTTAGCATCAGATAAGTGTCATATTTACAAATAACAAGAGTGATTTTCGAATTAGTCGTTGTCGCTGTGAGATTGAGACTGTAATAAAACATCTTGGAAAGAAAAGGATCCACGTTTGATTTTATAATTTAGTGGACATGTATATAAAATACATGATGAATTTTTGTTTAATTGCTAGTTTTGTTACAGTACCATTGTGGACAGTTATTGTGAATGATACATTTTATGGTGTATGTTTTCACATTGAGCTAAATTAATTACAGAGGTTTTGTTTTTAGCTCACCTAAGCACAAAGTGCTTATAGTGAGCTTTTGTGATCGCCCGTTGTCCGTCGTGCGTGCGTGCATGCGTGCGTGCGCCGTCAACGTTTAATTTAAACAACATCGCCTCCTAAACCGCTTGGCAGATTTTCACCAAACTAAACAGGAATGATCCTTGGGTGGACCTTTTTCAAAGTTTTTCAAATCTTTCCGGTCCGCTGCATATGTAGGCCACCAGAGCTAAAAATATATTTAAAAAGCGAAAACTTTAAAAATCAACTCCTATGAAACCGCAAGGCTCAGAGCTCTGATATTCGATATGTGACATTCTCTAGTGGTCCTCTGCAAAGATTGCTCAAATTATGCCCCTGGGGTCAAAACTGGCCATGCCCCGGGGGTCTCATGGTTTATATAGAATATATAGCAAAATGACTTTTAAAATCTTCTCCTCTGAAATTGCAAGGCCCAGAGGTTTCATATTTGGTATGTAACATCCTTTAGTGGTCCTTTACAAAGTTTGTTCAAATTATTCCCCTAGGGTCAAAACGGGCCACACCCCGGGGGTCACATGGTTTATATAGAATATATAGCAAAATGACTTTTAAAGTCTCCTCCTCTGAAACCACAAGGCCCAGAGGTTTCATATTTGATATGTAACATCCTATAGTGGTCCTCTACAAAGATTGTTCAAATTATGCCCCTGGGGTCAAAACTGACCACGCTCAGGGGGTCACATGGGTTATATAAACTTATATAGCAAAATGTCTTAAAATCTTCTCTGAAACCGCAAGGCCCAGATGTTTTGTAGTTGGTATTTAACATCCTATAGTGGTACTCTACAAAGATTGTTCAAATTATGCCCCATGGTCATTGGTCACATGGTTAATATAGACTTAAATAGCAAAATGACTTTAAAAGTTCTTCTCCTCTGAAACCGCAAGGCCTAACGGTTTCATATTTGGTATGTAACATTGTATAGTGGTCCGCTACAAAGAGTGTTCACATTATGCCCATGGGGTCAAAACTGGTCTCGCCCGGGGGGGGGGGGGGGGGGGGCAAATGGTTTATTTAGACTTAAATAGCAAAATGACTTTAAAACTGTTCTCCTCTGAAATGGCAAGGCCCACAGCTTTCCTATATTTGTTACCTAACATTGCATAGTGATCCTCTCCAAAGATTGTTCAAATTACGCCCCTGGGGTCTAATCTGGCCATCCCCCGAGGGGTCACATGGTTTATATAGACTTAAATAGCAAAATGACTTAAAAATCTTTACCTGAAACCGCAAGGCCCACAGCTATCCTATATTTGGTATGTAACATTGCATAGTGGCCCTCTCCAAAGATTGTTCAAATTATGCCCCTGGGGTCAAATCTGGCCACCCCCCGAAGGGTCACATGGTTTATATAGACTTAAATAGCAAAATGACCTAAAACATATTTAATTGAAACCGCAAGGCCCAGAGGTTTGTTCAAGGTATGTTCAATTTATGCCCCTGGGATAAAAATAAGCCACGCCTCGGAGATGCAAATTCCATTTGGGTTACAAAGTCTCAGGTTAGCGTCCTAGGACCCTCAGGGCCTTCTTATCTATATAGGCTTAAATCGCAAAAAAAAATACTGCAAAAATCTTCCGCTCTGAAACCGCAAAGCCAAGTTGTTTCATATTTGGTATGTGGCATACTCTAGTGGTCCTCTACCAAGATTATTCAAATGATGCCGCTGGGGTCAAAACTGGCCACGCCCCGGGGGTTTATATAGACTTAAGTAGCTAAATGACATCTCTGAAACCGTAAGGCCCAGAGGTTTGGTATTTGGTTGGTAACATTGAATAGGGGTCCTCTCCAAATATTGTTCAAATGATTACCTGGTGTCAAAACTTGCCACTCCAGGGGGTCACATTGTTTATATGGACTTAAAAAGCAAAATTGCTTCAAAAAATCTTCTCTTCTGAAACTGCAAGGCACAGTGGTTTCATATTTGGTATGTGGCATCATCTAGTGGTCCTCTACAAAGATTGTTCAAATGATGCCCCTGGGGTCAAAACTGGCCACGCCCCTGGGGTCACATATTTTATATGGACTTAAATAGCAAAATTACTGCAAAAATCTCCTCTGAAACACTGAGGCCCAGCGGTTTTATATTTAGTATGTAACATTGTATAGTGGTCCTCTTCAAAGAACTGGCCACGCCCCGGGGTCACATTGTTTATATAGACTTAAATAACAAAATTATTTTAAAAATCTTCTCTGAAACACTGAGGCCCAGTGGTTTTATAATTGGTATGTAACATTTTATAGTGGTCCTCTACAAAGATTGTTCAAATGATGGCCATGGGGTCAAAACTGGCCACGCCCAGGGGGTCAATAGTTGATATAGGCTT
Source organism: Congeria kusceri (assembly GCA_027627225.1). Classification (NCBI taxonomy): domain Eukaryota; kingdom Metazoa; phylum Mollusca; class Bivalvia; order Myida; family Dreissenidae; genus Congeria; species Congeria kusceri. Next base: position 34,018,677 of record CM051035.1, read on the forward strand.
AAATAACAAAATGACTAAAAATCTTCAATGAAACACTGAGGCCAAGAGGTTTTATATTTGGTATGTAAAATTGTATAGTGGTCCTCTACAAAGATTGTTCAAATGATAATCCCGGGGTCAAAAATGGCCAAGCCCAGGGGGTCAATAGTTCATATAGTCTTAAATAACAAAATTACTTCAAAAGTATTCTCCCCTGAAACTGCAAGGCCCAGTGGTTTAGTATTTGGTATGTAACATTGTTGTATTGTGGTCCTCTACAAAGATTGTTCAAATTACGCTCCTGGGGTCAAAACTGGCCACGTGCCTGTGGTCACATGGTTTATGCAGACTTAAATAGCAAAATGACTTTAAAAATCTTCTCCTCTGAAACCGCAATGTCTTAAGGTTTCATATTTTGTATGTAACATTGTAAAGTGATCCTCTACAAAGATTATTTAAATTATGCCCCTGGGATCAAACCTGGTCACACCCTGGGGTTCACATGGTTTATTTCGACTTACATGGCAAGTGGCTTTAAAAATCTTCTCCTCTGAAACTGCAAAACCCAGGGGTTTAATATTTTGTATGTAACATTGTATAGTGGTCCTCTAAAAAGATTGTTCAAATAATGTCCCTGGGGTAAAAAGTTGCCACGCCCCAGTGGTCACATAATTAATATAGATTTAGATAGGAAAATGACTAAAATCTTCTTCTCTGAATCTGCAAGGCCCAGAGGTTTTGTATTTGGTATGTAACGTTGTATAGTGATCCTCTACAAGGATTGTTCAAATTATGCCCCTGAGGTCAAACCTGGCCACGCCCTGGGGGTCACATGGTTTCTATAGACTTATATATGGCAAGTGGACTTTACAATTTTCTCCTCTGAAACTGCAAGGCCCAAAGCTTTTTCATTTGGTATGTAACATTGTATAGTGGTCCTCTACACAGAATGTTCAAATTATGCCCCTTGGGTAAAAAGAGGCCACACCTTGGGGGTCACGTGTTTTGTTAAGACTTAGATGACAAAATGCCATTAAAAAGTTTATTCTCTGAAACCTTAAGGCCCAGAGGTTTTGTAATTGGTATGTAACATCTCATATTGGTCTTCTGCAAAGATTGTTCAAGTTATGCCACTGGGGTCAAACCATGCCACGCCCCGGATTCACATGGTTTGTATAGACTTATATGGAAAGTGGACTTTACAAATCTTCTCTGAAACTGCAAGGCCCAGAGGTTTCATATTTGGTATGTAACATTGTTTAGTGGTCCTCTACAAATATTGTTCAAATTATGCCTCTGGGGTAGAAAGTGGACATGCCCTGTGGGTCACATGGTTTATATAGACTATTAAAATCTTCTCCTGAAACTGCAAGGCCCAGATCTTTATTCTCATGTAAGTGGTTTAGTGCAATTTGGCCCTCTTATTATAAGCCATTATGAAGCCTTAAACTCAGGTGAGAGACCTAGTGCCACCGTGGCCCTCTTGTTTATTGTGTTTTTTCCCGTTGTCGGAAAATGAAAGTGTTTTATCTAAATACATGCTCTGTAATGTACCGTTCTTGATTTAGGATAATGTTGCATATTATTAAGAATTTTGTAAAGTGTGTGCATGTTCTATACACATTATCATTATGTATAAGTTGAAATCTGTGAAATGGAAATAAGTTTATCGGCAATGTCTAAATATATTCTGGACATATTTTGTATCAGTGTTAACATGTCTCTCAAGTGTAGCTATGTTTGTTGTTGTCACTTTTTATAAATTTCATATATTAAGAGGGCTTTTTGAAAAAAAAGGATTTTAAATTGCTTACCATAGTTGGCATGAATCCTTTTTTATCTTTAAACGACATCCGTATCATATGAAGCTAGTAAAATACAACTGGCTATTACCTTCTTAAATAATTGTCTTGTGAACCACAGAAAGTAATTTTTTAAACTTAAATGAATCAATAAAATCATAAATAAATATACAATTTAATATCAATATATGCTTGTATTAATGTGTTAAGTACAATACATATCGTATGTTTAGTCTTGATTGTAATTAGCAATTACATGTATAACGACTTAACATTTCACAACAAGCAAAATGTAAATGGTCTATGAATTTCAATTCTTAACAAGTTCTCTGACACAAAATTAACTAACTCTGAAGACGAGGATATTGTCGCTGTTCCATTGCCTCACATTGACAGTGTCGCGAGTACAGTAGACGGACAACGGATGACTCAGTCCATCACCCTGCGTAGCGAGGGTGGCCAGCTTCTGCCTCCCATCGCTGTGCACCTGTATGACAGTGTGAGAAGACCATCCACAGACCAGCAGATATTCCCCAGGTGACACCTGCACATCATACGCAGCCTTCAGATCTGGGTCGGTGAATGTGGAGATTAGTGTCCCATCCCTGTCTAGTGTGAGGAGCTCGTTGTGAGGATTGTTGGTGACGTAGACCTTGTCTCCGCTGTGACTCACTGCACACTTCCATACTACTGTATTAATATATAGGTATGTCTTTATTAATATAAAGGTATGAAATGCAGATATATATGCAAAATATATTGTATGTATTGCTTAATTTAAAACATGTGAAAAATAAATTATTTAACAAAGAAGTTCAAATGTTTCTTTATGTGCTGTATATCTATGTTATTTCTTCAATGAGACCCACGTGAAAGGTTCAAACAGGGAATAAGTTTCTATCATAACATATGATGGCAAATAATGTAAAATTCTTAATTTTTATTAACAATAATTTATTGGCGTCTTTGTCACCATAATTATATTTAGTAAGCAGTTTGGTGAGCTTCTGTTAAAATAATATACACTGAAGCTAAAGTATAACATACCTGTATTTCTCACTGTATTCTCTTCATACACTTTCTTAACCAGGCTCCCAGTAAGCGTGTATCGGTACAGTGCACTGCCGGATGTGACGTATAGGTCGCCCTGGTGGTGGGCGATGCCAATGCATTCATGGGACATGATACACTTGTCCTTCACCAGCTGTCCGTCAGTGATGGAGATGAACTGGACGTGACGATATTCGTCATCGTTCACAGTCACTGCCACCTTAGTTGCAGAAACCTGGCAAATGTTCCATGGTTTACCATCTATATCGCAGTGGCTGACCACTTGAAAGTGCTGGTCCAAAAGCTTCACCTTATAGTTACTTTCATCTACGACAAGTATCTCCCCAGCAGGGAGCTGACATATGTTGTATATAGAGCAAGACCACGTATCACTTGCTATTTTCCGGTTATGTTCTGTCTTCACCTGCACTGATAGAGCTTTCTCTTAAATGAACAAGATTTCTGAAGCTGTTGCTGACATTGTTCGTAAGCTATAAGGTTAAGTTCCTTGTTTTTCTTGTCGATTCCCTTCACGGCATTCCTGAGATGTGTCATGTCTTCCAGAAGTCCGCTACAGTTGGCTTTGTCAGCATTCAGGGAGCGCAGCAGGTTTAATATCAAGTCATCGTGCTTCCTGCATTGTCGCCTTTTCTAGCTTGTCCAATTCTGCGTTTATCGTCTGCCGAAGCGAGGAGATTTCCTGCAAAATCTGCTTGTACGAGGCCTCGAGAGTTTGTAGGTTGTTCTCCAAGCAGTGTTTCCGCTTTTGCAATTTTTCCTCGATTTCTTTCATATTCGATGACAATTTGTTCAAATCTTCTGACGGGTGTCGTCTGGCAGCTTCTGCAACTGTAGTCAGTTTGTTGCATTGCCTGAAAATGGAGATCATTATTTAAATAAGTTAATGCTATATGTACATCATATTTATTCACATTTGGTGATTAACAATTGTCAGTTTTCAAGTACATAATGGTCACTACTACGTATTACAACATGTCAATAAAGTATCATCAATACCATTGTTAGGAAAAGTACCTGCTGTATTCATGCATCTAATCACGCAGAATATCGCTGTAAATGAAAATTCGACTAAACACATCTTTGTTAGATAAATATGGACCATTTATAGGCCTATACCCTGACGAATACCAGAACATCGGCGGAGGAAGCTGATTAGCGTTACTTGATCAATCGTGATATCAAATTAGCATGTGAAATAAAGGTAAATGACGTTCTGTTCCACACGTGTTACCTTCCAAAATGGTCCATCCCCAACTATAAGAAGGCAACCAAGTTCTGCTTTATTGCTATGTATGGATACAGTGATACAGTAAAATGATCGTGGTCCTCACAGAATTGCTCTGTTTTCTCGGTTCTGTGCTCCAGACATTGCCATATTACGTCCTGTGTTGCCTTGGCAACCGGCCATTTCTCCATCTGTCCTCTTCCAAACATGGCGTGGTCCTTGAACAACTGGCTGTGCAGCGGTACGCACTTGTCACAATAGAATATTGAACACTTGTCGCAATAAAACGAAGCTTTACTTTCATGACATGCTGAGCAAGTAATGTCTTGCATTGTACTTGTTCCTAATTGCGATGGCTGTACACTGGAGGCCATTGTAGGTTCTTACGTTTCTCGCGTTGAAACACGTACACTGTACAATATATTTGTTATGATTTCAATACATTTATTAAATTGTCAGCTGTTATTTCTCCAAAACGGTTTAGCTTTGTTTAAAGTTGTAAGCTTACAACCAATATAGAACATAATTCTGCAAACAAAGAAGGTAACTGCATGTATACAAGTTATCAATCGATAATCGATATTGCATAGTTAAATGGTATGGAAAGCCTTGAAATTGATTGAGTGAAATGTTTAGTTATAACGTCAAGAAGAATGTAAAGTTGTATCTCTACAAAAAATCAGGTGTATTATGCGTACTTTCCTGACGTCTTGGATTGTTCGTTTGTTCACCGACTGCCACACAATGTTAAAATTTCGAGTCGGCCTAACGTCAAAAATATTGATATTTGTCTTCTACTATTTGATCGAAAGCCGTTTTCTGGTCTCAACATTGCGAATGCAACGTGCAGTATTGTTGCGATATTGTAAAGTTTCTCAACACATTTTAATTACCATTCGACGAATGTCTAGCTGGTAAACGTTTGGACCAACAAATGGAAACTTTCTTCCAGAAACGACGTGGTGTTTATGTTAAAATGGTCCGCTGACAAATGTCATGCTTAAACTGCTGAAAATTTATCTTCTCCTCTACTATTTGTAAATGTGTTATTTCATTTCCCACGTGTGTTGTAGATTCTGCATGTGTTTACAAATAACATGGTCATTAATGAAATGTTCAACGTTTTCAGCAGGAAACAATCACTCACAACAATGCCGATCTCTCGTTCACTGAACGAGAGATCGGCATAGTTCTGAATGATTTTATACAGTCATATTGACTGATTCTTTTAAGTAGGCTAACAACAGAAATCCGCGCACGCCTTCACGATTTCTGAATTACTCTGTACAGGTACTTTTACTAATCTTATGGAATCCAGTCAAAAGTACCATTTCAACATATTATTATATTATTGTATAAACTCTTCAAAACATTGAATAAGTTTAATTTTTCCAGATGTATTATTTAATGTTTACAGCCAGAAGGCAACCAGAAATGTTTCGGTAACTTAGTATTTTTCTGCTACTCATTTTTCGTGAATAGCAAGCCTAAATAGATCTATCATGTTCCACTTGCGTGAAGTCCTATGTACACTCAAATGTTGTTGTTTTGGTGTGGGGGAGCTTCACAAACAGACGTTTTTTGTATGTCGTTATGTGTTTATTCTGACCATCTGTATTCATTTTCTTGCGTTATAAGATGTTATTTTTGTTACTAAAATTACCACAATCATTATCAGTTGGTGAAACTATTTTGAAAGAAAGACAACTCTCACTCATGAAAATGGAAAGTGTACTAAGTTGTGTCCCCTGTTAATATTTTCGGGCTACTTCGTGTGTTATCGAATTGGAAAACACACGTGTCTACATGACGGATGCTGACCAGTCACCAGGCAAGGGAAATTTGGTAAATGCGTCATCAGTCTGTGGCAGTGCATGCATACACATGCTGTATTTAGAAAGTTTCATGCATTTACATTTAGACGGCTGGTTTATGCTAACGGCTTGTTAAGACATTGTTTATTGTTATCTACATACAATAGCCTTTTTCAGTTTTTCCGGAAAATCATCACTGACATCAGCATGGTGATAAATAGTGTTATAAATATATACATAGAATCTAGATATAGAACTAGCAGCTACTGTAGCTGATGATATAAACATAAACTCTTTAATTGTATTTCATTTACCTTCAAAATGGTGGAACTGTTAGTAATACTACATTCTCAATGAAAAACAACATATTTCTTTCAAACTTAAGTCCTTGTATTGTTGCAAAATTAATACATAAAAATTATGTAACCAAGCTGAAAAAGTCCCCAAGCTTCGATTGGGGATCAAACCCAGGACCTCCTGGTTCTAAGGCAAACACTACCGCATCGTTGTAAAAAAAGTAGCTTACCACCCTACTACACATGTATACTGTAACATATAACATGAATTTTTTACCATTATTTTAGTTGAGAAACCATAGTACTTATGAGTGATATTGGGTCCCAAGAACGTATTAACATAATAAGAAAATTTCACTCCGGCATATATTTCCAAACAACCAAAAAAGATACGTCAGCTATATCTGTTTGATTGTTGCTTTTGAGATATAAATTTCAAATAATGTCTATCAAATGTCAATTGAAATATGTAGCATTCTTCACAATTTTTTTCTCTAACTTTTTGTCAGGGTGTCCTATTTTCAACTCGTTTAGGACAGACAAGAAGTGTTTAACATTGACTTTTGTCTATGAATGCAGGTATTTAAGTAAAATAGAATTAAATGGTTGCATTAGTTTCAACTGAAGAAAAGTACAGTTTGTTTTCTTTTTTGTGATTTGTCAGTAATATTTATGATATCTGTGTTTTTGCAACCAGGTGATCTTCTGTTCAACAGTTGAATGCATGTAATCTGTGCCATGTTTTAATAAACCTTGTGAATACGGTTTTCATTCATAATTTGCCTACCTAGAATAGTTTAAACTGTTAAAAAAGCCTAAGGCATTTGAAAGCCTGTCTCTTATGTCATTCACAATATTGATGTATAAACCAGGCTTTTCTCTAACCGTGAAGTAAACTTGATATGTTCATGCAATTAAAGGCTGAATTTTATTGTAAGCTTGCATTTTAAGTTGTATGTAATCAGACGGCGGTTATTTTACTGGTCTGACCTCTTAAACTTGACTACCACAACTAGTTTCAACCTCAGCTAGATTATTGACTATTTAGGGATATAAGCGACATAGTCGCCACTATTGGAGAAAATCTAGTAGTACACCGTTGATAAAATAAAGGCGGTTTTATGTGTGGGGGTGACATTCACGTTTTCTGGATATCACATGGCATGTTGTGCATGTGTTTGCATATGAAAGGTAAATATTTCACATAAATTTGATGATTCTTATAATGTATTATCATTATTTAAGTTTGTTGTATTTCCTTGCGTTACACTTAAACACTACACCAGTATGATTGTGTCTTGCAAAAAGCACAGACTAGAGAGTGAAACAAGCAACCATGTGGTATATCTGCATGTATATGTATTGCACATTGGAAATAATGGCGTTTCAAACATTGAATTTCTGTAGCTTAAAAGGAGAATCTTCATTGTAATTAATATTTATAGGACAATTAAAAGAATCTCTTTGTATGGCCTTTTGACACACAATATACAAGCTGCTGTAACCCAGATTCAGCTAACAAATTAGTATATTTCAATGGATAATTGCATTCATTTTAGAACACAAAAATTCATATTATAGCATACTTTAAACCAGTATTTGACAGTACTCAATATATAGCACTGGTGAATATTAATTGGTATAAAAAGTGAATACGAACAGGTTAAACCACCATGAAATAATAATTGAGCTTAACATCTACCATTTTTCATTGCTAGTCTTATTTATAAGGCGTGCAACGAATTTAGTGTTACTTTTTATATAGGGCTAAATTCATTGGAGCTGCAGTGAATATTGCCCCTATAAAAAGTAGCTGAATATTCGTCCAGCGCTAACAAGTGTTGCTACATTGTTACGTAATTATAAATGTCATGTACATATACTGAATAAGCTATTACTGAACTAACAAAGTAGTCACATACCCCAGAGGTTGCACCAATTAAAGTGACCCCCCCCCCCCAACACTATCAGGATCCTAGCCCCATTCTTCCAATCTCAAGAAAGTGCTCTTTTCACTGATTTCATGTTGGCTTGAATTGTGAATTGTACTTATTTATAATCAGGCCTAAAAATCCTATTACTGAATTCCACAACATGATACATTATGAAATACAAAAATTAAAGTTTTTGAAGTGTTTAATTTACTTGGTAAGTTTCATTTCACACAAGTGGGACAATCAAGTAAGGGAATTGTTTATCAGTTGGGTGCAATTCAAAGGTTTGAGTAAATGTCTGTGTCAATAATGCAGAACATTCAGTGTAATCCATTCCTTTTGAAAGATAATAAACTTCTGTTCTCAAACAGTTGTTAATGGATTTTAATGTGTTGAAATTGCTGAGAGCTTCTTTAGAAGCACTTGACTATTAATGGCTGTTATAGAAAAATGGCTGTATATCCTGAAGTTTTCACAGGCATTAAATGTTACATAAGACTTCATTTTCTGTTTGCCTACCTTTGTACAATGTTAGTAATTGACCTTTTTTTTCAATGTGTTATTAAACAATTTGGAAATATTCATATATTTATATGGCATGTTCTGCATACAGAAATAATGCAGTGAGAACAACTTCTGATTTTATCAATGGCCAGGTGTTAAAATCAAACCTTAACCACATTGTACATGAATTAAAACATACATGCCATAAAACATAACCATGTCTCAAAGAAACATTTAAATATGACTTAGGTCTGAGCAGTTTTATGCAGCCTTTGTCTCATTTTCATGTAACATGTTGGACCTTGGATTGTCTGTTACATGTGGATTCATGGTAGTAGACACATGCTAGTTTTTCATTTGTGTCTAGGTCAATTGTTATCTTCTCTGGGCATGGGTATAGCCAACTATATATGGATACATTGTAAAAGGCCAATAAAAAGTTATGTTTCTGGTGTTTCCAATAATAGAACTGCGACTGATAACAGATAAAACATACTAAAACTGGTCCAAGACAAAAGTTACCTGAAACCACAACCAAAACTTAGTCCTTGGACAGCATAGGAAATGTTTGTATTGTTTACAGCTTGTTCATGGGCTCTGGGTCAGAATTCAGCACTGGGGTCCTATTCCAGAAACATCTTAAGTGATATCTTATCCTTAGTCTTATAATCTTCATTTTTCGTAAGCATTTTTTCCATGTATGCATGAAATTCTGCCAAATGTTCACTAATTATCAACTTACTCTTAACTACTATGTACTTAACTTTTATTGGATTTATTAATTTATATCTAATTTAAAAAATATTACCTTACAAAAATTGCAACATAAGTGATAATATTTTCAGATAAACTTAACATGTTTCTGAAATATGGCACCTGGACTTTAGGTTCATAGTTGACTATAAACATGGCTGATGTGTTTGCCCATGGTAAAATGTTCCCAATAACTTAAGTACCCTAACTAAAATACTATAGCATTTGTTGGTTTGTTGATTCATGTGGTTTGCTTTACCAGTTCCTAAGCAAACAATCAAGGTACAATTTGCACACTATTGCAGATAACCATTTGAATTACAAAATTGAATATTAGCTTGCATGTTTGAATAAGATAATGGGTACAAAAGCGTGCAAACATTACTCTGTAAACCGGGAAACAGTAATACCTTTTGTACACTGTAGCTGGTTGTAGATGTATTTACTTTAACAGGTGCCCCATATGCTAGAGACAGGAGACTATGTGACTGTCATGAAACTTTCAGCCCATAGAACAAGGGTCCACGCCACAAGCTTTGGTCAGAATAAAACAACAATCAATTTTCTCCAAGACTTGTTGCTACACATTTAAGCTTCCTTACTTATTAACAGCCATCAATGTACAAAGTCACAAGTGTTTGGTAGGGCTGGGTGGTTAGGGATGTGCCCAGTAGTAGTTAATCCCGTTAAGGTATTAAAATTGCTGTTGGGAATGATGATTGGTTTAAAATTGATACTCTTTTGAAGTTATATATGTCTTAGTTTATATGGATGTTTTAAAAATCTGTGTATGACATAACTGGGATAGAATGGCATTCTTGCCATATAAAACCATTTTTTCCGAAACAAGATTAAACGAAAAATATTAGGTGTTCATGCTTCTGCATGTTTAAAAAATCTTTTCTCTTTAAGGATCAGAAAAAAGGGGTGAAAATAGAAATATCCCTACAAATGAAGCATCTTAACATAACATTAACATGTTGAATGTTAAGGCCCCAGCACCTGAATGAGAGACTGATGGTTAGATTACAGGGGTGACTTGTTCTGTAAGATTGAAATCATTGTGCATGCAATATTGTTTAGTCATCAGCAGATGCAGCCAACAGTTTAGGGAAGAAAAATTATTTAGAAATGGTGTGAGTAATGCACTAACTTGATCTTGCTATCCACCTTTGCTCTGTATTGTTATGTAACAATAATAATAATTTGATTTCAAATTGCTGTCTTCAAGTGACCTTGGCATTTATAAATGGCTTTCCTAGCCAACGCAATCAATCAGTTAGATTTGTTTATTTCAATTGAAAAACAACAACAGAAACAAGAAAATACACAAACAAGAAATGACAGTCGGCGTTGAAATTAATATTGAGATGTCATTTTTTACCCGAAACATAATACAAGAGGGACAAGATGATCGGTTACGTGACTTCTCAGACCCCAGCTTTTTTGGTCCCCACTAAGGAGATTTCTCGGACAGTAGATTTTTCGGCCACCATAAGAGAACTTATGATATCAGATCCAAAATTAATTTGAGATAAACTCAAACATTATTAATATGTGTACCATGAATAAATCGATTATACCTTCCATGTTTTCACCCGAGATAAATGAATAACCTAAATGCTAGTAATTTACGTTACTATAATTGTTACATGAATTTGTCAGGCAAATTTAACAAATTAGCATTGTCAGAAAATAATTGCAGGAATGAATGAAAATTATTGTATATCAGACGAGTGTACATAGTTACTGTATGTATCATTAGTTTTGCAAAAAGTGTATTCATTAAGTAAAAGTAACTTGAACAACATTTTGACGTATTACGAGACTTCTTTCACCACATTTAATTATAGAAAGATGTTAAATATTTTTAGAGATTGAATAACATCTACTGGAGAAGTTGATAAAAAGGTGCAATTATAAATAATTCTTAATAAAATGCAACTGCAATTCTGATATAAATTAACATGCACAGTAAGTTTCTAAATATAAATTACACTTTTATTGAAATTCTCGGGTTTATGATTCTCCGGACGCAAATTGATGAATGTATATTAGCACAGCTATACGGCGCGCTATTTTTAGCTCACCTGAGCACAAAGTGCTCATGGTGAGCTTTTGTGATCGCCCGATGTGCGTCGTGCGTGCGTGTGTGCGTGCGTCATCAACTTTTCATTCAAACAACATCTCCTAAACCGCTTGGCAGATTTTCACCAAACTTCACAGGAATGATCCTTGGGTGAACCTCTTTCAAATTTGTTCAAATCTTTCCGGTCCGCTGCATATGTAGGTCACCAGAGCTAAAAATAGATTTTAAAAGTGTAAACTTTAAAAATCTTCTCTGAAATTGCAGGGCCCAGAGGTTTCATATTTGGTATGTAACATTCTATAGTGGTCCTCTACAAAGATTGTTAAAATTATGCCCCTGGGGTCAAAATGGGCCATGCCCTGGGGGTCACATGGTTTATATAGAATATATAGCAAAATGACTTTAAAAATCTTCTCTGAAACCACAAGGCCCAGAGGTTTCATATTTGGTATGTAACATCCAATAGTGGTCCTCTACAAAGATTGCTCAAATTATGCCCATGGGGTCAGAACTGGCCACGCCCTGGGGTCACATGCTTTATATAGAATATATAGCAAAATTACTTTAAAAATCTTCTCCTCTGAAACTGCAAGGCCCAGAGTATTCATATTTGGTATGCAACATCATTAAGTTGTCCTTTACAAAGATTGTTCAAATTATGCCCCTGGGGTCAAAACAGGCCACGCCACGGGGGTCACATGGTTTATATAGAATATATAGCAAAATGACTTTTAAAATCTTCTCCTCTTAAACCACAAGGCCCAGAGGTTTCATGTTTGGTATGTAACATCCTATAGTGGTCCTCTACAAAGATTGTTCAAATTATGCCCCTGGGGTCAAAACTGGTCACGCCCCGGGGTCACATGGTTTATATAAACTTAAATACCGAAATGTCTTTAAAAATCTTCTCTGAAACCGCAAGGCCCAGAGGTGTCATATCTGGTATGTAACATCCTATAGTGGTCCTCTACAAATATTGTTCAATGTATGCCCCTGGGGTAAAAACTGGCCACGCCCCGGGGGTCACATGATTTATATAGACTTGAATAGCAAAATGACTTTTAAAATCTTCTCCTCAGAAACCGAAAGATCTAGAGGTTTGTTATTTGGTATGTAACATTGTATAGTGGTCCTCTACAAAGATTTTCAAATTATGCCCCTGGGGTCAAGACTGGCCACGCCCTGGGGGTCACATGGTTTATATAAACTTAAATAGCAAAATGTCTTAAAAAATCTTCTCTTCTGAAACCGCAAGGCCCAGAGGTTTCGTATTTGGTATTTAACATCCTATAGTGGTCCTCTACAAAGATTGTTCAAATTATGCTCCATGGGTCAAAACAGACCACACCCCAGGGGTCACATGGTTAATATAGACTTAAATAGCAAAATGACTTTAAAATTCTTCTCCTCTGAAACCGCAAGGCCTAGAGGTTTCATATTTGGTATGTAACATTGTATAGTGGTCCTCTACAAATATTGTTCAAAGTATGCCCCTGGGGTTAAAACTGGTCACGCGGGGGGAGGTCACATGGTTTATATAGACTTAAGTAGCAGAATGACTTTAAACATCTTCTCCTTTGAAACGGCAAGGCCCGCAGCTTTCCTATATTTGGTACGTTACATTGCATAGTGGTCCTCTTCAAAGGTTGTTCAAATTATTCCCCTGGGGTCAAATCTGGTCACCCCCCGAGCGGTCACATGGTTTATATAGACTTAAATAGCAAAATGACTTTAAAAATCTTTTCCTGAAACCGCAAGGCCCAGAGGTTTGTTCAAGGTTGTTCAACTTATGCCCTTGGAATAAAAATAAGCCACGCCTCTGGGATGCAAATTCCAATTGGGTTACAAGGTCTCAGGTGAGCGTCCTAGTGCCCTCAGGGCCCTCTTGTTTAAATGATGCACCCTTTCTCTGGAGTGTGTTGAAAACGCTAGAATAGACCATTTCATACCGATTTTGGCAGAATATCTACGTATGGCTCAGAACATCAGAGTACAATAATTCTCAGATATGGGTCAACCAATGGGATCATTGTAATTGCTATTTATAGAGTATGCTGCTGATGTAGGCTAAACAAAATAATTATATCATTATGTGAGTAAATATTACATTCTGTTCATGACATACAATGAGTACAATTGTTTGTAATTATGTTCAGTTCTAGAGTGTATGTCGAAGATATGTTTATTACTTCATTTTAACCACTTCTATAAAGAATTATGTAAATTTTAATCCCCAAAAATATGCAACAGTTATTGGTAGACATCAAACCATTGTTGCATTCCCTAAAATTAGAAAATTTGCCCAATTCTATTGGCATTCAGTTTTCCGCTGCATAAAATTATCGCAAGAAATGTAGGTCAAAAGTGATATTAGACATCTACGCCGAAAAAACAAACAAACAAGCACATGCATTTACTACTCTACAAATATGTTAAAATAACTTTTTAATAAAAAAAGTACAGGTTAAAACTACAGCAAAAATTGTCTGTTAATTGTTCAAATAATGGTAAAACCTTTTTTTAGATAAATACTTCAGGGGTTGATACCATTGTCAGGGTAACAAGTTGAGTAACATTAAGGCAATTCTTCCCCCCCCGCTGCAATAGCCAAAACGGTTAAGTCCTGGACTGGGAACAAAATAGCTTTTATTGCAATTTAATTTTATTAAGGAGCTTTGTTTGATTTTACACAATTTGTTCACTGTTGGACTGGCACCACAGTATTTAAAACTCGTTTTGCAGGATTTTCAATTTTTGACTACATTTACCATGGTTGCACAAATGGAAAATTAATAGCTGCATTAATTAAATTGTGATTGTGTAGGACTCACTAGCACATTTGGTATTGTAATGAAATTGAGACTTTTAAAGTCACGACCTTTACACAGTTGTTGCTGTGTCACTTGCTAATAATGTATGATTATTCAACAATTAATTTAATTAATTGGTGGCACTATTGTCTTCCGGGTATGTTGATGATTCATTGTGGTGCCTAGTTTAATAACTGGAAGAGTAAGAAATTTATGTTGTGTAAAAATATTTAAGAAGAAAGGAATATGTATAGGAATGACACAGAGCAGTTAAGAAGTGATAAACTTTTCCTGTCTGTTTGGTTGAGCCCTGCTGTAATTGTCACTGCCTTGTAAGGATTTTTGCAACATTTGTTATTTTGTTCGTAATTTCTCATAGTTCCTGTATCAATGTAGACTTCCAATTTTCAAAAAGGAAATGCAGCTATTAATTACTATGAAGTGTCACTTTCTTCATTAATTTACCTATCAGACTGTCACTGATGGCCACAAGATTACTGAGTGATTGTCGTTTATTATACAAAACCCTCCAGGACAAGTGGTCAGTTTCAATACACAATGCTGACCATTATGGTCACTTTAATTTTTAATTATTTGCACAAGGTGGGCCTTGGTCTACATTTAGTTGATGGTAACACCAGGCAAATTTAGCCATATTCTATACTTTGGTAAACACTGTATCCTGTATTAAACAGAATACAACTATATAATTTATGTTCTGTTGAAAATGACTGAAAACAAGTTCGCTGAAATAAAATTATGTTCATGATTATTGATACATTTTTATGTGTTTTTTTTATAGCTTTTTTAGCTTTTGTGATCGCCCGTTTTCCGTCGTGCATGCATGCGCGTGTGCGTGCGTGCATCGTCAACTTTTCATTCAAACAACATCTCCTCAACCGCTGGGCAGAATTTTACAAAACTTCACAGGAATGATCCTTGGGTGGACCTCTTTCAAAGTTGTTTAAATATTTCCGGTCCACTGCATATGTAGGTCACCAGAGCTAAAAATATATTTAAAAAGTGTAATTTTTTCAAAATCTCCTATTAAACCGGAAGGCTGAGAGTTTTCATATTTGATACATGACATCCCCTAGTGGTCCTCTACAAAGATTGTTAAAATTATGCCCCTGGGGTCAAAACGGGCCACGCCCCAGGGGTCACATGGTTTATATAGAACATATTGCAAAATAGCTTAAAAAATCTTCTCTTCTGAAACCGTAAGGCCCAGAGATTTCTCATTTGGTAAGTATCATCCTATAGTGGTCCTCTACAAAGTTTGTTCAAATTATGCCCCTGGGGTGAAAACGGACCATGCCCCGGGGGTCACATGATTTATATAGAATAAATAGCAAAATGACTATAAAAATCTTCTCTGAAACCGCAATACCCAGAGGTTTCGTATTTGGTATGTAACATTCTATAGTGGCCCTCTACAAAGATTGTTCAAATTATGCCCCTGGGGTCAAAACGTGTGGCGCCTTGGATGGTTTATATAGTATATATATCAAAATGACTTTAAAAAATCTTCTCCTCTGAAACCGCTAGCTCCAGACATTTTGTATTTGGTATGTATCATCATATAGTGGTCCTCTACAAAGATTGTTAAAAAAAAATGCCCGTGGGGTCAAAACGGGCCACACCCTGGGGGTCACATGGTTTATATAGAATAAATAGCAAAATGACTTTACAAATCTTCTCCTCTGAAACTGCAAGGCCCAGAGGTTTTGTCTTTGGTATGTAACATCCTATAGTGGTCCTCTACAAAGATTGTTTAATGACTCTCCTGGGGGCAAAACTGGCCACGCCCCAGGGGTCACATGGTTTATATAGACTTAAATAGCAAAATGACTTTAAAAATCTTCTCCTCTGAAACTGCAAGGGCCAGAGGTTTCAAATTTGGTATATAACATTGTGAAGTGGTCCTCTACAAAGATTGTTCAAATAATGCCCCTGGAGTCAAAACTGGCCACGCCCGGGGGGTCACATGGTTTATGTAGACTTAATTAGCAAAATGACTTAAACATCTTTTCTTCTGAAACAGCAAGGCCCCAAGGTTTCATATTTTGTATGTAACATTGTAGAATGATCGTCTGCAAAGATTGTTCAAATTATGACACTGGGGTCAAACCTGGCCACGCCCAGGATTTCACATGGTTTCTTTAAACTTATACGGCAAGTGAACTTTAAAAATCTCCTCTGAAACCGCAAGGCCCAGAGATTTCATATTTTGTATGTAACATTGTATAGTGTTCCTCTACACAAATTGTTGAAATTATGCCATTGGGGTAAAAAGAAGCCACACCCCAGGGTCACATGGTTTCTATAAACTGATATGAAAAGTGGGCTTTAAAAATCTTCTCTGAAACGGCAAGGCCCAGAGGTTTTATATTTGGCATGAAACATAGTTCACTTCAAAATATTGTTCAAATTATGCCCCTGGGGTAGAAAGTGGCCACGCCCTGTGGGTTACATGCTTTATATACACTATAAAATTATTCTTCTGAAACAGCAAGGTTGGATCTTTATACTCAGGTAAGTGGTTTAGTGCCATTTGGCCCTCTTGCTATAAGCCGTTATGATGCCTAAAAACTCAGGTTTTATGACCTATGGCCATTGTTGCCCTCTTGTTTATATTTATGTTACAAATTAGCTTATTAGTAAATCCCTAGAACATTTATAAAAGTATGCATAAATAGTGAAAATGTTTGATAACTTCATGTGCAAAAAAGAATGATCTATTGACGATTATTCTAAACAGTTTTCGAATACGTCCACAATATATACTTTATTCAGTTACATTAAGTGTTGAGGTAACTGGTCAGCTGTAGACTGTAGACAATATGACAATCCTCCTAAAAGGAACAGAAATTGTCTTTTCACAGGTATTGCTGTTCTATGATGTAAATTCATCATGGTAGATCTTTGGACAATGTCTTCATTGTTTTAAAATTATAATGATAATAATAAATGTTAGATGTGCAACATTTGACATTTCTGATTACAGGACAACTAAATCTCCCAGAATTGTCTTTGCCTGTTTTCTTGGCAACAGCCAAGCCTCAAGTCCTTAGCAAACACTGCACCGTTTTTGACTCAGTGTTATCTAGGATAGTAGCTGCTTTCAGACTTGCAAATATTTCATTTGCAATTAGTCTCTGAATTTCAGCAATCTATCAGTTGCTGAACAGAATTTAGATGGCTTATCAAATTTAATGCTTTTCAGTTACATTGCAGTATTTACCTTTGTAAGAGGAGTTCCAGTTTACAGTGTTCTGCATGGATATATAAATGAGAGTCTTCAAGAATGTTATCTTCACTTGCATTGAGTGATCTGGAGCAAATGGTAGCTTTAGTAAATAGCAGTTTTTGTAAATTGGAAATAATTTGTTTTCTTTGGCAATGTAAATTATGTAACGAATGCATTTTGGCGATTTTATAGATTGTACATAATGTAACAAAATCTTCAAGGAATTGATGGGAAAATGTCCTGTATACACCATCTTCTGGTATAGAACCTATCCCCAAAATACATATTTAAATTAATTACTTAAATCGTAAGCTGATAAAAGTACAGAAAATAGTGTTTTGCTTGACCAATACAAGTATCAATACAAGAGGACCAACTGTATTCACAAATTTTCTAATCCTCAATTCTTCATTAAAAAGTTTATGCCTGGAGTTGTTAATGTGTAGTTTTTGTTGACTTGACAATATTGCATGGAACTGGTCATGTATTATTACGGACATTAAACTTCTCTCATTAATCAGTTTTTAAATTGGAAACAAGTTTCAATTTCCAGTTAAAAAATTGAATGTGCAGATTATACTATACAGCAACAAGTACTGTACTATCATGCACTGTGATGTTCATTTTAGCAGTAATATAATAAGAATTATAAATAATAAAAAAAAATAATTATATCTGTGAGAAATGACCGTTTAGTTTTAAAATTAATGTTTAGGTACGGGTAGGATGCGAAAAAGATACAAACCATATTAATATGAGGTGTGTCTTGGGAAAACCGGGCTTAATGCATGTGTGTAAAGTGTTGTCCCGAAGCAGCTGTGCAGTCCGCACTTTCAGCTTTTATGGTAATTTCTGTTTCAAGGAAGTCTCTTTTAAACAATATCCATTATAGGCGGAAAGTGTCATCCTGGATTAGCCTGTGCGGACTGCACAGGCTGATCCAGACGACACATTACGCACGTGCATTAAACCTTGTTTTCCCATGCCTTGCAACAGGTAGTATTAGTCATGCATTATTCTAACTTCAGTATGAGTTGTGTGGGCCTCATGTCCATGACTAAACCGGATGTTGTGTCTTAGACAGATTCTTTTTCTTTTTATAAACTCGCTTGATTAGCTGTGACAAAAAGGTAGTGTCCTCATAGGAAACATGTTCTCTATGTCAAGAAGTTTGTATGAGCTTTAAAGTATATCTATGAGTCAGAATAAGGTTATCAAAAATAAAAATGTAGATTACTCAAACTGTCTATTATTCATCTGGAATATATCATTGGTTGAAAGTTCAAAAATACAATCAGGAAAATTAATGTTTAATTTATTAAATGTTTTCAAAGAGGATGACATCACCTCCTTAATAATAATTAAATAAAAAGAAATCTTTATAATTTATGCTTTCGTCAAGATCAAAAGCAAACAACTCTTGAATGTTGTCACTCTGATATTTATTTTGTACAACAAAATTTTGAAATAAAAAAGTACTTGTCCAACATAAACTTAATGTATTTCTCTACAATGCTTTAATTGTATGTGAATCATGTAGGCAACATCCGATGTGTCATAATGCAGAACCATATTTTCTTTCCTTTTAGAGAACAGTGTGATGTTTGATTATGCCATCTTTATCATTATGTACTTTTGAAAGTTATCTTTGAAGCTCATGAGTCATGGAGGATTATGGTCCCACAAACGTGCTTGCATCACACTGGACTTGTAGTATGAATTGTAGGGATGGAGTAATCCATCTATTGTCCTTATTGCCCAGCTTGTCCAAAAGCATGTACGGACATGTGAAATATGGCCACAGTTTACTAAATAATTAGTTTAAGTATAAACCTGTTTTAGCTTTCATTGCATCAAAAGCCTAAGGCGTATTTAGACACTATGGAGTCTGTTTCCTGGGTAGAACCAGTACTTGGGGTCTTTAGGGAAGATCTTGAG
Source organism: Congeria kusceri (assembly GCA_027627225.1). NCBI lineage: Eukaryota > Metazoa > Mollusca > Bivalvia > Myida > Dreissenidae > Congeria > Congeria kusceri. The sequence goes on from CM051035.1 coordinate 34,038,142, forward strand.
TACGCTTCCAGAGCGGAGATCGAACCTGGGACCTCCCGATCTCTAGGCGGACAACATATCCACTACGCCACCGCGACCTCAAAATAATTTATAAATAATTACTGTACGGGCAAGTAAGGCAATATGAGATGTCAGTACCCCTGAATTGTTGTTATAAAATTTTGTTTCAACAAAAAAATTTGTGAATCGGATTGTTATAAACTGACAAACATTCTGTAAAATAATATACTAAAATTTGTTTAAGCTTAAACTTGTTGTGAGTAATACGTACAGTAAATGAACTTAACTGCAAATATTTCGGAAAAGATATAATGGCAATCATATCATATTGTTTGGGTTCGCCTTGTTATTTACACGTAATTCATGTCAGCCAGAGATTATTCTGTATACAGTATATGTGTAACTCTTTGCACGCCATGTATCTTCTAGAAGTATAATGTATAGAAATGTGACTAAATCTACCAGATGTCACCCATGCTTGTCAGCCATTTATATCCTTGACAGAAACGATGTGGAAGGCCTGTGTCAAGTCCAGGAGAAGTAATTTTGATGGGGAAAAATCATTAGTTCATATCCATGAAGGAGGGCATTGGTCTGAGTTTGTTTTTTCACCCATTCTTGAAATGTTTAGCTCGCCAGAGCATGTTGTGATGGTTGAGATGTTGTGGTCAATGGTTACCCAATGTGTGGCGTACCAACAGCATCTCTGAAACTTCTTGTCCGATTTTGTTCATGCAATGCTTGTCTTCATGCATCAAACTTATCTTACATGATATCTTATTATATTTTCTGCAATCCTGTTAGTCCATATACAGACCATTGGTTGCCATGGCAATTGATATTTTACCCTGCATTATTTACTCTATGTAAGTGTTCCACGTGATGTCAACAGTTTCAACGAAAACAACATAAACACACCAAATTATTCCATCGTTTAGCGTTACAAACGCTTTTTTATTTTATCAGTTTCAACTTACAATGACTCATAAACGAAATGGTTTTTACAGTATATTCCTAGGTTCGTAGTGCTATTTGCTCCCTTGTATACACTGTTCTTTTATTTTTGGAATCGGTGACAAAAAGTTGAAAAATTGTCAATTGGTCAATCTGTGAACAGGTCCCTTTAAATGCTTGATGTGTGCTTTTCTGTTTCTTAAAAAGGCATGGATGTTTCTGTTTTTCTCTTTCTTAGAAATGCATGAATATTTTGACATCTTAATTAGAAATCTGTCCAAAAAGACAAAGCAGATGGGTTGTTTCATTAATTTGTCCTAACAATGTTATTTTGTGACATAAAATAATACTTACAAAAACATGCGCATGCACGGGAAACTAATGATTAAAGAAATATTTTTAGGAAATGTAAGTGCTTTAATATAACAGAAATTTATGGATTGTTTTAAACAGTAGTTACATTTTCATTAGAATGACTCATGCATACAATAAACCATCTGGGGAATTACATGAAGTTTTAATGACACTCACTTTTCCATAATTTGACATGGCCGTCACATCAGTATCAGATGTAACTCCCCCCCCCCTTAAATAAACATCAATTTTGTCATTAATTTGTGTGAGTAATATTGCTTATTTCTGTTTATCAGACATTTGTTAAGAATTTCACAAAGTATCTCTATCAGATTGGTGTTGATAGAGTACAGGCAAGTGGACATTCCAATCTTGATATGTATAAAATAAAACACAATAAAGGCTAGTCACCCATTTAAATTGACCCATGAGTGAACCCAAACTGGAGAAGTTTGGTGGCACTAACATATAAATTACTCATTACAATCCATTACAGGATTACTCTCAAAAAAGCTGATTATCATGATGATCAGGGCATGAAAATGCTGAAATGACATGTTCTGATAATGAATCTTGTGACTAATTAATTTCAGAAACTGGCCTCCAGCTGTCAGGCCCCTGTTTAAGTGGCAATTGCCAGCACTGTCAGCCCAAATTGTTTGCGCTCATTATTGATCCTTTTGTTATTCCCAGTAAGGAATTATTCATCTTGACAATAATTTTCCTCCTGACTTTGCTTGCAAACTGTGAACTAGATTGATTGATGGGAAGATGAAATGTCTCTGGGATATTAGTCCAGGCATTCCTGTCTGGCTGATCCTGAGTAGGAATGTCAGCTGTTCACTTCTGTTGGCCCTTCACACCATACCATGCAAACTTGCCTTTCTAATATCATACCATGCTAACTGGCCTGTCTGCCAAACCATGCTCACTGGCTCATCTGATACCAAACCATGCAAAATGGCTCCTGTGATAGCAAACCATGCTTACTGGCTACTCTGATACCAAACTATGCTAACAGGCTCCTCTGATACCAAACCATGCAAATTATGGCTCCTCTGATGTCAAACCATGTTAACTGGATCCTCTGATGTCAAACCATGCTCACTGGTTCCTCTGATAACAAACCATGCGAACTGGCTCCTCTGATATCAAACCATGCTAATTTGCTCCTCTGATGTCAAACCATGCTAACTGGCTCCTCTGATCTCAAACCATGCTAACTGGCTCTTCAGTTTAACCATGCTAACTGGCTCCTCTCATACCAAATCATACAAACTGACTCCCCTAATTCCACGCCATGCTAACTGACTCCTCTGATACCACACCATGCGAACTGGCTCCTCTGATGTCAAACCATGCTAACTGACTCCTCTGATGTCAAACCATGCTAACTGGCTCCTCTGATACCAAACCATGCTAACTGACTCCTCTGATACCAAACCGTGCTAACTGGCTCCTCGGATGTCAAACCATACAAACTGGCTCCTCTGATGTCAAACCATGCTAACTGACTCCTCTGATGTCAAACCATGCTAACTGGCTCCTCTGATGTCAAACCATGCTCACTGGTTCCTCTGATACCAAACCATGCAAACTGGCTCCTCTGATGTTAAACCATTCTAACTGGCTCCGGTGATGTCAAACCGTGTTAAATGGCTCTTCTGATGTCAAACCATGTTAAATGGCTCCTCTGATGTGTCAAACCATACAAACTTCTCTGATGTCAAACCATCAAAACTGGTCATAATACTAATCCTTCTAACTGGCCAATGCTGGATTATTTGGTACCTTTGTTAGCAGTCACTTATTAATATTAAGATTGCTAAATCAAATTTTTAAGACCATCATGAATACACACATTTTAGTGACTGGAAACCTTCATGCAAATACTATTACGCCTAACTGTTAGTCAGATCTAAGAGCTAAGAAAAAAATTTAAAGAAATGTTGAAGCTTACATTGAGAGTTGATTACAACGTGCACATCATATGAATTCACACTTGAGAAAGATCCTCAAAAGCATCTTTCAAATAATGGGGAAAAAAAGTAAAATGAACGATGTCATGGCTGATATAAAATGAAACCACTTGTTTTGCTAACAATGTATTGCCAGGCTTTATTTTCCAGTTTAAAATAGTATTGAGTCTGGCAAACTTTAATTCTAGTAAAATTAATATTAGCAAAACAGTTGTGATTTCACCTAATATTGTATCAAAATAAGAAGCTTTTCAGTTGAAACTTTCTTAATAAATAATGCCATAAAAACACCATTATGTGACTCCTATAAAACCCTGTGATATCCTGTTTCCATCCTTCACTCTCCTGGGTAAGCTATGGCTCAATGAAGTTGCCATTTACAATATCTGATGGTGCTTTTGTATGGGGTAATGTGCAAATAATGCTGCCATGATATCTCTCATCAACCTTTTGATATACTTGCTGATAACCATAACAATACTTTATGGGTCACTTGAAACACTATTCTTAAGAACTTATCTCAAGTATGTCAATATAGTGGTCACTGAATGTACTAAATCCTTCTGCACTGAATGAACTCTAGATACTCTTTACCCTGGAGAAATTGTGTTTGAATTGTGTTGTATTGGTGTTGGATACCATGGTATTCAATGGGGAGACAGGTTCTGTAATTCGCAAATCATATCCAGTCCATATGTCAGTGTAATATGACATTAGACTCTCTTGTCAAAAGGTTAGGCAACTCTGCATAATATTGCATAACTGATCCTCTTGAAGTTAGACAACTCTGTTTTCAACCATGTAAAATCTTATCATTTCAAAACAGGTCTGGATTGCACTTCTAGGGATGAAAGCAGTAAAGTTCTTTTTGGTGATTGTATTCAGTTTCTGTAAGAAAGAGGATTATTGGGTAATTCCTTGCTAGATAGTTTGGGATTTTTGACAAAGGTATCATTTATATTGTTGGATTAAAGGAGGGTGACAGGTAATTGTAGTTTTTATAGTAAATTGGTAATCATTGACAGTATTAATAAGATAATAAGTGAGAAAATTGCCTGTATCACTAACACTTCATTGTGTATTGAATGTGATAGAAGGTGTGACATAACCTTCTAGCATATCACTATTATTATTATAGAAAATCTTGACAGTTTATTGTTTGAAAAAAAACAACAGTAGTCTTCATTTAAACATAATGTTCCATAATATGCTATAAAATATTTTAATATAATCTACATTTTTTCGATTTTGTCTATGTCTTGCATGGATTATCTTTAATATATTATGTACATGCAGTCTTTGAAATTAGCACTCGCCCGCTAGCCAGTGGTGAGTAAAAATATTGTCGGGCGCAGAAAAAATTCTCAGTAGATCGCCCGACTGGCAAGTAATCAAATATAGAACTGCCCATCATGTAGCGAAACATAACAAGTCTTTCAGAGACTATGTAGACATATGCAAACTGCATCAGGCAAAAGCCGAAAAAGGATAATTAAGGCGAGAAATACATGTATAACACACTTGTATAACACTTGTTGAACTGTTATTTGTTGTTAATTCTTAATTTGAAAAAGTTTGGGCTAGTATAAAATGTTTTGGGCGAGTACAAATTATAAAGTTACTGGACTGAATGGCAAGTAATGTTTGAAAGTTAATTTCGAAGACTGTACATGCAAAATGCCACTTTTGCTTTATTTATATAAATATGTATTAATATGTGAACATGATGAGAAGCTTGTAATGTTTATGCCTATTAAGTTCTGCTTGAATGTTTGTTATAAAGAATTTAAGAATTTAGTGAACTGTGGTAGGCTTAACAACAACAATGAGAAAACTAAGAATAGTATTTACATTAGTATTTATGACATTATTGTGTTATAAAAAATACATGCGTATTGAAAATAAACTTTAAAGTTTTCATTTATATTTATTTATGTCAAACTATAGGTTACCGATTATGTAACTGTTGGTTTTAAAGTCTTAAATGAACTGTTAATATATAAACTACTAAAGTATCAAGCTTGTATACAAAGATTGACATTAATGTATTTTTGTATCAACACTGTGAACATGGATGTGGCAAAAATGACACTTGTTCTTGCTTAAGGGCTATTTTGCATGTTACAATCAATATTGCCTGTTTTATTAGCCTAAAGAAATTGTAATGATGGTTCATATTGATGTAAGTTTTAAGTTTTGAAAAAGAGAATTAAACATCAGACAATATAAACATGTAGCCCATGATATCAGTATAAAATCAAAGAGCTAATAAAAAAATATGGATAAAACTTTGTTTATTTTTTTCATCAGAGTGAGTCAGAATTTCCAAAAAAAAACAACATTGTCATCTAGAACATATTTATCATAGGTTGTCCATACACTTGTTGTTAAAAACCACTTAGATAAATAGACGAGCCATTTGCTAAGATTTGTTACAGGAATGAGTCTTTCCCAAAACCAATTATTCTATATAAGAAAACAGACCTTGTCACTTTATGAAAAAATGTAGTGATAAAAATGTCATACTTATATTTATATTGTGACTTTGTAAATTCACTCATATAAGAGAACATACATGGACAATGGCATGCAATAATTGAAAACGGAGTTGCTAATTCAGTATTCTGTCCAGTGTGATTAGAAATACGAGGACAATTGAAACGTAATTGCGGAAAGTTATCATTTGGTGACAGTTACAGTTTAAAAGTTCTAGAAGTTTAGGGTCTTTGACCACACGTCAATTATTTAAATAATAGGAATGTGAAAGTTTATGGTGATAGCCCACTTTCAATTTCCAGTGGTCATAAATCTATTAACCAGTTTTAATGTTCAGGGCTCCAACAAGGCTGGTCATTAAGTGTCTACATGTACCTTAATAAATTGCTACTTTCTGGCTAGGTGTCTGACTTGATAATGGTGTGTTTGGGGCGGGGCATCCTTGGGTACCTGGGAATGAAATTATCACTGAAATACGGGCCTAATGGCCTCCACACTTACTGGGTTGGGTTGGAAAAAGCTTAGTTGAGTGACCTTTAATTTAAATTATGATGTCAATGTAAATGAAATTACTTAGAATATTTGTTATAAACATTGCTTAAACTTACTCAACAATTTAATAATGTCCAAAAAAAATAAAGATAAAAAAGTTTGCAGACTAATTTGTGTTTTGACTTTTGTTTTAAATGGATATTTCCCATTATTTTATATGATTGTTTCTCAAAGAGTATAATTTAGCCAGCTGATTGATTGTCGTTTTTTTCCATTACTTGATATGACTTTTTCATGTGCCGTGTGTATTTAGCCTGGTGACTGTCTCTTTATATGGGCATAATTGCTCTGCCATTGTTTGTCTGGAAATCCTCCATCTGTCACCCATTTATTCATTCCGTATTGAATTGCATCACCTTTACAAGACAGTGCTTGCATGCCGGATTACAGGGGGTACCATACTGTCACAGTAACAATGGCTTTATAATGGATATACCCTCTCTGTTCTGGTAATAATAAACATTAATTATTTAGTATGTTGTATTATATTTTTTACGCCTTCATATCATTATTTCAAACAAATACAATTAAAAAATACTTAAGTGCCAATGTTTAGACATGTTATTCACGCAATTTTCGAGAGTGTTTTATTGAGATATTTTGCTTTCATTAGTCAGACAAAAATAGTTATTCTTGTACATTCAAATTTTCGGCACAAAATTAGCAGGCAAATGTGTGTCTTTGGAAGCCTCATAATTATATATACAAAAATCAGGAAAAACAATGTAAAAACAAATGTTGAAAGGAAGGACAGATTTATGGTAATTGAATCAAATTTAAGATAAAAGATTCATGTCTGCTTGATAAATCAGTGCAATTTTAATGCAGCATTTAATATGTTTATCCTTGTGCATCGTGCTTTTGCTGGCATTTTAATTGTGGTTGCCTTGCACTGTGCAGCTTTTTTTGCACATTTTTCAGTGGTGTAATGGCTGTGAATCAAGTAATTATATCTCAAAATAGAATATTGAATTGCATCAATAGTGTTGCATATCTTTTGGTTTTCATATGCAAAGGAGAGTCCTTGTATCAACATGGAAGGCATTTAAAGAAATTATTGTTACTAAAAACACAGTTCAGACACTTCTGAAACTTTATTTATTGTCAATTGTCACCTAATTTCCCAAGTTTAATTCCAATCCTTGTCCATTTCTATACAAAGCATATTTAGGCAATTAGCTCAATCAATAGGCAACCAGCCGTGTTATTGTTATGTCAGTCACTAATAGTGCTTGGACCACAATACATTGCCATCCATTAAAGGTGCCGTTAACCATGAATTGTGTGATAATCTTCCCTTTCCAGCTATGGGACACCTCCTGCATGACTTAGTTTAGCCTGTTCAGTAATCAATAACGGGTGATGGATTATACTTCAGTATCAGCACTGTTGGTCTGTTTCAGCCTGCAATGAAGAATTTATGAAGGACTAAGACCTGTGAAACTGCTGGTAGACAATGCTGATTACTGAACCAGGTGAGCACTAATTTTGGTTTGATATTTTTAGTGAAAAGGTAGCGTTGGTGACAGTAATCAGGAGGAAATAAAAGTTAATGTTGGGTGAAAATGGACGTAATTGTGCAGAAATATTGTTATGTTAATGTAATGGTAGAATATTGCGGTAATATTTGAATTTCATCAGGGTGTCAGATGTCAAGTAAGAGTTATCATGTAATATCAATATTTGCTTAGTCCAAAAAATCATTTACACCTTTTAAATCAGATTTCTCTTTCGTGTTTTCATTACTGTTTTCATTACGAAAAGGCTTTGGAGGTAGATCTTTTGAAATGTTACTTTACCCTTTTGGTTTCATATATTTAAATGTTTATCATCAGTTCGTTAACAGATTTATAAAGCTTGAATAGATTTAGTCTTTTCGAAAGTTGTTAGATAGTAAAGCTTTAACAGACACGATTCATTTGCACAAGGGATGCAAAATGTCTTTATAAGCAGTTGAATTATTGATACCTGAGTCATTTAAGGATTCAAGGAACATGATCTAGTTAGAAATTTATAATCAAAATTAGTACATTTTATATCTTGTATCTGGTCATGTTGACAGTAATAATTAACAAGACCTGTTTGTAAAACAGTTATACCCCTTTAGGTTAAAAGCAGTGTTTAAAACATGAAGTTGGAAGAAAACTGTTGGATACAGAGAGCATAAACTGCTAATTCATGTAAAAGCTAATTAGAAAATCGAGGGCCATAACTCTGCAGTTCCTGGGGCAATTTCAGTAAATCATCAAACTGTGCTAAGATATTACAACCTCAAACATTTTCATCAAGTTTGATTAATATCTTATGAAAACTGTTGGACTTACTGAGCAGAACAGCTAAAAATACTAATTTTAGATAATTCAAGCGCCATAACTCCACAATTCCTGGGGTAATTTGGCTGATAATCAAATTTGGCCAAGATTTTATACCCACAAACATTTTCATGAAGTTTGGTGTAGATGGGATAAAAACTGTTGGTCTTAGAGAGCAGAAATGGATGTGATTTCCCACTGATGGACAGACAGACATTAGCACACCATCTTTGATGGGGGGCATAATTAGTCACACTAACATATTGAATTGTCCAGTTTAGCTGTTTATTTTAGACCTTTGTGACCAAAAAAAAAATTCAACATTTTATTTGATAAAATGTTGGTGTGAAAAATGCAGTATGTAATAATGCAGTAGGTAACATATGTCCAGTAAGTAGGTGTGTAAGTAGGACAGTCTGGTGGTTACATAGCTTGGCACAGATGGCGTGAGATTTCCTTGAATATGCTACAGTAGTTTGATTCCTCAATCTCCATAACTTGGTAAACATTATGCAACTATCAATATTTTCCCCCGGGGGGGGGGGGGGGGAGCAGCGGGCAGACCTAGGGGAATTTGACATATGTTTTTTGGGGGAGTTTAATTCCCCACTCTAGAGCCAAGCATATTTATCTAAATCCCCTCAGTGGGAGATGCTATATTTCTATCAAATGGCCCGGGGTGTATATTACCGGGATCTAAATTCCGACCAAAGTCTAAATCCCCGGTACCCAGAATCATCTGGCATGTCAAATTCCTTCCTGTAGGGAATCGCTTGCAGTCTAAAGTCCCCTATATGCCCGCCGCTCCCCCCCCCCCGGGGGGAAAACATTGATAGGTGCATTATACTTAATATGTATGGTATCGGATTAAAAGTAATGGTTAGTGTTATTTTATGTGTTGTTTTCCAAGGCCTTTACAGACAGAAGTCACATTTTTGCATGTGAAAACCATACAAGAAAACTTGTTTTTAATGAAAAGGTAAAGGAAATGAGCATGAAATACTACAAATGACGGCTGAATTTAACAAACATACCAAAACTTCATGAATTGCCCAGTAATATGTAAGCAAAGAAAACATAACAGTTCCATTCTAATTTTGATGTCATATTCTATTTACTTCACATAATAGTGAAACAGTAATCTTACAATGCAAATCTGCATGAAAAGTTTAAAAAATTCATAATTAAATAAAGTCAATAATTATCAAATTAAACTTTATAAAAAAGGAAATGAACTTATTGTTTCGAAGGTTTAGGAATGTTTACACACAAAATATAAAATATTATATTCTTTAACTTGCCTTTAATACAACATATATTTGTACAAGTTAGACCTGTTCCACTTACTGTTGTTAATAAAAGACCAATGAAGTCATGTTTGTGGTTTCAATAGTCCTCATCGAAAGTAAGGGTGACGCTTGTGTGTTGAATCATTTCTTTGGATTTGAAGAGTTTGCTTTCACAAATTCAAAACAGTTGTTTAGCTTTAAGACCGAAATAAAGGTTTAGATTAAATTCACGTTCAATAGAAGATTATGACTCAAGTGCCTACATTTTAGAATCTCAACAACAAGGGTGCATGGTTGGTATTTTATGGTATCAAAAGGCCTCGCATTCTTTTTCTAAGCTAGTTTAGTAGAAGTGGAGTGTAAATAAAGTCCTACTGGGGCAAAAAGGTAATTCTGAGATTAAACCTTGATGTATATGCTATGATTTTCAAATTTGTACTGCTTAATCATTTAAATTGACGGTTAATTTGTAATCACCTACATTGTATTAAATCAAATACTTGAACTAACTTGAATGGCCAGGTTGTATAGATAGGGGTGGCCAATTCAGTGCTATCTTGGGCAGATGACCTAATATTTCCCCCAGTGTGCATATGTGAGATGGTTCATTTATGAATAATTACTCAGTTTGAAGTGCTATCAGGTACATAAATAATTCTTACTTTATGTAAATAGATGAGTCTTGTATGGGTGGCTATGATAATGGCCGATAGTGTGTAATTTGAATTTCTTGTGTGAGGAGTCACTGGATTTACAATGCGGACATGATATCCAGCACTTATTAGATGCAATCTTTGGCTTTAACACTGTATGTGTATATACAATGTAGGTTGGTATTAAACCTGAATACATTATCTGAACTTTATGGTCTTGCTGACTATTACTCGTGATTAGTGTTGAATTGCAATTGTTTGAGTATTGTTAGTGACAATTTTAACTGACGTTATGGTAGTCTTTAAACAAATGACATAATTAAGTCATTTATTTACTTGTCATTTTTGATTTTTTTTTTTTTTTATGAGAGGCGAGTCTTGTTGCAGTGTGGACACTAGCACAAGCCCATAAGCCCTGAACAATTAAACTTTAATCTGGGATTGGTCAGAACCTCAGTTTTATATAGGGGGGCTGGTTACATTTTCTTGCTCTCAAGTAATAATAATAATAATAATAATAATAAAGTAATCGGTCTAATGCGTGACCAAACTTATAATTTTGTTTATTGTTTTGCAGAGTTCTTGGTTCACAAGCACAAAATAATACTGTTAAAAAAGGCAGTTCGATCAAGAGATGACACAACTTAGTTTTGCAGTTTTATCTGGCTTTAGAGCAAGTGGTACCAATATTGCCCAGAAGCTGTAGAAGTTTTTCTGGTATAATTTATGTTTTAAGCCATCGGCTCCAATTACAAACATACCAACAAGCTCCCCAGCGTATAGCATTCCATCTTTTATGTGCATGTCAGAAACCATCCAATAGTTCCCATTCATACCAATGCCTGTTCATTTTTAACACTCAACAAGTATGTGTTTCAAATTCAGTGGAGAAAAACAAAAACGGGCTGTCACCAGGGTAGAAAAATGTTATACCAACTAGAAACAGGGGTCGGATATTTGACCCCTATCAATAAACTAAACTGCCAAAGTGGCATTTGTCATTTAGCACTTCAAATTTCAATTTGCAGACAATCAAGCTATTCATTTGCTTTGAGATTTGCAATAAAACCTTCATGGCCAAGGTGGGTGTAAAACTGGAAACTATTTGTCACTAAGGGATCTACACTGACAAACCCTTGTGGTACTGTCAGTAAATATTCAAAGTCATTGTGTACATAGGGTTTTTCTCATGATGCAGAACTGTCATGGCTATAGGGCTTTAATTCTCATGTTGCCGCATTGTTTACCAAATCAGGTTTTCCTGTGATTGGTCATCATTAGTGCAAACATCTCCCACCTCCAGCAACAATAGAAAGGTGTGCAGCAAGTGTTGCAGCCTTGCTGATCTGGCTGTTTGTATGTTAGGAATTTAAATCTTCAAACAAGACCATTGTGTTCCAATCTTGAACTGGTGGTAGGTTTTCCTTGGTGGAAATTTTAAGGTCATTTTAAGTATATTTAATATTTGGTAGCCGTCCTTTCTTTTTAAATAAAGTGATCAAATGTTTATTCAGTTAGAACAAGTTGGTTGAATTAAAAAGTGGAATAAGTATTCAAATACACAGGAGAACATGGTAGCTTGGAACTCAACCCTGAGTTTAGTAGTGTTTTATTGTATCCTGTAGGAGAACATGGTAGCTTGGAACTCAACCATGAGTTTAGTAGTGTTTTATTGTATCCTGTAGGAGAACATGGTAGCTTGGAACTCAGCCCTGAGTTTAGTAGTGTTTTATTGTATCTTGTAGGAGATAGGTATTCCTGAGTGAGAATCTTGCTTTGAAATCCAGCTTGGCGCAGGGCTTTATTACTAATTACGTGTAATACTGAGGGCAGTTTTGATAGCGATAATAACAGGGGAAGCATTTTCTCAGAATTACTTGCTGTTTTGTTCAGGTAACAAATTTTTTTGTTATATTTCTTAGACGCTCTGGAATAATGGAATGCAGAATGGCTTTTGCAGACAGAGTGATTTTTTAGCTCACCTAAGCACAAAGTGCTCGGTGAGCTATTGGTATAGGGGACCTATCTGGCATCGTCCGTCGTCTTATGCCGTCAACAATTTGGACCGTTATTGCGATTAAGACTACATTTTTTATTCAATCTTGACCTTACTTGCACAGTTTGTGTATGACCATAAAATCTCGGATGGGATTGTTATTGGGTCAGATCACGCCAGAAACACCAGAGTTATTGCCCCTTTTTCATGCCAAAAAAGTGCAAAAATGCCCCTTTCCAACGTAAAGAATTTATTTTCCATCCAATCTTAACCAAACTTTCACAGTTTGTGTATGACCATCAGATCTCAGCAGACGCCAAAAATGGGCCAGATCATGTCAACACCAGAGTTATCGCCCTTGTTTATTAAAAAAGTATACAAAAATGGACATTATTTGGGATAGGGACTTCATTTTTCATCCAATCTTCACCAATCTTGCACAGTTTGTCTATGCCGATGATATTTAAGGTGAAGTTGAATATAAGCATGATCGGGCCAGAAACAGAGTTATTTGGTGTTTTTGTTTGTGAAAAAAAAAATGCAAAAATGGACATTATTCAGGATAGAGACTTCATTTTTCATCCAATCTTCACCAATCGTGTACAGTTTGTCTATGAACGTAAGACTACAGGTGAAGTCGAATATAAGCATGATCAAGCCAGAAACATCAGAGTTATTGCCCCTTGTGTTTGGAAAAAAACATCAACAAGTTATCAATGATTGGCTAGCATACTATATTTGATTCAATGTTGACCAAACTTACACAGTTTGCACATGACCATAAAAATTGATTGATAAAATTTGATTTCCAACAGTTGCAAGACCTGCATGCAGTTATTTGTACATGCAACATCGATGTCTTCAGAGCCTGCATTGACGTCATTTATCATGATTGGACAGAAAATTCAAGAAAAAGCAAAACTTTACCTTATAGCACAGCCATCGCAAATATCACATTGCAACTAGTTTTCCAAAACTGTTTGCGAAAAAGACATCAAAATCTACTGTTTCTGCATTTTCCAGAATTGTCAATGACTTAATGAAAAAGGGTCAGGTAAGAATATTGATGATTTGAGAACCATTAGCAAAAAAACCGCACATCTACTACCCAACTTATACTTTAGTTAGCCTATTTCAATGACCGATTTTTAAAATCAAAATTGAACCTATCCCCCTCTGCGTACTGTTCAGATAACTTAATTTTCAAACATGTCACAACAGTATGGTCTTCATCTGTACCAGTTCTCAGGTGAGCGCTTTGGGCCATCATGGCTCTCTTGTTTTTATTTGCCATAAGCTACTGGTGGCATTGTAATGTCTGCCAATACTTCAACTTGTAATTCCTGCCAGTATGTTATGCAGCTTATATTCATTTAAACCCCATAGAACATTAAAAGCTTGTAGTAACATCCAGAGTTATCTCTGTTGTTATGTTGTTTTTTTGTTATTATTTTAGTGTATACCTGTATAACACTGTTGTTTTCAGAAATTACAGACCTCTGCTTACCTGGTATTCCAGGAACTGTTATTAGCTGGAATTAGGTCAGGATGGCAGTTTCATATTATAAACATTAATTAATATGACAATGTAATTTAATAATCATCTCTTTGGATTTGATAAGGGCGCAGCCTATATTTTACAGTTTTCTTCTGCAAGGACAGATATCATTTTTATTGTAAAAATGATGAACTGTGTGCAAAACCAGTAACTATGCTACATTGCTGAAAATATATGTACCAAAGTTTTACATATTTTGCACTCGTGTGGCAGTTACCCAGTATTTGAATACAGCAATTATTGCGCTTAATGGATCTATAATGCATTTAAATTGGCATGTCTAAGCAAGTTTTGTATGCCCGTGGCATCTTGATGGTCCTGTCTGTCCACCTGTCAGTGATAATCAGTAAAAGGTTTACTAGCTTACTACAACACTTGGATACTTGCACAGTTGTTGCTTATGACCATTCTCAATCCACCCATATCACCCAACCTCACTTTGACCTTGACCTGGACCAAATTTTGAAGAATTCAACTGGGCTGTCCAGCACCAACTGGGGGGATGTGTGTTTGTTGAACACAGTGTCTTGGTTATAACATTTAATTTGACCATTGACCTTACCACTATTGTAAGACCATTAATGTGATGTTTCACTTCAGCAATCTCTAACTAAACTGACTGTGATTCAATGTAATTATACTGGGTGAACAACAAAATATTTATATAAATTTTGAAAATTTAACATGTCATCTTCCAAGATACAGTCTTTGAGCAACAAACTAGCTGCTTCAGATTTAAACATAGTCAAACCAAAGTACCATAGCATCATAATTTGTGTGGCTCATTTAATTAGGTCTGTATCATAAGTATTTGATGTATAATGTATTAAATACATGTATATACTGTTTAACTGATTTTAAATTTAAACCATAATGGATGATACTGATTGTTGAGTTTGGAATGTGGTTTTCATGCTATGGTTACACAGTACCTTACACATGTTGCGGTGGCAGTGGCTGAGTGGTTTGCAACCTCAGGCACAGTATGTGGTTACACTGCACCAGGCTGACTTCATACCACAAATATTACATCTCATATCTGCTTGATTTATGGTATTCTTGTTCAAATTAACAGAAAAAGATTATGGATATCGGTAAACCTCTTTCTTGGATGGTATGGTGTATTGTGATTAAATCTGTGGTATCATCATCATTGTCTTGAACATCATAATTATCATCATCATTTATATCATCATCATTATCATTTAAAGGTTTGTATGAGTCATTCCCATGTCATGGAACTATTAATTTTAAAAAAATGTGTCCATTCGAAAGAGAGCCAGTATGTTGTATCAACAAACACATTTTATGCATTTGCTTAAATACTACAAGAATATCTCTTGGTTATCACAAGTACATTAATTGTTGTCTTTAATATTGTTTTTCTCAAAAGTGTAATCCAGTGAAAAATTAGGGAAGAGATTCAATGACATTAATATACTACATCTCATTTAGACTTAATTAATTACACCTAGATACCCAGAAAACCTGGCAACACAATCAATCTTTTTTTGCATTAGTATTTTTCACTTGAGTAATGTGCCAGGCAGTAGTATCACATAACTGAAATACTCCACTAGTTGGTGATCACTTTAGTTCTAGGGGACTGATACAGGCTTGCAACTGTATCTCACTCATTAGCATAATATAACCACCATTCTCCTCTCTTGCTTCATGGTGATTGCTGTTTGCAGTTCATTACAAGGCTTTGTTGAGGACCTTTGAGACTTGAGGCAATCTGTATTGTGCCCGGATGGCATTAAAAGCTGATGACTTAGAAATTCTGAAGGCAGTGAGGAAAACTTTATGGGATTTTTTTCTGTCAGCTGGGTGTGTATGTGTCTTTTGTTGCTTGCCTTCATTGTGGTGTTGCTTTTGGAGTTGTAAAGTTATATCATGTTGCTATGGTGTAGATTGGTGATTGTGTTTTTTTGCATGGATTGTACAGGTATGCTTCTTTACTATATAATTAAACATGATTTATGATCTCTAATGATTAAACATTGTATGTAGCTTACAAGTGAAGTTGATTTTTAGAGAAAAAGAAGCATAAAAACTCAATGAATGAAGCTGTATTTTTGATGTTAAATACTAGTAGTTGCCTGCTGGGTGCCTCTTGAATACAAAACAAACGTGAAATGTTGCTTATTAGGAATCAAGGGTACTGTATTGTTATGAAGGCCACAATTTGTATTTCTTCATAATAGTTGCCATGAAAATTGTCCAGTTGTAATGCATACTAAACAGTTACAAGCAACGGAATTAAATTCCGGATGGGCTTATTGAAAATAATGGCCTTTTCAAGAATGTATAATTATCTACTTGAAAAAAACAATTACTTAGAAAGTTGTACTGTGTCAGAAAACTTTGTACATGTATAAGTAAATTTAGATTTTCATTAGCAGTAAACTCTTACAAAAAAACAAATGAAAGAGAGTCTATCTTTAATCAAAATACTTTATAAAAGGTAATTGTTAAAGAAAGCATTTTAGCCTGCATTTGTGAGTATATGATTGTGTGAAAGCATTTTGTGGAGATAATAATGTCAGGTGATATAATGCAGACTATTTTGTTGTGTGCAGTGTGAAACAATTCCACCTGTCTTGCCCTTATCTTACCCCACCCAGAGTGAAACACATTATCAACATTCTGTTTTGTCAAGACCAGTTCAAAATGCTTGCATTGTTGTAATGCTGAGCGTTTTAGCACTCCAGCGCACACACAAAAATGTAGTTTTCAACATTAATTGAAGAAATTGAAATATAAACCTTTTTGATTTCATTCTTTGTTGTTTTTCATTTTGTGCATTACTTTGAGGGGGGAAATAGGTGGGGTTTCTCTTTTTTCATGCACTGAAGTGCCCTGAAATGAAGATAAGCCTTCTAAACAGATCATATGAATTTGGTTATAAGACATTAGAAGCAAAGTGACCTGTAGCACAATTAAGTGTAAAATATATTAAAGTGTTTAGTTTGAAAACAGGACACAGCTAGACTTACAGGTGTCACATATTTATTTTAGGCATGTCATGGAAAAACCGGGCACGTGCGTAAAGTGTCATTCTGGATAAGCCTGTGCAGTCCGGACAGGTTAATCTAGGATGGCACTTTCTGCCTACAGACTTTCTTGAAACAGAAAAGACCATAAAAGCAGAAAGTGCCCTCCTGGATTAGCCTGTACAGACTGCACAGGCTAATCAGGGACAACACTTAGTAGTCTTTACACACATGCATTAAGCCAGGGTTTCCCATGACACGCCTCATATTTATTGTTTGATAATTTGTATAATGTTCGTATAGTGTTGAAGTAAAGGTTGTAAAAGCAGTTGACATATTTCTTGCAGATGGTAACAAGTGAAATTGTAAAACATGCCCTAGTTTCAGAATTACATTACCATAAAACATGACTCTTCACTGTTACACACTTAAGCTTGAATTTTAAGAATGGTATTTGGTATCAGGTCTGTTTACTTATCATTTTAATGGGTACCCTCCTTTAGTATCTGATTACAACTATTGGTCAAGTGTCACGGGCATATTATTTACGTAGATTTAGCGGTCGACTACATTGCTCATACATGTATAAACACCTTACCCACTTTATATATTTTGTTAAAGATATATGTGCATACTAATGTATGTAGAGGAGTCTTTCTTGATCACGTTCAAAATGAAATAGAAATATTTTTTGTGACAGTTAAAAAAATGAAAGCGAACCCGAAGAGAAAATATATGTTTCATGCGAACTTCACATTACTGTTTTAACTGCTATGATTTTCCGCTATATTAGATATTGGAGATCCTATTGTGCTGCAAAGAAAGACAATTTTTTGTTGGTAGAACTGCAGCTCAGTAGACAGAAACAACTGAGGAGATTGATGAAGAAGTTGTTGACACCCATTGTTTCCAGGAAGATATTTGCACCTGATGGTTTTCAGTTTTTCCTGTGGATATTTTGATCCAATAAAAATCTGCAGCCTCAGTTTGTTTGGAATTATTCCAAATAGGATTGCGCATCTTAAATAGTTATAATAAATAACTGCAAAGATTGCAGTGATAAATTGTAGGTTTTACAGGATGGAAGCGTAATAGTCTTTATGCAACAATCAATATGTTCCCCGGGGGGGGGGGGGGGGGGGGGCTGGCCCAGGGGAATTTGACGCTTGTTATTTTTGGGGGTCTAATTCCCTACACTAGAGCCAAGCATATTTGTCTAAATCCCCTCAGTGTGAGATGCTATATGTCTATCAAATGGCCGGGGGACCTATATTACCGGGATAAAAAATCCGACCAAAGTCTATTACCCCGGGACCCGGAATCATTTGGAATGTCGAATTCCCGCCTGTCGGGAATTGCTTTCAGTCTAAAGTCCCATATATGCCCTTCGCTTCTCCCCTGGTGGAAACCATTGATAGGTGCCTTATTGGATGGCAGTTAAATGATACTTAGGCCCTTGTATTTGTAGAAATGGCATAGGGGACTCACAAGAAATGGCATAGGGGACTCACAAGAAATGGCACATTTCATAGTCCATTTAAATGCATGCTTAAGTAGACAGATTCCATTAATGTCCCAGATGGTTAAAGTTTATTGTCTCCTGGAGATGGGGTCATCAGTGTTCTTCCATTACTGGCCACTCACTGACCAGCTGCTGGTCAATGTCTCCAATTGTTCCTGCTGACCACCACAATTCTCAGAGTAATTAACTGGACATAAATTAATCATGGATCAATAGATTGGACAGATAGGGATTGCTCCTTTGCCCCAGTGGTGGACATAATGGGAGTGTTCAGACTTGGTAGTGGACATAAGAAGTGTGGTCAGTGCTGGTCAATGAACGTCTAGTAACCAGCAGGGGCCGGCTAGCTCAGTTGGTAGAGCGCTGGACTACAAATCCGAGGATCGCGGGTTGGATTCCCAGCCCGGCCACATAACTTGTGTGGGGATTGGTCATGAAATTATTAATACGGCCATTCTCTCCCTACCTCTGATTCAAGTAGGGCAGTTGTCAGTTACTGGCATAAGTATGTGCACTTAGTACTGGTAAACCAGCTTACCCAGGAATAGTGTGAGTAGGTTAACTGACCGCCATTATATGACTGAAATACTGTTGAATACGGCAAAAAATCCGAACAAGCAAACAATAAACAAACAAAAACTAACCAGCAGAGAAGATTCCAGTTCGTAAAGATACATGCATGCTTAACCTGTGAGTCCTTGTATACTAGTTTGACATTGTTATTTGTGATCATGTTTCTTTAATTATTTATTCACATAAATCATTTTTTCTCAGTTTCATATAATCCAATTGTATCATATAAAAAAATTCCTATCCTATAAATTTAATAAAATATAACTTTTTTAGTTTAAACAAATAAAAGATATAATTGACTGAATGCATAGTTGTTGTTGGTCTATACAAGAATAAAACTGTTTGATGTATGTGGTATTAATATTTATGAATTTAATTCATTTATCAACTTTCTAAACCTGTCATCAGCAAAGTTAATTCCCATTTATTAACCAGTGTTGTTACCGAAGTATTGATTGCTAAGGTGTATTTGAGATTTTATATACAATAATTATCAGTTCACCACAGAATACTACCTGTACTAGCATAATATGACATCATTGACAAAATCCAATGTATTGAAATTCTTAGTTTTGCCATTCCAGCATATTTATAGGCATAATGAACTTGTGATCTATGGAGTAGATAATATGTAATGGGGCATAGTATCATAGTTTATGGGAGATTTTTGTCTGTCTGCTTTAATGATAAAAAAAGTGTACAAGTGTTGAGGGAGTAAAAATAACTGGAGAGGTGGATTTTATATTTTAGATCTGGTAATATTATTTATTGCCCAGGCAGTTGTTATTCAGCTACAATCTGATCCACTATAAAATATCTTGCTTAGCAATCAAATTTTATATTGAAACGATCAGTTAAAGGGGTTGTTACAAATTCTTACCAACACTGAACTGAAATCAAGATTTTATATGCTTGTATGTAATCTTTTTTCTGTTTGAAGATGATCAAATAAACAAATGAATATGCATATTTTACATTATTTTTGAATAACATCTAAATTATATGTTATATGGCAGTCAGGTAAACCAGTAATTTAAAAAATACAATTGAATACAAAATATTCGCTACAAAAAAGTAATTTAAAAAATACAAGTTAAAAAAATCAATCTCCAGAAGTTATTGTCATATGAATGCACAGATTTTAAGATATGCTTAAGCAGTTTAGGCCAAAATCTTTGTTATAGTAATATTTCTTTATGTTATACATATAATGTTTGTAATTGAAGTATAATTAAAGTCTACACCCATATGATTTCCATAGTAGCTAATGCATTACCTGGGCAACTGAGGCTTTATTTTACATCCAAATGGTGCTATATATGTTTTCAGATTCTGTAATTATATCAGAGCAATGCCAGGCCAATGTAAAATAACTGGAAATTGGGCTATTGAAGCATATATTACTTCAATTAAAGTGCAGTGAATTTTGAAATTGATATGGTAATTAAGAAACTTGAGTCCCAATAAAAAGTTAGGCTGAGTTTATAACTTGTGCATATACTGCAATTTAATCATGAAAAGGTAATGTAAGGTGTCAAATTTATAGAGGACTTTTTGGCAGCTGACTGCATTATATATCCAGTTGTTATTAATGTCATGTGAAAGCACAATGTGGCGAGGTCTTTAATTTTCCACATCACACAAATTGCACTAACTGTATACCAACTGGTATGCAATTTAGGGAACTGAAAACTTGCTGGCAACTCTTAAAGGACTCATTATGTATTTTCCATAAAGACATAATGCATTGTTGAAATGATTAGTTCATGACTTGTCATGGCATATACACCTCTGTATGATATTTCTCATTTGAAGGCATCAGATTTGCAGTAACATACAACATTATGTAATGGACCACTCTTAACTTGCATATAGTTATGAAAATGTGTTATTTTATGCACAAGTTTCTCTGCATCTGCGTCATTGACTGACAAATATTTCATAGATATACACTGTAGCTTAATATTGATCCAACCCATTAACTGATAGACTGAGGAAAGTGCAATTTACATCAAAGATGAACTTTTATGGTTCATCAATTATTAACCATAAGTTTGTGAGACAGACTGGCCACAATACTCATTGTCCCATTCATAGTGTGGGTATGTCAGGTAAGATATGAGGGGTATGCCACTAATGTAGGCCTGTGAACTATAATGTGAGCCATTATGACATGACCATCCATCACCCTGACATGTACCCACCCTGTTACTGTGGTAACTGAGGCTGCAGTGTCCTGTCATAATGTTGTAAATGATACTTTGCTGGTGTCTGTATTATAGATGTTTGCAGTTTATAATAAACTGAATTATTTCAGGAAAACCACAGGTATTTGGTTGTTGTTTTCTATTACACATACAGACATAAGAAATTGCTGCAAAATCTAACATAATGAACTTTACAAGTCTTGTCTTAAAAATAAGACCTAAAATTGAAACTGAATGTTTTTTAAACGTGATACAGTCAGCATAAAAAGGGATTATTTTTGTTCATATACAATGTCTTGTAAGAAAAATAGTCATATTGCAATTGAAATGACAGCCATCTTTGTTCTATGGTTAAGGGGTTACT
Organism: Congeria kusceri; assembly: GCA_027627225.1. Taxonomy (NCBI): domain Eukaryota; kingdom Metazoa; phylum Mollusca; class Bivalvia; order Myida; family Dreissenidae; genus Congeria; species Congeria kusceri. Next base: position 34,059,947 of record CM051035.1, read on the forward strand.
CACATAAACAAATGATTCAAATATGATGAATGATTGTAAAATGTGAGTCTCGCATATTAGCTCGAGTTTTAGAAGAAAAGAAGTCGAGTTATTGTCGTCGCTCTGTTGTCTGCGTCTGCATTAGTTACGTTTTTTGTTTAAGTTTTTTGTCAGTGTCTATTTCTCAAAAACTATCAAAGGTAACATTTGAAACTTTAAATATTTGTTCACTATCAAATGGGTAATTTATTACAGCAAGGCAGGTAGCCCTGTGGTTTGTATTTCCAGAGTTATCTGCCCTTGTTTGGACTTACAACTTATTTTGACTTTATTTTTGTTTAATGTAACATGTCTCAATTACTATCAAAAACTTTAAATTGAAACTCAAGGTACTTGTTTATGGTGCTGACCACATTATACAGACAAGAGGAGGTAACTCCTTCAAGGATTTTGTTGGACTTATTACCATTTTTTTTAAACACAATTTTTGCTTTAGGACAAATTTATCAATACCTGTATGAGGTATTGACTTTAAACTAAAAGTACTTGATCACAGTGATGAATTTATTCTGTAGACAAGAGGAGGTAAATCTATCAAGGATTTTGTTTGAGTAATTGCCCATTTTTGAACTTAGAATGTTTGCTTTATGTCAAATTTCACAATAACTATAAGAGGTATTGACTTGAAATTCGAAATACTCACAGTTATGAACCCATTCTGTAGACTGAGGTAACTATAACAAGGAGTTATTGCCCTTTTTTCAGCTTAGAAGATTAGCTTTAGGTCAAATTGCTCAATATCTTGAAATTTAAGACACTTCATCACAGTGATGAACACATTCTATTAACAAAATGCCAAACTACAATCAAATATGAGAAAGTTAAGTGTCAAGCACCCATAGTCAGTGCTGTTGTGGAATAATTAACAGCACCTCTTCTGGGAAGCCAAAACTTAAATTAATGTTTGCACCACCCATGTTTCTTACAACCAGGTGTATTTATTACAGCAGTCATGATATTTTGAAGAAATTGATGCAGTAATGTAATCCTGGTGTAGATAGGTGGTGATTAATGGAATTTGACCCCCAGGATATCAGTATCCCCCTCCCAGGCTGCTTTATATGCATGTAAATGATATTTTTCAGATGTTAATGTTGTCCCTTTAATTTGTAAACTAGTATTTAAAATTAATTTTATATTGTTTATAAAAACAGCAGAGACTTGCATGGTAATGCTAGGTTCCCATTATCGTGCGATCCGCCACTATTGGCCACTCTTAGCTGATCGTGGTATTTCTTTGATTTTTCAGGCTTGGATACATTGTGATGCACGTCCATACGTTTTGATACGATGTTTTGCGCTCTGTTGCGAGCTGGTCACGATTTGTCAATTACAGGTGTCACGATCTGTCATGGTCTGATCTTCAGTTTTGATACGATTACATACGTTCCGTTGGGATTGTTTCAATCTTGTTCACGATTGGGTCACGATCTGACACGATCATCACGATTGGGTTCCCCGAATTAGGACGTTTAAGTACGTACAGATAAGTTCCGATATGCTTATCACGAATCCATGCGTTCCATTACTATAGGATACGATTGTGGTCGCAATGTCTTTAACAATCATGATCAATGGAGATCACGATTTGAGCTACGACTGGACCCGAATGATATAAATACAGCCCAAATGACTATTGACTTCATTGTGTCTTGAGATCGCAACACATCTCCACAGAGCGTTGTGTTTTTTTCTCGTCTATGATCGATCTCGATCACTACGATTAGGATTTACAATCAGATACGATTTGTCGCGCTTTGTTACTATGCAATAAGATCTGATACAATAATCCCGATGGATAATTGATCGCAGTTGATCGTGTTAATCGTAGAGAATTTTTGACGATTAACACGATTGCCACGATTGACCTCTTGATCTGATAAGATCTGATAGGATCACCATAATTGGTCCTCGCTTAAGACCACGATTTCAATCGTGTCGCAAATTGTGATAGTGGAAACCTAGCATAAAAGATTTCATTGAATGAAACAAGATTTTGTTATTGCTTTAAAGGTCTAATGAATGCTACCAGAAATAAGAAAGTTAATTTGTGTAAATTTATAGCTTTTAAGGGCTCTTCAATTGCAATTATTGAATCTCTCAACTTGGGTGGTCAAGGTATTTTATTTTTCCCTTAGTCCAGTCACCAGATTTGAATATTATAATTCACAGGTACTTGTCACTGGTTTCCAGTATTCCAGATTTGTGGATGTGTTCCCAATCACCCAGATAAAGGTGGCCATTTTAAATGTGGTTGTTTGTTCATGCCTTCCTGTTCATCCCCCTCAACAATGAGAGAGGTGGAGATGGCAGATGATAATGATACTGTTGCCATGGTGACTCTTGTTTCATGATGGGTGGTTCCCATTTGGAAAAGAGATGTGTTGACAAGATGCTATTTAAATTTGATGCCTATGTTTTTGTTTTGTGGCAAATTATTCCACTGTGCCAATTTAAATGGTTCCTGTATTTGAAATTTTTTATAATACAAATCATTATGAAGTTCACAGTATTTTTACCTTGTCTGTACTATGAGAATCTTTGCATCCTATATGTCTGTAAGGAGGATCACATCATGTTCAGCTATAGGAAGGATCAATTTATCCTATTTATCTGTAAGGAGGATCACTTGATCATATATATGTGTAAGAAGGATCACTGCATCATATATTATACACGTTTAAGGAGGAACATTGCATGATATACATCTCAGAGGAGGATCACTGCGTCATGTTACATGTGTAAGGCGTGTCACATCGTAAACATCTGTATGGAGGATCACAGCATCATATGCATCTCTAAGGTGCATCATTTACATCTGTACTCAGGGTCACAGCATCATATACATCTCTAAGGTGCATCATTTACATCTGTACTCAGGGTCACAGCATCATATACATCTGTATGCTGGATCACAGCCTCATATACATCTCTAAGGAGTATCCTTGCATCATATACAAATGTAAGGAGGATCACAGCATCTTATACATCTGTATGGAGGATCACAACATCATATACATCTGTAAGGAGGATCACAGCATCATGTACATCTGTACAGAGGATCACAGCATCATATACATCTGTAAGGATTGCTGCATCATATACATCTGTAAGGAGAATCACTTCATTGTATACATCATTCTGTACGGAGGATCACAGCATCATATACACCTCTAAGGAGTATCCTAGCATCATGTATGGCTAGAAGGAGGATCACTGCATCATATACACCTCTAAGGAGTATCCTAGCATCATGTATGGCTAGAAGGAGGATCACTGCATCATATACACCTCTAAGGAGTATCCTAGCATCATGTATGGCTAGAAGGAGGATCACAGCATCATATACACCTCTAAGGAGTATCCTAGCATCATGTATGGCTAGAAGGAGGATCACTGCATCATATACACCTCTAAGGAGTATCCTAGCATCATGTATGGCTAGAAGGAGGATCACTGCATCATATACACCTCTAAGGAGTATCCTAGCATCATGTATGGCTAGAAGGAGGATCACAGCATCATATACACCTCTAAGGAGTATCCTAACATCATGTATGGCTAGAAGGAGGATCACTGCATCATATACACCTCTAAGGAGTATCCTAGCATCATGTATGGCTAGAAGGAGGATCACTGCATCATATACACCTCTAAGGAGTATCCTAGCACCATGTATGGCTAGAAGGAGGATCACAGCATCATATACACCTCTAAGGAGTATCCTAACATCATGTATGGCTAGAAGGAGAATCACTGCATCATATACACCTCTAAGGAGTATCCTAGCATTATGTATGTCTAGAAGGAGGATCACTGCATCATATACACCTCTAAGGAGTATCCTAGCATCATGTATGGCTAGAAGGAGGATCACGGCATCATATACACCTCTAAGGAGTATCCTAGCATCATGTATGGCTAGAAGGAGGATCACTGCATCATATACACCTCTAAGGAGTATCCTAGCATCATGTATGGCTAGAAGGAGGATCACTGCATCATATACACCTCTAAGGAGTATCCTAGCATCATGTATGGCTAGAAGGAGGATCACTGCATCATATACACCTTTAAGGAGTATCCTAGCATCATGTATGGCTAGAAGGAGGATCACTGCATCATATACACCTCTAAGGAGTATCCTAGCATTATGTATGTCTAGAAGGAGGATCACTGCATCATATGCACCTCTAAGGAGTATCCTAGCATCATGTATGTCTAGAAGGAGGATCACTGCATCATATACACCTCTAAGGAGTATCCTAGCATCATGTATGGCTAGAAGGAGGATCACTGCATCATATGCACCTCTAAGGAGTATCCTAGCATCATGTATGTCTAGAAGGAGGATCACTGCATCATATACACCTCTAAGGAGTATCCTAGCATCATGTATGGCTAGAAGGAGGATCACAGCATCATATACACCTCTAAGGAGTATCCTAGCATCATGTATGTCTAGAAGGAGGATCACTGCATCATATACACCTCTAAGGAGTATCCTAGCATCATGTATGTCTAGAAGGAGGATCACTGCATCATATACACCTCTAAGGAGTATCCTAGCATTATGTATGTCTAGAAGGAGGATCACTGCATCATATACACCTCTAAGGAGTATCCTAGCATCATGTATGGCTAGAAGGAGGATCACAGCATCATATACACCTCTAAGGAGTATCCTAGCATCATGTATGTCTAGAAGGAGGATCACTGCATCATATACACCTCTAAGGAGTATCCTAGCATCATGTATGGCTAGAAGGAGGATCACTGCATCATATACACCTCTAAGGAGTATCCTAGCATCATGTATGGCTAGAAGGAGGATCACTGCATCATATACACCTCTAAGGAGTATCCTAGCATCATGTATGGCTAGAAGGAGGATCACTGCATCATATACACCTCTAAGGAGTATCCTAGCATCATGTATGGCTAGAAGGAGGATCGCTGCATCATATACACCTCTAAGGAGTATCCTAGCATTATGTATGTCTAGAAGGAGGATCACAGCATCATATACACCTCTAAGGAGTATCCTAGCATCATGTCTCTATAAGAAAAATGGCTTCATTGTGTACATGTACAAGAGAATCATTGCATCAAGATGCTGCTTACAACAACATTGAACATCAGATTTTCCTGTCCTGCTTACCTTTCCAGTAACATTTCTTTTTGTTGGTGTCGAGGCCAATGTGGACGTTACAAGTGCAGTTGTAGTAATTCACAGAAACCTATCATTAGCATCTTTAATGAAACACCTGATAACTAATGCATATTTTATAACTGATTTTTTTATTTTCTGCATATTGAATGTCAACAACTCATTCTGTGTTCTATAAATATGACAGTGGTTTGGCATTATTAGCAGAAACAGGATGTAGTTTGAATGACAACAAATTAATATATATTCAGATTGGAATGCATTAATGTTGCTGGTGGGAGTTTCCCAGGCTGTGTTTCGGTTGTGTATTGGTTACTATTCTACAGCTTTGCTACTAAATACCTGGTGTCTAGATAAACATATAATTAGTTCAATAAGCCAATATTAAATATTGATAATCCAGTATGTAAAATGATCCAATATTGCATATTTTTACATTGCTGCATTCAAGTATTACATTGCTGCATTCAAGTTACTGGAGTTTTCACAGCCTGCATGTAAAGTACACCAGAGTAGTTGAAATCATGATTGCAGTCATCAACATTTGGCCAAGCAAGCCCGAATTCTTTTATTAGTACTTGAGAGCAGGAAAAAGTTACTAATTTTGACCACTGTTATTATTGTTGAACACAATGATGGCAATGCTTCACATACGATTTATTCCCATTGTGCGCACATTCCCATGGGAGTTGCATGTTACTCTCTTTGCATGTATGCAGAGTCTACGTTTAGCCTTGAGCATTTTGTATTACAAATTGTATTGACAGGCATAAAGAGCTGGTATAATATTATGTTGAGCATGCATTCCAGCTGCTACATTGCAGAATAAACTTTCCATGTATAATTATGAGGCGTGTCGTTGGAAACCCAGGCTTAATGCATGTGCATATCCTGGATCAGCCTGTGCTGATCAGAGAATACTTTATGAGGAATGTTTCTAAAGAGCATTCTGTCTTACTCCTACACAAAATCAGCATCACTCTTCCTCAGAACACTTTGTTATATCTTTCTTATTTGTTTCTTGTCAGGTTTTAGCATTCTGATGTCAGCTACACATTATTTTGAATATGTATTAGTGTGTGATTTAATACAGAAAATATATTTCAGTTATAACATATAGTGACTATTCTTCATTACAGAAAAAATAATGGTGGTGGTACTAGAAGCAGTGGAATCAGTGGAAATAGACATGGACAAGATCGCAGTCATGATTTCAAAAGCAGTGAAGGTGTTGAGATCCTGTTTATCATCTGCCTGTTGTTTCACTAAGTGATGCACTGTCAAATGATAAATTTTTTTAAGTAATTATTGTTTCTAAGATGGTGTGATTAGGACATGATGAATTACCTGGGGATGACAAGCAGGTATTGTGAAAATAAGATTACAATGAGAACCAAAAGGGTGGGGAAATGCTACAATGGTGATGAATAGGTCTAGGGAAGGTGTGTGATGACTATCTACTCTGATAAATAGCTCAAGAGAGTCTGAGCTGGAACAGTACCAGTGCTATCTCAGGGGTCTGTCCAGTGATAGGTGGGTCATATGTGAAGTAGAGAACAAATTAGCAGCAAGTGCTTCCCTGATAGGGAAACTTCACATATCCCATATGATATGCCTAAGTGGCTAACTGTTCCTTTCATGTGATAAGCCACGAATCCATCATAAGAGTTTCATTATCCCCACCCCAACAGTTTAAACTTAGAGAATAACATAGCATAACATAGCGATTGACAGGACTCTTGTTATGTTTATGTTGTGCTATGTGATGGGTACATTGTTCTACGAGGCGACAAAACATGACACTATGACTGGGGTATTAGCACTTTTTTGATTTGATGTTTGATTGAAGAATTGGGCCCAGTTGCTCAAAACTTTTAAGGGCCAATTAAGCTAACAGCCATTAACATTTGGATGAAGTTATTTATGTAAATTAAACATTACAATTTTAAACAGTGTGTTTATTCCAAATAAATAGTTATGCTCAAACAATTCTAAAATATTTGGTAAACAAGTTGCTCGTAATATTCATTTTATTTACATCTAAAGTTAACAGGCTGTTCGCTTAACTGACGGTTAAAGTTTTGAGCAACTGGCCCTGACATCTGTAACTTTCTAAGCTATGTGCATGGAGTTTTTAAGATTTTAAGATTATCAGGAATGGAGATGTCCTTCAAAGTTGATAACCTATTTTCCGTACATATGTATGGTGATATGTGTCCAGGATTTCTGATTATTATGGTGTAGAATTCTCACAATTTTGTTTCATCTTTGAAAGTTCAGTGTACATGCCACCTCCCAGTGCTAGATTTCCTCCATTTCCATTGAGTTTCACTGACTGAATTCTTGATAAATTGATTTGCTTCATGTTCTGTTAAAGTCAAATGTATCATTAGTTTTAATTATCAGGCATTTTAATGCACTTGTAATTGAATTGGAATTTGTGTTTTCCAGGTTACCACAGCAACTGTTTTGATTGACATTTTAAGAATGAAGACAATTCTGTGGTAAGCATTTCTCTATAGGAACAGTTATCAAACTGCATTTAAAACATGCAAAGTATTTATTAATCATTTTGCAGAAATGAATGGGTGAACATTTAATATGTATGTGCCTATGTTAGACAGGATATTCTTGCATTGAAAAGTTACATAACGAACAAAGCATGCTTCATCTTTAATGTATGAAATGTTACATGCCAGTAAATTAGTCTGTTTATATTTTCCAGAAGTTGTCAAGTAACAACCAACCTAAAATAGCCCCAAATTTGTCAGTCCACTGTGATGAACAAATGGGTCTCTTTGATGTTCTTTTTCTACTTAACTGCCCCTGAAATGAAGTGTAACAGATATTAGGGGGCAATGCCTGTTTGAAGAGAGGATGTGTTATATCAAACTTGACCCTTAGGGGCCATGCATGGTTAGAAGCACAACTGGTTTATTTCATTGCACAGGTAAAACCCAATACAATTGTTAAACACCTTCTGTACATCATTTAAAGGGTCAGTTATCAAAGTTAAGATTTTTGATGGTGAATTTCAACTGATACACTGAAAAGTGGGAAATTGCAGAAGAGAACCACTGAACAATAAAATTGGGCTCTATGTTAACAATCTGGTGTAGTTTTCACAGGAGGGGTTTTAAATGAAAGTTGTGAAAGGTTGATTAGAAGGTAGATGGTGACTAGATAGGTAAGATGTGGCAGTGAATGTCATCATTTCTGTGATTTACTGGCCTCCAATGTCACCCTGGACACTTTCTACATTGGGATACATATCTCTATGAGTTTGTAGTATTCATGTATGGAGGCTATCTTGTGCCAAAAATGTACAAATGTTTTTTGTAGAAAAATTTTGTACAAATCGACAAATTACAAATGTAAAGCGGTTAAAAATTAACTAACATTTTGCAGTTTTCAAGATTACACGTGCAATTGTAGAAATACGATTTTATTTTAAGAAATATAATTCCGCTCTTTCGCTGTTAGTTAATCGCAACATGGTTTTGTGCAATTTCTAATGTTATGTTATGGAAAAGGAATCGGTAGAAAACCAAAATCCTATATAATATCCATTCTATTGAATAATTTCTCATAAAAAAGATCTAGCTTTACTTAATTCAATGTTTTGAATATGTGAAAAAGTTCATCTGACAAAGCGACAGTGGAACAACGCAAATGGAAAGTCGCCGTTTACATTTCTCGGTTTACAAAACTCGAAAGAAACAAGTATCGAATTTTGCACATGCCCATATATGGAAAATGTCAATAAGAATGTGGGAGGAGCCTATCGAACGCTCGTGCAACATCGGAAATTACCGGATTTAGTGGAAGGTCTACGGTACTGTAGACCGTTTATGTCAAATATACATTCTAGCAAAGTTACATAAATACATCCGGACAGTATGTAAATCCGGACACTGGAAAGAAATATATGTTCGTATTATCTATGGAATTTATTAAGCCATCTATCTGTCTCGGTAATGTAAGATATATTTCAGCAGAAACCACGGCGTTGGTCAATATATATTGCCGCCATAGAGTCTTTTGATGGTTTTTGCTGTTCAGATTTATTCTGAACGCGAATTATTTCAGCTACCACGGCGTATACATATTGACAATTGTTAAAAAAGCTGATATTTGATTCCACAAATGCCTGTGTCGGCTGTGAGTGTGAGCAAAAGCTGTTCTGAGAGTTTCTGTCATACAGAAGACATTAACTACAGTACTTTAATCTGTCACATAACCTAATTGTGACATATTTTAGTTTATCAGTTAAAAAAATTCTTGTGTGTATATTTTATATCAAAAGTAATTGGTAATGTATGTTCATGGCAAATGTATTAATTATATTAAGCTTTAAGAAAAGACATGTGTAAAAATTATAAAAGCGACCATTTCCATTGTCATTATGTTCACTCACAAAAAGCAGTAGGCCTACTTATATCTTTGTGCTAGTTACTAGTATATGGTAATGTTTTGATTCACAACTGGGTATGTCCTGAAAAAAAAAACAACAACAACATACACTCGTACATGTGCAATAATTATGCAAGGTTCTTAAAAATGACATTTAATTGTTATTATAATGAACTTAATATAATAACATGTTCTGAATTTCATTATTTCTATGTAAATATTAACTGATTTCTGTACAGCCTTGTTCTTTTGGGTTATATAAGGCATGCAACCAAAGGCTTTATTTTAAGTCCCTCTCAGAAAATGTGGAGGGTCTTGAATCGTTTGTCAATATAATTTGACCAGTTGAAATCTTTGTTTGATAGAGAATGCCAATTTATTGTTTTTATTTTAACAAGAAGAAATTACTGAGTGATACCTTTGTATTATTTTTCAAAATACAATTGCATTAGAGAAACATCATATTTATGTTCTTAAAGGCTTTAAAATAGGGCACTTTAGGATACTTTTTTTCTTAATTTAAAATATATTTCCAATTTCATGAAAAAAATAGAAACAGTCGTTGAGACAAATACTTATTTCTGTGGAACTTTTTTGTTAAAGTTCATGCATTGGATCAAAAGTGATGAGAGGAGTTATTGGCACTGTGATATTTACCAAAATCAAGTAACAGATTTGCTTCTAGCACATGTTGGGCCCTACACAGAAATTGAGTTAAGCACATATACAATGTACATTAACAGTAGCTCTAAATATGTGTTTAGTGACTCATTCATTAGATTAATTACTCTAAGCCAGTGTTTCAGAGCTGTGCATTAGCTTGACTACCAACTTGTCCTGTCAGGCAAGTACTTTGAAAATTAACTTGCGCGATTTGTAGACAGAGCTCTTGATTGTACTGGTAAACCATTTCATGGCCAAACTTCATCGATTACATTAATTTGCATACGTTGAATCCCGAACAACACCGGAGAAAATTGGGGGCGGGGAGAATACTTCGGAAAACTCCGTAAGCATTTCCTTATATGGAAGTCAGTGAAATTGCAACTTGCGATTTGTCATTACCGAATCGCAATCGGTGAAGTGTGAAAGTAAGTTGGTCAGATGCCAAAACTTACCGTATTTATCCTAATAAACGCTCCGTCCCTAATAAACGCGCCCCCGTACTTATAATAAAATGCATCAGTGAACATAATAATAGCGCCCCCATTTCTCGGCTGCCAAGGGCCAAGTGAGCGGTGAATAAATGACGTTTTACTTGACGGAACATACTTATTATTTAATATACAGGTAACTTGGCAAGAACGTAATTGAAATAAGACTTTGTAAATATAAATTCAATATATCTTACCGTTAAACTCAAACAGACAGGTGATTTTGATTGTCAAAATGTAAAATTCATGTTATGAAATTATTTTGACACCGGACGCTTAAAATGCGGATCTATACAGGTCGTTCAAATTGCGGAACGTAGGGTTAATTTATAGGACTTAATTACTTGTTTAATTTAAAACAATTGCGTCTCAGATTACTCCACGAATGCTTTCAAATACAAGTGTGAAAACACAAAGACATTTTTAAATAATTTATTCAGTCATTTTAATTGCTATCAAAACTGTTGCTATCTCGATCACACCTACTGTTACCATTATCCGCTGTGATGTCCACAACGGCCCTTTCAGCCTGCAAGATAATAGGGTGTCGTATTCTGGAAAAACAGCAAAATGGCGTGTATTATGAATACCGGGTATTTACGATTGCTCAATGAATTTTTCCTCAAATTAGCACATTTATGTGTTGGCTCATATTATACATGTAGGAGGGTTAAATAAACGCGCCCCCCCGTGATTTGCATCGCGCCCGGGCGCGTTTATTAGGATAAAGACGGTAATCGTTATTTTACATTTTCATAAGTACGTTGAGAAGAAATAGAAGTGCAGGGTAATAATGCGAGTGGTCAAAATAAAGAACTGTAGACTGATTTTAATATTTCCAACTGTAAAGGACTGCTGTCTTATTAATTTTTATGTAGATATCTAGTTGATAATCAAGAATTCGATTTGTTTTCACAATAATGTACTTTTCTTGTTTGAAAATAGAATTTAGATGATTTACTTTCTTATTTTAGAGAATGGATTTTATACATCTGAAAATTCCGCTTATATTTCTATGTTTGTACATCATTACATTTTTGGCACAAGATAGCCTCCATATTCATGTGTCTGGATATTCATGCTGCTGTAAATGGTATAGTTTAATGTATTAGTAGTAAACTTTAACTGTGGTGTGCAAACTGGCTTTTACTTGGTATTAAATTAGGATAAGACGTTAGAACTTGAGAATTCACAGCCATAATGAGACATCTATATACTTGTAAGATTTATGTCTAATTGTTTGCTGCTTAATTGCAACATTTCCCACCTTGGACCATTTGAAATATAATTTTATGTTTATGTGTGGGTTTATTATACTTACATCAATTAATTATGACGGTTACTCTGTAAAAAAATGTAATATTTCAAATATTACATTATAAATGGTTTCAATTTATACATATCCATGTGTATTATCTGGTATTTTATGGTGTTTTAACACATAATTATCAAAAATGAAAGCCCAAACTTTTCCCTTAAATGCAGATTTGTTGAATTAATAATGAGTTTTCTCAAGATTCTGTTGATTTGATGATGCTGTTGAATGGTTGAAGATTTAAATCATATGCCTAGAAGCCATGCATGTCAGATTAAGTCATCGGTATTGACATATTACCTCGAAATAGCAATATTCACTTTCATTCATTACAAAATTCAAGGGAAATGGTTAGAGACCTAATATTGATGTTTTATTTTTTTTTTATATAGGTGTAATTTTATAGAAAAATTCCCTATTTGGTTTGATCTTTAAGTCAGAATGTAAGGACTGGTACGAATGATAATTGTGGGAATAGACTGTTGTGACATTCAGCGTTGTATTGTTTGTGGTACTCAATATTTTATTAACAAGTATCATTTAAGGTACAGATCTGTTACTTGTACTTCGATAAAGACTGGTAATGCTAGTGATTACTCTAAAATATATACAAATATCATCTTGCTATTCATTGGATATGGAACATTATTAATAAATAATGGACTTAAATTATGCTATAAGTCAGATACTTGTCTGTTGATAGTAATTACATTAATTAGCAGTAATTTAATTGTTGATTTCATTTATCACTACCGTTTATTCCATTGTTATCTTCGAATATCACTAGCCTACAGTTATAATGTGTGATGTAATTATAAATGTCATAAAGACAAAGATTTTGCTTTTACAGAAGCTCCTTGGGGCATTTGTTCGATTTCCCCTGGGGTTGGGGGAAACATCAGTGGTTCACTATGGTGTAGATCAGATATTAATAGAACATACAGTAATTCTGTGGTAGTATATTTGGTAATTTATTTCAACGAACAGCTGTTATATACTTGAGAAAGTACTTTTAGTAAGATCTATTATCTTAAATAAACTGTTAAACACTTATGCACTTTCATTAAACTTTTGGTAGATATTTTTTTAAGCTCTGTATATAATTATGTCTGTGCTTTTTATTTGCCTGTTATGTTAATTTCAACTTTTAACAGGTGTATGTAAAACTGAACCATAAAATTGAGAGTAAACTAGTAGACATTTTTGTAAACTGATAGTAAGCGGTTAACTGTGTTTTTATAAGGTAGGTTCAAACCTTGGTATTTATTAGTGTTAATTCAGGTACTCCTTTCCATATAAAGTTGTTTAAATATGTTGGAGATATAACAATCCTGTGGAGTGTAGCAGTGGACTGTACTGTGACTGATGAACCATGTGATCAGCTGGAGTGTGTGGCTGGACATCCTATTGTAGTGAATATTATTTTTTCATTAGTTCAGTAAACAAGAGTGTCAGTGCCCAAGAAACTTGGTCACTGTCCAAAAGACCTTGAGTCAAGATTTATGGGTGGTCAGTGTGAAACATGACCCACTGTGTAGAAGGATTGTCTTTGTGAGCTGAGGTAGGATTGTAAACTATGTAACGATTTTCGGATTACACCTACAAACTGGATAAAAAATATGGTCAAAAATTATTTGGCAATGAATGTTTAGTAATGTAAAAATAAAATTGATTAATTGGCTAATTCAGTTGAGTGGGTAGGTGCATGTGAAATACCGGTGTATATTGTTTACCTGATGTTTTAGAATTGTGTATTTATTTGGAAAAGCAACAGGATTTAAACATTGAAAGGTAATGAAATCGTCTATGATTTGTTTATTTGCTGGACAATGCTCTCACTTTTCAAGTCCTGATTTTGCTGAAGTAAAATATTCTTGCCTGCTGAACATATTGAATCAATCATAATATTAAGACCCTTAATAATGTGTTGGATATAAATTCCTTTTGTTGATGTTAACCATATACTCAAGCAATATTAAACTGTTATATTTCTTATTGGAAATATCATATTGTTCAAAAGCGGGAAATATTCTACATACGAGTTATGAAGAATAATATTAAGAAATGTATATTAAAGTCTCAATATATTACAGAGCACATCAAGTCTGTATATAAGTCTCCATGTATTACAAAGCACTTCAAAATCTCTCTGTATGATCATGGATCAAAAGTTAAGAGATGGTATATTTTGTAGGTGAGTGGTTGTGTGTCAATGTAACCCTGTCATCACCCCATTGTGCAGGTCAGACATGCAATCCAGTTGACAGGGTGAAATATGGCCAGCACAAGGCTTGAACATTTCATGCTGTCTGACCATCTTCCTATACTACCTCCTCATGAGGCTGACCACTGTGGGTGGAGTAGCGATCACAGGAGTGTGAACAGCAATATGGTGTGAAAATTGAAATAATTGGGACTGTTGAAATGTGTTGCTGTGGTTGAATCCTGGGTAATATGCGGAAAAATATTTAGCATGTTATGTTTATGTTATTCTCTGAAAGGAGTGTAATTTTCAGCCATTTTCCCTAATTTCAGGTATGATAATAACAACATTTAAATACTATAGTTTTTACCAATGTAAATAAAGGGCATTTTCTAAGGCCCTTGGTTGAGCTGTGTCATTCTGCACACACAAAGCACCCTCAAAACCAGCTTAATTAGTAGTAATTCCTAGGATTAGAGTCCTGCACAACAGTTGTTAGTATTGATGTTATAGTGGATTTAGTTTATTGACATGTTAACAATGGGTGTGTCCCTGAGCTCATTCCACATTAATAGGTTTAAAAAGTCTGTTCCACTTCATTTGTCGATATGGACTATCCGTTGTGGTACAAACGTTACAAGTATTATGGAGCAAAGACGTTGTAAAATTAAATTAAATGACTGCCATGTTTGGGACGCTTTCTAAACTGATAGCATTGTTCTGTGATAGTCTGTCTATCCCAAAAAGGCGGTCAGCCCTAGGACTGTTCTATTGGTGGTATATCTATTGAACATAATGAAGTTTAATGTGATTTATCCTTTTGACACTATCCTCAGTTCATTAATTTCAATTTTAATTCAATTCACTAATATTGATTTACCTTTTCCACTCCATTGGGCAGTATTGGCAGAATAACTGGTTGCCTTAAAATGTGCTATTGTCAAGACGTTGACGTAATCTGATAAGCTATATTGCCTGTCATAATTCTGAAGGATTCTCCTACAATTGGAATGCTTCATGCGTGTTAGTCATCCAGCTAATCTTTATTTATGTTTTCATTTTTAGCACAAATAAATGGATTAATTTAATCGTTATGATTGATCCTTTGAATGGGAAGGGACATGGGATATGGAAACAAATCATGAAGGAAATTATAAGTCTTTAAATAGGGAACAATAGATTCAATCAGTCATAGTTTGTCAGTTAAGCATTTCCTTTGGATTTAACAGGATGGATATATTTTAATATTGTGCAGATGTATGGAAACACAAGGTAAGCATTGATAGATATTTTAATTTCAATGAGTTCAATGATACAGTGATTAGTATGTTTATCAAGGAACAATTTAAACATTATTAGTTGAAGATACAGCATTTATAAGAGCCCCATGCAATCCAACCATGTGTATTTTTACAGTATTCTGATTATATATATGCATGAGTTAAATACTAGCATACATTTTAAAGCACTACTAAGTTATAAATTATGTTTTACTTATTTTATTTGTCCAACTATTGTTCTTGACTGATTTTGACTGAAGTTTCATTGTCCTGATTTTGTATTCAGTTCTTTGTTCATGAATAATGGAAGATTGTACTTCTGTTATAATGTCCCTATTTCCCTGTCATTACCCATATTTCTATATCATTGTTTCTGTTTCCTTGAAATTGTCATATTTCTAAGTCATTGTCTCTATTACCAGGGTTTTCTGCAGACCTGTATCACTTGTCGGGTCATGCCTTCAAAGCAGAAGTCCTTTGCCGACATGCTTCGATTTTGAAAGTGACAACCCTTAATTGCCCTTTTATCTAATTGCACAGATTTGTAATCCATGGGCCATAAACGCTCACACATGGTATTGAATGATAAGGTCTCACTTCCAACAGTAGTGTGATTGACAAGGGACTGAACAGTGTAGTCCCACCCACAACGATCTCATTAGCCAATCAAATACGGCGATTTTAAGGGCGGAGTTTATACCTTACTATCAACTATAAAGTATTTGACAAAAACTACTATAGTTTGCCAGTTAAAGCAAACAGGCATTTAAAAACATTTCATAATTGATATACCTTTTAATTTTATCCCTGTATTTCCCTAATCCGTTTCACAAGTTGACAATCAAAAAATGTTAAAACAAATAATGTAATATAGAGCCTCATTTTAAATACAATTAGATGTCGTCAAACGTCATTTTGTTCGCATAAACACTGTGCAGTTAACCACGTGACCAGTCCATGAACGTTTATCTTGTACATGGCGACACAATGTTCGTACGCTTTTGTAGCAAAACCCGCTGTTTACATGGAGATGCATGACCGTATTTTATATCGATTAAGAACCACGTATTCAAATACACTGCAGATCCGTTATATTGCGATTCGCTGGGTCCATGGATCGCGATATAGCCGGAACGCGATATAACTTGTCAGGTCATTCATGTACCTATAGATATACATGTATATACATTTTCACGATCTCAAAACATACATGTAATTAACTCACCTTTTGCATTGTTGTTAACATCCACAATGTGTTATATCCATATGTAAAATATTCCATTTGTAAACAAAACATAATATTATTCCTTGTAATTAATTTCAAATTGCGTATAATAAATTCCAAATCCGATACGCCTATCGGAATTTTATTGTTCACATGACGTGAACACGAATCCTATTTAAAATTAAACAGCACATGTATTTCGTGCAAACCCTTTGTTCTGCTAGAAAAGCGCACAAACATTATGCTGATATGACATCGTCACGTCATCCTCATGGAAAGCGTGGGTGTATTGATTGCCGTATAAAACTTTGTAGCGCAGAGAACATTGAGATCTTTACTTTGAATAAAAGTTTCGTTGCGCATAACAACAAATTTGGTTATCTATATCGCGAATGATGTGCAGTTAGCACTTCCTCTTAAACAAAAAAGAAACAGAAAAATATTACGCCGTATCGATAACGTTATTGTCGTACAGATAGGTCAGTATTGATCTATGACATACGGTTACTGTACACACCCTCCTCGTGGACGGCGTGTAATGCGGCTGCTAATTAAAGCGACAGCAGTGAAAGGACGTTGTCATGGGTTAGCAGGAAATAAATCTGTGGCCCATTCCAAGTCGTACCATAAAGGCATATATACCGTATTGTCCCATTCCTTTGGGTTTGCCAAATATAGCTCTTGACATACAGGAAATATTCCTGAAAATTGGGGATATGAGTAACAGGTATTGATTGCAGCATCGATCAACAACAACTGTCTGATAATAACCAGCTAATTACAATACTATATTGACAGTATAGCCAGCACCAGTAGAAACAGTTTTACTTGTCAACAGCAGATCTGCCATATAGGCCATTTTATGACAAAATGTACCTACTATAAATATTTCAATATGTAGACTTTCTGGAAATTGTATATAATTTTATTATGCATTTAATTACATTGATGTATTGACATTTAACATTCATATATCTACTCTCATTGCATGAATACATTTGTTATATGGAAAGAGAGCCAATTCAGGGGTGCATTAAATTTTTTGTGTGACCATGCATATCTTGTATGATCATGAAACTTGATATGCACGAGTGAGTTCTATCCTGCAAGTTCTTTCATGGGTGCTCACATTTGACATTCTGACTTTGCAGACATCTAGTTGGTGGTCCTATACCTCCAAAGGAAATTCCCCAGTCTGTTAGAGACATTACTGCTATCTGACACCCAGTACTGGTGGTTTGCTTTGACAGCTTGTCAAACAGACACCTGATGGCTTTGTCTGTCTGTTGAATTGGTGTCAAATCCTGAAAACATGAACATTAACTGGACTAGCACAGGCTGCTACAGATGTTTCCATGCATGTTGTGGCATGCCAAACATTGTAAAACAACATCTTCCATCTGCTGTGGCTGTAAGACAGGTGATTTCTGAGGTGGTGTGGATAATTGGGGAAAAAACATTGCAGAAATTGGTTCTGTGTCAGTCCTGCAATCTTTATGTTGACCAAACAAGATGGAACCTATTCCAAAATGCTATTCATGTTTCTTCTATAGGTCATTCCTCCAGCCATCATGTGGAGATTACATTTTATGTGCATCATTAATTCATTATTATTATGTGCAAGTAATATGTGTTTTTTTTATAAATTAATGTATCACTTTTAAGTGTTGTTATAAAAACTTATTTGCATTCTGGGAGAAATTTGAAGGTTCTGAAGGTTCAATCAATCTGTAGCTAAGTCTGCAGTTGCTTGAGCTGGAGTTCACTGAAGTTTGACTAAACTTGTTCCAAAGTGCTTTTCATTTGCAATTCCATAAACAAATGTTTTATGGTCCAATTCCTGTTGGAAACATATGTATGTTTGATGAAGTTGTCAACTCAGCTAGAAAGCGTGATGAAAGCAGCAGTAGGCTGTCACAAAGTCTGGAAGTTTTCCATTTTAATCTGTCTGGCAGAGACAAAAAATGGTCTGGGTACTGAAAAGTGATTGAAAGTCAATATGGTGAAGTTTGTGCAGGGCTTGTTTTGTGCTGGGACTGATATTGTTCCAGCTAATCCCTAGGGGTTCAGTTCCATTCTGTAACATCCTATAGAACTGTCATCCCTTCTCAAGCATTGCAAAAGTGGTAGTGCTAACTTCTAGAGGTTGCTTTGAATATGCTGACTTGACAGATTCTTAGCTTTCAAAATGTGTTTTGGATTTCAAGAAAAAAGTGCATCTGCACATTTTCATTTTTTAGATTCTTTAGATTTTCCATGTTCAGTGCATGATGTAATCTTCATTGAGAATTTCACTAACTCACTAATAAAAAAAAATACCACATGGACGATGAATATAACTGTACTCTCTGCAGATTTCTTTAATATGCCTGCATTTGTTCTCTGTTCCCAGTCATTCTAGTAAATGTATGCCATGAACTATTAATTTACAAAGCAGTAAACATATGGAAAATGACATTAGGGGGTGGGAGAGATAAATTTTGTTGCTGTTTCTGTGCAATACATCACTTTAAGCTTACAAAACATCCTATTGGTACATCGGTGTGAAGGTCAACATTCATTTGTCACATTCTGTTTTCCGCTTTCAGTAGCTGTATTGTTTTGATGTTATTTTTTGTTCAACATTTGACAACATGACTACAGTTTAAATTGCTGGTGTCAGAAGATCGGACAGCTACTAGAAAATCTCTAAAAACATGTTTAAGGATGTCCAGTATATCTTTTGAGTTTAACATTAAACAATCTCATTATTTGCAACAAAGTGAGGTTAGTGTCTTGGCATTAGACTATAATTGAGGCGTGTTGTGGGAAAACCGGCCTTAATGCAGTCCTCACAGGCTAATCCAGGATGGCACTTTTCTGCCTACATTGGATTTATGTTTAGAAGAGACTTCCTTGAAACAGAAATACCATAAAAGCGGAAAGTGCCATCCTGGATCAGCCTGTGCAGACTGCACAGGCTAATCCGGGACGACACTTTACGCACAAGCATTAAGCCCAGGTTTTCCATGACACGCCTCAATCATACTATACTATACACTAATGTTTGTGATGTATGCTGGTTGTATACATCTGAATGTTTGTGATGTATGCTGGTTGTATACAGCTGAATGTTTGTAATGTATGCTGGTTGTATACAGCTGAATGTTTGTGATGTATGCTGGTTGTATACAGCTGAATGTTTGTGATGTATGCTGGTTGTATACAGCTGAATGTTTGTGATGTATGCTGGTTGTATACACTAATGTTTGTGATGTATGCTGGTTGTATACCGCTGAATGTTTGTGATGTATGCTGGTTATATACAGCTGAATGTTTGTGATGTATGCTGGTTGTATACCGCTGAATGTTTGTGATGTATGCTGGTGGTATACAGCTGAATGTTTGTGATGTATGCTGGTTGTATACAGCTGAATGTTTGTGATGTATGCTGGTTGTATACAGCTGAATGTTTGTGATGGATGCTGGTTGTATGCAGCTGAATGTTTGTGATGGATGCTGGTTGTATACAGCTGAATGTTTGTGATGTATGCTGGTTGTATACAGCTGAATGTTTGTGATGTATGCTGGTTGTATACAGCTGAATGTTTGTGATGTATGCTGGTTGTATACAGCTGAATGTTTGTGATGTATGCTGGTTGTATACAGCTGAATGTTTGTGATGTATGCTGGTTGTATACAGCTGAATGTTTGTGATGTACGCTGGTTGTATACAGCTGAATGTTTGTGATGAACGCTGGTTGTATACAGCTGAATGTTTGTGATGTACGCTGGTTGTATACAGCTGAATGTTTGTGATGTACGCTGGTTGTATACAGCTGAATGTTTGTGAAGCAGTGTTCTCATAAAGAGGAGGGCTGTTATCAGAATTATGCCAGTGCCTAATTATTGTTTCTCCCAGATAAAAGAGGCAGTATTGGCAGTATGCTAAATGTGAAGTAGATCATCTAGGGACACTAAATACATAAAAAAGCTTTCCAACAGGTGCAAGTAATAGCAGGGATGATTGTTATGGCTCAACTATCAAAATAGCCCCCCCCCCCCCCCCCCCCCGGTTACACCAGGTGATATAACATTTCAACTCTGCCCTTTGTCAAAAGGACCCTCTTTGTACTGGTGCCTGGTGATTCATATCTGTCATCAGTTAGTTTTCATCAAAGTTTGTGTAAATTTCACCTTTCCAGTTCCACTTCTGTAATTGACTTCCAAGTGTTTAAAGTTTCAAACAGGTGCTTAATTAGGGTCAGTTGATTTATTCATGAGGGACTGATTACACCTGGTGGTTGATTGGGTCAGTATTGTTGCATTTTTACATTGTTCTGATGGAGAGTGAATAATAACTAGTAATGTCCCATTAATGCCTGGATAAAACCATGTATTAATTTATAAAAAGAATGTCTGGCCAAGTTGTCTAGAAAAAGCAATGCAGCTTGGTAAATGGCAATTTTTAATAAACTGTTTCTTCTTCAGCTAACAAAAGTATAAAACTGAAAGTAAAGTATCCTATGTATGGACTTCATAAGTACCTGCTAAAGGTCTGCCCATTCACCTGGGTGGTCCTGGGCACTAGGTCTGCCCATTCACCTGGGTGGTCCTGGGCACTAGGTCTGCCCATTCACCTGGGTGGTCCTGGGCACTAGGTCTGCCCATTCACCTGGGTGGTCCTGGGCACTAACAAGGATTGTTATTATAATTTGAAAACCTGAACTTTGTCTACAATTTTCATTGAAATAAATCAGCATCTGCATACCGATGGTCTCTAATGTAAACATATGTGACATTTATTATTGATGAAATCTCAGCTAACACTTTTGATTGTCTATTTTATGTTTTTGGTTTGTTAAACATTTTCAGAAACAAGCTTATAGGGAATGTCAGTGGTAGTGTTGTTTTGATAAACAAATGTTTCTAGAGATTATTGCACATTGTTTGCAGTGACATTTTGCATTGATCAGTCTTGTTTAACACATTGTTTGCAGTGACATTTTGCATTGATCAGTCTTGTTTAACACATTGTTTGCAGTGATTTTGCATTGATCAGTCTTGTTTAATTAATATAAATGAGGAGTATGTTGTTCAGAACTTAAAAAGCACTTTTAGAACTTGGATTTAATCCCAGATCTTGCGATGTTTGCCAACAACAAAAAAAACGTGATGATCCAGTTAGTTTTCACTGAATTTACGATTCACTCACTAAAAACAATGATTTGTATATGTTCTCAGACATAATCCCCTTCAAATGAAATAGAAGTTTGTTATTCAGAATGCTCGTATTAAAAGCAAATGTATATTATATAGTAGTGGCTATTTAAAGCTCATAAACCCATCTTCCACAAGAATAATGTATTTAAAACCTTGTGGACTAGATACCCAAAAAGTTTACTTTACCGTCTTTGTTGTTCCCCTTTACAAAATGTATTGTGATATTTTTGCCTCAAATCATTGGGCCTTTACCCCTTTCCCAGCCTCAGAAAAATCCATTTTTTTATTTAAAAATGAGTACAATTATTTGCAAAACCTTTGGAGTGCATTGTAGGTCAATTCCCATAGATTGGGCATTGTTGTCCGTTGCCATTAACCCAACTGGTAAATGAGTGTTTGTTAGTGCAGGACAAGGTGTTTTATAAGAATGTTAATTGGTAAACATGTATCGCTAATTAAGAGGTAACTGAGATGCAAGGAAATAGCAGGGGTAATTTATTCCTTATCATGAAGCAAGCTTGCAAGTGGAATGCTGGATTGTGAACACATTGTAAGTGGTGTAGATGGCTGCCACCTTGCTCCACTACAAGCATACAAGCATTAGTATTGGTGGTGATTCTGTAGGTGTATCTTATGTACAATATTTGACTAGCAATTACTGGAGAAACAACTTTATTATGGTGTATCCTCAGAACAATATTTGATTAGCAATTACTGAATAATTAACTTGATTGAAGTGTGAATATTGCTCTCATCCTGTGAAGTAACCACTCATATATACTTGTTGTTGAACAGATTGCTCTGTAATTGTTCTGTGAGGAGTTGCTTTAAATTCCTTCTTGGGTATGTCATTGGTGATAATGTAAATAGAGCAACATGAAGAATTTTGTCTAACATATTGTTGCAGCTTAAATGATTAAGTCATTGTTTAAATTTAGTCAGATAATGAGCTAAAATACATCAAAACTACTTTGTATATGTTGCTAAAACACCATTTAAGACAAGAAGAAAACAACTGCAAAATTGAATCTGAAGTTAACTGTTCAATACCATTGGATTACTTGAAAATGTGCATCTTGCCAACTTTCAGAAATTTATCTTATTATTTTTTCAGAAGATCTGTTCATCAGCTCATAGGGCGTAACATGAATTGTTGTTGAATGATTGAGCACAGTAAACAATGTTGTTTTGTATTTGCTTCACAAACTCAGCCTAATCTTTCGATTTCAATTTAGCTATTTGATTACACGAAAATCTACTCCCAACTCTAGACTGCAGGTAAAATTTATTCGGTGCATGTTTATAGTGAATGAATTAAAGGTAAAAACTGCTATTTGTAACGAAGTGATTATGTAATGCTTCTGTATTTTCTGGTGTTTATTGGTTATAAACCAAGATATTTCCAATGGAAAACATTTTGTACATCATCATATGGAATTGATTGATTAGGGGTGTTTTTAACTGGATTTTGTTGTTTGTAGTTCTGTTCTCCAGTTTAAAAAAAATTACGATTGTAAGTTGTCAGTTCCAAGGATTATAAAATAAATTGAATATATATTTTTTTTTTTTTCATCTTTATTGTCAGGGAAATTTCTTGTGATTTTGTGTGTTAAAACTTTTTTGCTATGAAGAGTTGAGTACTCCCTGATAATCATAATGATTTTATGATACCCTCAGTACAGCATACAGTGTTACGAGTCATTATCATTAATAGAAAACTATTAACGTTTATTTTAAATAGATTTATTAAATGAATTTTTTGTTGTTGAAAAAGTGGGAGTCTTTTATCGCATTATATCGTGGGTACAGACCACTTGGATATTACGTTGTAGTAAATCTGTTTCCATAAGAATGTATCACCATAGCTCAAAACTGATGAGACCCACTCTTAGTCCTTGGCGTATATGACTGCTTAAAACTCAGCAGGCTCTGGTAGCTTCGTAATTTCATATTTCCTTGAAATGATTGAAATCTCTATTTTTATTGGGTACCATGGAGTTCATAGGTGTTTAAGGCATTTACCATCAAATTCATCACATTTTAGTATAACTGGTTGTCAAGTTATTAGTTTCTTATTTTCGTCTAAGATCTGATTGTAAAATTATGTATTTAGTGTTTTTTTTCATCAAGAAATATATAGAGGATATTTGTTGATTTCAGTAAAATATCGATTTTAATTCACGAATGATCATAGAAATTTATATTTTCAAGAGTTGCGCAGCCATGAGTGAAAATATATAAATATTATTTTTTCTATGATCACAAATGAATCAAAAATCGATATTATGTTGAAACCAACAAATTTTCTTTTTATTTCATGCTTAAAATGTTGCGCACTAAGAATGTTATTTTGGTATTTTCCGACATCCCGGTGAAAAAAAGTAGCTCCATGACTGACAATTACCTTACTTGTTACAATTGTGGTAACAAAATGCAAATAATGAACTGCATTTCACCTTAATTTGAAAGTAGCCATGAAAAGTGTTCATTGCTAAAGGTTTAAGGTAGAAATGTGCAGGCATTTTGAAGTGGAATTTTAATAAATTTAAAGCACTCACACTGTGAGCAGTTTATGCTGTAATGCACCATTTATCAGTAGCATTAATAACAGTCAGGCCATACAAATTTGATTATATGTTTAGCGTCCCCATGATTTTTTGAAACTTACCAACCAGGCAGGAAAAAACAAACGAAGACTCGATAAAAAAACATGTTTTCTTTCTCAACTTATTCATGGCAGTGGTCCAATCTTAGGCCAATGTTAACTCACAAAACTGTAATATAATTATCATCTTCATAATGGGAACCTTCTGTAACATAGTATTTTAACTGGGTAAATTGACTAGTTCCACAGGTTTTTACAAGTATTGGTAAAAAGTCTTTTTTGTTATTTTTTTCCAAATTTGTTATACGCTTTCCAACTCGATATTTCACATTGTCAAAATTGTGTTTTTTTTATTCGTTCACGCATTCGAAAATGAAATTGGTATGGCCTCATCATTAAACGGTAATGTACATCACAGTAGAGATGCAACAATTTAGACATGGCTTGATTCGATTTGATTTCTTTTTCAAATATTATTTAGTTGAATATTTCAATTTGATTCATTTTTCCTTTATACCGGATTGTTTTTGCGGATTCACGAGGCATGACTTGCAATACAGGAAAGATTCGTATTTATTATTATTAATGGCAATGTATTGGTTAATGTGAACGTTTGTGGCTTCAATACATATCAGTATAAATAAGAACAATGGAAATGGTGATCATGTTTAAGATAATTAGTTCAGTATAACAGCAACCATCACCGGAAATGGTGATAATGTTTAAGATAATTAGTTCCTTATAACAGCAACCATGATGGAAATGGTGATAATGCTTAAGATAATTAGTTCAGTATAACAGCAACCGTGATGGAAATGGTGATAATGTTTAAGATAATTAGTTCAGTATAACAGCAACCATCACCGGAAATGGTGATAATGTTTAAGATAATTAGTTCCTTATAACAGCAACCATGATGGAAATGGTGATAATGCTTAAGATAATTAGTTCATTATAACAGCAACCATGATGGAAATGTGATAATGTTTAAGATAATTAGTTCAGTATAACAGCAACTATGATGGAAATGGTGATAATATTTAAGATAATTAGTTCAGTATAACAGCAACCGTGATGCCATGATCAATTTATATGATTAATCTACAAAAAAACGTAATTGTCATTAATAGTTTTATGACAAATCATCGTTTAATACATGAAATAGTATCGAATTGAAATTGGCTGGTTTAGTGTCAACAGTTGAATCAAGCCATTCACAATCTATTGATCGATGCATCGAAAGAATCCTTGCCACTCTACATAACAGTACCGCTGGGTTTAAGCTAGTGAAATTGTATAGAATTCTTAATAATAACCAAATATTTTGAAACGCTGGAATTCAACTCACTGCATTGATGTATGTGACTGAAATCATCAAATTTTCATGATGTACCAACATTATATTTCATACATTTTTCTGCAACATTGACCACTGTTACACTTCCTTTCCTGCATTTGACTATCACCATTCCCTTGAAGTGTGCTCTTAAATGATCATGAACTGTTCAATATACTGTTTAATCACCAATGTTTTATAAATTTCAAATGGTGTGAAAAACACCATTTATATCTTGGTAGAAATTAATGTCTAGCAGTTAAATACCAACAAACTGTTGTAGTATATTATATTCAGATACTGCATTAGAATGTTATTTAAATACTAAATATTTGATATTCAAAAAAGATTATAATTTTGCAGACAGTATTTAATGTCCCAGAAATGTTATTCTTTTCAGATCCAGTCAAGTTTTACCATTGCCAGCTGAGCAGTAGAGAAAGTAGCAGCCTAGCACAGCCACATTGCCAATAGAGACATTGGAACTCCCTGGTAGTGTGTGATACAGAAGTGAGGTGTACCCATACTGCAGTGTCCCTGTTGTACACTTACCTAGCAGTGGAGCTCTGGTGCTTGTAGGGTTACTATAGGACTAACATTTTACAATGCAAGACTCTCGCTTCAGAAAAGTGTAAACTGTTTGACTCTTTGGATTTATTGATGTTCATACATTACCAAATATGAAATCGTCAAAAATGTGTAAGATTGCGTTGGTGCTTGGATTGGTAACATTGGTTCGTGGACAGGATTTGAAATACCAGGCTGCGGGAGACACCACGTCAAGTGAGCCTCTCTCATTACTCTGGGGCATCTCAGACTCGACCGCCTACGTCGGGAAATTGTTTCGATACACTCTGCCCTCAGATGCATTTCAAGGAAATATTGTCCACCATGATGTAAGTATTATGTAACTGTCACCTACTTTACCTTTTATTTATTCAATTTAAGCATTCACTGCCTTTTACATATTGATAGCAGCTCTCTTAAAACTTTTGGGAACTGAACTTGTAATTTTGTCTCAACAGATTCTAAAGATCATTGTCAAGGTGATCCCTAAGTTTATAGCGCTGTCTGCCATAATTGTTGTTTCACTGTTTATAAGTGACATGGTGGTAAGGCCAGAAAAATAAAAGTTCCGTTTCTGGTCTCCTGCCCCCCAAAAATAAGGGTCAGCAGGTAGGGATTTATTTTTTATGATGGGAGAATGGTTTGTGTTGTACACGGTAACAGTCTTTTTCAGTCTTGATTATTTTTGGACCAAAAATATATAGGGTCAGCAGCAAAAGTAAAGGGTTGGTCGGGAGACCAGAAACGGGACTGTTTTTTGGGGGGGCCTAACGTGTCCTGTCTATTAGTGTGGGAATTGTACATGCTAAATGGGACAAGCTGGGCAATACTGACAATTGTATTTGCCACCCCTGCTAATGAGATAACCTCTTCATGCTGATCAGGACTTCCTTATCAATGCTAGAATGAGTTGTGTTACACTATGTTAAAATAATATGCATTCTTGTGACACTAGACTGAAATGTTAAAATATGTAGACATTTGTGGGAAAATCCACAATCTGAAATTGCAGAAGAGATACAGAACCATGATAGTGTTTTTGTTTCATAAAGGTTATCATGGTTGGAAATGTCACTTCAGGACATTTGTACCATCAGTACTGTGGGTAATTTTATGTCTGTCTGTTGAGGCTGATAGTGGCAGGCCAATTAGCGGATCAAAGAAAGCCCAAATGAAAATTGCTTTCCCTGTTAAAGAAAATGAAGTTATTAATTGCATGCTTTCTTATTTTGGAAAATAAATGTCTGGTGATGACATAGTGTTAAAACATATTAAGGTTTGTGAAAACTACTTTCAAATGACATTGTGATGATTTAAACTAATCATATCATATCTAAGAACATTCCAGTAATTGAGTATGTTACCCTGAATGATGCCTGTGCTAAACCAGACAGACCCATGGAGGAACCAGACAATCTTTAATTTGTTACTTGAGTACTTCCTAATTTTCAAGACAAATTGACCAATGATATAGCCAGCATGACTGAAATTGGCCAGACCAGTATTCAGCTGATAAGCCCTGGGATCATAGCTTTCATGAACTGTTGTTAGTGGTGTTGTTTATAATGATATCAGTATTATCTTCCAAGTGCACACTTCTTTAATAATTATTCTCACTGGAGTCAGGAGGGGTTGTGTGGAGAATTTCAGGTCTTTCTGAAGGCATTTGTTCCAATGAAAGACGCATCATGTGTTCATGTGCTTCCTACATAAAGTTTATAGACATTATCTGATTACCATAATCACATGCTCCAGATGAAACTGTAAATATTGAGTAAAGTATGTATTATTCAGATTTTATCAATCTTATTAAAACAAAAAAATGGTCTAAAGATATATTATCAAGTGAGTTAACATTTTCCAGACATTTACATTCAAACAATAACAGTATTGTCACTATTAGCCTGAATAAAATTAGAATGATAAATGAAAATAAAATTGTGCAGCTAAATTTTATAATAGTGGTGCATGACATTAGCGAGGTATTTTCCTGGAACCGGTTCAATTTTCTTATAAAAGATCAATAAAATTTCTTTTTGTCTTTTGCAAAACCTGTCTTGTTGTGCAATAAAATGTATTGTTGAGAGGAATGCAATTAATTCTCACCAGGTGTTGGTGCTTTTAAATTTTCTTGTGTTGAGTAAATTGCTTCTGCAGCATACAGCTGTAAATAAACCGACTGTTATACTGGGTGGAACTGATTAACTGTAGAAGTGTAATAAGCAGAAACATAAGACATACTCTCAGAGACTAGTGCATGCCAATGTTTACCTGTTTCCTATAAACTTCGAGAAGGAAAATGATTTTCCGCAACTGTTATCTTTTATTTATGTAACTTTCTTCATCACATGTATACTGTTAACATGAATAGTATTATGTTTTCTGTTATGTTCAACGAAAATACATCATTCTTAGTCTTAGCTTATAATTTTGTATAAGGTAAAATGAAATGTGTAATGTTCTGACTTCCTGGTGTGCACAAAGTTGAAGAACTGACTGCATTAATTGCATCTTAATTCATTAAACAGCAGTAGGCATATAATAATAAAGAATTCCACTGTTTTGTCATGCAGTTACAGAAAAAATCCTGCACAGAAAAGGGCAAAGTAATCTCGGATTTGTAGAATTTGTAGAAGTTTCTCCTGCAGAAATCTGATTAACAAATGTTTAAATTGGGAGTTTTCTGGTCTTTCCTGGAAATTATTATAATGAGAATTATAGTACCCAGAAATTAACTCCATGCATGTGTCAAGTTGGAAAATGGGAACTAAAATTTAAGTGCCTGTTGATTTGTCAAAACTGTTTCTGATATTTGAGCAGCTATAAAAGAAGAAATGTCCTTAAAAACCATATTCAGCATTGATGGTAAAAATTATGATGTTACGACAGTTTTGGTATAATATTATAAATATATACAATCAATATATGTTTTGCAATGTAAATTTGTCTCTGATTAATGCCGATCTTTTACGATTCGCATATACAGCTAACATACATTATTTTCCATAAAGCCATCGGCTTTCACATGTATAAATTAGCATATCGTTCCGACGTTACTTAATTCGATCGCTTTTTAAAGTCGCAAAAACTACGTGCACCTTCACCGCGCACCTACACCGGAAGCGCTCTTCCAGAAAGAATCATAATTGTTTCGGCGTTCAAGAGGTAAGCACGATTTTTGTGTGCTGATAGTTACACGTGTGTAATACTTATAAATTCATCGACAGTGGTCGAAGCGAGCTCAGCAAGGACGCTGTCCTTGTATCTTTCAGTACGTTTATGTGTTTTATATTTATTTTGGGGTAATTTATTACAATGAGCTCCGGAGAGAACGACGTTCTCGAATTGTCTGACAAAAATGACGAGTCTGAGTTTTCGGGTTTCGATGAAGGTGATATCGTAGATACACCATATGTTGCAAAGACGATTGAGATAAGTAGCGAGACTATGCAAACAAGAAAGAAACGTGGAAAAAGTCCCGTAAAAGGTAAAAAGAAGGTTAAATCAAGTAATATTTTAAAACCTTCAAGTTCAAGCAAAAAATCTAAAAAGTCTCCCTTGTCTTCCATTGACATTAACCAGTTATCCCACAATGATATTTTGGCTTTACGGCAAAAATTGGGCATTCTTGAACCGGTTGAATATGAGAGAGAGGATTATTATAATCCATATTTTGAGATTGACCGCCCGAATTTGCATGTGCAAATTGATGCAAATGACATATCTGACCATGAAACCCCTGGACCTTCCAATTGTTCAAGGTCAAAAAATATTGAGAAGGAATTATTTGGCTCAGATAATTCTGAAGACGAAAATTGGGAACCTCCCAAATTGAAGGCCTTGGAAAAGGATAAACCAATTGCTAAATCATTAGCACAATTGATAAATGTAGCTTGCACCTCACAATGTGATACGGAAGAAATGGTCAAAAAATATAAAATTCCGGAGAATGTTGACATGGCCGGACCCCCTTTAGTTTACTCTGAGGTGTGGAAAATTTTAGATAGGAGGGTCCATACACATGATCGTGGACTTGCAGATATCCAAAATCTTGTAGCTACTGCAATGGTTCCGGTAATCAAATTGGCTGAGAAATTTAAATCCAGTACTAACCTGAATCAGGAATCAAAGACTTTACTCTCGGACACACTTACACTGCTTGGGCAGGTACAGTACAATATTTCAGTCAGAAGGCGTTATAGCATTCGTCCTCATTTGAAAAAGAAATACTTTGGACTTTGCAATATATCCATGCCAATAACAACCCATCTGTTTGGGGATGACGTTAGTAAAGAAATCAAAGCATGTGATGCTACATCATACATTGGGAAAGACACTCCATATGGTAACTACAAAGCATGGAGAGGTCGGGGTACGGGCAGACCGTTTCGTAGGGGTACAAACTACAGGTACCAGCCGTATCCTGTGCAGAGAGGCAATTTTTCCAGATCTTACAGAGCCAGAGCAGGTCGGATAGGTGCTTATTCAGCACCCCCAAACGAGAAGTAGATTCATCGGTTGGTAAATTAAAAGAATGTATTGATTATTGGCAACAACTAACCGATGACCCATGGATTCTAGACATAATTCAAGGTTACAAAATCGAATTTTACAAACAGCCTGTTCAAAAGAAATTTCCAAGTAAGATTAATTTCAATGAAGAACAGCGCACAATTATTGATTTAGAAGTTGAACAATTATTGAAAATTGGTGCTATAACTGTGTCAAAATCTGAACATAATGAATTTATTTCCAATATTTTCATTGTTCCCAAACCTGGTGGAAAATTTAGACCAGTGATTAATCTGAAATGTTTAAATGAATTTGTTACTTACCACCATTTTAAACAAGAAACTTTCGCTGTTGTATTAGATTTAATACAAGAAAATGATTTTATGACATCTGTTGACATGGAACAGGCATATTATTCAGTACCCATTCATGAAAGTTGTCACAAATATCTCAAATTTTACTGGAATGGCATTTTATACTCATTTTCTTGCCTCCCGTTCGGCTTATCAAGTGCACCATATATTTTTACAAAACTGTTAAAACCAGTATACACATATTTCAGACAAAGTGGAATACGCTGTTCATATTATATTGATGACTCATTAAATTTGAATTTGGAACAGGCTGTGTGTAGTACTAACACGCTGATCATGGTTGAAACATTGCAGAAGTTAGGTTATACAATCAACTATAAAAAATCTGTGTTAATACCTACACAAAGGATTATATTTTTTGGATTTATAATAGACACGGTTCAGTTTATGGTGTTTCTTACTGAGGAAAAATTTCAAAAGATAATATCTGCAGCTAAATATCTACACAGTAAAAAGGTAATAATAGTCAGAGAATTAGCTTCGTTTATTGGTCTTTTGATCAATGCATTTTATGCAGTATTGGAAGCTCCTCTGCATTATAGAATTCTAGAAAGAAATAAGATTATTGGGCTGAATGGAAGTACCGATTTTGATAAAAAGATTACGTTATCAGTGGAAAGTAAAATGGAATTGTGGTGGTGGATCAAGAATATTCAATTAAAAAATGGTAAGAAAATTAGACCTCCGCCTATAACAAAGCGAATTAGAACGGACGCATCCCTACAAGGATGGGGTACAGTAGAATTAGATACTGGAAGGCATGCTAATGGCAGGTGGAATTATGCTGAGTCCAGTTTATCTATAAATGTTTTAGAATTACAGGCAATTTTTTATTCACTACAATCTTTATATACTGATTGTCGAGCGATACATATAGAAATTCAGTCAGACAATGTGTCTGCAATAAAATATGTTAATGACATGGGCGGAATGACCTCAAAATCAATGGATTGCATGGCTAAGGATATTTGGGAATGGTGTATTTGTAGAAATGTTTATGTATCCGCCATTCATATTCCTGGTATATATAATACTGCAGATTATTATTCAAGGAATTTTTCCGATGCAACAGAATGGATGTTGAAGGGAGATATTTTCAGTAGAATATGCTCTCATTTCTTCATGCCAGACATAGATCTTTTTGCTTCTAGATTGAACAAACAAATAAATAAATTTGTGTCTTGGTTCCCTGAGCCAGGGGCTTTCCATACTAATGCATTTAGCCTTTGTTGGGCAAATGAATCCTCTTACATTTTTCCTCCATTCAATTTGTTGGGGAAAATTATGAATAAAATTAAGACGGATGCAGTACAACAAGCCATTGTAGTGTTCCCACTATGGAGATCTCAAACATGGTTTCCTATGTTAATGGATATGCTTGCTGATTTTCCTGTCAGGTTACCAAGGCACAGAGATTTGTTGACCCTGCCACACAACGGACAAGAGCATCCTTTATCGAAGAAAATGATCATGGTCGCGGCAGTCTTATCAGGAAGGCACTCCAAAGTCGAGGACTTTTATCGGAAACTGCAGGTGTCATCATTCAATCCTGGAGACCTGGAACTAGAAAGCAATATGACCTTGCCTGGAGGAGATGGTTTTTTTGGTGTTTACGCAGGAAAATTGATCCCCTTATTGCAACTGAAGTTAAAGTAGTTGATTATCTTGATCATTTAAGATTCAATAAAAAATCATACTCAGTTCTTAACACACATAAGTCTATGCTATTACAAACATTACCTTTCTTCGGTAATTCTTGGTGTAGTAACTGTTTTTTAGTGAAACGTTTTCTCAAAGGATGTTTTCATAGCAAACCACCAGTGCCTCGGTATAGATTCACTTGGGATGTGTCGGTTGTTTTAAGATTTTTGCAGTCCCTTTTTCCATTGAACAGTCTGACGTTGAAACTGTTGACTTTCAAAGTTGTAGCATTGATTGCTCTTGCTACGGCCCCACGGGCACAAACATTAGTATGTATGAATGTTAATAATATGTTTAAAGAACAACAGGCAGTTGTTTTTACCTTTCCCAATCTGTTGAAAACTACTAAACTGGGACATGCTTATACCTTACATATAGAACATTATGAGAAGGAAGAATTATGTGTAATGCATACTGTTTTGCATTATTTAAAGGTGACAAAAACGATAAGGAAATCGTCTCAATTTTTTATTTCTTATCAGACATTTCAGCCGGTTACATCTAGTACTATTGCTAGATGGTTGAAAAATGTGTTAAATATGTCTGGAATAGATTCAAATTTATTCAAGGCTCATTCTTTTAGAAGTGCAGCTACTTCAGCAGCTTTTCATAGAGGCTGCAGTTTAAAGAATATTTTGGACACAGCAGATTGGACTTCTGATAAAAATTTCAAAAAATTTTATTTGAGGAAGTCTGTTAAAAACAAGAATGTGTCCTTTTCTCAAGCAGTATTTAGTCATGTGTAATGAGAAAATGGCATGCCTTTAATGCTCATTTTTATTTTCATGTGAGAAATAATGGACTATGTTGTTATTTATACAAAAGTTTGTATTATTCTTTCAATGATGATTTATTTATATCAATATTGAAATTCCTAAAACGGTTGAATAGTTATGAATATACTAATTGAGTGTTCGTTTTATATTTTATAACTAAACGAATGGTTTTGTTGCGATTTAAAGATGCTAATTTATACATGTGAAAGCCGATGGCTTTATGGAAAATAATGACCCCTCATCCAAGCTTTAGTGATGGATGAAGGGGCATTATTGGAAATAAAGCCTGAGGCTGAACATGTATATACCCATCCCTTTCTCATTTTGAGATTTTGTCGTTTATCAATATTTTATGTTCTACCCACCCAATATATTATTGTGCAACAAAACATTCGTTTCACTGTAAATTATGATTCTTTCTGGAAGAGCGCTTCCGGTGTAGGTGCGCGGTGAAGGTGCACGTAGTTTTTGCGACTTTAAAAAGCGATCGAATTAAGTAACGTCGGAACGATATGCTAATTTATACATGTTCAGCCTCAGGCTTTATTTCCAATAATGCCCCTTCATCCATCACTAAAGCTTGGATGAGGGGTCATTTTGCTACAGTTCAATACACCTTCTTTTATGAAGAGTATAGTGTATTTTATTGCCACACATGATTGGCGTATTAAGTAGATTCAAAATGGCTTAGAATAGAATGTGGAAAGACAGCTATGTGGAAAAACACCATGAACTAAAAAAAGTGGTTGTAAAAGACACACAAATCAGTGAAATCACTGTGTGATATTTGCAGCAGCTGGGCATATCAGGGACTTGAGAACTCTCTGCCAGAGTTTGGTTACCCCCATTGTGTTGTCTCCAGTCTGACTGCCCATTAAGATTAAGATGTTCCCAGAACAATGCAATTATCTCCACTTCATATGAGAGGAGAAGGTATGTAATCGCATTAACCTAGAAGTTCTGAGGTTTTGTCCTGCTCCAGTGCAGTAGTACTGTTTGTAGGTAATGTAATTTATATATACCGGTACATGCAGCTTCTTGAAATATTCCTTTTTTGGAAACATTAGCTCATTCCTTGTCAAATGTTCTATACAGGACATTAGGAATTACTCACAAGACTTAAGTAGATTTAACAGATCAGTGTTTCATGGCACAGTATAAAGGCCAAAAATACAAACCATTGATCAGATAGAAATTACAAGCTTATTATGGTGAGTTCAGTGTAGCAAGAGTAAGGACATTATGTTGGACAATGTTTACACAATCAACGATTAGTTTGTGCCTTTTTAAACGCCATGACATGTTTTAACTGGTGTTTCCTGTTGGTTGACACGTAATTCTATGTGGCTGGCCCACATATTTCTGCTTTGCCTGCAGTAAAACTATTGTTTGCAATGTCTTGAATGATAGAGGCAAGTCACTACTTGTTGAAGAAAAATCACTTGAGAACTGCTCAAAGTAAAGTTATTTTTCAGTTACAATACAGCAAAATAAATTAAGTACATTAATTCTGTCACCTATGAACGTTTAAAGTTTTATTGGTCAGTCATACAATGTCATGATATAGTTAATTTCTTCCTTTTCCCATAAATATCAAGACGTTTGTTGCCACAGGCTAATCTTGTGATATATTCGTTGACCTTTTCAGACAGTGGACTTATGCATATAAATTAGACAATAATTAATTTGCATATAAATCAAGATATTATTTTGTCACTGCAGTACCTTACAATTACTTGCTTGTTTGTCACAATTCTGTACCGTCAACATCATGTTGTTCAGATATTTTTGCTGTGGCTTTGGTCTATTTTTATCTTGTTTAGTTACGGTATGGAAAAATGGCTCAGGTAAAATTGCATTGCACTTCCTATACCAAGTTGTCTAAAGAATGGTTTATCCCACATTTATTATCTGATGATGATCTATAAACCTTTTACTGAGGACATTTCTCTGTTATTTCCATGCTCAAGATTGGTTGTGATCATTTTAGTGTCCAACTCGCATTATTCATCATACAATGTATCATTTCTGTTGTTAGGTTTTATAGACATGGCAACTT
Source organism: Congeria kusceri (assembly GCA_027627225.1). Classification (NCBI taxonomy): domain Eukaryota; kingdom Metazoa; phylum Mollusca; class Bivalvia; order Myida; family Dreissenidae; genus Congeria; species Congeria kusceri. The sequence continues at coordinate 34,095,878 of CM051035.1, forward strand.
AATCAAATTAAGTCTTTATGACTGAGCAATCTTGTTTATCACTGCTAGTATTGTGGTATTCATAAAAGGTCACAGTAAAAATGCCATAAAACTGTACAGTGTCAACCTGTTTTACAATTCAATTAAGCCTGTTGCATTGTTTCTTTGAAAAAAGAAAATTTGAGTAGTATGAACTATACACACACAAGCTTTAAGTGTTTGGGTGCAGACTTAAGGACCTTTTAAATTTTGATTTGTGTCAGATGTCTTAGTTTAATTAAAGTTTGTGCAAATTGTTTGTGGTGAAAAAAGCATTGGCAACCCTTTAATGCAGGACTTGGTTGGTAATAAAAATTATACACTATGCATGTATCTTGCTATCAAAATTTTATTTTTGTGGTAATTAAATACATGTTATTTTATTAAAATAAGTATTAAAATGAACAGTACACTCAACTGATTTCACTGGTGTTTTGATAAATTAGTTATGGCGTACAGTTTCGGAAAATAATATTTTTAATATCAGGGATAGGTATCTTTCACAAGCGAGAAGCGTGAAACCTATGAATAATTACATAAATTTATCATTGTAAAAACTGTTCTGGTCTCGGTTATGCTCCTGTAACATTGAACTATTTGTAAGTCGGTGTGTGTCAAATGGCAAGGACCGGTGAAAGGAGCCACCATTAAAATACAGTTAATGTTCAGAGACATTTTAATATGTCTGTGTGTATTGGATATAGGGGATGGTTCAAGTTTGTTCCCATTTATCAAAATTTACAGAACAAATTATTTGGCAAAGATGCTTATATATGCTTAAATTGTGAAGAATGTACTTAAAATTAGGTCAGAAAAGTGTGGTTTTTTTTAGCTCACCTGAGCACAACGTGCTCATGGTGAGCTTTTGTGATCGCCTTTTGTCCGTCGTTCGTCGTCAACATTTACATTGTGAACACTCTAGAGGCTACATTTATTGGCCAATCTTCATGAAACTTGGTCAGAATATTTGTCCCAATGATTTCTCGGCCGAGTTTGAAACTGGGTCATGTGGGTTCAAAACTAGGTCACTAGGTCAAATTGAAGAAAAAGCTTGTGAACACTCTAGAAGTCACATTTTTTGCCCAATCAACGTGAAACTTGCTCAGAACATTTGTTCTCAATGATATCTCGGCCGAGTTCGAAAATCGTTCTGGTCTGTTGAAAAACATGGCCACCAGGGTGGGGGGGTCAGTTTTCCTTATATGGCTATTGGAAAAGCTTGTGAACACTCTAGAAGTCACATTTTTTGCCCAATCAATATGAAACTTGCTCATAACCTTTGTTCTGATGATATCTCGGCCAAGTTCAAAAATGGTTCCAGTCCGGTGAAAAACATGGACGCCAGAGGGGGGATATCTCGGCCGAGTTCGAATCTGGGTCATGTGGGGTCAAAAACTAGGTCACTAGGTCAAATTTAAGAAAAAGCTTCAATTTCAATACGTACTTCAAAATTCTGAATGTCTGTTGTCACTTAAGTTTTTCAAACTATGATGATTAAAGCGGCATTTTCAACAGTCCGCATCAATATATCCATATCCGTATAAAAATCTAACACATGGAAAATTGTTCGACTAATGAAACTCAGGTGAGCGACCCAGGGCAATTTGGCGCTCTTGTTAATAAATATCAAACCAACAATATTTTACATAAAAGAATCTGTTACATGTTCAGCTAGTTCACATTTTTAGGTATCTTTAAAATAGTGTGCTGTGCTATTAAGTGAACTTAGTCATTAAAAATGTACTATATTGCCATATATATTTTATCAGTTTCTGTGGATCTGGAACAGTTCCTACAATGGTAATGAAAAATCACATAACTTTCATTGGTCAACTTTGGTGAGGTCACTAAAATGTTGTTGGGTGTTGATGTATTTTTTGTAGTTATATAATAAATTTGCCTGCACAAAAGATATTACCAAAGAAATAGAATTTTTAGGTATAAGACCACAATTACACTTGCAGAATAAATTTTGGGGAAAACTTCATTAAATTGTGGCACTCCTGTATCATAAAACCTTGTAGTTCCTATTCCAGAATTTCCTTAGAGAATTTGTTCCAATATTGAAGATGTCAAAAATGATGGATCTTAAAAATTACATCATCTAAGTTTTTAATTTTTTTCCTGTTCAACCTTTTCACAACTGCATACACTTTGAAGAAATAATTAACACAAATATTGCCTCAGAAAACCTTAGGCTGTTAAACCAGTGTTTGCATCTTCATTAGTCATTATATTGTGAAATAAAAATACCTTCATAAATGCATATTCTGGTATAACATAACTTACAAAATTGGTAAAGTATCCAAGCCAAGTACAAGCAAGGGACGCTAGAAGGCACAAACCATACAACTACAGTGCTTCTTTGGCCTTAACATTGCAAGTGGTTTGTTTTATGCCCCCTTACATTCACAACCTTTTTTTCTTAAAAACTACACTGCTGCCTGAACCAGCAGTCTTCACAACAAACCTGAGTGGACCATGGACCTAGTCTACCAAACTTTTGCTAGGTCCATCAAAATTTCTTAGCTAACTGGACCGCCTGTCCATCAAGTTAAGGTCCCTTGCAATGCCAGGAGCATTGTGGTAGAGAAAATGGATTTCCCATTTAATGACAGAAAGAGATCTAAACAGCATGGTGACAGAAAATTTCCAAACTATGGTCCACCTAATTGTAATCCGGCCTAGTCTTTTTAGCAGGCTTGGTGGACCGACGGTCCACTGATTTTATAATTCATTCCTGAAGACTGAACCAGGGTTTATTTTAAAAGGAAAGAGATTTTGTAAGCTATTAATCAAGGAGCAAAAATCTAGAATATGTGCATTTTGTCTTTAACATGAGCTTGCAGAGATACAGTTGTGATATAATGGCGATAAAGCTTTCCTTTTCTAAAAGGAATGTGTGCAGACTGCACACAGATCTCCGGCAGGTTGGTGGGTCTGTTTATCATAGGAATACACGGGCTCCCTCTCTTGTTACACTGGGGAGGGGAGCAGTTCTTACAATATTTGTACTTGAGAGGCAAGGCAACTTAAAAACTTGTATCTTGAAACTTTTAATATTTTTGCTTTAAAAAACTGTAATCTGGAAATATTAAATCTTGAAACTGCTGTTTTTATGTCAGATCAGTTGCAGCTGTAAGTTACAGTGTAGGAACAGATGTGTTTGCAGTTTGATTGTATAATTATGGACCATCATGCATTCTTTATCTCATTTCTGTCTTTACAAGCAATTGTTTAGAAATAAACAAAGTTTAGTTTCGTTAAAACACAAAAGGAGCTGGTATTTTATTCTTTAATATGTCAATTTTTGTATGCCAGACAACCCTTGGCACTACACAATTAATTCATATCTTGTTCTCATAGGTTGCTCTTAAAATGAACTTGTTTTCATACCTATGCTAATTTTATAAGAACACATTTTTAGCTGTCTAAGATCACTTTTGACCTATATTTCTTGCGATAATTATGCAGCGGGAAAATTGAATGCCAATAGAATTGAGCAAATGTTCGAATTTTAGGGAATGCAAACTCACAAAAGTGGTTTAATGTATACCAACAACTGTTGCATACTTTTGGGGGTTAAAATGTACATAATTGTTTACATAAGCGGTTAAAATAAAGTTATAAACATATTCTCTATATACACTCTAGAACTGAACAACTCAGTATGAACATATTTTCTCATTGTATGTCATGAATAGAATATGTTAATTCCCAGAATTAATCCACTATTTTTTTAGCCTATGATTCTAGATAGCGAGTTCAACACACGATCATTCTAAAAATAGCGCGCGTTGAGCTGCCGGTGTATAGCTGTTATAATATACATGCATCGATTAGCGTACAGAGAATCATAAGAGCGAATATTTCAATAAATGGGGAATTTATGTTTATAAACATACTGTGCATGTTAATTTGAAATTGAATTGCTGTTGTGTTCTATAAAGAAACAATTAGAATTGCACATTTCTATCAACTTCTCCAGTAGATGTTAATCTGTCTATAAAAAGATACATTTCAATAAATAACATGTGAAATAAATCTCGCCCGGAATACGTCGAAATGATATTCATGTTAACTTTTACTTCATTTGTGTAGCATTAATACATTACTTGCAATACCATTTATACACAGAAACATCATATTCCTACCGAATATTATTTTAAATCGCCATAGTCTAATGTAATATTTGTATTATCAAAAATGGAAGTCATCATTATTTTAAATGTGTTGAATGTCCTCTGAAGATTGCTTTTCCTTAGAATACACAGTATAAATGATTAATTGACTTAGAAATGTGTATGTATTATGCACAGATAACTTCCAAGATGAAGGTAGGGCATATTACTTAAGAATAACTATACGCGTCCAACACAAAATAATTTTCATTCATTTCCGCAATTATTTTCGTACATTGTTAATTTGTTCTATTTGGCTGACAAATTTATATAATAATGATGTTAACATAAATTATTTAGGTTATTCATGTATCACTGGTGAAAACATGGGGCGGTATGATCGGTTTATTCACGGTACAAATATTAATAATTATTGAATTAATCACAAATTAATTTTGGGATCCGAGAAGTTTTCTTATGGTGTCCGAAAAAGCTGGGATCCGAGAAGTCCCCTTATATAGGTGGGGACCGAAAAATCTGGAGTCCGAGAAGCCATGTAACCGATCATCTTGGCCCTTTTGTGTTATGTTTAGGGTAAAAATGATATCTTAATGTCAACGCCGATTGTCTTTTTTAAAGACATTTCTTGTTACATTTGATTCTGAGTTGAAATTATTGTTGTTATGGGAATTATGTTTGTTTATTTCTTTCTTCATCCTACAAGTACCTAATTTAACAGGGGCCATATTCGAGAAACATCTTAAGTTAATCTGAAAATATTTCACTTAAGTTGCTTTTTTTGTAAGGCAATATTTTTAATTAAAACAAAATATAAATTAGTGAATTAAAAAACGGTTAAATTCATGGTAGTTAATATTAAATTGATAATTAGTTAACACTAAACAGAATTATACATATGGAAGGCCGGTGCGCCATGTTAATTGCTAAATGACAATTGCTAATTGCCTAATGCCAAATGGTTATTTGTTAGGTGATCATCAGTTATTAATTAGCAATTGGCATTTGGCAAATAGCATCTGGCAATTAGCAAAAAGACAACTTCTATTGTTTGTTTGGCAATTATTAGTTAATATTTAGCAATTTGCATTTGGCAAATAGAAATTGGCAATTAGCAAAAAGACAACTTCTGTTGTTTATTTGGCAATTATAAGTTATCATTGAGCAATTGGAATTTGGCAAATAGCAATTGGCAATTAGCAAAAAGACAACTTCTGTTGTTTGTCTGGCAATTAAAAGCTATCATTTAGCAATTGGCATTTGGCAAATAGCAATTGGCAATTAGCAAACTGCATGGTGCACCGGCCTTCCATATATACATGATGGAATAAAATGCTTAAGAAAACTGACAATTTTAAAGCTAAGGTTAAGATTTCACTTGAGATGTTTCTGGAATATGGTCCCAGAACTTCCAAATCTGTATTAGGAACCCAAGACTGGGACACCTCCATGGTTCTCTCTCACTGACATTGATTGATGCAAGGTTTGATTGAGTGTTGTAGAAATCTTTTCTGTGATCACAGAAATGCACCTTGAATGAGAAACATTTCAAGCTCATTGGAAAAACAAAATTGCTGGAATTTGTTCTGGTGCTAAAAAACTAGTTATCAAATTAATGGTGTATTTTTTTTTGTCAAAGTTATTTACAGAAAATTTAAAAAAAATTACTCTGCAGTTTTTTACATGTTGTTCGTAAGTACTTACTGTTGAATACTTAAATGTTAAATAAAGTGCTTATTTATTTTGGACATTTGTTTATTTAGTGATTTATTTTTTGCCCAACTGGACCACCAATAGTATTTAAATTACAAAAAAACGACATTCCTTCCAGAGAACTTTGCGTTCAAAGTTAAAATTAATCTTTCTTTTTTTTTCGCTAACACTAGTGTTACAATTAATGGGTAATTGCTGAATACCTAAACAACACAGCAAATTAAGATTTAATTGTTTAATGAATTAGTTGGGATTATTCTCACATTCCCAGCAAGTTGCTGAGATAACAGACTTAGTCATTATACCCACACAGGCTGGGAAAGCACACCTGCAAAACAAGCATGCACAGTTGTGATTCATTGTCATCATTACATTCTGTAATACTGGTACACTCATACAATGACATTTTAGAATGATTGGTGTTTAATCGAGGCTTGTTTCTTAAAACGTTCTTGACATTTAGTTCACAGTGGTGAAGTGTAGGTAGTAGCTGGTTTCTTACAATTAGTTCTTGAAATTTGATTCACAGAGGTAAAATGTAGATAAAAACTTTGTATGTACCTATATTTCATGAAATTTATTTCACTGACAGTTGGTTGAATCTTAAAAAAAAAAAAAATGAAAAATCTTCAGAATATTCAGATCCTGAGTTTCATGACTCAATTGTTTATGTCTGTAATTACAAGTGGGTGGAGGCCCATACATAGCACATGCTGAGATCTGAGCCTTTATAAGCACAATTTAAATTAAATCTGTTTGATATTGTGTTGTTTTTGCCGGGTTTGCCTTCCTGTTAGTGATTGATCATAGATGTTGCTGCTGCTCATTCTCAATAACCAGTCTGCACACTGCTTTTGTTTTCTTCCTAGGCAGACTGCTTTCTTCCTGGGGCAGACTGTGACTGATTAATAGTTTTGGTATTTGCAGGAACAGCTCCAGTTGATGAATGGATTTTGAATGGAACAATCAAAGCTGTATTTATATCAGAGTCATGACTGAACAGTCAATTCTGGCTAAAGACTGACATTTAGAGCATTTCTGATTTATGTCATTGATTGATTTAAAACTGCAAGCTAGTCTAGGTGGGGTTGAGATTTGGTTAAGGTTAAATCTGTATACTGTACATGGAATATTATATATTATGTAGATATGTTTTTGTGGGACATAATTTAACATTCCAACATTCTGTGTGGATGTTGAAGATCAAGTATCACAATTGTCTGTCTGGCATGACTCTTTTAAAACATGATTGGAATTCAAACCCTCAGAGAGCCATCAGTGAATACATGGTAAATGTCAAGATTTACACCTTGGCAGAAGAAAATAACAGACAGTGACATTTTTATTTCATGGGCAGTTGAACGTGACAGGTTTCAATTTCGTTTACAAGGGTAAGATTGCACACTTGTCTCAACCTGATATGCCATGGTCCTGTCAAGATGTGGTTTCTTATAACCCAGAGTCTGGGGTAATGTAGACTTGAAGTTTTGTGTGCAAAATGTGTTTTACAGCAATAACATTTATTGTATAATTATGAATAAGCATTTTTGCATAAGCATACTGATACTTGTTTGTGTCTTTATTAACTGATAATATGTTTTCAGGTGACGGAAGCTGGGAAGACGGCACTACCAGCATGGCTGAAGTTCAACCCTCTCAAGACAGACCTCAAGGGTATTCCTGGGGTCGAGGACAAAGGTGTGATATACCTTGAGGTTAAGGTCACTGGTGATGACGGCTCCAAGGCCAGTGACGTGTTCTCTATAGAGGTACTGGATGACTCAAATGGCCAAGTCATTGCTGTATCTTCTGGGGGCTCATCCAAGATCGTCCACTGCAAAAGTGACGAGCCTCAAACCATAGTGACCGTTATCGTAGACTGTGACCTTCAGATGATGGACCTTGACAACAAAATGAATCTCCTTGACAATGTAGTCAACCATCTGAACCTAGCTGCTGAGACATTAAAGCTGTTGCCTGTTGGGAATAAGCCCATGTTTGACAGCAGTGCCCTAGTGTACGGGCCTGGTAATGTCAAGGAACCCAAATCCTCGGGCACTCTGTTGTCGTGGATGATAGGATGTGGTCAGGTGGGGGATGAACACCTCTCCACGCTGACCCAGGTACAGAATGCTGCAGCTAACGGGGACATGAGCACCGCTCTCGGACATGACATTGTCGGCTGGCATGTGACCAACACGAGGTTCCAGGTGAAGCCCAGGAGACGTAGGGCTGTCACAGCCACTCCCACCCAAACCCCTCCAGCCCCTACCAAAGTAGTGGATGTCACATCTACACAGACCATCCAGTCCTCATCTACACAGATCATGCCAACCAAGACCATAGAAGTTCAACCGACAAAGATAACTGATAAGCCAAGCGTACCTACCACAACCACTTCCCCTGTAAAAATTCAACCTTCCGAGACGGTCAAGATGACACAGACAGCAACAACTCCAACTACACAGCTACTTACAACAACACAGAAGATCACAACAAGTGTTGTTACTCAAATCACACCAAAACCAACAACCCCACCGAAGCCCGTTACCACAACAATAGCGGTTACCACACCAAAACCTGTTACCACACCAAAACCAACAACTGAATCAACAACTAAAACTTCAACTACAACGACGACGACAACACCAAAGCCTACCACCGCTAAGGTGACCCCAGCCCCAACTCCCAAACCGCTGTGCCCTCCAGGAGACAACACCATACCTCCACGGGTCAACAACCCACCTATAGATATATACATTGAGGCAGGAGAGATTCTGAGGAAGAAAGTTAATGATGACACCTTCCTTGACTGTTATGATTCGTTTACCAATAATCTGGTCCTGGATGTGCTCAATAATGATGGGACTTCACTGAGCAAAGACTTCTTCCTTACTGTGTCCCAGTCCAGACCATCAAAGCCCTATTCATTTATAGCAAATCCTTTGCACTCAGATATTGGTATTTATCCACTGAGGTTGACTGCTACAAATAGCAATGGACTGAAAGTATCACAATCTTTCACAGTAATTGTAACCTCAATTTCCTTGAAAAAGAAAGCTCCAAATCATGAGCTCAGTATGGCTATTGACACAGACTATGACAACTTCATGTCCAATTTTGAGAACAGAATTGAGTTATCGAATAAAGTAGCCAATATTTTTGGAGACAAGAATTCTCGCTCGTTGACAGTGACCAGACTGGAGCGTGGGTCAGTTGTGTATGCCTGGACAAACAACTCTGTCGAATCCTCGGGCTGCCCTGTGATGGAACTGAAGGATTTAGTAGGAAGGATGTTTAACGATGACGGCACTTTAACTGATGATGCTAAGGCTGCAATGGACCCTTACACTGTCACTTCTGCAGCTGCAGTGCCAATGGGAGACTGTGAAAACCACCCTAACTTTCCATCTAAAAAATATATGAAAGACAAACCAACACCAGAACCAGTACAACCCATGAAACCAGCTACAGTAAAAACAACAACTGAGGACAAGATTACAATAAAGCCAATTAAACCTATTCCAACAGATGAACCTGATGATACTGTTGAAGAAAAGCCCACAATGAAACCTAAGGGGGAGACTACAACGTTAGGCGTGGCAGCAGCAGGGGCAGGGTCCGGTGGTGGCAGTGATATATGGATCACCACTGTGGTACCGGCCATAGTGGTAGTCGTAGTGCTCATCATAGCCCTCACCGTCGCCTGCTGCTTGTACAGGAAGAAGAGGAAGGGCAAGATGAAGTTGCGGGAACAGAATGAGTTCTCTCAGAACAAGGGGGTCCCAGTGATCTTTGCTGATGAGTATGATGAGAAACCCAATGAATCTTCACGACCCTTGATCCTGGAGGACGAGAAACAGCCAATTCCACCCCCGGAGTACCAGCGAGCCCCGAGCGAGGGCAGCGGGAACTCTGGCTCCACCCAGCACCCAGAGGAAATAGAAATGGAGGACACTAGTGAAATGTCGCCCCTCTATACCCCCCCTCCTCCAGTGACTGCTAGCAACCATAACAAACCCCCACATGTGCAAAGTTCACGGGGACCTCCACCTTATGTGCCTCCTTAAAAACATTCTTGAAAAAGTTTGTAGATTGTTTTTATGTATATCCCGAGACATAGGTTATTAAATTGCATTTTATTTAGTATATACATCTTGATTCCTGAAAAGTGTTTTAAATTTTTGTAAAAACTATTAATTTGATTGTACGAATTTTTTTGTTAGTCATGTATTTTTTATTCAAGCGATATAAGGACAACATTTTATGAAGATGGCCAGGAAAGTTTAAATTGATATTAATCTTGTTCATAATGATGAAGGCCAGTCACGTGGGTCAGGGAGCTTATTTCTGTAGCCATAATACAAGTAGAAAAGCTGAAAAGCACTAGTGTTTCACTGTTAATGCTGTGTTCAGATGTTGGTAGGTTGTAACCTATCAATGATCTAAGAGAGACAACTCTAGTTAAGAAAACAGTGTGAAACTGATGAGTAGTTACCCTTTACAAGGTGCTGTGTTCCTACACGTGTGTACATAGTGTTGTGATGATTTTAATGCCTGTGCTATTTCATGTCAGCATTGTTGCCAGTGTTTTACAATAGCAAAATAATGTATTATATTTCTTCCCTTATAAAACTTGTGGTATAAGTTGCTGATGTGTTAATGAGTCATTTAAATGAAAAATATTCTCACTTAAGATCACCAAAGTGTTGTTACATTTTTCTTTGTAAATTTACATTAAATTTCCTATTTTATCTCAGCACTGTTGCATGTAAGATATTAAGGTTGTCATGCTATTTTAGGATCATCATTTTACCCATTTTAAATCATGTAATGCTATCACATTAGTCAAGTTTGTTAGTGTTTACCTTCCTTGTCATGGTATTCCACAGGATATGTTAATGTTCATGTTAGTGATTTGTTGGTTGTTAGCAAGTTATTGTTTAAAATGTTAGGTCTTCTTATTTTCATACTAATTTATTTTACAGGAAGAAACTTTGTTTATATTGACAAATGTTTGGTTGTGCTTTTTGATCCCCTGTTTTGATGAAGAGATAACGTGTGAATGTGCCTGGTTCTACATTTTAGGGGCTTCAGATGTGCAGTTTGTTGATTATATTCTGAAACTTGCAATAAGCAAGAGAATACACTGAGATATGTCTTTCTGTTTAGGAATTCCAAAGGATTACTTATCTTACTTTTCACAGCCTTTAGCCAGCAGGGGATAACAGGCATTTTACTCCAGTTATAATATTTATAATAGTATTCATATTTTTGAAAAGAATGTTCTCGGCATGTACAAGGAAGGGTTTATTTGAAAGGACCATACGTATTGCCACCTTCTATCGATTCAGCAACAAATGCCTTACATAAGCTCTTGCAGTTTTTCTTCTGCAGCAAAATTGAAAAGAGAATGCTATCAACAAAACACTAGATATATTGGAAGAGATCGAGTACTTTTCATCACATTAGCTTGCTCAAGTATAATTACAATAGATTGTTCAGGACACAACTGTAACTAATTGTATCAATGTTGTTACCTTAACATCATAGCAAGTTGCATTCTATGTTTATTTGCCTTGATACAAACAGATCCATACTTGTTTTTCATTTTTCAATACAAATTTTTAATATCTTATATTTAATATGAGTATAAATACTAAGATTTACAAATTATTATATGTTAGTAATATCAATATGCACATATATTTTCTTGTCAAGTAAATGTATACTGTATATAGTATTATTTCATATGCTTGTATAAATGGTTATATATTAATCCATTGCCATGGTAATGCAGTCTCAAAGCTAAATATATCTTGTTATACTCACTTATATTATGCCCTTGGTATCAAGACATTTTCTGCCATCTTTTTGCAGCATAGTAGACGCATTAATAGTATGGGATAATTGTATTTCAAAAAGTATTCATATAATTTTGAAATTCATATCCTGAACAGCTATAACTTGTTTTGTAAGCTATGGTTCTTAAATGAAGTTGTTATTTGTAAATTCTGTCGATCATAGATACAAATTAATTAGCATTAAATCACAACAGTGAAACTAATATTTATGTTGACTCAATAAACAGTTCAATTCTGGCATGTTTTTGTAATACGAATGGTGTGTCATAATTGTGTGACATTTAGTTAATAATTTTATTTTATCCCAAATTTATTTACGAAGAAATTTCCTGAAAACAAATCTGTTAGAAAAAGTAATAAATGTGTTCTACTAAACCATTAAACTTCTTATAAATTAACATTAATCTGAATACACAGTACTGTGGAATCACTAATTATCATGGAGGTCTCATTTCCGCGCTTTTCGCGCTCCATGCATTGCAAGAATTTATGTCCAACCAAATATTTACCCATTTCGTAATTTAGCCTTGTTAGTTTACACGTTTGTTCAAATGTACGTTAGTAATCTTTCATAAATATACGCAGGTATATGTGACTGTCCCGATGTTTTAATCATTTACATCATAAACAGTTTAGTTAAATATTTCTTACTACATTGTAATTGATGAATGATTCATATTTCTTTTAAATATCTTGTGATCGTTTTCCTGAAATAAAGTGATTCATATCTCAATAACACAGTCGCGGATTTGCACGAATTTAACACCTTGCGAATATGTCAGCGATCCCAAGTGTGCGAAATTTGTACCCCGCGAATTCATGTAATTCTATAGTAGTTTCTTTCCTTCATTTTCATGTGTCACAGTAATCAGTTTCGTGATCTTTTACAAAGATTGTTTGTGTGACTGAATACATGAACTTGCCAAGAAATGCAAGATAGCTTGACATTTATAATGCACATTTTGCATAAACAGTAAAAGTCCATATCAAGTATGACTGCATTCATTGTTTGGTTGTGTAACCTAGCTGCCATTTAACATAATACATTGATCACATATTTATTATCAGACTGAAAATAAAACAATTATGTTTTGAACAGTTTTGCTTTTGTTAGCTCACCTGAGCACAACGTGCTCATGGTGAGCTTTTGTGATCGCCTTTTGTCCGTCGTGAATTGTTCGTCGTCAACATTTACCTTGTGAACACTCTAGAGGCCACATTTATTTGCCAATCTTCATGAAATTTGGTCAGAACATTAATCCCGATGATATCTCGGCCGAGTTCAAATCTGGGTCATGGGGGGGTCAAAAACTAGGTCACTAGGTCAAATTGAAGAAAAAGCTTGTTAACACTAGGTCACATTTTATGCCCAATCAGCATAAAACGTGCTCAAAACCTTTGTTCTTATGATATCTCGGCCGAGTTCGAAAAATGGTTCCCCTCCATTGAAAAACATGGCCACCAGGGGGCGAGGCAGTTTTCCTTATTTGGCTATAGAAAAAGCTTGTGAACACTCAAGAAGTCACATTGTTTGCCTAATCAACATGAAACTTGCTCAGAACATTTGTTCTTATGATATCTCGGTCGAATTCGAAAATGGTTCCGGTCCTTTGAAAAACATGGCCGCCAGGGGGGGTCAGTTTTCCTTATATGGCTATAAGAAAAGCTTGTGAACACTCTAGAAGTCACATTTTTTGCCAAATCTTTATGAAACTTGGTCAGAACATTTATCTTAATGATATCTCGGCCGAGTTCGAATATGGATCATTGGGATGAAAAACTAGGTCACTAGGTCAAATTTAAGAAAAAGCTTGTTACCACTCTAGAAGTCACATTTTTTGCGCAATCTTCATGAAACTTGGTCAGAACATTTATCCCAATGATATCTCGGCCGAGTTCGAATTACAGTCAAACTGGCCACAAGTTAAACCGGCCACACAGTTAATTTGAAAAGTCAAACCGGCCTCGTTTTTATTTCTCTGTAATAATTTGCTGATAGTGTGAATTATATATATTTATTGTATGTCTATATAAGCCAATGATGTATTGTTTGTTTTTATAGTGAAACAAATTAAAGGATCAAAACATAACGAAAATAAATTTATGTAAATATTGTTGTATTTATTTTCTTTATTAGACATATATCAAATATATACAAAATACATAAAACAGTGACATATGTTTATTTTAATATAAAAACATAATCGTGTTCGCTGTATATACCTTAAAAAACAACAACATTTCACTCTGTCAACGGCTTATTTTGGTGAATAATGATATATTATTTGGACTCGCTTGGTTTTGTAGTAGCTGGCACATGAATCGAGTTATATCTACTCCGTCACTGGCTTGAGACAAGAGACCGGTATAATTATATAGTTTATCTGATGATGTCTTCTTCAGAAGAGATAATTTCCAATATAGTATTAGCGAGTAATTAACTTATAACGGTTAATTGAAATTTGTTGGTTTAGGCCGTATATCGCACCTTTTCCAAGTGCGAATGCGTCTTTAGCACATCGGTGTGAAAGAAAAGCATTATTTCCTTTTAAGCAAAGGTGTTAATAAATCAACAGATCTGTCTGCATTATTCAGTGAAATGAGACAAATGTCCCATATCTTTTTCTAGAAAAAATACTGGTGGTTAGATATAATCCTACATACAGAGATACTTGAAGAACGGATTTGAATCATTTGAATAAAAAATTTCAAATGTTTGTTTATTAAATATGATGTATGTGTTACATTTTACAATTATTGTTATTGTAGTAGTTAAAATATATATTGTTGATGTGGAAATAAATCAATCAATAACTGAAGTCAAGTATTCTATTGCAGGATCATTAACAATAAAATATTTGGTTAGTATACATGTGGTTCCACATCTATTGCATTGAGACCATAAAAACACCACGTCAGAGTCCACTTGAGATAGTCAGAGTCCACTTGAGATAACGATCGGCGAATATCAGTACACCAGACATCACGGTGTTAAGGTGTCATACCATAACAAGTTTTCTGATAATTAAATTGCAATCTAATGTGTGATACGAATCTTATGTTGAATAATGATGTCAGTAAAATATATGTTTGCATTAATAATCTTTTTGAGTAACTCGTGAATTTTTGTTTTAAACTCTTAGTCCTAACAATTTAACAAATACCAAAAATCAAATACTAATAATAGTAATTAACAATTAAATATTGATTTTTGTTATTTTGATAATTTTTTTTAATTGCTTGTAAATATTTCAAATATTTTCTGATTTCTCCTTACTATGTACAAACCTTAATATGCGTTGTTATTAAATTGTGTTGCCGGTTTGGACTTTTTGTGGCTGGTTTAACTGTATTTCTCGCAAAGTGAGGCCGGTTTGACTTGTGGGGGCCGGTTTAACTTGCTTCCATCTGGGTCATGTGGGGTCAAAAACTAGGACACTAGGTCAAATTGAAAAAGCTTGTTAACACTAAGTCACATTTTTTGCCCAATCTTCATGAAGATTGTGGGGGGCCGGTTTAACTTGCTTCCATCTGGGTCATGTGGGGTCAAAAACTAGGACACTAGGTCAAATTGAAAAAGCTTGTTAACACTAAGTCACATTTTTTGCCCAATCTTCATGAAACTTGGTCAGAACATTTGCCCCAATGATATCTCGGCCGAGTTCGAAACTGGGTCATGTGGGGTCAAAAACTAGGTCACTAGGTCCAATTGAAGAAAAAGCTTGTGAACACTCTAGAAGTCACATTTTTGGCCCAATCTTCATTAAACTTGGTCAGAACATTTGTCTTAATGGTATCTCCGCCGAGTTTGAATCTGGGGCATGTGGGGTTAAAAACTAAGTCACTAGATCAAATTGAAGAAAAAGATTGTTAATACTCTAGAAGTTACATTATTTGCCCAATTGTAATGAAACTTGGTCAGAACATTTGTCCCAATGCATGGACTTCCCCAGGCCATTAACTTGAACATTCCCAGGGCGCCTAAAATTAGTGTTGCGCTTATAAACATCGCCCAGGGTGCCTGTATTTTATCAATTAATCAGCTGTGTTGACTGCAGTAGACCAACAGTACCTGCTGTGAAAGCTAATCTCTTGCGTCATAAAGGCCGTTTTTCACTCTAGAAACATGTACACCCACTCAACCAAGTCGGTGAATGATCAAAGCGAGTCTCACTTCGCCGAAAATTTTAACAATTTGCAGTTATTCCTAATCCGCAATCAATCACAGTGAAGCCCCGCCCCTGTAGGCGGAGTTTCATCACGCAGTAAAATCGATATAAGCCAATAGAAACACTCAGGTTATCGTCGCTATGAATGACGTTATCATTGACCAATCGGCATGTATCCACACACAGTAACCTTATACTCCCGTCAATGCGTATTATCTATCTAAAAAGCAAACCCTCGGCCTTTCGTATTTTATAATATCCACACTTTTTTATTTGCTAAATTTAATAAATACCAAACAAAAATTAAACTGCGAAAATCAGTCTACACTACGCTTATATGAAATCGTAATCGGAAAAAACTATCCAGTGTTACTGTTGTAGTTTCGTAACATAAGCTATCTTGTTGTACATGCATGCCATGTAAAACCCGTGTTTTCTACAAAAGAGAGCGAAATTTCTGCTGACAACCACGACATCACGTTCCACGCATGGAAAGCGTGCGTGTACAGATGCATGTGCGTTAATTTTACTAATATTTGACGCGCTTAGGCACGACGTGCACGAGGAAATTTTCCAGCCATTTTTGCACGAACAAAGCATGTATAATATAAATGTATAATTTTAATCAAGATCTTTACAATTCACCAATTATCCAGTCAGTATTATGTTCAACAGTTGTAACGATTAAAATAGTGTTTATACACTAAACGCATGCCCATATGAACACAATTAAACGAACAAAAATAGGCTCCATAGGTAGATCGAGTGTAACGACGAGAATAGTTGGAATGAAGATGACGTCGCTGCGCGAATGGTATGCGCACTGGACACAAACATCCGGAAAAATTATTAGCTACTTTCAGTTTCACAACAAAATTGATGCCTGATGTTTCTAAAAGGCTAGAGGTATACCGTCTTAACGGTGATGTTTTGTTTATTTCATTTTGTTTAAACGTTTACAAAAAATGAAAAGCTGTTTGCCTAAATTTCAAGAGCTAAAACGCACCAGATAACATCATTTGACACATGCCGCAAAAAAAATTCCACGTAGGAAGGGGTTACCCCTCCATAACTTCGCTCGGGACGGGGGCGCCTTAACAAAATCCTGGGGAAGGCCCAGCAATGGTATCTCGGCCAGGTTCGAATCTGGGTCATGTGGGGTCAAAAACTAGGTCACTTGGTCAAATTGAAAAAAAGCTTCAATTTCAATATGTACTTTAAAATTTTGAATGTCTGTTGTCACTTAAGTTTTTCAAACCATGATGATTAAGGCCACATTTCCATCAGTCCGTATCAGTATATCCATATCCATATAAAAATTAAATACATGGAAAATTGTTCGACTAATGAAACTCAGGTGAGCGGCCCAGGGCCATTTTGCCGTCTTGTTGTCATTTATGCCTTATGCGCCTTGATGTATCTGCAGCTGAAATTCTCACAGAGGTCATTTACACCTGGTCCCAGTTGCTCAAGAATAAAATCTTAATAAGCCAATGGCCTGTTAACTATTACAGTAAAGAAAATAAATATATTAAATACTTCAAATAAAAAAAATCTTATACATTTCATTAGGCAATTGCTGTATTTTTTCATAAAGAACTTACTGCAAATGTTAATGGTTGTAAGCTTAATTGACATTAATTAGTTGAGCCCAGGTTTCCAGCCAATCCATGCTACTGAAGACTGAATATGCAACCATGAAGATGGCAGAACCAAGATTCCAAAGGCCCCTTTGCAGTTCAGCATGACAGAATAGTACAGATACTCGCCTTATAAAGAACATACTCTTAGATTAGCAAATTGAATTGTTAACTGTATAAATGGAGAATCTTTAGCCTTTCAATATATATCGAAGAAGTTTGCTAGTTTTTTAGACCTTTGGTTGCCATGCAATCAGATTTCTATACATTGCATTCAATTGAAGATTTATTCCTGCCAAGTTTGGTTAAAATCCCCTAAGTGGTTTCAGCGAAGACATATAATTTAAATTGTCGAAGATGACGGACGGACGCCCGGTAGTGACTGACCACAATAGTTCACCCTGTGCTCTGGTAAGCTTAAAAAGGGCTACAACTTGGTTAAACACTATTAGAGAATTGGAGTTTTATGCAAAGTAAGTTAATCTTCTATCCCTTATTAATAATTTAAAATTAAAAACTGACAGATCACTTGATTTAATTTGTAACTAAGCCTACTCAGTTTCAATTGCCAACTAATACCATTTAACATTGTTTTTATACAATGTCTAAGATCAACAATGAAGTCTAGACTTTCTAAATGGCTGAACTCTTATATCAGTCCGATCTTGTTTATCGACCAATTGAAATTACAACTAAAGACAGCATCACTTCCACACACACACACACATATAAGTGAGGTAAACGACCAATTAATAATTTATTAATCCAAAATTTAAAAATTATGGATTGGTGCAAGTTTCAACTCGTGCCATCTTTGCCGCTGGTTCTCCTGCAAACAGATTAAGCAACAATACAAGAATTTGTTGTTTTTGTCTTAAGCTACATGTATGTTTGAGGGTAGTCTCAATCTTTGAATTTTTCAGAATTGTCATAACTTCAACAAACTTTACTTTTCTTTGTCCTAAATAATTATTGTACTCTTGATAGTTACCAGAATTCCAATGTGCTTAAAATATTTTCTTTACTAAAATAAAAACAATAAATACATACTTTGGGCATATTCATAACAAGTGTTTATCAGTAATGCTGATCATGTTTGCTTAATTAAAAAAATATTACTTTAAAATTACCAGTACAAGTCATAATAAGTGTATATTGTATATGTTGAATCTTTCACATAATGAAAAATGTCCTACTGCCTATCTGAAAGTAAATCACCCTCTCACCATGGGCATCTTGCATCTACACAATGCTGGAATGTATGCATGTACCATCGCAAACAAAGCACCCCACATAGCCCCTGGTCCACATTACCGTTTCCAGTTCTTGCAGCGGTGGTGACCTGTCCCTGTCTGTTAACAAGAATATTCGTGGTCAGTTGGAATGTGATACACATCATGTCCTTCTGCGGTGCCACATTACGCACCTGTCGTAGAGCAATAGCATCCTCTGTGAGCCCTCCTATCACCCGCATGGTCCTTTGCTTTACTTCCAACACCTACAAAACATTTTGTTAACATGGCATTTACGTGTTATACTATAGTAGTGTTGTAGCAGGGACTAAAACACATTCATCTTAGCACTGATCAGATATCCACCAAAGAAATCGTTTTAATGAATAGTATGTACCAGTATTAAACAATTTTAAAAGGTTTGTAAGCAAATTACAGAAATTGGTCTGACTATATGGAAGGTATTTAATAAATCTTTTCAAGAGATTAACATAATAGCACAGTACCATATGACGATATTAGATGCCAGATTATTTAATAGCATAATAAACATATTTATCATTTTATTACAAGAATGAAATGTTTCAGCAGATTAGATAAATTATCAGATTCTGTATGGAATTCTGGCAGATTACCTGTGACATGAGTAGTTAGATACTGTGCATTTATTATTTAAGTATGTCAAGAAACAGTTACTACGCTGTCCTCCCTTACCACATCTCCTCCACAGTCCTTCACTGCAGCCTCCATATCTGTGAAGCAGTAGCAGTGTACCATTGGCAGAGAACTAGTGCTAAAACTGAAAGCTTCATCATCAAGAAGAGACCTGAAGGTATCTAGAAATGTATATGCCAACGCTGGTAGATTCATTATAATTGTAACTTTACTTATACTCTCTTTACCTACTATAGTGTGAGTTTTATTATATAATTTGCTAAGCTCGCTTTTTACAACTGTCTTTATAAACTCTCGTCCATCCAGGTTAAAACAGCTGATGTTGTTTTTGCACTTGTTCAGTTTGGTATTTTTCACTAAAGCCTCGTACGCGTGGGGGTTGAGGTCATTAGCAAACACTGTTGCACCTTTTTTTGCGGCTGGAATGGCAAAAGGTCCTATGCCTGCGAACACATCAAACACAACTTCCAATGGCTCAATATCCTTCACAATTCTCTCATGCTCTGTACCTACAAGAAAAAGCAACCTTTGGTGTTTATATTTATCATTTGAAAATACATACATGTTACTGGTACTAATACTGTTTATTTAAGGCATTATAAAGAACATTACATTCGAAAATTATTTTGAACACTATATTTTCCATATTAGTATGCAAGCTGCAAAAAATATTAAATATTATTAACACAAAATATACCTAGTCTTGAATTCCAATACACCTTTGAATAATCAAGTTCAAATGTACATCCATTTTCTTTAGTGAGTGTGACATAGTTTTCTTCCCCCGCCAATAACTCCATTTGGAATGTTCTAAAGGTGGAGTCGATGGTGTTCAACTTGTTGACGACTGTTTTCAGTGTCTTCTTTTTATCGAGTAAAACTTCGCCTAGAAATAAAATAGAAACTCTGCATAATGATTAATGAGAATAAAAATAAAAATATGGCTCTGCTAGAAATGCTAACTGGTCTTTCATAAAACAAATAAAATAATTAAAGTTCAAATGGCATTGTACAATTGTATCTGAATCATTTCAGTTGAAAAAAACACTTTTATGGCAATCATTACAGAAGAAAAAATTATATCACATTTAAGTAACATAATTTATTTAAAATATACCTATAATTTTTTTATAGGGAAGAACTTTGTCCCGTAGATTGAAATGGGCAATGTGGCCGACTTCTTCAAATCCAGACACCCCTTCGCAGTCATCAGGCAAGATCATTTTCATAACTTGCGAAAATGTCAAGTTATCATAGCCAACCTTCACATCATAGTGTTGAAAACTCTCAGCTGTTACACCCTCGCCTTCTAGAAATTCCTGATCAGATGCAGGAAAACTGTCCCAGTTCTGAACAAGTGACTGGTCCAGTAAAAGAAGCTTGTGTGTACTAAAGTTTGGATCATGCTTATCAAGCTCCACAACTGGTCTGATCTTTGAGATCTTCAACTGGTAATGTTTCAAGCATTTCAGGACAACTGGGAGAGTATGTGTGTCCACAAGAACTGCGGGAACTGTGACCACTTTATTAAATTTGTTCTTATCAAGAGCAGTCATTCCTTGTACATCCTCAATAGAAAATGTTGACATTCCTGTTTTATCTTCCGTCGTGTGTTTCGAAACTGGCAGTAATATATTTCTCCACTTATTAACATAAACAACACAGTGAGTAATCCTTATTGCATAGGGCCTCGGTCCCAACTGTTTAGTTGCCGCAGAGGTAATATTTAGGTCATTTATCTGAGGTTTCTGCACAATGAAAGGTTTACACAGGTATCTGCGCAATACCAGTCTTACACGATGTATCATTCTTTACTCTCATTGAATTCTAAAAAACTAAAAGAAATTCCGAAAACAGCAAAATAAAGTAATGCGTGTGATTTAATTTTGTTGGTGTTGTTGTTGTCATATCTTTCCCTTTGGAAGCCTATATGATTTGTACTCAAAGATAATAATTGAAGCAAATCATAGGTTACACACTACCTTTTTATTAACTATGACTGGTTAGCCTGTAGATTCTATTACCAGTGGAGTGCCTAGGCATTCGCACATACGCACGTGCGTACACTTGGCTGAAATAAGATCAAGTAAAATGTGTTAACTTATGTGAAACTAAAGATATTTAACTGTAAATTCTTCAAAACAAAAATAAACATTTAATTTTCGTCATATTTCCCAGTGATATGGGATATGTATTAATTATGCATATATACCCTCTAAATTGCAGCTACTCCATTCTAGAAATATAAGTTTAATGCTAGCATGCAACTCAACATCAGTGCGTATCCTACATTAAACCACAGGCACGCCCATGGTTACAACCGCGGAGGCTGTCTGGCTGGCGCTGTGGTTGGTACACTCGCTTCTCACCTAGGCGGTCCGGGTTCGCTTCCTACTCGACGCATGTGAGTTTGGTTGGTGGTCACCATACCGGACAGGTGGGGTTTCCTCCGGGTACTCCAGTTTCCCCCCCACAGCACAAGGCCATACCAAAATTAAAATCATTTTTAGCTGGAAATTGCAGTTATGATTCAAAATTCGTCCCAACTTTCAATGAGTCTAAAAGTGACAGGGGTGATGGGGCACACCCCGAGTCCTTACATAATGCAGCGGATCGGGGACCTCATAACTTCGAAATACACACACACACACGCACGCACACACACAAACACACATACGCACGTACGCACACGCACGCACACACGCACGCACACACAGTCTTATAACTGGTGCGTTACTGCAAACGGACAAATAAGAAAATGTACACATAGGCTGGCATAGCTTATATTATTTAACGTCAAGAGGATACTGTGGTACGTCACTGTCATCATCATTGCCAGCATAATTAATGAAACCTTACTATTTATAACATGACAAGTCGTGAAATACTGTAATATCCACAAAACTTTCAAAACCAAGGGATTTATTATGCCCCCCTTTGCAACTGTCCGTCCGTCGGTCGGTTGGTCGGTCGGTCGGTAGGTCTGTCCGTAGACCATTTCGTTTCCGCACGATATTTTGAGAACGCTTTGACCTACGATCATGAAAGTTGGCACGCTGGTTACTTGGGAGGAAAGGAAGAACCCTATTAATTTTGAGGTCAGCAGGTCAAAGGTCAAGGTCACCGTTGCTAAAAATAGAAAACGGTTTCCTCTCAATAACTTGAGAACGCATTGAGATATTTTAATGAAACTTTATACAAAGATACCTTACATGGAGACCTCTCTTGGGATTGCATATGGGCAGGGTGGGATCAAGGTCACCGTTACTAAAAATAGATAAACGGTAGACCATTTCGGTTCCGCACGATATCTTTAGAACGCTTTGACCTACGATCATAACAGTTGGTACGGTGGTTACTTAGGAGGAAAGGAAGAACCCTATAAATGTTGAGGTCAACGGGTCAAAGGTCAAGGTCACCGTTGCTAAAAATAGAAAAACGGTTTCCCCTCAATAACTTGAGAACGCCTTGAGATATTTTAATGAAACGTTATACATAGATACCTTACATCGAGACCTCGCTTGAAATTGCATATGGGATGGGTGTGGTCAAGGTCATGGTCACCGTTACTAAAAATTGAAAAACGGTTTCCGCTCAATAACTTGAGAAAGCATCGAGATATTTTAATGAAACTTCACACATAAATACCTTATATTGAGACCTCGCTCCGGATTGCATATGGGGTGGGTGGGGTCAAGGTCAAGGTCACTGTTACTAAAAATAGAAAAACGGTTTCCGCTCAATAACTTGAGAACGCATTGAGATATTTTAAGGAAACTTTATACATAGATACCATATATCGAGACCTCGCTTGGTATCGCATGTGGGGTCAAGGTCAAGGTCACCGTTACTAAAAATAGAAAAACGGTTCCGCTCAATAACTTTAGAACGTATCTAGATATTTTAATGAAACTACATACATAGATACCTTATATTGAAACCTCGCTTGGGATTGCATATGGGGTTGGTGGGGTCAAGGTCAAGGTCACCATTGCTAAAAATATAAAAACGGTATCCGCTCAATAACTTGAGAACGCATCGAGATATTTTAATGAAAGTTCGTACATAGATACCTTATATTCAGACCTCGCTTGGGATTGCATATGCGGTTCGTGGGGTCAAGGTCAAGGTCACCGTTACTAAAAAAAGAAAAAACGGTTTCAGCACAATAACTTGAGAACGCATCGAGATATTTTAATGAAACCTCATACACATATACCTTATATCGAGACCTCGCTTGGGATTGCATATGGGGTGGGTGGGGTCAAGGTCACCGTTGCTAAAAATAGAAAAACGGTTTCCGTTCAATAACTTGAGAACGCATCGAGATATTTTAAAGAAAATTCACACATAGATACCTTATATTGAGACCTCTCTGGGATTTCATACGGGGCGGGTGTGGTCAAGGTCACCATTACTAAAAATAGAAAAACGGTTTCCGCTCAATAACTTGAGAACGCATCGAGATATTTTATTGAAACTTCATACATAGATACCATATATCTTGACCTCGCTTGGGCTTGCATATTTAAAAAAATTCTTAACAATTGCACATATTCACAGCTTGGCTGCAAAAGAGTCGGGGGGCATACATGTTTTACAAACATCTCTTGTTACTTTAGTGTCTAAACAATCAATTTGCAATGTATTATTTATTAAAATTCCTAAATTCTGCAATTATAACCGTTGTGTTTCGATAAATCCGTATTCGCTGAACGGATGCAGTTGGGGCATATGTGATTTCTTACTGTTACACAGTGTAAGTTATTGTTTGACTGCAAGTACAATGCATATGTATTAATGTTTTTATATAAAAATCCCATTTGTGGATTCCGTTCAATAGTTCAATGTGGAATAGCAAACGGCTCATGGTTCAGGTTTTCTACTAACCTATTATTCTCTCTTTAAGTTTACTCGTTTACAAGGATGAAACATGTCCATATGAATCAAATAATATATCATTACCTCGACACTTTACAACAAAAAGATCCACATTTGTAACGCTGTGTGTCGAAATATCTCTCCAAAACGTCTTTTCAAGACTGCTCAGTAAATAAAATAATAGTATTCCAAGTGTTCTAAGGACGAATGTTTTTACAGTCAATATATGTTTGTAACTACAGTCAATATATGTTTGTAATTACAGTCAATATATGTTTGTAACTACAGTCAATATATGTTTGTAACTACAGTCAATATATGTTTGTAACTACAGTCAATATATGTTTGTAACTACAGTCAATATATGTTTGTAACTACAGTCAATATATGTTTGTAACTACAGTCAATATATGTTTGTAACTACAGTCAATATATGTTTGTAATTACAGTCAATATATGTTTGTAACTACAGTCAACATATGTTTGTAACTACAGTCAATATATGTTTGTAACTACAGTCAATATATGTTTGTAACTACAGTCAATATATGTTTGTAACTACAGTCAATATATGTTTAATATATGTTTGTAACTACAGTCAATATATGTTTGTAACTACAGTCAACATATGTTTGTAACTACAGTCAATATATGTTTGTAATTACAGTCAATATATGTTTGTAACTACAGTCAATATATGTTTGTAATTACAGTCAATATATGTTTGTAACTACAGTCAACATATGTTTGTAACTACAGTCAATATATGTTTGTAATTACAGTCAATATATGTTTGTAACTACAGTCAATATATGTTTGTAACTACAGTCAATATATGTTTGTAACTACAGTCAATATATGTTTGTAACTACAGTCAACATATGTTTGTAACTACAGTCAATATATGTTTGTAACTACAGTCAATATATGTTTGTAACTACAGTCAACATATGTTTGTAACTACAGTCAATATATGTTTGTAACTACAGTCAATATATGTTTAATATATGTTTGTAACTACAGTCAAGATATGTTTTTAACTACAGTCAATATACGTTTGTAACTCCAGTCAATATATGTTTGTAACTAAGTAAAAAAGAACCATACAAAACAGTTATTTACGCTCACAAACGATACTTTTTACAAGTTCGCATATATTTAAACACGTTTATATTTAATTCCTCGCTTTATTAGGAAATAAATATACACAATCCCAAACAAAACAACATCTACTGTACTGTATCTCAATAAAATAAATATGTATACACAACATTTAATTATGAGGCGTGTCGTGGGAAACCGGGCTTAATACATGTGCGTTAAGGATCACTCTGTGCAGTCCGCGCAGTCCGCTTTTAGGGTATTTTCTGTTTCAAGGAAGTCTCTTCTAAACATAAAACCACTGTAGGCGGACTGTACAGGCTAATCCGTGACGACACTTTACGCACATGCATTAAGCCCGGGTTTCCCAAGACACGCTTCAATTATAAAAATGTTCAACAGCGACCATCACACAACCCACACAAATAACTACAATGAATTCCACTTCAACTTCACACAAACAGCAAATAAGTAAGTGTTGTGCCATTTTATTCGTTAAGATGAATGGTCATGTGGAATTTTAGTTCAAACGGCTGAGAATACGACTTCCCACACACGGAACACGTGCACTGGCGGTCACGTGCATGGGTTCTTCTCACGTGACTGTCATGTGCCGCGTGAGACGCAAAGGCTTTCCCACAATGCTTGCACTGAAATACACGAGAATGCATGTTTAGTTATACGAGTAGTTATACGAGTCAGGCGTGGTATTCACAAAGCATCTTAAGTAATTTCTTAAATAGTTTATGTAACATGGTATTCACTACTAATCCTATTGATATTTTACTGACCACTAATCCAATTAGAGAGTGAGAAGTGTCAGTGTGAGTGAGTGATTGGTGAACTGTTTTTTACTAATATCTGTCCCATGCTTTTATAGTAAGATGTTTATAATCAATAGGTGTAATAGATTTTTCTATCTTAGTGCATTCACTATTTGACTTTGTTCCAGATAGGTCTCTGTATGGCATTTACCATTTGCCAATAAGAATAACTTATTTTATATTCAAACTATAGGGGTTGGTCACTGGTGAGTGTATATATATTATTTTATTACATAAATTGTATTGTATTGAAGTGAATTGTTGATATATTTTTATTTAATAATTCCTAAATTAATTAATATGTATTACAATGAATTATTAAAATTACTATTATTATCATTGTAATATGTTGTATTATAATAATTGTTATTGTTTCAGGCCATCATTTGGATCATACAAATTAATCATCGACATAATAAAGTATATAACTATACCCACGAGTGGTTTTTATATCACACCCTACTACATTTAACTCAAGTGGCAAATTTGGTTCACTGTATCATGTGTTTCATTAATTAACAAATTGGCATGATGTTTATATTTTTGTCAAAACATAAATAAGGATGCCATTTCAACATGTTATTTAGTGCTGAAGTGTGTTTATATGGGATTCCACAGTTAAGGAAAATTGTTGATTTAAGGATAAGGATACAATTTAACTTAAGATGCTTTGTGAGTACCACCCCTGACCTTGAAAAAATCACCCGAAATAGTGATAACTTGCTTTGGACGACTTTGTGGAAAGGGTGTGTAGTAAATTAATAACTGTAACACTGATTGCAACTTACGAACGCGTTTAACGATTCTGGTCAGTTATTTCACATGGCTCCATTAGTTTTGTTTTCTTCCAACTCGAAATTAAAACGAAATTGTACTAGGATTACTATCAATGGAAGCTTCATTGTCACGTTAATATAATCTCGACAACCCTGACGTGTACATTGTATAGTATAACCACCACCCGCGGGCCACTGGCTCTCTATTTCGGCGCGGTTGTTAACTTACTTTGAAGGGTTTCTCCCCGGAGTGTTGCCGGATGTGGGTCCGCAGAATGCTGGACGCTGTGAACGCCTTGTTACAGTACACGCACTTGTACGGTCGCTCCCCGCTGTGTACCTGCGGGCCAAAACAGAGGGGGTAAAATAACACAGTGTCACTGCTTTAAATGTGTGGACACCATAAATAACACAATTTGAAGGGGAAAATACATTCGTGATATATGGCACCTATGTACTTTTAAATGATCACATTGTTTTAGGTTTACGGGGCGACTTAACCGTTTGGCAACCTTTATACACAATAAGCGTTTGGCTAATGTGCCTGGTTTGTAAGCTACTGTGATATTTTATCGTGTTTCTCATAATATGATCGAACAGTTTCGCGTACATACCCTCATGTGTTTGTTGAGGCTGGAGGACTGACTGAAGCTCTTGTTGCAGACGACACACTTGTGCGGCCGATGTTTCTCGTGCACGTGCAGGATGTGAATTCGCAGACGATCGCGCTTCTCGAATGATCTGAAAATTTCGCACGAACTTATAAATCTATCATATGCAACACATTTTTCAATAGTGTTCAACGTTTTTCAGATGTTTATAATAACTACTATTAACACATATTTCAGCAACACCAACACATAAGAAGGGAACCCAGTTAACTAACGTAGGTAGTAATTTCTCCACGACGACTGTGTTTGTTTCGTGAGTATTTGCAGACATCTGCAACTTTTACAACAAATAATGTTTACTGTTTCAGGCGAAGACTACTATTGCATCATTGAAA
The DNA here is from genome assembly GCA_027627225.1 of Congeria kusceri. NCBI lineage: Eukaryota > Metazoa > Mollusca > Bivalvia > Myida > Dreissenidae > Congeria > Congeria kusceri. The sequence continues at coordinate 34,123,916 of CM051035.1, forward strand.
AGCACTACAATTTGAAAACAGACACGTTTACGCTGATATCGCACAATCGGCATTCTCGGGTGACCGTACCTGGTGCACAAGTGGCAAGGGAACTTCCGGTCGCCCTGGTCCACACAGCGCGTGTACTTGAGGTGCTTGTCCCGATAGTACCTGTAGGCGAACACCTTGCCGCACCGATCGCACTGGTAGCCCTCCGAGTCTAAAATAGTTACCATCATATCGTTAGTATGCCCTCGTCGTTAGTTTGTATGTGAATGCGATCGATTAATCGAACATTGCCAGAAAAGTAGATTAACTATGTTTACAATAAACTGATTATCCATAAAGGAAGTGTTGACAATCTACATATAAACTTATACATCATATGATCATTTGTATTGTATGAAAATGTAAAGAAAAATTAATATGATGAATCTAGTCAAATAAATATGTCTTAAACTCTTAATTAAATAAAACATCACGATATCTATTACGACTAGAGCATGCAGTGTAGTACTGCTTACTTTCCGCGTCCTCCTGTGCGTCATTTCCGGCCTCTTCTCTGAGCGCGGCGGGTATGCCCACGAGGTGCTGGTAGGCGTCCCCGTACCAGACCAGGAGTTCTCGCCCCTGTGGTATGTCCCTGCACGCCTCGTAGAACACGTCGCCCTCCACCTGCAACCAAGTCAAACGCGGGGATTCCATTTCTGTGTGTTTATTTTTTTTTACCCATTTATTTACATGTTATTTATAAAACAAACGAAAAATGTACCTAAATGAGTGACATGACTTCTATAATTCTCCACTCATATATTTCCCCTACTCAGAGTACATATTATCTGATAGCTGGTACCGGTAATCAATTATATTTGCGTTTGTTGTTACCACATTACATTATTGTTTGCTCGTACATGTATATATAATAATAAAATTTATCCAACCTCTACTTTTACTTAGCGTGTTCATTAGTTGCCGCGTCCGAGTGGAACACAAAACTCTCGCAGTGATCTCCCCTACCACGTTGTGCCATAATTCGTACCAAGGGAGAATACTGTGAGTGGCTTGTGTGTAATCGTGATACATTGTTACTTAAATGCACGATCTTCCCACGTGTAACCTAATTTAGGGTTTCAATTTAATCAGATTGACCCCCTGAATGCTCCGACTTATCACTGAGTCGCTCGGATAATGATGGACGCACCTGCATTGCCACGAGATTCTGTTCCTGTGCGAACCTTGCACAGTTCACTAGCGCCATCCAGTTGCCAGCGTTCCGTCGGCCGTCGATAAAATGACTCAGCTTTCCTTCCTGGAAAATCCACAGGGAATATAGACGACTCAACACGGCAAATTAATTTTAATATAAACGCTCCAAACGAAACGGTACGCAATAGGCCTACTAAATGTCCCGTCTTTGAACATGCGAAACGCCTGTATGAAATGCATGCATTCACAAAGCATAGCTGCGGCTCTTGACTTTGAGTGCCAGTATTTCCGTTTGTTTTCGTAAATTCAAACCAGATGAGTAGTTTATATGGCTAAAACAGAATTTCTAATTATAGGTCCAAATCGATCCCAAGATATACATATTTGTTTAATGCTTAAAAAAATACGAAAAAGATAACTGTGTTCACCTCACAGATGGAAGAGTTGTCTTCTTGTTGCTTTATCTCGCTGGTGTTGATGACGCGGCCTTTGAACGGCCCGAACTTGGTTCCCTTTTCAATGAGCGTCTTGTTGCAGAACACGCCGTAGTGTGGCACGCCGGCTACCAGCGTCTGACGGATAACCAGCCCTGTCGCGTCAAAAAGCTACATTAACAACACATGAATAACAAGAATAACAAGAGCTGTTTGTAAAACAGTTATGCCCCCTCTAGGTTAAAATAGCTAAAAGGGCTAACTTTGGATAGTCAAGGGCCATAACTCCACTGTAACTGGGACGATTTGGTTGATTATCAAACTTAACCGAGATAATACGCCCACAAAGATTTTGGTGAAGATCGGCTATGAACTATTGGACGTAGAGAACGGAAACGGCTAAAATGGCCAATTTTAGTTAATTCAAGGGCCATAACTCCACAATTTCTGGGGCAAATGGCTGATTATTAAACTTGGCCAAGATATTATGCCCGAAAACATGTTTATGAAATTTGGTGAAGATTGGATGAACATTGTTGGACTTAGAGAGAGGAAACCGCTAAAAAGGCCAATTTCAGATAATTCAACGGCATTTACTCCACAATTCCTGCGCTGATTTGACTGGTGATCAAAGTTGACTTAGATATTATTATTAAAATATTTTTTATGAAATTTGGTAAAGATTGGATGAAAAAGGTTGGATGATAGAGCGCGGAAACGGCTAAAAGGCTAATTTTAGACAATTCAAGGGCCATAACTTCAAATAACTACGGTGCACATGTTCTTCAGTATACCTGCATGCGAAGCAGATGACATACTAATGTTTAGAATATAGTCATTTCGAAATGTTACGATTGTTATTATGTTGATCTTTACGACAATGATTACGCCACGGACGGATTTTTTTATTCCGTTAAAACGTCATCCTGTGGGCAAGAACTACGTCTAATAATTCCATTCCAGTATCGCATGTTTTGTGATGTTACTAGCCTTTTGTCTCCTGATCAGTTCCTTTTCCACTTACCTTCCGGTAGCTCCAGCGTATTTTTCACTCCTCTCCGGTCCTCACCCGTGTCCTCTCGCCGCTCCGCCCGGGGGCTCGAGCCCTGGGAAGCCGCCGGCGACGACGACGACCGTGGGGTGGGGCTGCGTTGGTCACTTAGTATCCTGTCTATACCTGCAATGAACACAAAGTAAATTTAATAACTAACTACCGCGTGTTCTTTAAATTGATCTCCGTGCTTGTAAAAACTATCACTACAGACGCGTCATTTCCTTTTATAGTATACCTTCTTTCAATATCCGAGGCCCAATAAGTAAATAAGCAAAATGCCCACACCCATAATGCATCCTTTTTAACGTTTGTATATTTTAAAATTGTACACTTGTTTTATATGCACAAATTCTACAGTACGCACGGATTAGAGCAAAACCATTGATTTTATTGGGACACTTACTTTCGTTAATTTTGTTGTTTATATAGGCCAGAAACAAAACTGAATACATTTGAAAATCCGTAAATTTAAGTGTCCACGAAATTGTGGTGATTTTTAACAAAAGAAAAAAAAGCATTAACATTCATGTCAACGAATATACATGAGTTTACGGTATTAAACGTGTTAATTGTATATAAGGTCCGGTAAATAATACACTGTGCATAGAAATTGAGCGTCACAAATTCCGATGTAAAAAATGTGGAGTTCCTCATTGTTTATAGTTTAGAAATATGCTTGTGATTGATGGGATGATATTCAGTCAATTTCCAACAACATATAAACTTATATTTTACTTACTATTTTCGGAACTATATTTGCTCCGAAAAAAGCAAAATTTTGCTAGTGAACCGGCTTTGAGTCTTTTTGAGTTCTGTTTCTGCGACGCGACCGCTATTTATAGAATGCTTGGGTGGGAGGACAAGGTGGCTGGGAAAGGGAACCATTGTTCCCCCCCCCCCCCCAAAAAAAAATAAATAAATAAAATAAAATAAAATAATAATATAAGATAACCAAAACACCAGCTGCTTGCTCTGACACTGCCCATGTGTCGTGTGGCATTGTCACTCTTCTTGCTTCACGGCCTCTGCGCGTTGAAGAGCTACCCGTACAAACAGAGGCACAACCGTGCAGAGTCAATATTTAATGTGAATTCATAATCCTGGCCGACACACAAACGTTACCGCATTTGAGATCGGGGGTACTCGCGTGGTAGGGTCAGAGATCGGCTACTGCTCGTAATTGTCATTTCCCAATGACTGCTGCAGTAATAACACTTGAAAATAATTCAATTCTTAAATGACTGTACTTAATCGCGACACGGTGTTTATTTAACGTTAAATAAGATTATATTACCCCTTCTGAGCGGTATTGAAATAATATAATCGCATTAGTGTTTTCCTGAAGCGCAATTGTCACTAATCAAGTAAGTGCTGACAAGTAAAATTCAATCAGAATACTATCTAGTGTTGGAGACGATTTTCGATTATTACGTTTGGCGTGCGCAGGCGTGAAATCGTTCTTTAAGATTGACCAATCGCTGCCACTTGTTGGTGCGAGGTTTGCTAACCGGGTTAGTAAACGAACCGATTTCTGTAACTTTACGCACCAACGCGATAAATCCTATAAATACCTTCATAAAATCACGAAATATGAGATACTTTTAGATAATTATTAAACGACGTCCGTGCTAACAAGATTACTTTAAATTGAAACTATTGACATTCCGTTACAGTCTTCAAACAACAAACTATTATTTAGTAGAACGACCCTTGTTGTTTGTTGTTGTTGTTGTTTTTAATTTGTTAGCTCATTGATTCAAATGGTTTTTCAGCGTTTAATGCTGAACCTGTTTGCATATAATAAATCTTCGGTAATGGAAGGTCGATATTCGTTGGATAATACAATTTATTGTGAATTATAGGTTCGATAATTGTGTCGCATTTTACAACGCCAAAAGTCTTTAAATCACATTTATATCAATCATTTAAGTTGTCCTAAAAATGATAAAGTATGTTCCTATCTTTAGCTTTTTTTTTCTCTTTTTTCATTTCTACTATTTCGAACAATAAATGCAGTTTATTTATTGTCAGTCCTTCGCGTCTGTTAAAGAGCAGTCAGATAAAGATCTGTCTTTTCACACAAAAATTAAGTTAGTCTACAATCGACGCGTGCGGCATTATGTACAAACGTATCTGTCTTTCTTATCCTTACTTTAAATGTTTTATTTTCACTACGTATATCTAAAATTCAAATGATAAAAGAACGCCGCCATATTTGCCCCAAGTGTATTTATTTTGCGGATTTCTTGTAACAATTATCCGTAACGCGAGGGGTAGGTATATTTTACGGATTAGGCTTTGGGGTCGCGATCTCTTTCTGTTGACTTAGGAACCAGTTATTTCGATAAAATCTAATAAAACACTGTTGATCTTTATGTTTCGGATTGTAATCCTATCGGAATTATTGCAACCAGGAGCGTGCTTTATTCTATGACTAATGTTATTTTGTCATAACTTAGCTAAATCATAATATTTACCTATCCATAGTCGTAGCTTTATTAAGACGCATAGTTGACCGACGATAAAGAGGTAGAACTGATAATTGAATTACAGTGATAAAGTACTAATTTGGGATTATTAGCGGCTTTTATAAACAGGATATGTAAGTGCGACATTCTTGTTTGTGAGAAAAAATACCAGCGTTTGCATGCTGATATTGATAGCCTAAATTTGACCACGTCTGTTTTGTGGTTGCCTTAATGTAATGAAAATATTGAATCTAAATTCCAAATATATTGGAGTGCTTTAGAAATGCTTATGAAGTCATATCACGTTTTTTTGACATTTGCTTAAATGTTTTCGGTGGGCTTATTAAATTCCTTTTGCATTATACCAATATATTATTACCTATTTAGAATGATGCACATTAAAGGGACTTGTTAACAGATTTTTGTATTTTTTTTAAATGTCATTTAATGTCTTAAATGCAAATATTATGAATGCCTTAGCAGTTGGACTAACCACAAACACATATTATATAAAGACAAAAATAATTAAAAGATTTGCCTACGCTGGGACTCGAACTTACCGCCGGGATAAAGAAGCAATCACGCAAACCACTCGGTCATTCTGACCTTACCGCCAGGATAAACAAGCAATCACGCTATTCACTTGGCCATTCTGACTTACAATCATGGTTATGGACTCGAACTTACCGCCGCGATAAAGAAGCAATCACGCAAACCACTCGGCCATTCTGACTTACAATCATGGTTATGGACTCGAACTTACCGCCGGGATAAAGAAGCAATCACGCAAACCACTCGGCCATTCTGACTTACAATCATGGTTATGGACTCGAACTTACCGCCGGGATAAAGAAGCAATCACGCAAACCACTCGGCCATTCTGACTTACAATCATGGCTTTGAATGTTTAACGCTATGTAAGTGATACACGCGATTTCAAAACACCCATGAACAGCGTTACAAACGCTTTATAATTTCATTCCTTTCAATTGATGATTTTTTATAAACGACCCTTTATTTCCAATATAATTCCTTTGTCGAAGTGTTAGTTCGCTTGTTTAATTATAATTTTTTTTTCTTTTTGGGATCTTTGACAAAATATGTTTTTTTTTCGCAAACTTGCAAAATCTACTTTAAATACTACTTGGCAACGACCACAATAGTGTCCGTTATTTAAAACCAGAAGCAGCACGTCTAACGTTACTAACATTGCTGTTTATGGGTATCGTTGAATTGAAAGGTACGTTATCTGGAAAGGCCAAAACTAACCGCCGTTAATATTTAAAGATTTGATATATGGAATCAGAGAGGCATTGTTTTCATACATTTTCATTACAGTTCTCGACTGCCGGTACAACCCAACCACATTTATGTTTGTAAAATGATACGCAGTGATACAAGAATATAGTTATTGTCTTAATGCATCTAGCAGACTAAAACTGTAATATATTTTAGCTATTGTAATCTATCTGTTTAATGCAATTATTGTAAAAGTAACTTCTATGCTTCTTCTTTATGCACTCTATGGATCTGAGAAATATTCTTTTGGAAAGGAGAACTATTATTGCAACACGTTCGACTTGTTTTAAAAATATACCCGCGCATGCATATTCTTTAGCATTTAATAATTATTATACTCGTGCATACTGATTAGCACTTGGCACGATTGCCATCCGGGGTGTCTCTCGAACCACAGACTATTAAATCTTCCCCTCGGCGAGTAACCCGCGACCACCTACACTCCCCGGCTCCTAATTGGCATTTGTTTTGTAATGTATAGTGCCCGCCGCTGTGTTGGAATCATTGTTCCCGTCACGTAATGTAATGATACAATTAACAGACTAAATTGTAGATCGGGACTAGATTAAATAACGCTTTATTAGAAAGCTTTTAATTCGTATTTGTTTTTGCAAACGCTAAATATGTCACTATCTTTGCTTAGATCTCGGGGATCGCCGAATGTTTAACTTATTTTCGCGATAGTCGCTATTAACGTTTTGTAGCCACTCGAGAGCTGCGTGCGGATCTCTAGAACAAGTGAAACCGTACCTGTTGTAAACGTTTAGCAAACATTTAAACAGCGTGTTCGAAACACTTTTCGGCGATGAGCTAAATAGATAGAACCCTACAGTATTTGTTTTTTTGAAGTAAATGTTTTATTTTTTTATAATTTCACTATTTATGAAGCGGTGTCACATAACACCCTAGAGCGGTTTGTATCACCACGATTCACGATGATTATGCTCCTGTTTGCCTTGGTTCCAGAACCTTTACAATGCACAGAAGACACCTGTTCAACCAAAACGTCTACATGTCCTACTGTATTTTAAAAACGTGTGTTTATCTAAGTAGAGATTAAATGGCGTATACACTGTCCTACAGTTACATACTAATAGCAGGTGCGACTAAAATGTTTATGATTTTTTTACCAGATATATTCAATTTAAATTGAAGAAAGGTTACAAATTCCTACCCATCTACTATGAATGCTTATTATATACTGGTACCATTGAACTTGTTTTTGTTTAAAATTGTACGTTGTAGTTTGGCTGTATTTTTTGGCATGTATCAACTTACCATAGCTCAAGTCCCCAGATTTAATTCCAGACACGACGTTCTTAGTTTTGTCTTCTGTTTCGTTTTTAGTGTAGTCATACAGTGCCAAGTCGACTTCCGGATGCGTGAATGGGAATGCCGGATTCAACGGTGATGGCGTGGTTCCCGGCGAACTGTTGTGACGAATCTGCAGAGAATGAAGGCCGGGTACCACCGAGATTGGAGAAACGGATGGAATGCCGCGCGCATGGTTATACGCATGCGCGGTCATCAGCGGAAATAGACCCGGGTGCAACACAGGGAACGCAGGATGTTGCGAAGGGAATCTCAGTCCTTCAAAGGAATACCTGAAAGTCAAGAAAGAAAACACGATGATCATTTGGGCATATCTTTGTCGTCTTAAGGTCAAATTACACCAAAACGGAAGTCACATACTCAGGGTTACATGCTGTCAGTTAGATAATAAGCACATGTGGTTGAGTGCAGGATGCATATAATTTGTAAAATACAGTTTAAATGATATGTTTTGGTATCATTTTAAAGGTATATATGTAAGCAATAAGAAAAAAAGACAGTTTTAGGCACTACTTTATCTTAAATGGTTCCCAGCTTCATAACTTTTGGCCCATGTATTCATGCACTAAATGGCAGCCCCCATGCCTGTCAAAACCGGTGTGTTTATTCTAAGGTAAATATTTTGAGTTACAACGTATAGAAATTTTTGACATGCTGTTTTTTCAAAAGGTTATGGCCTTATCTTTCCAACAATGTATGATGATATATTGGGAAGTCGCTTGGTCATGGTGAAAATTGAGAGCAAACATTGAATATTTTATCTGTAACAATGAAGGAATTTATTTGCGTATGCGTAACCTTAAGTGAAATATATCAGATAATTTACGATAAATGTAATTTCATGATTCAGCGCATTATGCAAGCAACGACTTGAATGTTGAGCTGATATTTTGCGTTACTTGTTACTTCTACCGAGTCACGTGCTCCTAAGTTGTATCGAGACATATATAGTATTTTTCATTGACTTTTCATAAAACATACTAGTACTTCATTTATTGTTACAATACGTATACTCATGCAATGATTAAGTAATTGTTTTATTGATAGGACAATATCTGGAAGTAAATGTTGTAATTCACATTCAAATTCGAAATGCATTATTAAAATAACAGTAAATGCCTTAACATTGTATACTAGATTAGCTCATAGAATTATGTTTAACATCCATATTTTGTTTACTGAAATAGTCTGGGTTTCAATAATTGCTTCAATAATTGCTTGTTACTAAACTAAATAAGAACAACGCAGTGAGGATATAAAGAATAACAGAATGAAAAAAACACCAAGAAACGAACAAACGAAAGAAATAATACAATGAACATATACATGTGTAGATGCACACTTGACAAGAACAATCCTTCAGTATATAGATCTATATGCATTTGTTACTGCTATTTATTGGAACTCTTATGCTTAAATATTTAATTCTATTTAAATATAATTTATGCAATAACCTTTTCAATAAATGTGTGTCCCCGAATACCAGTTTATCTCAAATAAATAAATAAATACTATATGAATATTTTGCCGAATCCGAGCTGTATTTTGACCATTACGATTACGAAGTATATCTTTGGTATAAAGTATGTATGATTTTGCGCCAGTTCGAAAATAAACAAGTTATAAGTGATGAAAATGTTTATATAAATTATAGTAACAATATAAATACTTATAATAGCAGTTCATTTCTTTGGAACCTATTATTAATATATTAAAAATACGCGATATATTTGGTTATGATGATGCATTATACAGCTATAAGTTGTAATTGCACAAAGTTATATTACAGAGAGAGAGAGATATCCTTTATTCGGAAAAAGGCAATGTACCAATGATTCCAATACACACAAATCAAAGAAATATATAAATATAAAAGATATTTCAATACGATGTATTTAAGCAGTAAGTAGATTGTCATATTCCTACAAGACAGCGAGACCTACCCGGATATGGCTGCGAACGGCGCCCGGAGCCTCTCCTGGAAAAGTTGCAGAACTTCCGGTTGCATTTCCGCTTGAATGAAATGCCACCCAGGAAAACGTACAATAATATTTTTCTCTTGCCCACTCGAACTGTCGCTGAATGTTTAAGTACAAACCGTATATTTAATGACGGTTTATTAATGAAAAAATATTTCTGTAGAGTTTATTATTTTATGTCCTCCTTTCCGGCATTGGCACCTATTTTTTATATAAGTTAAAATGGAACTATTTATTCAGATAATATTTAAAACGATGTTTTCCGACAGCGTTCAGATGGTTTGTGTTTCAAAAATATGATATTCGATGTGGCAACTAATGCTGTAATGATCTTCATATTTCTATTTGCCGAAGCGCGCATTGATTGGAGAGGGTAAAATAACTATTTGTTCAACAGTTTAACATATCGCCGCCCATTTTAGTTTCGGCAGTTAATATTTGATTCGCGCATGCGCCGTAGTGGAATTGTTAGAGAACATGAAATGAAAACTTTGTACTTTCTCAACCAATAGTTACCCCAAAAACAGGACTGTGCCAACCAGACCGAAAAACATTGACAAGGAAATCTCGATTAAGGGAAAAGGGTAGAGTGTCAGGCATATGGCATTTCGATTTGATATATTTACATAATTATATTATTATATACTTTATTTCGTGTTATTTGGTATGGTATATCGTGTGAGGATACAAACCGTTTGTTTTTAACATTACCAAAAAAATTCTCAGTCGTTTTTCGCACAGCTTCGACATACATATACCAAATAATCTGTCCAAATAATATGTTAAAACTGCTTGTCAATATAATATTGTAAAAATTAATTGTAAAAATGTAATAATACATTAAGGCAGGAGTCGCATAATAGTAGTTTTCATTTTTTAATGATAGGGCGAATGTATAGCCATAACAGGTACACAGCGCCGAATTACCCGCGGGTACTTGACCCCGGACCTTCTAAATGAACAGAGCGTTCCATATTGCATGTTCAGCGTTTCAGAAATGTAAGCAGCGCCATGGATATGCTGCGAAAAACCAGACGACATCTCGTTCAAAACGAGAGACCAGGCCTGTTACAGTGACTCTTCTCGATATTTATGAATCAAAGGGAATCAAAGTAAAATATAATAAAAATCACCATGGTTTGGTTATTATCGTCTTTACTATGATTAGAGTCCAGTTATGATCATCATCGTCATTAGATAGCAACGAACATCAAAAACGATGTTGCTTTTACAGACAAGCCGGAATTCGAAACTGAAATAAGTGCAAGCAATGCACACATTGAATTGCAGGCCAAACGCTTGACTTAATTGTAAGTACATGTACATGTATTAATATTTTCGCGTGTGTTTTCGAAACCCCGCAAACTTTGGGCATATGTGTTATTGTTTTTTAATTGGACTATACTAGTATAGTGCTTGCTTTGATATTGTTATTCGCAATATTTCCTTTGTTTTATTAGTCACAAGCATACCCATAGTGATGTTTATTTCCGTGGGATATAAATGTTCGCTTGAGAGACCGCAAAGTCGCATTGATGGTGCTTCATACTACCACAAATCCACTTTCACTTAAAACCGTTACAAAAATATTTTCATATTTTATATTACACACGACTAGCATGCTCCTCAGGGGGTTGGGTCTTGATTTTTTATTGTGCGCTGCAATATGTCGATAAGCAATTTTATGTTATAGTTTCCAGTAATTTAAAGGGAACTATCAGTGAAATAAAATTGGTAATTCAATGTTTGAAACAGTGAAAATTACCACTCTGATAATTTTCACTGTTTCATACTGTTTACCGATTTAAAACAGTAAATTAAACGGACCGTCAACGATGCCGGACTCAAAATTGTCAAATGAGTCCCGCGATATTTTCCACAAAAAAACAACAACACTTAGATAGCAAATAAAATGAAAAAAGCAGCTGAAAAGTCTAAAATAAAAATAAAAATTTGTTGGTTTCGGTAGAATGTGGACTTTTTATTCACTCGTGATCATAGAAAATATGTATATTCACTCGTGGCTGTGCCACTCGTGAAAATATATATTTCTATGATCACTCGTGAATTAAAATCGATATTCTACCGAAACCCACAGATATCCTCTATATCTTATTTCTATGAGTGCAGAAATTAGCACGGAGATACAAGATGCAAGAAACTTTTTGTTTACGTCGGCTTGTAGATACAAATAAAACATTAGCTATAACGCTATTTCCCGGCACGAAAAACAGCAGCAACTATTCAATAATAACGACAGGCCTATCTTTCACAAAATCATAGACAATATATCACTTCACATTAACATGCAATATATCAATTTTATACTGTTATTTATAGTACTGATATCACAAATAATATACATGTATTATTAATTTCAGTAATAAAACTTAATCACAAAAATATGATAAAGTATTTGAGTGTCAAAGTATAATAAATAATAACACTGAACTATAAGGAATTGCATCACATAAATTCAAGAAATCCATCTCGCAATGTAGACGACAAGTGGAAAGAGATGTTGGCAACAATATTACATATATCAAAATGTAAGTAAAAAAACACACAATAAAGACATGCTTTACCAAAATATCACAAATATTAAAAAATTGTTACATAGTTAAGAAAAATTCAAAAGGTCATAACAGGTGTACGAATGAATGTAGTTATCTCAATGCAAAAACACTGTAAAATATTTAAGTACACATTATACATTTACACTTTGGGCCGCTCCAGGTCCAGCCAAACCTTACAAACTCATAGTTTTCGACCTGCCTTATGTCGTTCGGTAAGATGTTGTTTAAAGATTGGGAATTTAAATTTGATTAGAATATCAAAATGAATAATGATTTTTTATTTTTATTTATAAGATCATCTGCATAGACTATGACTATAGATATGGTTGTGTTAACTTATCGTCATTGTCGTCAGTCGATTTAAGTGTAATAATCTCATGTTTACTTTTTAAAAAGATCCATATAACTTGAGTCAAAATGATAATTTTTTTTTATCATTTTAAAGTATTCTATGTTGTATTTTTCCATTCTTTTCTGTATTTGGTTTACTACAGAAATGCCAGACCAGAGGACAATAGTTGAAATTTGATTTGATAAATGATTTGTATATGAGAAGTTTTAATTCAGTGTTAAGGAATTTACACAATGTTAACAATTACAGTAATTTGATTGGCTGCTTTTTTACACATTTTTGTTATTTGTTTATTAAAATTCAACTGAAAGTCTATGTCTACACCTAATGCTTTAATAGAATCGTCACAACTGATATTATCATTGTTAATTGTGAAATGATTTCATATATTATTAGTTGTTGTTGTTTTTTTGCCAATAGATATAGCTTGAAATTTGCTTGCAAGCATTTGATTCTCCGTCAACCAATTTATTAGTAGTTCACTTTCTTTTGTAGAGTTGATTTTAGAGTAGTTATATCTTTGTGATGGAATGATAAGGTATTGTCTAAGTGAACATTACATACGCGTCCATTCTGATAATTTATGTACATGTTTATAACATACAAAACAACATGAATACATGTCTATTCAGACATACCCCCACCCCCCACCCCCCCAAAAAAATATTATCAGTAGATAGATGTACCTTTATCAGCATTACATCGTCCTTTTGACAGTAAGATAAAACAAGTAAGCAAAACAAACATAATGTTCAACTGTGCTTAATTAAAAATAAAGTAAAAAAAAAAATGTATGAAGTATGGTAGTGTGTAACCTTAGATAGTGTGTAACCTTGGGCCGAGACCGATTTCGACACTGCGGTGCAGTATGCAAGAAAAAAACATCGGTGATGAAATTGACTACAGCCTAGACACGATTGTGTTTCAGCAGATTAAAGACGCATGTTAGAATTGCAAAACCAAATCAAACGATAATGGCAGAAGCGTCAAGTGTCGATTCAAAAATCTTGTGCAGGTTTGGCAATGACAAATTATTTAATACTAATAATTGTTATATCACGTATTTTCGCGACCTGCCAAAGGCTGTGTGTACAAAGACCTTTGTCTGAAATATCAGGGCTTTGACCCGAGCTCCCGGGTTTTGACGCGTGGAAATTTCAAAATACGCTTGTTTGACTCGCGATGTAATTACTTCATGCGTCACCTTTGACCCGGGGCAATTTCCGGACTTGCATCATACAGTATAACTCGGCTGGCTGATTATCCCAATCAGTCGAACAGCGATGTGAAAGTTGATAAAACACTCGGCGATTATTGGTTGGAGGCGGAGTCAACTTTAAATAGACGCTGTCCATCAGCGGTCAAGTTACCGTGTAGCTCCGCCCATTAGGCGGAGTTTTGGTGCTCAGAAAAATCTATATTGACCAACTAAAATGCAGAGCTATATACGCTTCCAATGACGTGAGCAATAGACCTATCGGCGTAATATACATGTAGAGCAATGTCGGGTATTATCGACCTGCTGGTATTATCGACCCTCTTACAACAAATAACATTTTAAAGTGATGTAAACGTTACAAATACGTCACCATATTTGGAATAATATGACGTCATTGATGATGTCATTTACAACTTGTTTTACTACGCATCGTAGTATTTACAACCGATATCGTATCATCGATTTCTTGGCGGGAATTTTAAGCAGCGATTTAAAGGTGGGTAACCCCGAGTTGATCGTTTTATGAAATTCGTGTTATGTGTTGAACTGAAATGAATGATTATCCAGGTGATAAATGCATGACTATGAGTTTCTACAACAAAGAAACAACATTTCAAGTTTTGGTTTAAACACTGACGGGGGGTCGATATTAACAGAAGTTTTTCAAATGATGCGTCTAATTTCGACCCCCCCCCCCTCCGAACAAGTAAAGACATAGATTATTATTAAATAAAAAATCCTTCTAGATCTAATGTTTTCTATTTAGAAATGTCTGCTCAAATTCAAGCAAAAAAGCGCGTTAAGTATGCTCCTGAAGCCATGGCATTGGAAATGGTGCGCAGCGGTCAAATGGGTCGGAAGGCTGCTGCAAGAGCGTATGGCGTACCGAAAACAACGCTACTGGACAAATGGTCAGGACGGGTTCCGGAACTACCTACATGAGTCGGACCGAAGACAGTACTTACGGGTGACGAAGAGCAACTTCTAGTAAAATATGCTTATCGCATGTGTGAAATCGGTTACCCGTTAACGAAGAAAGAATTCCTTTCTAAAGTCCAACACGTGTTGATTGTTGATGGCCGTGAAACTCCGTTTAAAAACCATTTCCCCTGGGCAAGGATTGGTTTTCCGGCTTTCTGGGACGACACCCAGAGATGTCCTTTCGCAAGCCCATGAGTTTGGGACACGAAAGAGCCAACGTCACCTTAGATATGGTGAAAGGATGGTTTACGGGCGTGGAAAACTATCTTAAAAAGGAGATCCCTAATTACGAAGAGCTTCTCAAGAACCCCAGACGAATTTTCAATGCAGACGAAACTGGGTTTCCGCTTGCCGACAAGGCCGGTCGAGTACTGGCGCCAACTGGAGCGCATCATGTGTATCAAGTGGTGACATCGAACAAAACTCAGATTACTGTTAAGGCAGGATTCAACGCTTTTGGAGAATACCTACCTCCTATGATTTTATTTCCGGGGGAGAGAATCCGTGACGTAGGTCTTTCAGGTTTCCCAGAAGCCACTTACGCTACGACGCCTAATGGCTGGATGGATTCCGCGGCTTTTGTAAGTTTCTTGAACACCCTTAAAACATTTGTGACAGAGCGAAAAATTGAAATGCCGATCATATTATTTGTTGATGGACATTCGACACACATGACACTAGAAGCCGCTGAGTTTTGTGAAAAGAATGGAATCATTCTGTATTGCTTGCTTCCAAATGCCATGCATATACTCCAAGCTGCCGATATTGGTTTGTTTTCGCCAATGAAGTCTGCGTGGCACGCGGCGGTGAAGCAATGGCAGATGGAGAACGTCGGACAAGCCATGACAAAGAAGGACTTTCCGGCTGTGTTTTATGACACATGGAAACAAGCCGCAACCTTTCAAAATGCGGCGAACGGCTTCCGTAGATCTGGATTGTTCCCCTTAACCGTGTCTGGTATTGATTCTACAAAACTAAGTTCATTAAAAAATTTTTCCTTGCGAAACCAGTGCGCATGCGTCTAATGGGATAGTAGCGGAAGCATCTACAATGTCCGTTGAACCGGAGGTCGACACACTTAGAGGCGCGAATACGGACAATGCATCGGCTTCACTAACGACTGAAGATTTCCAGGAACCAAGACCGTCGGTGTCTGCTGCTTTTCAGCATTTGAAACTTCTCGCCGCTAAGTTGAAGAAGCCTGTCAGCCAGTTACGACAGAAGCTGCCGAAAGCTTTATCAGGACAGGAGGCGCTGCAAATGCTGCGAGAGCGGGACGAAATTAAGAAGACGGACGCCGAAGCGAAGGAAGAGCGGAAGAAAGCCCGAGAATTGAAGAAGAAGCTGAAGGAAGAAGAAAAAGCCCGGAAGAAACAAGAACGGCAGACTAAACGAAAACGTGGACAGAAAGTAAAGAAAATCACAAGTGATTCAGACAGCGACGATTCCACGACCAGCATACCATTCATGGACAATGATAGTGATGATTATGAAGAGAGTTTTTATGAAGTTTGCCCACTGTGCGAACAAATAAAACCTAAGGATGCTGAAGATGAATGGGTTTGCTGCGAGTTGTGCAGTCACTGGTGGCATGCTGTGTGTTCCGGCTCGCAGGAAGGAATGCAAGATGCATTTGTGTGCCCAAAATGTTGTGAATAGCAAGCGTAATTTGTAAGATTTGTTGTAGAATTGGCAACACGTTCAAACTTTAATAAATTGACAATAAACGAATAAGCTAATAATTTATTTAAAAATCAAAACAATGTTTACTAACGCATCATCATATATGTACATTAAATAAATGTACATCTATGTATTCACAATGCTACAATCTATAACTAACATTAGTAGCTTTTTTAAAGTACTTAACATACTAGAATACGGACAAATAAAGTGATTGTCTCTTACATGTTAGTGTTTGGTAGCGTAAATATTTGTTTAAAACATTGCATGAGTGTGAAGATGTTATGAAATGCATTATTATTGAGTGTTTGTCCCATTTATTTCAAGTCATTCCGGAGTATCCATTTTTTTGAAAAGTCAAACGATTAATTTCATGAAGAACGCTGTTCTTGTGTGTGAGGGGTTAACCGAGCCTACACATTAATATTTACGTCTAGGTTTCCATAGATAATCACAAAGTAAGAAACTAATGAAACAATCCGTTTTTTTTTATCTATTGATAATCACAAATAATTCAACAAACTTTGCATCAACCACGATCCCTCTGACCTGAAATTACAAAACAAAATATTAGCAGCCATAAACTGATGATATAATAAAAAGTACTAACAAAACATTGAATCAAAATCAAACGTACGTGTTTTTAAATATAGATTTTGATCGATATATAAATAAATGCAAATACATTGCTTTTTATCACTGTCTCCGTGCGTTGGTATATTTTCTGAAAATGAACGGGTCCATTCCAATGGGGGTAATGAAAAGACTAATTTCAGACAACGCACAGGCACCATTTAAACCAACCTGATTAAAATCACATCCTAAAATATGCAACGATTTAGGAAACTTGTGTACTTTAGTCAGATTGCATGTAAACACAGTACCGGTAGCATGTGAACACAAAATAGACGTAAGCATTAGCTGTACACCCCTATAAAGTGTAGTCGTCCATTTTGATATAAATTAAAATATACAGCGAAAAGCTGATTGATAGGCATAGTGGGGTCGCTTCGCTTCTTATTCCTGAAAAAATTCTCTTAATAAACTCTAACCTATACGAAGATGTTATGAAATATATTATGATTATACCATTAAACATAATAATTATGTCGATTACGTAAAATAGCGTTGACGACCTCACAATTCAATTAGCAAAACATTACGGGGTCGATAATTGCCGACGTGGGTCGATAATGACAGACGGTGATCAGGTGAGAAATTTATCCATTACCAAAGAAGTAAAACGTTCCAGTTAATTTCATTGGTCAAAACAAACAAATCAAAATGTGCATTTTATCCATTGCTGTTTACGATCCAGCCTTATATGAGAATGATTCCGTACTTTTAAAAATCGATTAAAGGGTCGATAATACCCGACATTGCTCTATCCACACTTTAGTTAATGTACATGAGTTCGTTAGTGTATGTTTATTCCCGACCATTTAACGTTTAAAACACAATTTACTTACCGCTTCCGTTGTTGATAATATCCACATTTTTTATTTTAGTTCCTAAATGTAAAGACATTGTTTTAAATTACTTTCCTTTATATCTCGGGGTAAAATTATTAATATATTTCCCAAATTTTTAATCCGATTTCAGCGAAAATTCTGACTTACATAACATTTCTTATATCCGAAATATCGAACATCCAATTTTAGTGTTCGAGTGTCATAAACACATTTTTTGTGTATTTCATGTAAATCCTTTGTATTCTAGAAAAGCGCGCGAAAGTTATGCTGACTCAAACAACGTCACGTTCCACGCATGGAAAGCGTGCGTGTATCGACCAAATATATACATGTCATTTGGGAATAAAAACTTCGTATTGCAAGAACTTTGAAATCTTTTCTTTTTTTAGTATAACTTTCGTAGTGCAAAAACTTTGCGATCTTTAGCATTTGAATAATTATTTTATTGCAGTGTATTTAATGTACTTTGTAACAGTAAAATAATATTTGCGGACCGTAACTACGTATATTTTTTTTAGGAAGGAAAGTCTGCTTTATTTTTTTGTACATGATATGCGATTTCGTAAAAAAACCTTCAGTGGTATTTTATAATGTAAGAATATTCTAAAATCGTCTTAATAATTATAATAATAAATAATAATAATAAATATTAATAATAGATCTAATAATAGATATAATAATAATAATAATATTTAAAATATAACAATAATAATGAGAAAATAAAATTAAATAAATTAAAAAGAAAATAATAAGTTAATAAAAAAATAATTAATAATATTATTAAAATATAAAATAAAACTAATAAATTAAAACAAAGAATAATAAAAAGATAGAAAACGAATGGAAACTACCCACACAGCATCGACTCTTGAAGGTTTATATCTGACTCTTGGGGAATTTGATTTTGACTCTTGAAAATTTGACCCCAAGAGTCATTGACTCTTGAAATTCAAAGTCTAAGGAAAGCCCTGAAGATATAAAAAAAACATTTTGTACATTAAACAAAAGTTTGATATTTATAATGCAATATGTTTTTATCTTATCGTAAAAACTAGTTGCAACATTACAACATTACAACTCACAGCTACATGACCCTACGGGTTGCTGGGAGTTGCAAGTGTTAAGGAACGTTTTCATACCAGCGCGCCGCCTAGAATCCAGGCGGCAACTTTGAACAGTAATATTATCAAATTAAAATGTTTCTGCAGCAAATGGACACTAAAATATCATAAAGCTATGCTTACTTTGTCAATAAGGACATCTTATTTGACACAGGCTGCTTGTAGTGGAGTAAATCTTTGAGGAAAAGTGTGCCCGGTGCGGGGCTTGAACCCACGACCGCTGGAACACTAGCATGGCACTCTACCATCTGAGCTAACCTGGCGGCTGGTTCATACCCACGCACACTACACTCCTCCTCCCATTAACCTTTCAGGCCTACTCCAGGCACTCCTGCTATGTACTTCCAACACCATTAAAGTAAATCTGGGAGGAAAAGTGCACCCGATGTGGGGCTCGAACCCACGACTGCCATAACACTAGCATGGCACTCAAACATCTGAGCTTACCAGGCGGCTTGTTCTTACCCACGCACACTACACTAGAATAATTTTATTAGTTCAAGTTTCAAACACATCACAATTTTCCCGAAAATTTTTATCCTTTGCAATGAAAAAAGCTGAAAAGTGGCGAATCAAAAGTCATTTTGTTTAACCCAAAGAAAAACTACAACAAAACACAGTGATCGGCCTTTTCATCGTTTGTGCAGAATGTTGTACCAAAACTATCCTGTACTTATGAACTGATTCATTTCTTTGATAGTTATATTTGTGTTGATGAATTTTATTTTTAAAAATATTTTTAACAATAGTCAAACGCTTTCCTAGTTTATTTTATATATAGAATATTAACATAAATATATAATTTTATATACGTACGGTCACAGTATGACGCTGAATGTTGGTGGAACATTAAACAAAGCTAATAGGCCTATATTATGTGTTTATTTGTATGACCCCACAAAGTGGGAGGCATAATGTATTGTTGCACAGGAAGGTCGTGAAATTTTGTGGACTCAACTCCTCTTTAACTGCTGTGTGGAATTTGCTCAAACTTTTACAGCTGGAGAACCTTTATTGTGTAGATGACCGTAAAGGAAAGAATTTTGGATGTGACAAATTTTCGCCGAATTTTGACCCCTTATCATTTTTTCCACTATAGAATATATATGGCAATAAATTTGTTGAGGCAAAAAATAGTGTAGGTGACATGCCCTTCGTCTGTGTCCAAACATGTGTTGTGGGGGCATCCATGTCTGTTTAACAGTTATTAATTAAAATATTATTCGAAAAGTAAATAGGAAACAAGCTTGTAGCTTGACATTTATAGTTGAACCAACTGAAAGTGCGTAGTAATGTTTGACGAAGACTTTTGAGATGTTCTAACGGAACATGAGCTGTAGGATTATTATAAAAATTTACAAACAACGGTAAAATATTTGAGTTACAACACAGAGACTGGAATAAATCCAGTTTATAGGGTATGTTTTATTGAGGCGTGAAATTTGGCTAGTCTGTTTTAAAGGGTGTAATGCCAATTTGAAAAAGTTGTAATTTCAACATAAACTGTGTGACCGTCGATTCGGCATGATTCTGCTGTGGTAAGATCTGCAACCATTGGTAACAATTTTAGCATATTAGTAATAACATTTGTGTAACATTGTAGAGCTTACTGCAGGATATTTTGGTACAGTAACACGTAACAAAGATTTCATCAAGTGCCTTTTAAGGACTCATCACAATATGTTGAAATTTGGTCTGAATGGTCAGTAGAATGCAACTACCAGTATGATAATTATAGTATACTGGGTAGATAAAAATGTTTCCAAATTAAAATCCTATAGAAATTGTCATCAAGATTAGGTTTGGGGTTTTATAACTAAACCTTCAAACAAAATCATAATAAAAATACAGTCAAACTATGTTTGTAAAGAGCATTTTGTGACATTTTGAATTGCGGATTTTAAATTGTTGTAGTTTATGATACCCTTTCAATAAGTATTGTAATTCATTTAAATGCCGTTTATCAAAAAAGTCCTTTATTAACGGTAAGGACTAGTTTGTAACAACATGGTATGTTATAATCATTGTTTAAATCAAGCATTAAAATTTAAACAATTAATACATGATGTATTAACTTATTTTTGTATAAAAATTTGTCAGTATTTGCGGCACAAGTTTGTGTACAAAATGACAATTGTAAAGTTAAGTATATAGTTCAAAAATGTGTTAAACACAACCCGCATTAACATACTTATGCTTTGTATGACAACTCAAACTTTCAAATGATTCGTACATGTTTGTTGTTGTTTTTTAATTAGTTGTTTGGTTAAATAGCACATATGTCATAATGCCACATCTGAATTAAACTTTTTGCAATGGTTCCTCACTAAATACCTAGAATTAGTAAGAAAATACAAAATTCTTCATCACAAACCAGTAACAAGAAAATACATAATGCTTTTTGGTTAACATCACATTAGTTTATAATCTGGTATGTTGGTACATATATATGAGAAACATGTTTTGCACAACCTAATTGTCAATACATTACTTCAATACTTGTTGTAACGAATGTTTTATATTTCTTCTCACTAGAACACCTTAAGTTCCATGTAAGTTTGCTGTCACATAAAGACCATTTCTTTCGCAGTTATCAGCAGAATATTTTTGCTTTATGAAAATGAAGATATTAAAATAAGACACTGTTTTACATTGTTTGTGCTCTGTAAATGTGTGTTATGCAGCTGATCACAGAGATGGCAACGAATATTTTTAAGATACAAAGGAAACTGGCAATAACTACACATTGCAAATTGTATACTCATAAAAAGTACGAAAAGGGGTTCCATGTTTATTTATTTCTACATAAGTCTCTAAAAAGTCACGTACACTCACACATTAATCACTCCTTCAACATACAACCTTCCTTTACGCACACTACACTGGCATCCATCTCATTAGTCAAAAGAGTCTTCAACACGCCCTGCCGTTAACACTTGTCACTTAAGTCTCTTTCCTTCCTTCATCGCCCACCAATGAGTGCCTGTATGGGTACACTATTATTATAATACTTTCTCTATAGAACAGCATACGCACTGTGAACAAAAACGTTTACAGTGCGTTGTTGTTCACAGTGCGTACGCTGTTCGATAGAGAAAGTATTATAATAATAGTATAACCATATGGGCGCTTGTTACATTACTTTCAGACATTTCTTTGAATACTCCTCTGCCTACTGGTCAGTAGAAACTGTGTGTGAAAAACATACTGTAGTGTAGCCTTTTTACTTTCCTTTCGATTTAATCATAATTTCAAATCATCCGCAGTGAACGTTTTGTTATAAATATTTTTGTTTTGAACATTTCTTCACAAAGAACATATAATGTGATGTCTATGGTAATTGTTATTGATTTTGTTATGATGTATTTGGTTGATGGAACATGATAATATAGTTGTACCTCCAGATTTTGTTTTTAGCTCACCTGAGCACGAAGTGCTCGGTGAGCTATTGGTATAGGGGACCTCTCCGGCGTTTCCGTCGTCTGTATGCCGTTAACAATTTTTGGCCCATTATCGCGATAAAGACTACATTTTTTAATCAATCTTGACCTAACTTGCACAGTTTGTGTATGACCATAAAATCTGGGTTGGTATTGATAATGGGCCAAATCGGATTATAAACTTTAGAGTTATGGCCCCTTGTTTGTGGGAAAAAATGCACAAATTGCCTTTTGCGTTCATAGAGACTTCATTTTTTTACCAATCTTGACCAAACTTCCACGGTTTATGTATTATCAAAAGATCACTGAAGAAGTCAACAGTGGGCCAGATTGGGCCACAAACACCAGAGTTATGCCCCCTTTTTTGTTGAAAATTAGGCTAAAATTGCCATTGTACTGTAATTAAGACTTCATTTTTCTTCCAATCTTGACCAAACTTTCACAGTTAAGTGTGACCAAAAGATTTCAGCAGGAGCCAACAATGGGTAAGGTTAGACCACAGACATCGGAGTTATGGCCCCTTGTATGTGGAAAAAAATGCAAAATTTGCTTTTTTAACTAAGTTATTAGATTGGGGTATGTTGTTGGGTGGGCGGGCTGTGTCGCGGCGTCAACTTTTCGTTTCCGCTCTCTAACTCGAGAACGGATTGAGATATTTTAATGAAACTTCATACATAGATACCAGGCCTTTTCCCAGGCGCTTTAAGAACAGCAGTACAAATGTGCCTTAATTTCCAAATCCATCTCACCGCAACGCTTAAAATCCCAAAATCAGTCTGCAGCACAGTATAATTTCAATAAGCGTCTAACAGCAGCTCACTAAAAAATCAAAGATTGCAGACAACATTTCAGCCATGTAGTTCTCAGCACAGTAAGAGGTGTATACAGCGTGCTATTTTTAGATCTTATGAAAGCAGCTAGCGATTTACACAGTGTTGTGACCTAAGTGTCATAATGTTAGAGCTAAGAGGTGATGCTCACCTTGTGGTAATTTTCGGCTTCTGTGTGTTTTGATTAATGGCCGTAGTCAACAGCATATTAATTACTTCAAGTTCTGTTAGCTATTGAGTTGAAAGTACCTGTTAATAAATGTTCAACCACTCAAGGGTGCTTTAGAGGGTCCTTGGGGATGGGATGACCACTGACATGGAAAATGTTCCCCACCGGAACGTTGTTGTGTAAGTAAATTAGCATGATGTAATGTTGAGGCAATGTGTTTGAAATATAGAGTCAATCAGTCTTAGTATATAAGGCCGTCCAGAGATCTATTAACAAACATTAATAATAGATCTTTGGGCCGTCTTATATCATGGAATTTTGACTTGAGAGCTACTGCATTGAATTGGCTTACAGGCAAAGTGTATATTTCAAATTTTATAATGAAATAATAACAATAGATCTAGATCTAGTCTAACTTAGGTGGAAAGACAAATTGAGTCTGTGGCTCTGTCGCTGCAGTCTGTTCCCCAGCAAGTACAAAAACATGTAACATAAATGTGTGCAGCACACAAAACATGTTTAATAATTTTTTTGCAGTTTGTGACAGGGGATTCTCTACCATGAACAAGGTGAAAACTACACACAGATCATGTATCTCCAACAAAGTTCTCAATGCTTTGTTAGCAGCCTCCACACAAGGACCTCTTCTCAGAAGAACAACTTTTTAGTACCAGATACTGGAACTGAACACTATGTATTATCACATATTGGTGGACACATGGCACCAGCAGAAACCATGAAGAACAGCGTTCTAAATTTGTGTACAGGGCTTGCACTAACATGAAATGTTTGTGTTCGATATAAGTGTTGGATAGTGGAAGATCTGAACATTTCAGACATGAAATGAAATATAAATACAGCTTTGTTTAAGGTCATTTGTGATAATTATGTGATAATATGCCAATTACTTCATAGAAAGAGGTATACATTAAGGTAAACAGTGTCATATATTTCCAGGGTACATATATTTTCCAGTTACATTACTTTTGCCACTTGTGTTTTTGTGTTTCTTTGATAATTTTATAGTGTTTGTATTAATGATAATGTTATGTCATTGGAAAGCAAAAGAGAGAAAAAACTTTTCAAAGGCTGTTTATTTTGATGTTTGTGTTAGCTCTGAAGTAATGTAGATTTTGGTTTAGTACACATAACAAGTATTTAAAAAATCGAACGTGGAAGGGGTGACCCCCTCCCACCCCCAACCACGGGTATTTGCCGCTGTGCTTTAGCCAAATCCTGGGGAATGGCCTGGTATAGTGTGTGTATTTTATGATAATATTATGTCATTGTGAAACAAAAGAGAGATAAAACCTTTCAAAGGCTGTTATTTCATGTTTGTGTTAGCTCTGAAGTACTGTAGATTTTGATTTAGTACACGTAAAAAGTATTAAAAATCGAACGTGGAAGGGGGTACCTCTCTCCCACACCCACCCCCAACGACGGGTATTTGCCCCTGTGCCTTAGCGAAATCCTGGGGAAAGGCCTGAGATACCTTATATCGAGACCTAGCTTGGGATTGCATATGGGGTGGGTGGTGTCAAGGTCAAGGTCACCGTGGCTAAAAATAGAAAACGGTTTCCACTCAATAACTTGAGAAGACATCAAGATATTTTAATGAAACTTAATACATAGATACCTAATGTCGAGACCTCACTTGGGATTGCATATCGGGTGGGTGAGGTCAAGGTCATGGTCACCGTTACTAAAAATAGAAAAATGGTTTCCGCTCAATAACTTGAGAATGCATCCAGATATTTTAATGAAACTTCATACATGTGTACCTTATATCGAGACCTTGCTTGGGATTGCATATGGGGTTGGTGGGGTGAAGGTCGTCGTTACTCAAAATAAAAAAACTGTTTACACTTAATAACTTTAGAATCCATAAAGAGATTTTAATGAAACTTCATACATAGATACCATATATCAAGACCTCGGTTGGGATTGCATATGGGATTGGTGGGGTCAAAGTCAAGGTCACCGTTACTAAAAATAGAAAAACGGTTTCCGCTCAATTATTTGAGAACGCATCGAGATGTTTTAATTAACCTTCATACATATATACCTTATATCGAAGCCTTGCTTGAGATTGCATATAGGGTGGGTGGGGTCAAGGTCAAGGTGACAGTTGCTATAAATAGAGAATGGTTTCCACTTAATAACTTAAGAACGCATCAAGATATTTTAATGAAACTTCATACATAGATACCTTATATTGATACCTCTCTTGGGATTGCATATGTGGTGGTTGGGGTCAAGGTCACCATTACTTAAAATGGAAAAGCAGTTTTTGCTTAATTGACAAATCATCGAGATATTTTAATGAAACGTCATACATATATACTTTATATCCAGACCTCGCTTGGGATTGCATATAGGGTGGGTGGGATCAAGGTCTCCATTACTAAAAGTAGAAAAATGGCTTCAGCTCAATAACTTTAGAACGCATCGAGATATTTGAATGAAACTTCATACATAGATACCTTGTATCTAAACCACGCTTGGGATTGCATATGGGTTGGGTGAGATCAAGGTCAAGGTCAATGGTACTAAAAATGCAAAAACGGTTTCTGCTCAATAGTTTGTATGTGATCATACAACTGCAGCAGAAGCCAACAATTGGGCAACAAACATCAGAGTTATGACCCTTTTGTAAGTGAAAAAAATGCAAAAAAAATGCCTTTTTCGTGCATCGAGATTTCATTTTTTATTCAATCTTGATAAAACTTGTTTTGTATGGCCATAAGATCTCAATGAGACAGGCCACAGCAGTTATATCCACTTAATTGTGAAAATTAATGCAAAAATGAATTTGTTGCAAGACGGACCTCATTTTCAACCAGTCTGGACCAAACTTGAACAATTTGTCAATGACCATAAAATCTAAAGCGAATTTAAATATAGGACGGGTAAATGGCAGTACACTCCACTCTTTGAAAAAAGCCGGCAAGCATGACATTCCCTTTGCGTAGTGGTCGCCATTATCTTTCAGAACTGCAGCATTAACACTATTCCTCCGAAATTGCCTGCGAAAAGTTGGATACCAGGGTAGAGAAAATATATTCAGGTCCTTACTTGTTCTATGTATGAGAGTAATTCAGCCAAACAAATTATTTAAGGACATTATGGCGTACATTCCCACAAGCCTTTCACAACAGTAAGGCTTTTATCTTTGCCAGTACTCAGGTGAGCCCTTTGGGCCATCATGACCCTCTTGTTTACATTATTTTTGCCTTTACCAAGAAGAACTTTGAGCTGTACATTAATGTACACATTTGCTCAAAGTATTCAGGAAGAACTATCTTGAAAACAGGCGTCACTTATAATTATGCGGCTAGCATTGTTAGGCAATCAGCAAATACTAGCCTTCTTTTCACAGGGGCAAAATTCTTCATTAGCACCTTACTGCTTAATGACCATTTCTGTCGTGGAAAGATATTCTTCATAGCCTATATTGTTCCAACAGTATTTTGGTGGCAACTTTCACCTGATGGAATTAAATGGTTGTTGTGAGCAGATTCTTCAGTGATGTTCTGTAAATATTTGTTGACACTTCAATGTTAAATGCATTAGCAGTTGAAACCTACACACTTTATTTTCAAACTTTCAAACTTTGTACCTCGATAATAAGACCCCCAGTGGCCCACTTTATTAAGACCACTTTTATTAAGACCCACATATGGTCATATTAGCGGGGTTTTACTGTATTGGTTTTGCAGCGTAGCAGAATATTGATAAAGGTTTACAGTGACAGTTATGGAGAAATAATCAATGCTTACCAAAATTTCTATTTTTTTTCTATAAAATGTTTTATTATCTACAAATTAATTAACTTCTATTGTTTGCATATAAACTTTTTATTACATCAGAAATTAATGTAAAAATCGATTCACCTAGCTCACTTATACACTGTAGTTCAGTATTCATCAGAAAAAAATGAGTTAATCTGGGTTTGCGACCATTGAAATAAATACAAAAACTATCTGGTCTTTTATGAAGTGTCCGCGTTAGCGGGGTGGTCCTAAAATCGAGGTGGTCGTTAAACGGGGTTTAAGTGTACGTCATAGGTTGTTCACACACACTGCATTCCTATTGATTGTAGTTGTAAACAAGGCTCTAAATATGTTGTACTGTACATAATTGTTATATTTTTATACACAATTTTAAATCAGAAATACAAGCATATAGAAGGTAAAATTTGGCACATGTAAAGCAATTTACGAGGTTGGCTCTAAGAAATAATAACTAGTAGCTTATTTTTTATTTTTTAAAATATACTTTTCATTTTGAAATATTACCTTGAAAATTTGAAAATATACCTTTAATATTTAAGAACAATTTCAAAATTGTAGTAAATATTGGTATTTTGGCTATGGGTCATGCTAACATAGAGTTTAGGTGTTGTTTACATAAAGTACATTGTTGGATAAGTTTACATAAAGTACATTGATGGATAAGTTTACATAAAGTACATTGATTTATAAGTTTACCTAAAGTACATTGATGGATAAGTTTACATAAAGTACATTGATGGATAAGTTTACATAAAGTACGTTGATGGATAAGTTTACAGAGAGTACATTGATAAATAAGTTGCAAATAAGGGAATTTATGAAAATTTCAACATGCAGTTTTCTATCACTCAAATGGTCTTCAAATGGTCTTTTTACAGCAAATCAAGCCCTATATAACAAGTAACACTAAATTTGTTGCACAGAATATTAATAAAACTATTATGCAACAGACTAAATTGTAGTGAACAATACTCTAAAAATTAAATGTAAACCAAATTACAATTTAGTTGTATTGCTATTAAATTTCAAGTCAGAGTAATTGTGAAGAAACATGTTAAATTATGTATATATTACACATTGCTGTTACAACCAACTAAAAACGTTTTTTAAGTACAACTCTAGGCAACAAGTAAGAAAGAGAAAGTCTCGAATCTGAAACTTTACAGATAGTTATATAAATTTCAGATATTTTGTGCATGGAGTATGCAGAAGGGGTGCAAGCTGTTCTTACTCTCATGACCGCCAGATGCAGCTGGACAATGTCTGCAAATTCTATCAGCGTGGTCATTGTTCCTATGAGAACAGATGCAGGTAAGCTTTGGCTTCATTTAATGGCAGGATGCAATTGTTGAATCATCTAAAACATAGCTAAGAACTCTTTATTTAAATAAAGATAATTATTATTGTAACTTGCAATCAGTCAACTTGTATATTTATGTAGTTAAGTCAACAGTATTCATTATTTTTGACATGGTTAATTCAGAGAATTGCTGTGTTCTTGTTTAAGGTATGATCACATTAGACCAAAGGATAGTTCAAAATCAAAAATACCAGTAGCACAAAAAGCGAATGTACATAAGGTTCACATGCCTCCACCTGTATGCAACTCGAACTGTGAAAATGGAATGGTCTCCCTGAAGAAGGCTTTAAGTAAGGACAGCCAAACTCCCACCACACCAAAGGGAATGGTCTCCCTGAAGAAGGCTTTAAGTAAGGACAGCCAAACTCCCACCACACCAAAGCCACCAGAAGAATGGGTTAAAGCTCCAGAGTTCATTCCTGGTCAACGATTCCAGTGTTCCTCAGGTACTTAATTTCCATCTGTTAGCCAGATCCACATACCCGTATCTGACTTAGATGTTACTTATGCCTTATTATTCTCATGCATCACTAGGCTACACAGTCTACTGATTATGTTTTGTTTTGAATCATTTGTCTCTGAATGTCCAATGCATACTTGTTTTATACTGCTTAGTGACACTTGATATAGTGACTTGTGCAGTAGAAGTAGACTTATCATGCATTTTAAAAACACTTGCAATGTAATAAGTTTTTAAAATTTGCCCAATCTAAGCCCATCTTACTTCAGCCCTGTCATTGTTATTTCATACAGTACCCAGCTCATATGCACACGCTGCAGCAAACAGTGTAGGCAACAATGAGTCCCTGGTAATTGATGACACGAGTACGGGCCAGTTGCTGTGTCCGTTCTCCCATAACCGGGATTGCCCGTACGGCGAAGAGTGCATGTATATACATGGAAACATCTGTGATCTCTGTGGCCTCGCAGTTCTCTTTCCTGGTGATGAGAAACAAAACGAGGAACATAGAACGGTTAGAACAAAAGTCTCGATCACTTCGGCTTTTTAGTTATACTCTGAAATCATGCATTGTGTATCTAAACTTAGTACACAGAAAATCAAATTGTATTGTAAAAAAAAATACTTTTATAGACCCTAGCATTGTATTATAGTTTACCAGAAATGTCAGTTGCGTAACACTGCCGAATTTCAAGATATTTAGGTTGTCTGAGGGAAACAGTGAAAATCTTATTTTTTATTCTTCCAACAATAACTTATTTAAAAATATGGCTGTATGGAGAACGTGAACAATACTGGGCTTTTGTGATGGCCTGTTTAATCGGGGTTCACACTGCTGTAAGCCAAAATAGGTACACATTGGATTATTTGGCTTAAAACTCTGTTATGGCTACAAAGAGTGAAAATGTTCTTCTTAAAAGTCTACAAATTAGTTAAAATTAGCATGTTTTCAACAATGTTAGCTATATTTTGTTAAAGAAATTTTTAAGCTTATTGAAGCCCTGCTATTTTACTGTTGTTTAATTAAAAAATTACTTAAGTTCTTTCTGTAGAATATCTGATTCAGCAACTGTTATTTGTACAAAGAATTACTCAACTATATGTCGAATTCAGTAACAAGTTGATCTGTAAACGTATTCCTCAGGAGTGTGTTCGGCAGCATGAGCGTGACATGGAGCTCTCGTTTGCCGTGGCGCGCAGTCGTGACAAGCAGTGCGGGATCTGTATGGACACGGTGCTTGAGAAGGAGCCACCCACGGAGCGGAGGTTTGGAATCCTCTCAGACTGCTCTCACTGCTTCTGTCTCGCCTGTATACGCAAGTGGAGAGGCTCCAAGCAGTTTGACAGCAAAACTATTAGGTACATGGTCTGTGCTAGCATTTCCAGAAGCCAAAATAGCCTTTGGCTACTAAACTTTTGGAAAAAATTTCAAAATGTGACATGCTTATACATTTTTGGGGGAATGACATATTTGAAAAAAAAAAAGGCTAGCACCAACCTAGTTGGTTGTTTTTTATTGTTCATAATACTGTAAGCACTCTCTGTGCTTTCTGTAGATTTCTCTTTAAGTCTTAGATCTATAACTATTTGTTGTTGTTGTCGCCGCTACTGATGTTTATTATTGTGTGAAAAGGGGTTGGGTAAACTAAGGACGAGACGAGCTTTCAGGGTTTAAGAAGTTATTTATTTTGTCATAAAAACAGTAACTTTGAACTTGTGTCGTTTATACGCGCCACAGTCACAGCCGTACGATGATCCGTATAATGAACTAGATAATATTGTTTACTTTTTATTACAAGATATTCATTACAAGTCTATAATTATTTCTGTTTCATGTATTTAACTTGATGGTGGCGTGTAACCGCTGCTGTATTCAAATTATTTACCTTTTTGAGTGTTGGCCTGAAAGTTCATGATGTTTACTAAGATTTTGGAATGATCGAATGATGATCTCGGCTTGTTCTGCGCGCCTTTTATAGCAACTGATGCTGGAGCTGGATGCTGGATCTGAGTTTTAACCAATCAGAATTGAGCAAGCACTTCCAGCATCAACAGTGTTGTTCGTTCATACGCAAACATAAAAACATAATATGATTTATATGATACGAACAAGTTATGCAATCCAACTGTTTCATATCTATACGTGTAAAAGGAATAATTGCTTTATCGTATTTAGCCTTGATTATGAAGACATTCTAATAAAATAACAAAGTTCATAAATCCAGCTTGGTTCAAGCACTACGCGAAACAGCGGAAAATAGTCCCGATAAACGGGATAAAATAAAGGGAATAATTACTTCTGATCATTGTTACAAGTTATAAATGCAATATTTAGACACATAACTTCAATAAACAATAAACAATTAAATACTTATGTAACATTATGTCAGAAATACGTAACTTCGCAATGCTTTAATGTCACAATGGCAGTATAAAATGAACGCAAAACAAATTCTGGATTCATCATAGCATCTCATTCCTGGAATTCTTTGTGCGAAAATATAAACTGGATTTACTGATAATCATCCAGGCTATCTATTACTGGTAAGATTTGAATTATGCAATTTGTCTGTGTACAAAAATCAAACGTGGAGTAGTAATTCGGACGTGACATTCTTCGTCCTATAGGCTATTACATTACATTGTTTATCATATTTGTGTTAATAAAATTTAAATGTTATAAATTTGAGTCTCCAAGGTAATTTATGCGGTTTAACAGCAAACATTTAAAATTTATGATGTCCTAAATGGTTTTATGCTGGCTGAACATTTGCTACTTATTTCACTGTTATTTCAAGTATAAATTATTTATTTACAGGTAGAAAATTTATTTGAATTTTAAGTAACTGAAGTGCAACTTGAGGAAAAAAAATTCCTTAGAAGCTTTATGGATATCGCCCCTGGGCATTCTCTAATTTCTCCTGTTTTCTGTGGTTTACAGATCTTGCCCAGAGTGCCGAGTGCAGTCGGACTTTGTGACACCAAGCGCGTACTGGGTGGATACCAAGGAAGAAAAGATTAGTTTAATACAGGGTTATAAGGAGGCTTTAGGGTAAAGGGAAATTAAACATTGAAATACCCAGTATCTGTTTTAATAGCAGATTGCTTTAAAAAGCATGTCAGCAAGTTAGGGTGCTGTAGTCTCAAAGGGACTTGTTCACAGATTTTCGTAATTTTGGAAAATGTCATTTAATGTCTGAACAGCAAGAACTAAGCAGTTGGACTAATCAGAAACAAATATTATAAGAAGAAAAAAATCTTTGAAAAAATGTATTGCCAAGACTCGAATCTACAGCTGCTGGTATAAAAAAACTGGCGCGCTAACAACTCAGTCATTTTAACTCAGAGTACAGAATTTTTAACGCTATGTAAGTGATACACATGTTTTCCCCAAAACCGATAAAAAGCGTTACAAATGCTTTTTCCATTTCAATTAGTGATTTTATGTAAACAACACTATATTTCCAATATATTTCTTGGTCAGTAGTGTTATTTTGCTTGTTTCTATGTAATGTATTTTTAGCTCACATGAGCATGAAGTGCTAGGTGAGCTATTGGTATAGGGAACCTCTGCTGCGTCGTCCATAGTCCATCCTCAAGCGTCCGTCGTCCGTATGCCGTCAACAATTAGTTTGTTCTCACGATAGAGACTTCACTTTTTATCCAATCTTAACCAAACTTGCACAGTTTGTGTATGACCATAAAATCTCGGACAGGATTGTGATAGGGCCAGATCACAACAGTAACACTAGAGTAATTGCCCCGTTTTCATGCAAAAAAAAGAAGCAAAAATGCCATTTTCCAACGTATAGACTTTATTTTCTACCCAATCTTGACAAAATTTTCACAGTTTGTGAAAGACCATGAGATCTCAGCTCAAGCCAAAAATGGGCCAGATTGTATTACAAACACCAGAGTTATTGCCCTTTGTTTGTGAAAAAAAAGAAGACATTTTTCATGATAGAGACTTCATTTTGATCCAATCTTCACCAATTTTGCACGGTTTGTCTATGACAATAAGAATACTGGTGAAGTCAAATGTAAGCAAGATCGGGCCAGAAACACCAGAGTTATTGCCCTTCATTTGTGAAAAAATATGCAAAAATGGACTTTATTCAGGATAGAGACTTCATTTTTCATCCAATCTTCACCAGTCTTGCAGTGTGTATATGACCATAAGATTACAGCTGAAGTCGAATATAAATTAGATCGAACCAGAAACACCGGAGTTATTTCCATTTGTTTGTGAAAAAATATCCAAAAATTGACATTTTTCAGGATAGAGTCTTCATTTTTAGATCGACTTTTCAAAGAAAAAAAGTCGAGCTATTATCGTCGTCAGTGTCTGAGTCAGTTAAGCTTTTGGTTAAGTTTTTTCTCAGAAGCTATCAAAGGGACCCATTTGAAACTTCCAATACTGTCGAATCATTTAAATTTGCGCGGTACACATTTCGCGCAAATTTGATCGTTGACATATTCGCACGGTCTTAAATTCGCGCAAACACTATTTAAAAAAAAGTCAGTTGTGTTGTACAAAAGAACCGTAAAGATTGAACGGTGTAACACCCGACTAGGCAGAACGCTAATATAGGATCTGATAATGACAGCTTGTTTATTGCAATAAACATGTGTATCGTAATGGATAAGGCTGTAAAATGATATCAGAGGTGCACTCCTCTACTCCTGGAATAGGGGTCTGATCATTAGACGAACCCAAAGATAATTTATATCATGACATGTCAAACTGGCAACTTTTTGTTCATTGAATGCTGACTTAAATAGAGGCTGAATATCGGGGGTGCTTATTCTTTACTCAATATGTCATCTTGTGAACTAAAACTTTCAACTTGTGCACATTACCTGTTTTATAGAAAATTACATTTCTGATAGCAATTAATGCGTCATTTCTTCAAACAGATCATACTTATACACATTATTATTTAAACCAAGAAAATTATTTATAAAAAACATTCAAATCATGACATTCACATATACCTGCATATGTTTATTAACGACTACCTACTTACATATGAACGAACGTATTACATCCACAGGTGTTTTTAATTATTAATTCAGGAAATATTCGCGATTGTCAAAAATTCGCCAATGTCAGGAGCGCGAAATGTGAAAAAATTAGACCTCCACAAAAATTTTTTATTCCACAGTACTTGTTCACTGTCAAAAAGGGTACTCCATTACAACAAGGCAGGATTCCCTGTGATTTGTATTTCCAGAGTTATCTGCCCTTGTTTGGACTTACAACTTAGGATATTTTGAAATTTTTTTGGTAAGTATAAAAAAATTTAATAACTATCAAAGACATTAAATTGTAACTCAAGGTACTTGTTTATAGTGCTGACACCATTCTGCAGACAAGAGAAGGTAACTCTTTCAAGAACTTATTCTGTGGACAAGAGCAGGTAAGTATATCAAGGATTTTGGTGGAGTTATTGCCCTTTTTTCAACTTAGATTTTTTTGCTTTAGGTCAAATTTCTCAAGATCTATAAGAGATATTGACTTGAACTTCAAAATACTTCATGACAGTGATAAACTTATTGTATAAACATAGCCTAGAGTACTATCAAATATGAGAATGTCGAGCGTCCAGCAACCGTAGGCGGTGCTCGAGTTCATCCATTCTTCACCAATCTTGCACAGTTTGTCTTTGACCATAAGATTACTGGTGAAGTTGAATATAAGCAAGATCGGGCCAGAAACACCAGAGTTATTGCCCCTTGTGAGTATGTTACCAATGATTGGCTTGCACACATGATTTTTTATTCAATGTTGACCAAATTTACACAGTTTGTGTATGACCATTAAATTCCTAGTTGGTATTCAATGGTAATGGTCCAGATCGCACCAGGAAAACTAGTGTTATTGCCCCTGATTCATTTGAAAAAGAAAACAAAGCGAAAATGCCTTTTATTCTAAAGAACTAAAGAACTTTTTTTTCATCCAATCTTGAATAAACTTCTACTGATAATGTATGAACATAAGATCTCAGCAGAAGCCAAAAACTAAACTTGATCATGCCACAACATGTTATTACCCCTAGCTTTGAAAAAAATATATGCAAACATTGACTTTATGTGGGATAGAGACATTATTTTTCATTCAATCTTAACCCAACTTACACAGTTTTGTATGACCATTTGGTCTGAGTTAAATCCAAACATTGGCCAGATTGGACCACAAACACCAGAGTTATAGCCCTGTCTTTGTTCAAGAAAATGCAAACATTTACTTTATGCATGATTGAGATTTTATTTTTAGCTTGACTATTCGAAGAATAGGTGAGCTATCCTACGGTGTCCGCGTCTGAATTGGTTTAAGTTTTTATTCAAAAGTCTTGTAACTTAAAAACTACGTAAGTTATTCACATGAAACTTGGAATATAACTTTGTCATCAACTCCAGTATCAGGGGCAAAATTCCTCATAACTCTGTTTTGTATTTTGACAGAGTTATGCCCCTTTTGCACTTATATTTTCTGGTTAAAGTTTATATTCAAAATTTTTGTAACTTCAAAACTACATAAGTTATTCACATTAAACTTGGAAATTAACCTTTGTCATCAACTCCAGTATCAGGGGCAATATTCCCCATAACTCTTTTTGTATTTTGACAGAGTTATGCCCCTTTTTCTCATAGATTTTCTGGTTAAAGTTTATATTCAAAAGTTTTGTAACTTCAATACTACATAAGCTTTTCACTTGTAACTTGGAACTAACCTTTGAAATCAACTCTAGTATCAGGAGCAACATTACCCATAACTCTCTTTTGTATTTTGACAGAGTTATGCCCCGTTTTCACGTAGATTTTCTGTTGAAAGTTTATATTCAAGTTTGGTAACTTCAAAACTACGTAAGTTATTCACCTGAAACTTGGAACGAACCTTTGTCATCAACTCTAGTATCAGGGGCAACATTACCCATAACTCTGTTTTGTATTTTGACAGAGTTATGCCCCTTTTTCACATAGATTTTCTGGTTAAAGTTTATATTCAAAAGTTTTGAAACTTCAAAACTACGCAAGTTATTCACTTGAAACTTGGAACTAACCTTTGTCATCAACTCTAGTATCAGGGGCAACATAACCCATAACTCTGTTTTGTATTTTGACAGAGTTATGCACACTTTTTACATAGATTTTTGGTTAAAGTTTTTGTTAAAAAAATGTATAAACTATACAAGGCTTCACTTAGAAGTTTTGTATTTTAACAAATGTATGCCCCTTCCACTATCCAAAATATGTACCAACTGACATACTTCAAATAGTCGAGAGCGCTGTCCTCTGACAGTTCTTGTTGATCCAGTTTGACAACAAGCCGGAGAACAGGCATGCACTGTTACTATTTTGTTCATGCAAAATTGGTGTCTTGATTGACGTTGGTAACGAACCAGATACCATAACAGAGTTTTGCATTTACACGTCAGAGTCAAGCAAATACTAAAATTTGCTTTTTTGGTTGAAAACAGATACAATTTGATTTCCAACAATTGCAAACCTGGAATGCAGTTTTCTCTACATGCAACGTTGATGGCTTGAGAGCCTGCATTAACATCATTTATCATCATTGGACAGAAAATTATCAAAGAAAAGGCATAACCTAACGTTATAGCACAGCCCGCAATTATCACATTACAACTAGTTTTCCAAAACTGCTTGCAAAAGACATCAAAATCTACTGTTTCTGCATTTTCCAGAATTGTCACTTAACTTAATGACAAAGGGTCAGATAAGAATATCGAAAAAAAAAGATCAGAGAACCATAGGTAAAAACACTGCACCTCCACTACCCAACTTGTACTTTAGTTAGCCCATTGAATAACCAATGTTTAATATCAAACCGATCCTACCCCCCTCTGCAGATACATGTGTACTCGCGCAGTGCCTAAATCCTCCACATTTGGGAGGTATTTTTATAATATTTTCAAAAGTAGGTAATCAATCGACTCAAAAATTCACATAAATCATGTTAGGTTTAATGTGCATTTGCTAGCGTGTTTTGGTTAAATTTCGAATACTTGGCATAGGAAAAATAATTATCGAAATTAATGGCCTAAACAAAGTGAAAAAAATAGCGTTGGAGTGCCTAAATCCGCCACCCCTCTTCAAACTGCTTAAAAATAATATTTTTTTTTATTAAATCCGTTTTTCAAAGCAACTTCTTTTGAGTTTAAAGCAAAAAAAGCACCTTTGTTTATTCGCAGTTCATTTTCCAGTGTTATTAAAAAATCATAGTGATCCGAAAACGCTTGGTGAAAAATCGTAGATCAGGGACCGTGTCATGCTTATCCTTCTAATTAAAACTGTAATACTTGGCAGTTCGTTGTTTGATGTTGATTGTGTTTTAATTTCGTGAAATACGTCTTTATATTTCTATAATTAGATCATTTGTATAGCTGTGAAACAAGAGATCTATTAACAAACATATTTATTGATAGATCTTTGGTGAAACTGAGGCGAAAGTAATGCGCTTTTAGAATTTAACTAAAATTCTCTACATGTATTTCAACGTCATTTGCCTTGGGTTTCTACGCTTATGCGCATTATATTTGTATTGGATGTATCGCTTAATAGCGTTGAATAACATAAAAGTCGTCCGTACTTAACACAATAATTAAATTTTATCATGAACACCATGCGGAGCCTCAACATTGCACACGCACAGTATTCCCCGTATGCAGTTTGTTTACATTTAGTGGTCACGAACAAAACGATTGGATTAAATATTGAATTTCTTACCCGATCAAGAAGAAAATTCGTCAGCGTTGTTAAGTTAAACGTCTGTGTTAATTGAGATCAACACAGAAGTAATCGCTGTTATACAAATGCTTATTTAAATGGGGTGGCGGTTTCAGGACAGTGACGGATTTAGGCACTGCGCCACTATTCTTCAGATACCTTAATTTTCAAACCTGTCACAACAGTATGGTCTTCATTTGTGCCAGTACTCAGGTGAGTGCTTTGGACCATCACGGCCCTCTTGTTCTTTTTGGGATCTATGACAAAAAATTTGAAAATTGTCAATTTGCCAATCTGTGAACAGGTCCCTTTAACTTCTGTTTCATACGTCATTAATTTTACGAAAAGTAACAATAATGTTAATATGTTAACAAATACGAAATCAAAATTGTGTTGACCTCTAGATTTGTTCAACTTAAATACATAAAATATTGAAGTGCTTAATAGATCTCTTATTATATAATATTAGATATAATTGTCTAATATGGATTGCTGTATACCCTTATGCAGCTAGATAAAATCTAGATTCACAGTGTTGAAATAATTTAATGTTATAAATATGTACATGTTTATATTTTCTTCGCAGCAAAACACCATGCAAGTATTTTGATGAGGGCCGTGGGGACTGTCCATTCAACGCCCGCTGTTTCTATCTCCACATGAACCCTGATGGCACTAAGGCACAACCCAGCCCATGCCGACGCCGGCGGAGACGTAATGCTGACGGGGAAGAGGGTTTCGAGGAACGCGTGACGTTCTGGGACTTCTTCAACGAGCGGCAGGAGAGACTACAGGGCCTGCTAGCCATGCTGGAGGACGATATAGCGAGCTTGTTGTTGAATCTGAACTTCTTCTCGGACTCTGATGCTAGTGATGATGAAGACGACTACTGGTTATTTTGATGTCGTTTCTCTTATTTGGGCATTAATGACTAAATAAATAAATGTATTTATTTGGAAATGCTTTTGATTTGAATATAACAGACTTCCATGTAAATATTATAGTATTATATTAAATTATATTATATTGTTATATTCGCCTAGCTGCCTAAGGCACAAAGTGTCCACTTAGTTGCTTTTGTGATATTTTTTGTGAAGTGAAATTGTGTATCAATCTCATTATATATCAGGTTGTAAGTTTAATGAGTTTGCCTATAGCAAAAGCTTTAGTTAGACATGAAAATATACCCTAGTTAGCAATGTTATATGCTCCCCAGATGTAAACAGTAATCACGCACATCCATCTACCTCGTAAAGCCACTGAATTGAAACGCTTGTTTGCACATTCCCTGACCAAATCAGGGACATTTTATGGAAAGCATTAGAATCGAAGAGTTTTCAGAATTAATATTAAATCTGTCAACTTTTTGGGGGGATGCATTATTAAACATTGTGTGCATTTTCTGTCCAGAATCTTAGTGCCATGTTATTGCGACCAAATTAAATCAATACCATAAAAATATAAATTACAAGTATTCCTTGCACACATTGAACAGTTCAGCAAAAACACTGTCCTTAATGGGTGCTATATTACTGAAAATGAAATATTCTACAAATATTACTTCATCGAAAACAAAATAATTTTAACCGTGTAAACAGTCTTTGTCGACATTGAGTTGTTTATATTTGTGAAAAATGTTACCCATGCCAAACTTGCTGAAGTTAAATATACAATTTCGTGAATCGGTAAAGGTGTGTAGCATGCTGTTTTTGAATCATATAGGACTGATACGTTGTCAAGTAATGCATAATGACTCTATAATAAAAATAATGTATTTATAAATATTTAACTAATTTAAGCAAGTTGAAAACATTTATATACGATACGGAACATTACAGGGTAAAAATATTAAAAGGTACTGGTATACATTGTTTAGGAAAAAGACATTCTATTATTTATTTTAATTGGATCCACGTTGAAAGACATATATGATAAAATAGATTTTTTAATGAAATTAAGCAAAACTAGACCTTCTTGTTCCCTTGTATTGTTAAAAAAGTATTTCTTATTTAACATAGATATTTATAACCGTTTTGCAGAATCAGATTTTGATGGATGTATTGTTGATGTGGTGACATTATATTGTGATATCTACCTGCGGTAATTTGCATGTGTTACTGGTATCTATAGTTACCACACTGATTTGTTTTCCTTTTGTTGAATGGAATTGAATAGCATGTTATATCTAAAAAAATTTATATA
The DNA here is from genome assembly GCA_027627225.1 of Congeria kusceri. Classification (NCBI taxonomy): domain Eukaryota; kingdom Metazoa; phylum Mollusca; class Bivalvia; order Myida; family Dreissenidae; genus Congeria; species Congeria kusceri. The sequence goes on from CM051035.1 coordinate 34,164,077, forward strand.
CTTTTTCGTTGGCCTTTCACATATTTTTTTGTTACTATAGAAAATAAATTGCAAAACCATTATCAAATATTGGGTATACTAATATGGACGTAATACCTGATCAGATGTATAATTGAAATTGAAATAACTTTTTCAGGTTTGTGTAATGTGCTCGATTAAAAACATTCAATTATTAACACCACCAGTAATGACCGCAAAAACCTCCAGTGTATCATATATGCAAATTAGCTTCTCACAAGTACATTTTCAATGCTATTTTTCTCTGTTGACAAAACTGCCATTTTGTATGAAGATCATTGTTTTCTGCAATTTATACTGTACATATGTACACCATATAACATAATTTTGAGATTCTTTTCAAATAAAAAATTACAAGCATCATTTGAGATTTGTTGTCTTATTTTCTATACATATTTGGAAAGGAAATGTAAATCTCCGTCAAACAGTCTCAAACATACTAGTATTCTTAGCTTAAGACATTGATCATTGACATTGGGTCTTACTACAGAACTTTAGTTTCCACAGGCTGATGCTACACAGAATTTTGATTTCCATTGGCTTATGCTACAAAGAATTTTGATTTCCATTGGTTTATGCTACAAAGAATTTTGATTTCCATTGGCTTATGCTACAAAGAATTTTGCTTTCCATTGGCTTATGCTACAAAGAATTTTGATTTCCATTGGCTTAGTCTACAAAAGAATTTTGATCTCCATTGGCTTATGCTACAAAGAATTTTGATTTCCATGGCGTATGCTACAAAAGAACTTTGATTTCCAACGTTTTTTTTTTCAAAAGAACTTCGATTTCCATTGGCGTATGCTGCAAAATAACTTTGACATCCATTGGCATGTGCTACAAAAGAACTTTGACATCCATTGGCATGTGCTACGAAAGAGCTTTGATTTCCATTGGCTTGTTCTACAAGAGGACTTTGACATTCATGGGCTTGTTCTACAAAAGAACTTTGGCATCCACTGGCTTGTACTACAAAAGTACTTTGATTTTCATTAGCTTATGCTACAAAAGTACTTTGATTTCCATTGGCGTATGCTACAAAATAACTTCGATTTCCACAGAGGTTTTCTTCAAAATAACTTAGATTTCCATTGGCTTGTGCTACAAAATAACTTTGATTTCCATTGGATTTTTGCTTCAAAAGAACTTGGACTCCCATTGGTGTATGCTACAAAAGAACTATGATAGCCACTGCGTTTTGCTTCCAAAAAACTTTGATTTCCATTGGTGTATGCTACAAAAGATTTTTGACATCCATTGGCTTGCTCAACAAAAGAACTTTGATTCACATTGGATTGTGCTACAAACGAACTTTGATTTCCATTGGCTTGTGCTACAAAATAACATTGACATCCATTTGCGTGTTCTCCGAAATACTTGATTTCCATTGGCTTATACTACAAAAGAACTTTGATTTCCATTTGCTTGTGCTACAAAAGAGCTTTGACATCCATTGGTGTATTCTACGAAATACTTGATTTCCATTGGCTTGTACTACAAAAGAACTGTGATTTCCATTGCTCTATGCTACAAAAGAACTTTGATTTCCATTGGCTTAAGATGTGGAGGTTCATAGTCATGTGGCCACTTTAATCATGCCAGTTTTCTCATGCATTAAACTTTCTCATGCATTAAGCTTTGTATATAACCTTTTAATACTCAAGACAGTAAAGTCATTCAATGCTAACTGATAATTATAAATCTCCATAATGGATGTCTAGACACTCAAAGCCAATGAGAGGCTATTTTGTAGCCATAAGTTAAGTAAAACGTGCAGGCCTTGTAAGAATAGTACAGTAGTGTACATGTATAACTTTATTTAATGAAAATACTGCAGTTGTTAAAGTAAATTAAGCACGTAGGTCTTAAAGTAATTCGCATCATATACTACTATCCTAACGAAATTGGTAAATGGATACCTTGAAATAAGCAGTGTATAACATCAATGTATTAGCAGTGCAGATCGAAGTTAAATCAGCGATATAACTGTTAAAATTAGTAAGGTAAACCTAAACAAATAATAAGCAATATAGATTATTTAGAAGCCAGAAATGTAGATAACAGAAAAACACATGAATGAGCAACTATTTGCACTTCTATATTTAAACAATTTTCCACACGAATAACTGCGCTAATAATGTGCTCTTAATGGAATTGAATTCAGGAGTGAGGTTGCCATTAAAATTTTAAGCGCATTTGAAAAGCATTTAGATAATCTGTAAAGTTCGAACCATTCTACTACCTATTGATCTGAAGGATTGTGTATACATAGTGGCTTATATTTTGTCACAGGATATGGATTTAGATGTGATAATTTAGTGTACCATACCGGTTTATGGTCGGAGCGTCAATATTTAAATGTCGTGTGTTTCAAATTTATGTGATTGTTACTCAAATATAGGTAAGTTGCATTGTTTACTTTGTAATAATTATCTTGTTAAACACATGCTTGTATACATCGTTATTAGAAGAAAAGCATTAGAGCACTATAAATTGCTGTTAACAACAAATTTGTTAAGTTAGTCGTGCTCTCTCCAATAATACATTGGTTGGATGGCAGTAAGTCTTCATAATTAGGGTCAAACGTATAGTTTCCGGAGTGTAGGTAAAGCACAAAACTGTTATTAGATGTGCGATCCAAAAATATGGACATGCGCCAGTGGTTATTTTTTGGGTAGTACATCGGTATTACTTCGGTATTCGAAGAACATGTAGAATTAATAACTGTACCTCATTCTTGCGCGAATTTCAACATTGCATATGTCACCATCGTTTTCATTGATAGACTTAACCTATGTAAAGTGCATCAAGCGGTTTCATCGCATTTTCATGTACTGCCTTTTGTACAATAACTTTAAATATCTCTATTATAGGATAATGTTGATCGCATATTCGGATGCCTACTCGCAACTGCGGCCTCGCAACGAGTACCGGAAGGAGAGGCGACCGGGAGCCAGGGAGAGACACTCGACACAACGACTGCGTCTGAGCGATGATCACCAAGGCCACGCGAAGCCGGCAACGCTGGCGTCACAGCCGACACAACCATATGTACCGTCGTACAGTCACGAGTCCGCCATCAAAGATTTTGTCCAGGTCCAGGCTACACAAGACCCTAAACAGGAAGTTGTGGCAGTGACGTCACAGTATCGAGAATTGACCACTATAGAAGACATCCGTAGAAGCATGCAGCGGACTGCTCGGGTCCAGTCCGCGCCGCCACAGCGAGTCCCGTCGTGGATGTTAGATTTAGACATCAACCTTGATATTTCGTCTGCTGACTTAATTCCATGTTTCGATGATGACGATGCAAATTTGAAATCTCGCGCTTCCGAAACGTTCTCAGAACGCGTCTTGTTGACCTTTGTGGATAACGAGTCAGACGATGACACTGAGAGTGAAATAAACAGTGCTGTCCCTGTTCTGCCTGCGAAATCTAAGTTTACGGCAGACAATTCTGTTACCAGGGCAACCAGTGCTGCCGAACATGGCGACTTCATTGACCCCACACGCTGGCCGAAGAAAAACGAGGGGAAACGGCCGATGTCAAATACATTTCGTATCGCGAAGCCATATGTACCGAGCAAAACAGACTTTTCCGAAAGTAAGAATATTTTTTATGGATGTTTGGTTGTTTTTCTACCGAGTAAGATTTACACAATAAATTTTCCTATAATCAGAACATGTCACTGTTTAACACTGTCGAACTGCAGAAAAGCCCCTAAAGCTCGAATGTAAAGAATATAACTCAATGCTTGGCAAATACTAGAGAACAATGTAAATATAAGGATTTGCAAGAAGAAACTTAGATATGCACATGCAGGTTATGTCTATTTGAAAATGGAGCCAAAGGAGGCCTGTCTGTTTTGTTGGGGCTTTTTTTAGCCTTTAATTCGTTAGTGCGTCATTCATTTGACTAAATTAAGTAAGACCATGTATACTGGTTATGTGAATGCCCATTGACTTTCGAGCGGTATTGTTTATAAAGTTATTAATTTTAAACACCAATATCCAAGATACGTGTCCTATTAAAGTGCTTGTGATAACGAAGGCCTATAGTATGTTTATGTTGCAACTCGCAGCAACAAATCCGGTCAGTATTCTTACAATATTTAACGTTTATTGCTATATTAGTATATAATATTACAGTATTCTAAGCTGGAGTTATTTTCCAAAGTACCGGTAAACCGATTAAAAAACGTAGAACTGTTTTTCAATGTTGTGTTTTAATATATGAAATTACTGCACCACAAAAACAACACTTTTAACTGCCTGTTATCGAGGTAATCAATATAAATGTAAAGAAAATGTTCATTCAGACTGCATCTGTCACAGCGGTCCTCGACCGGGGTATCTTTCATTCTGTGGGCTTCTACTAGCTATATATCACCGTGGTAACACATGGCTTAGGAAATTCGCCGGTTTGTTAAAGGGGCTCTAAGTTCCGTGCGAGGAAACACACATTATTGTCCAATTTAAGAAGTTCACGTAGTGTTCTATTTAGAGAGGTCATGTTAATGCCTATCGTTATATCATCCTTTTTTTTCTGAAAAAGAAGAATAGAAAAACAAAAAGTACGGGTACGCATATTCTTGCAAAAATGTACAGGTTCACAAACGGAATTCGCATTCGAAATGTGTTCATTGTTTGCCAGTTAACATTTTGATCAATATACATGTACATGTGATGTTCACGTTTTATGTTAATGTTTTTATTTGATGAAATATTCCTAGACAAACTTGGAAATAAAATGATGTTTGGATCATTTCGTTCCAAAGACTACCAATGTACAATAACCATAAGTGTACCTTAATAGTTGTATAATGTACAACATACCGTAAACATTTGCAGACAACGGATAACTAACAAAATAACAAAATGGTGAGGATTTATGTGTTTATACTGTTGTGCGTGTACTTTTCTCTGATCATCTACATATTGCTGTACATGAATCGAAAAAGCGAATCGGACCGCAAAGAACAAGACGCGAATGATACTGGGGAAAGAATTGTACGTGGTCATGTATCAGCCCAAAATGTCGCTTTCAGACCGTTTCAACACGGCCCAGGTAAGTCTTGCATGAAACATATGAAAATATAGATTCCACTTTACGTGTATTATAATGTTTATATATGTGTTAACTAACTATCGTCAAACCAGCACACGCATTTGTCAAGTTATATATTTATTTAACATGCTTTACATCATAAAACAATTCCGTACATTTTCTGTATGTATATATTATAATGGTTGTCAGGAGCAAACGGTTCGCCTGTACAGTTCGAAACGTTATTAGACGACGCTACCAGGCTCAAAATGTCCGAAGCAAAAGACAAGCACGACTACAACGCAGTCGTCAGCGACTTTGTCCCTTTATAGCGTCTTCTTCCGGATTCCAGACCAGAAGTCTGGAAGGTCCTGCAGTACCCAGACGACCTCCCGCCTGTGAGTGTCGTCATACCGTTCCGGAACGAGCGCCCGAGCGTGCTGCTGCGCACCGTGTACAGCATACTGCTACACTCGCCGAAGCGTCTCCTCAGGGAGATCATCATGGACGACGGCTCCACGGAACCGAATCTGGGGCGTCAGCTGGACGTTCACGTGGCAAGCCTTCCGACAGTGAAGCTTATCAGGAAAGAGGTAAATGTCAGACTAATGATGGCGCGCCAGGCAGGAATAGACGCCTCCAGCGCGGATTACTTCATCACTATGAAGCCACATGGAGTGCTCCCCCGGTTGGCTGGAGCCTATAGTGTACAGGCTGGTTCAGAAACCCAACGCCCTTTTGTGCTTGAACATTGGCTCCATAAACGACAACTTTGAAGCGCGTCATAACACCGCGCAGTTTGGTCTGGCATTCGATTGCCCGTTCTTCGCTTGGAACTTAGGTCAGCAGCAGGCCAGATTCACCAAAGAGTACTCTGAATCGCGCAAGAACACCAAGGAGCCGATGTGGATAGGGTCCGTGATGGGGATGATGATTGCCATGCGGAAGGACTGGTTCCGGCAGCTTGGCGGGTTCGATCCCGGCATGAAGATCTGGGGCAGCGAGCAGATTGAGCTCTCATTAAAGGTGTGGATGTGCGGCGGAGAGGTGGAGATGGTACCCTGCTCGCTGATGGCTCATATATACAGGAGGGTAAGCGACATACATGTTAGATATATGAGCACAACTTTGATATTGTTTTGTGTATTTAACTGCTTGTTAAACCTATAGACCACATTGAACTTAACCGCAGTTATTCATACTAGTACTACTGATTATGTTCCACTTGAGCTTTTATAACGATTCAGCATTTTGGCTTCATTTTACCGTCACACATTCGTACGGCGGTATTGATGGGGACATGATAAATATTTTATTTATTACGTGCGCACGTAATAACTAACCAATGAGAAAACGTGAACTATCTGCCATATTCAAAATGGAGGTCGGGAGTCAACGATTAACAATTCCCTATTCCCGATCTCCATTTTGAAAATATGGCAGATAGTGTTGTGAACTTAGTATGGTAACGGGAGTTGGTAAGTCGTTGAGGTAAATACATGTATATTAAATGTCAGGCTTTATTTCCAGCTTGTGTGGACGGTTGGTAATGTCGGAATGGCGAACCTGTTCCGCGTGGCGTACACGTGGGTGGACCCGCGGTACCGACAGGTGGTCATCGACTATAACGGTGAGAAGCCGAGCGACGTCAACGTTGGTGACGTCAGTCAGAGGCTTACCATCAGGGAAACGTACAAGTGTCACCCATTCCAGTATTTTGTGAACAAGATAAGAAGCTTTGCAAACATCCACGATCCAGCGCAGTCGCGATGGATTGGCACGTTGCAGAATGGTGGGAATTCCTATTGTCTCGAGGCAAGTTGCGACGGAAATTGGGACAAAGTTTGCCACAGTCAGTGCCACGGACGCGGCGTTAACCAGTTATTCGAATGGACCGGAAAATCGGAACTACGTCACTTGGGACATTGTCTTTACGTCATGCAAGACGGCAGAGTCCCGATGAAACACTGCGACCATTTCACGGATCCGGCCCTCAAAACGTGGACGTTCGATAGAGTTGCGGGCACTCTTCTCCACGTGACGTCAAACACATGTCTGACTGCGGATAAACAGTCGAGTAATGTAGTGGCTGCCAAGTGTGGACAGCATCCGGAACAGCGGTGGCGTGTGGTTCCCGTATCGGTTACAAGTTGAGTCATGTGTGATTACGATAGCTATCATTTAGAACATTTTGCTACATGTATAAAAGAATTTTACGAATATTTGTTTATGTATGCAGACATTTGATACGATGTTATTGCGTTAATATATAAAACATAAAGGTAACTATCAAATGCAGAGTTTTACGAGATTTTTATTTTTTATTATGCTCTGCAAAATGTGCGTGTAGGCCTACATGCATGCGACATGGTCAATAAACAGAACATTAATACCTCGGCAATAAAAAGGAGACAGCATGACCACAAAAACCTGAAAACAACCAGTACATATTCTGTGTAACATTGAGATGCAAACAAAGACTACATTTAAACGTACATATTATTATCGCCACAATGTGCTGTACCAATACATGCCTATGCAATATGGGCCTGTGCAAAGTCGTTGTATTACGATAATACAAAATACTAACCTCCGTATAAATTAACAAAATAACTTGGCGATTATAAATACAGGCTCTGCGATGAAATAATATCGTCTTACATATTTTTATTAAAATAAAATGACGCATGTCCATATTTTGTTCAGTTGCTCTGTCAATATACAAAGTTCTTCCATGGTCGATACTATGAAATATCGCCAATAAATTAAACACACTTTGCTACGCAAATTTACTCTGCCTTATCAAATATTCATTAGCTATTCTGTATAGCCATTTAAATTCAAACTAATATTATCTTTTTTATTAATCACCGGCAAATATTTCTTGTCAAAAACAAACAAAACAACGATTGCAGTTAAGGATATTACGTTATAAGGTTAACTTTAATATTATTCGGGGCACTTTCAATTAATATAGGGTTGTTTAACTTGTCCTGGCAGCGTTCGACTAAACTGCAGCAAGTTTAGGTCAATGAAAGGAAATTATCAGGTGTTTGTTTGCCTTAGGATAGTCGCCAAATGTTTTCACTGTTACTGAGTTTCCACTGAACAATGCACGTATTAAGGTACGCCACGTTGAACGTGTATCCTTCTTCGCAGCAGTGAAATTAAATAAACTGAGATACTAATCTGCATGATTTTGCATTTCACACACTGGAATTATAATGATTATATTGCTTTAGTTTGGAATATGATCAATTGAGATGTTGTGTAATAAGCGAGTACAGTTTTCTGAATTTTGCTATGGAAAGTTGTAGAGCTCATGTGACATCGTCGTAGTGAATTTCTAAATATCGTAATGGATGAGTACGAACTTCTTGTGAGTAAGTATTTTTTAAAGTACCAACTATAATACTGTGTGAGAGTTTTATTCCTTTTTGCCTGGCAAATGATTTATTTAAAGTTTTTCAATGCATCCCCGTTCTTTTCATAGAAATAGTTTTGTATTTGCCTAAATGTTTTTGGCTTGATCCTGACTAAAATGTTTGCAAATTTTAGCATACTATTATTGTCCTTATGATGTAAATTATGCACCTATCAATATTTTCCCCCTGGGGGAGCGGCGGGCAATCCCAGGGGAATTTAACTAATTGTATTTTGGGGGATCTAATTCCCCACCCTAGAGCCAAGCATTTTTGTCTAAATCCCCTCAATGGGGGTGCTTAATTGGTGTATCAAATGGCCCGGGGGCCAATATTACCGCGATCTTAATTCCGAACAAAGTCTATCTCCCAGGACCCGGAATCATTCGGTGTGTCTAATTCCCGCCTGTCGGGAATTGCTTTCAGTCTAAAGTCCCGTATATGCCCGCCGCCCGCCCCCGCCCCCGGGGGTAAATATTAAGAGGTGCATTATTGTGGTTGTTTGACTTACATTGGAATGATTGACATAATGGCAATGAAATTGCATTCGTAATACTGATATTTGCGAATATATTAATGTATATTTAGAAGCTGAAGTTTTTGGAGGTTGATCTTTAAGTAGTTTCGTATGTACATACATACAACATAGCGTGTAATGTAATAAAGTAACTACTGTATTTGTCATGGGCGACTGATTATTATATATTCAGAAACATTAACAGGACAAAACATACGAAGCGCGTCGTGGGAAACCCGGGCTTAATGCATGTGCGTAAAGTGTCGTCCCGGAATAGCCTGTTCAGTCCGAACAGGATAATCCAGGACGACACTTTCCGCTGTTACGGTATTTTCTGTTTCGATGTAGTCTCTTCTAAACATGAATCCACTGTAGGCGGCAAGTGCCGTCCTGGATTAGGCTGTGCGGACTGTAAGCCAGGTTTCCCACTACACGCCTTGTACGTACCCGCTGCTTCATCCTGCGGGAGGCTTTGCATAAAACATGTCCACAAAACGCATTATTTGTCGAATAGATTTGTCTGACCAATTCATTGTCAAACAATGCAGAACACCAGTCTCGATTATGATTTTCCCCCATTCATAGACCGAACAGAAGAAATTCCATTTTCATGAATTTGATACCGCAATGATTCAATGATCATGCCGTTGTTATACCCCCAGCACAAACGAAGTTTGGGGGGGGGGGGGTGTATATAGGAGTGAGCTTGTCGGTCCGTCGGTCTGTTGGTTTTTGGTTTCCGGATGATAACTAAAGAAAAGCTTGACATATTTAAATAATTTTTGGTACACATGTGTAACATCATAGAATACAGGTCAAGTTCGATGTTGGTTGTAAACCACTAAATTTTGACAGAGTTATGGTCCCTTTCCGACTTAAAAATTCCCTAAAAACATGGTTTCCGGATGATAACTCAAGAAAGGCTTGACATATTTAAATAATTTTTGGTACACATGTGTAACATCATAGAATACAGGTCAAGTTCGATGTTGGTTATAAACCACTAAATTTTGACAGAGTTGTGGTCCCTTTCCGACTTAAACATTCCCTAGAAACATGATTTCCGGATGATAACTCAAGAAAGGCTTGACATATTCAAATAAGTTATGGTACACATGTGTAACATCATAGAATACAGGTCAAGTTCGATGTTGGTTACAAATCACTACATTTTGACAGAGTTATGGCCCCTTTTCGACTTAAAATTCCCTAAAAACATGATTTCCGGATGATAACTCAAGAATGGCTTGACGTATTCAAATAATTCTTGGTATACATATGTAGCATCATAAAATACGGGTCAAGTTCGACTTTGGTTACAAACCACTAAATTTTGACAGAGTTATGGCCATTTATTTGACTTAAATTCCCTAAAAACGTGGTTTCCTGACGATAACTCAACAATGGCTTGACATATTTAAATAATTATTGCTACACATGTACCATCATAAAATACAGGTCATGTTCGAATTTGGTTACAAAGCACTAAATTGTGACACAGTTATGGCCCCCCTTTTTAGCTCACCTGAGCACAAAGTGCTCATGGTGAGCTTTTGTGATCGCCCGTTGTCCGTCGTGCGTGTGTGCGTGCGTGCGTCGTCAACTTTTCAGTTAAACAACATCTCTTCCTAAACCGCTTGGCAGATTTTCACCAAACTTCACAGGAATGATCCTTGGGTGGACCTCTTTCAAAGTTGTTCAAATCTTTCCTCTAGTGGTCCTCTACAAAGATTGTTCAAATAATGCCCCTGGGGTAAAAACTGGCCACGCCCCGGGAGTCACATGGTTTATATAGACTTGTATAGCAAAATAACTTTAAAAATCTTCTCCTCTGAAACCGTAAGGCCCAGAGGTTTCATATTTGGTATGTAACGTTATATGGTGGTCCTCTGCAAAGATTAAGATTGTTCAAATGATGCCCATGGGGTCAAAACTGGGCACACCCCGGGGGTCACTTGGTTTATATAGACTTAAAAGTTAAATAGCAAAATGACTTCAAAAATCTTTTCCTCTGAAACTGCTATGCCCAGAGGTTTTCTATATGGTATGTAACATTGTATAGTTGTCCTCTACAAAGATTGTTCAAATGATGTCCCAGGGGTCAAAACTGGCCCTGCCCTGGGGGTCACATTATTTATATAGACTTAAATAGCAAAATGATCTCCCCTGAAACCGGAGTGTTTTCGTATTTGATATGTAACATTGTATAGTAGTCCTCTACAAAGATTGTTCAAAGTATGCCCCTTGGGTAAAAAGTGGCCATGACCCGGGGGTCACATGGTTTATATAGACTTATATGGCAATTGGGCCTTAAAAATCTTCCTTGTTGAAACGGTAAGGCCCAGAGATTTTATATTTTGCGTGAAACATTGTGGAGTGGTCTTCTACACAGATTGTTCCAATGATGCCCCTGGGGGTCACATGGTTTATATACATTTAAATAGCAAAATGACTTTAAAATCTTCTCCTCTGAAACCGCAAGGCCCAGTGGTTTCATGTTTGGTATGTAACATTGAATAATGGTCCACTACAAATATTTGGCAAATTATACCCCTGGGGTAGAAAGTGGCCACGCCCTGTGGGTCACATGGTTTATATAGACTAAAAAAACTTCTGAACCTGCAAGGCCCAGATTTTTATACTCTGGTAAGGGGTTTAGTGCCATTTTGCCCTCTTGTTATTAGCCATTATGATGCCTTAAATTCAGGTGAGCGACCTAGGGCCATCATGGCCCTCTTGTTTACTTACATTCCCGAAAAACATGGACAGTAACTCATGAAAGGCTTCACATATTTAAATTATTTTTGGTACATATGTGAAACATCATAAAATACAAATCAAGTTCAACTTGGTTACAAACCACTTTTAAATGTTGACAGAGTTATGGCTCCTATTGAAATTAATTTTTTTCCAAATACACTGTTGACCATTCACAAATTAAAGCATTCTCTCTCTGTCCATTTCTTTCGAATGGATGCCATAGTTTTGTGACAAGGCCATATTGTGGCGGTATATCCGTCACTCATGTGACAATTCTAGTTTCTATCAGGCCCTCGGCGTTACCAAGGCGACAAGAGGGTCATGTCCATGCAGCAAGGTGGCATTAGAAGCACGCGTAAGTAGATTTGTGTGGCTATAAGTACTATTTAACTAACTTTATGTATCTCAGTATTGTACCATCACTTCTACTACTACCAGTGCCCTAGTGTAAGGGTATTGCATGGTACTCCCTAAATTCAAACAAAAAGGGTAGGCAAAACCCCCCAAAAATATGGTTATTTTAAAAGTTTAAAGATGCATAAATATTGAAATAACAAATGCTGTTCAATTCTGTTCAATTCATGTTTATTATATTTCCACCAATATTTTGTGAGGAACTTCATTTGCAAATTTAATATGTGTTGCTACAAAATCAATCACGGCTTCTGTCAAGATTTTTAATGCTTTCTGGTCCCCACACCATTATAATTTTTTTAATGAGTATTTTTCCAAATTTTATGTACTGTTATATACAGCACTGAACTACTGCTGCTGCTGCTACTACTTCTACTACTACAACAGGATTACAACAACAAGAACTACTACAACATGTACTACTACTACTACTACTACTACTACTACTACTACAATAACACTACTACTACTATAACACTACTACTAGTACTACTACTACTCAATCACCACCACCATCGCCACTATGACTGCTCCAGTATGTCAATATTGTATCATTCTTGTTCAGCCATGCAGCCGAAGTCCAAGAAGTACATCAACCAGATGATCACCTTCCACCACATGCGCCACCACGACCGGAAGATACGTGTAGCTAAACGTACGTACGGCAGAGCCCCACATGTGTGGTTGTACTGTTGGGGTTTCAATTCAGTTAATTATACAAAGCCTTTAATGAAACTACCCGGTAGTTGATAGGTATTTGTGTATTGCTTGCCGCTACGAATAGCTAAGAATCCGAATTCGATGCCCATCAATTGCAATGGCTTAACTAGGCATTCTCATGTACGCACATGATAACGCTAACATGCACACGAAGTGTTAAATTTTGACAATTGAAGTATAAACAAACAGATGGTAAATTAATAACCGAAATCAAAACAATGTAGCAGTTGTATCAGCATTGTTGGGCTGATGACCTTGTATCACAGTAATCTGAACAAAATAAGCGGTATTATTTTTATGCAAAATGGGTTTAACTTTGTACGTCCCTGGATGCACCTCAGAATATTATATTTTCACTTATCCTGTGCATATATATAATTTTGTAGACGACAAACTCAATTCAACCCACACATTTAACACTCGTCTCGCAACGATGTACATGTATCGCCTAATTCTGAAATAGAACTAATTAATATGTTATATAATTATATATGAGGCATGTCGTGGTAAAACCAGACTTAATGTATCTGCGTCAAGTGTCGTCCCCGATTAGCCTGTGCTAATCCGGGACGACACTTTCCGCTTTTATGGTATTTTCTGCTTCAAAGAAGTCTCTTCTAAACATAAATCCACTGTAGGCGGACATTGGCGTCCCGGATCAGCGTATGCGGACTGCACATGGTGATCCGGGACGACACTTAACGCACTTGCGTTAAGCCCGGTTTTCCCACTACACGCCTTTTATGTCAATGATTATAAATGGATGGTCCTGTTACAGCCGCGGTTGACGCCGGAATGCCGTCCACGTTCAAGATTGCGCTAGGTAATTCCTGTCATATAGCAAACAAATCACCTTTCATATATTCTGATATTTTACTAGACCATGGATCACTTTCGCCATTCCAGTCTGGTGACTAGCTCACAATTACATTGTTTCTTTATGAATGCTATTCATAAAATTGATCTGTTTGCAAAGTTCAATTCGTAAAGCTAGGAAATATCCAACTTGTTACTAATTAAACTGATCCAACATTTTGGGAATTTTAGACATTTGTCATCATTGCGATTTGGCTTCCATCATGTCTTATCTATAAAAAGCTGATGGAATCATTACATTTGTAATGATAATAACTCCCCGAAAAAAATCGAGGGAGCCTTGTCCGTCCTTCCGAGTCCAAGTTACTTGATGAAGTGAAATTACCAGGATAAAAGTAGCGTATTTTAGAGGTGTTCCTCCACTTATATAACTTTTACAGTTATTGGCCTTGGATTTTTGTTTTACAATGTTGCTTCATCTACTTGTCCGTTTGATACCTTGACAACAGAATTGGCCTTGCAGTTCTATTGCTTTGTATAGTTACTTTTAATATATATGCCCTTTTTTTTCCTTTTTCAGAGAGGAAACGTTTAGTGGATGTAAGTAAGCTTTTTTTTTGTATTTGCATTTGCATTTAATATAATAAAATTCCAAATGATGCCGAATATTTGCGCATGCCGAAAGTGTCGCTAAATGTAACAAAACATAGCCGCGACTATCGTTATGGCAAATGTCTTTGGTAATAATGGTATTGAAGTTAATAAACCACAGAAACAAACTAATAGAAGATTAATCATTTCTGAATAAACTGACTGAATCGTCGTCAAACGTGTTGATGCCACCATACATAATTAAAGGGACAGTTTCACAGTTTTTGGCTGTGAGAAAATATTTTCTAAAACTGACTTTGTCCTGTACTATAATACATTTATTGTTCATATTTCAGGGTCTCAAAAACATACTGCTTGTTCAAAGCTAAACGTTTGACATTTTTCGATAAAAAGTTGCTACCTGGTAAACATACTATAGTATTATTTAGACAAAACGGCATAATAAATATCAAAATATTTGTTTTGCAACCTTAAAAGCATAACAGACAAACAGTTTCAATACATTCTACAAATTTCTGTTTTGAAATAACCATTTGTTAAGAATTTTTTTCAACCCCAAACTGTGAAACTGTCCCTTTAAATCTTCTTAACACAACAGTACACATGGCGACGTATATTAACATGTTTCTGAACATATGGCCTTGCATACTTATATATATTATGTGCCTTTTGTCGTCAACAGCAAAGACTTAGCGATTCATGGCGACGATCCTGTGAAAACATTTCTCCAGGCAGTCACCGGAAGTCGCAGACTGCTGACCGGAAGTCCACATCATCAGTTGAAGAGAAAACGCCGCGAAAAAGCGAAGACTATTCGAGGACTACATAGTATCGCAATTTTGGGGTTACAATAAATGGTCCCTGATGCCACAAATTCGTGAATTTGCATTGCCTTGCTTGGTGTCTTACTTTTCGACTCGTATTTATGCAATTATATTGCGTAGCACTTCTTATTAGTGTTTGATTGTAATATAAAACAATAGCACAGTTTTTAGAAATTAATGCAATCAATCTGAAGCATGCATTTAATTATTTACCTTATTTATTTATGTTTCTTTTGTGTGTTGTTATTAATAGCGAATAAAATGTGTACATACAAATCTGACAGAGAATATGCAGTCTAAGATCTATAGATGTGGTTTTCCTGTAATATGTACGCTGAAGTACGTATTTTTACGACGTTCCTACAATCAGAATTATAAATGCTACAGTAAGTTTAGATAGGAAGGCGAAATTTCAATTCAGTACCCAACTGTGGTAAAACAAATAATTGAGTCAACGATTTAATTTTAAAATGTTGGTTCAAAAATTGGACTATGCAAATCAAACGTTATTTAATATATTAAGTTGTAATCGAACGTTGGCAGAGTTATAACATATCGAAGAAACTTCCTCAGACAGAACATCGATAAGCGCTCGGTGGCTTATATAGAACATATAGTGAGGTTTTTATTTAACTGCTTATCTCGGTTTTATAAATAATTTCTCAAGATTTTTGTAAATCAATTTGGGAAAGTTCAATTCAGTTCAGCAGTCATTTATATCAGGCTGAAATGTGCGCATGGTTGCAGTAGCATTGGTATAACTTTTGTGGTACGTTTATTCAGCAAGGCATATTCCTGCGTTTTGTTTCAATGTTAATTTGATAGAAGGAAATTCTTGAACGTTAATTATTTTATTAAAAGTAATCCAATACAATCCACAATGTGAAACGACAGCAAACATTGTTGAAGACGGTCACGATATTGTAAATTATGGCACAAAAACATTTATTGCAATACTAAACATTTTACGAATTCTTATGTCACATACCGGTATACATGTTATACAGGAACGGGATTCACAGTCCCTTGATAATTTAATAGCAACTATTGAGGTTACTTTACATCAATGATATCACAAATACAATACAAGAACATACTTTACATGGGGAAAACTTCATATTTACGTTTGTTTGTTTTTACTTTTTTTGTAATTTTATGTCAATCAATAGTTAATAATAAATGACGCAACAATACAACAACAACAATCGTAGGGCAATTGATATATAGGTAACTATATAACTTCACGATGTGGTTGCTCTAGGTGTACATGAGTTACAAAGCGTTCATACAGAAAATATGCGTACATCTTTCCAGGGAGTGATAGCTGCAGAGACTCGACATATGGTCGAGAATATATGATACGTTGAAATCTTTCCAACATAATCTCGACCTAACTAGTTTATATTTATTCTACTGCCGCAATTAAAATCTTCACCGAAGCAAATGACTATCAAAACTATCAAAATTAATAAATATGATAAATATTAAACTGTACGAGTCAATAAATGGCTAAAACTTAAAAGGGGAAAGAATAAGCTTTGCAGGGGTGGTTTTCATGAACACTGCCCGCCCGAGGAATAAATACAAAATATACATGACAGTTTTACTCATTGTTCGGTACATGTACTCCTTGTGTGTGTGTGGAATCTCTGTATAAATACGCTGTATTTGAATGTCTCCATGATCCCCAAACAACGATACGACTACTTATATGTGGTTCCTAAAATCTGTATCATACCACCATTTCTAGAGAATGTTCAGGTTATTTATGTCAGCTTACTCGTTTGTTAAGCTCTATTTAAAAGTCTACCCATCTGAAAAACGGCGAATACTACTGACAAAAGCTATGACGTATCAAGAATATACAACATAATTACCAATTCTCATCGCGCAACTGATGTCCTTCATTGAGAATTTTAGTGTGTGTGTGTACACTTCGTTGTTAACACACCAAGTTGAATCATTAACAACAAAACCTTAGTGACGGAATAGATAGGTCCTCATATCACACGTTAAACATCCCCTTGGATGATGTTGCAAAGCTGTGGATGAATTGCGAAGCAAAGTCCAAACATTAAAGCATTTTTTTTTTGTAATATACGTGTAAATGTCCGCCAAATACATGTGCTGTTTACAGTATCGTGCAGCACGCTCTTTCGTCAGCATTTTCTGACGCGCCATTTTTCAGCAGGGGAGACGACTCTTTGGTCTTTTTGCCGACTGGATTCGTCGGGATCTGGAAATGATAGCCTACATTGTTGTGCATGTTTACTGAATTTGATGGAACCGCATATGTCATCTACTAGTATTGTCTATTCTACAGCGTTTTTAACCAATACAAACATTACTTTCAATATAACGCACCGCGTGTAGCACTTAAATTCCATTTACGAACAAACGAGTCGTTTTATAACTTTTTAATTTATAACCTGCTCCTAATATTGCGTTTTATATCAATTTGGCCACGGTCTAACTTCTAAATCTTGAGGTATGAGTTACCTGAATAAAATTGACGTTATCGAAATTCGTCTGGAATCCACTCTGAAAATTCTTCAACGAAATTTTCTCAGTATCTTCGTTTTTCAGCGTTTGTTCGTAAAGTGGATTGCACGTGATATTCAGGTCCCGACGGGCGCCGCCGGCTTCATACAACACCTCGTCGTCCTTGTCGTCGTTAATAAGCAAGTCCATGTGCACTTTTATGGGTTCATCGCTCTCCAGAACCGTCGGGTCAAAAACTGGAAAAAAAACAGGGTGCCAGGCTAGTGAGAGGGGGGATAGCCCGTGATCACGTGTTGTCAAAGTAATATCAAGAGCGAACGCAGTTTAATGCTTTGTAATTAATATCCATCGAAAAATTGTAGGTATATGTTTAAGTTCGTGTGATTTTAATATTGATAAAACTACACGTGTTCATATTCTTGTTAATACCTTAGCTACGTTTTATGTCATATCTAATAACACTCGTCATACACTTATATTACATTAATTAGTTACAATACTGTTAGCGAGATATATCGAGTTGTTCGCATTCACAGTTCCAGAAATAGTTCCGTATATATTTCAAAAAGCTCTGAACACTACAAAGTTTATACTTCATTGCGTTCCTTGAACACCACAAACATATCTGAAGCACTAAAGCACAGGACTGTTATTGATCACATATTCCAGGGGGTTGCCTTATACTTAAATAAATTCCTTTGATTTATGAAACAAAACTAATCTGGTTTTAATTTTCTTCAACAGGTAAGCTGGAGCAACTTGCTGGTAAATAACCAAATTCCAGAAACGTTTAAACCATTAGCTACAAAAGATAAATTCTCATAATTATTGCCAGAGCCAGCATAAACCAACCATGTTACGAGCAAACTGTATGTATTCCTTAGCATCTGGATGTAAACGCGCCAAGTTTCTTGTTCTTATTACTATCAGCCGCTGCTGCGAGTGCAACGTAGAATATCAATGTTTGGGTGGCCGTGATGAATTGACTACCGGGTAACTCGTTTTCGCTTTTGTTCATAGCAAACGTATGAAAACTGAATGGGCTGGTATGTGGCTTATAATTTGCTTTAAAGACACTAATGAAGGTCAATGCTAGAACGATGACAAAACGGGAAACGTTGTCAACAATACTAATTAGATCTATATCAAGTTTATAGTTTGTATTTACAAAAATGCACACATTGTACTAGAACGAAAATCATGTCCGACATATTCTACATGCATAGTATGTCATTTAACTCTGGAAAGTGAGTATTAAAATATCAGAAAAAAAACGGAATCTTACTCGGGCCTGATTTCTTGTTGTTGTTGTTCTGTTGTATCTGTTGTCTCCACTGGTTGATGGTCGAAAGTTCCCGCTCTGTATTGTTGACCTCCAGTTGTGACAGGTCGAATATTATTTCGTCTTCATCCTCCAACTAGATTAAATTTGTGTTAACATTAGTAGATCATCATCACCAGAATCGGCATCATCACCACCACCAACAGCAACAATCAGCGTCAACAGCAGTATCATCAAAATTTTCATCGTAATCACAATACTCATTATCACCAACATCATCATCATCATTGTCATCATCATTGTCATCATCATCAGCAGCAACAGCAGCATTATCGTCATCCAATTGTAATTATGATTATTATAAGTATTATTATTAGTAGTATATAGTAATAGTATGATGATGATGATGATAATGATTATGATTATAATTATTATTGTTATAAATAATAATAATAATAATAATAATAATAGTAATAGTAATATTGTTTTTCTTATAATTATCATTCTTCTTCTTATTATTATTTTTATCATAATATGTTTTCTCTAATGTTGCTACCTACGAAAAATGTATCCAATCACTTAAAACATGCGCAAGTATTCTCTATAACGTATATATGATACGCTGAAGGTTTTATTTGTCAAATATACACTGAGCTTGTGAATGGGAAATGTGTTTACTGTAATACGAAATTTGCTGTCGGAAAACAATACAGCAAATGTCAACAGAACACGCAGAATACTTCATGTGAATGACATGTTTGGAAAATAACCGAACTATGTTGTTTCTAAACTAAATACATTCTTCGTAGGCTTATCTGCATTCTAAACGGAAACACTATAAAGGCACAGAGCTGTCATGCACATATCAATATCCCCCCCCCCAGGGGGGGGGGGGGGGGGGGCGGCGGGCATATACGGGACTTTAGACTGAAAGCAATTCCCGATATGCGGGAATTTGACACGCCGAATGATTCCGGGTCCCGGGAAATAGACTTTGTTCGGATTTTAGATCCTAGCTATATTGGCCCCCGGACCATTTGATACACCAATTAAGCATCCCCCATTGAGGGGATTTAGACAAAAATGCTTGGCTCTAGAGTGGGGAATTAGACCCGCAAAATACAATAAGTCTAATATCCCTGTGTTTGCCCGCCGCTCCTCCCCTGGGGGGAAATATTGATAGGTGCATCAGGAAAACAAATCACCGATCAACAACTTTATGTATATGTGAAGATTTATGTTGTCCCTTATGTCATAATATATAATGTTTAGAGTGCATTCAGCGAAATTATATTGTGAACTTAGTATAACCAATTTGTTGTCTCTTTGGTATTTTACAATATATCTATAAAATATGAGAGCGTAACGGTTTTTAAATTTGTAAAAGAATATGAATATGTTCTACATCTTACCAGTTTGAGATATCGGTCAGTCTCTGTAACATGCTCTTCAGCATTGTCGTCTGCCTCACCAGTCTCGTGTGCAACGTCATCGATGACGTCATCGTGAACGAGTGCTGCGGCTTCTGCGAGTTCGACTGACAGAGACACGGCATCCTGATCTGAATCTGAAGTTTAATAACCATGAATATACACTACTAGTGCGTAAAATTGGAATTATGTTACCTTCAGCTGATATGTTTGGTAAGATAACCGGGCTTTGCTTTGGACCTTTTTGGCCAAGTATTGGGATAGAGAATAATGCGCAGCGACCAATATTATTATATATCAGTATAGCTTAGTTTAGTTAAGTGTATTTAGTAAATTACACATTCGTTTTAAATTTTTAATATACACTTACTTAAAATGTTATTTATAAAATTATAGGCCTATAACGGATATAAAAAATAAAAGCACAATATGGACTGCGACCTCAATAAGTTTGACAACATGGGGGGGCCTACCATGTTCCTCTCCATATTCGCTGTCCAGGTCGATTTCATCAAACTGTTCATCGGTACTATCAAGATGTGGGTTGGCACTCTCGTCTGCTGGGATGTCGTCTGTGATGTCCTCGAGAATGTCTTCGCTTAGACCGTCGTGTTCAACAGTCTCGTCGCCGCATTCGGACGCGTCCTGTGGAGAAAACAGCAGAAAGTTGTATGGGATGAGGCATTATTTGACTACTCAATACGTTTAATGCACAATAATTCTATTGGAAAAATAAAAAATGATTTTATGATCACACTAAAGTTAGTTGTACTTTTTTGTGTTAAATATGCACCACATATGACAAACAAAATGGTCATAGCCTAGGGCCTACATTTCAGAATTTTTAAAAAGGGATGAGGAACTCTGAAATCAAGCCATGAGTAGGCCCTAATAGAACTTAATAAACTGAGAGAGAGCGATACATAATCTATATTTTAATGATGTGATGGTATAGGTCTAATAATTTCAACTAATAATTTCTAAATTTCTCTAAATTTCTCACCGCTTCCACTATGGAATCAACGCCTTCGTCGGACGTCTGGTCGTCAGCCAAGATAGTGACGTCACCATCGTACACGCCCGAGTCGCGGCTATGGGTGCGAGAAATATCCTTCAGCTTTGGAACGCCTGCCAAAACACAAATAATTAAAAAATTTCTAGTATCGAATAAAAGTATCTGGGATACCTCTTTATCGGAAATCATTCATAAACATCCCATAATTAAGTATATACTCGTATATATTCAGTTACTTGGAGGACTCCTTAGAAGTCGGAACTCGTGCATAGATTTTTTTGGGGCAGTAAGTGTTCATTTAATTTTGATTACGTTATATTTACGTTACTGAAACGATGTTGTTGTGTTGTTTTTTTTTCTTTTATTTGTGTTGTTGTTGTTTTAGTAAAAACAAACGTGTGACGTACAGGAATCCTGTGTGATTTCGGGTTCGCTTTCATTTTCAAAATCTTCATCGCATCCACTGTCGCGTCTAACAGGGTGAACTTGGTTCTGCAAACGACACAGTAAAAGGCAAATACGTTTTTGTCAGAATTCGATAGACTTAATGTACTCGTTTCTACGACTCGTATAAGGCACAAGTTAAATGTGTAATAATAAAGTAACAAATCTTAGGCAACATTGAACGGGTTTGTCATACTGACGATTATGATAAAAAATGCGAACGCATGTTAAACTTTTTTCGAAAATGTCACTTTTACTATTTGAATTTCACTAAATTCATGATATAGGCCTAGTAATGCATATGTGGCCCTGTCTTTTCTTACCAGTTCCCCGCCGAACACTGGCTCCTCGATGTCCAGACAGGAAACCTTGGTGAGGGGCCTCACAACATCTGCAGAAGACGAAACCAGCATATGGCATATAAACATATTGGCCCATGTGGGGCCGGGTGTAACCTGGCCAGTATTGTTTACAGCGTGTATATTATGTATGTATACGCATGTAACGTTAATAAATCTTACGTGTACTTAATTACTATATCGGTATTTCATGAGTCCAAGAGAGCAAGCAAGAGAGCCCAAAACATGACACCGTTTGATTTTGATGACAATTAATATTTCAAGTTTATTTTTAGATACCTTGCAATTACAGTTTGTACAAGACTTATGACTGAATAGTATTTAAAACATTAATAAGGCTATGGACATGTACAGCTTAGTTAAAAAAAGACAACAGACAACTTTTTGTTGCTCTAAAACGTCTGAGAAAATAGCTAGACTCGATATCATCGCTAGATTCTATGTAGCATCAATAGAATCTAGAAAGTTATTTTTTTGTTATATTTAATATGTAACACAGTAATTAAGCGTGTTGCCTGCTCACCTTGATAATACTCGAAGTCTGGAGTGTACGACCTGATCACAAACTGGGGGTCGGTCGACACCTCCTTGCTTTTCCTTTTCGTCTGACCTGCAGTAAGCAGTTTACAGAACAACGTTTTGATAATAGAATCTTCATGAATAGTATGTTTTAATAAAAAAAACGTGCACATACTATGTTAACCATGTTAAGTCAATCAGTAGCTTACATTTCGATAATTTTTAACATGGGTAAGGTATTTGATGTGGGACATAAAGTTACACACCTTTGAACGTGTTAAAAGGACTTATCCTACAAATTTACCATTTTTAGGTTTTCGCTTCTTCCGATTCCGCCGTCTTCCTCCAATGAAGACGGCCGGCGCGTCGGCGTCGGCAGCAGGTTTACTTATTGCATTTTGTAGTTTTAACTTCAGGCTCTTTTGCATGCTGCTTCCGACGGGTCTGGAGGCGTGGTGATTACAATAGCTGCATACTGGACCTATAATGAATGTGGGGTGATTGCAATACCTGCATACTGGACCTATAATGAACGTGAGGTGATTACAATAGCTGCATACTAGATCTGTAATGAATGTGAGGTTATTACAATAGCTGCATACTGGACATATAATGAATGTGAGGTGATTACAATAGCTGCATATTAGACCTATAATGAATGTGAGGTGATTACAATAGCTGCATACTGGACCTATAATGAATGTGAGGTGATTACAATAGTTGCATACTGGACCTATTATGAATGTGAAGTGATTACAATAGCTGCATATTAGACCTATAATGAATGTGAGGTGATTACAATAGCTGCATACTGGACCTATAATGAATGTGAGGTGATTACAATGTCTGCATACTGGACCTATAATGAATGTGAGGTGATTACAATGGCTGCATAATGGACCTATAATGAATGTGAGGTGATTACAATAGCTGCATACTGGACCTATAATGAATGTGAGGTGATTACAATAGCTGCATACTGGCCATATAATGAATGTGAGGTGATTACAATAGATGCATACTGGACATATAATGAATGTGAGGTGATTACAATGGCTGCATACTAGATCTGTAATGAATGTGAGGTGATTACAATAGCTGCATACTGGACCTAAATTGAATGTGAGGTGATTACAATGGCTGCATACTAGATCTGTAATGAATGTCAGGTGATTACAATAGCTGCATACTGGACGTAAATTGAATGTGAGGTGATTACAATGGCTGCATATTGGACATATAATGGTGACGAGATTATTACAGTTGATGTATCGCTGCAATATTTCTACAAATTCTACAATTTGAACTGTAGTACAGATTATTGCATTATTTTCACAATGTTCCTAACAGCGAAGCAAATATTTCACCAAAAAATCAACATCTGTAAAAACATACCTTCTAGTGAATATTATTACATAACCTTTGAGAACGAGAAATGCAATATTGTATGTAATGTTAAATAACTTTACGCTGTACATACTAACTTTTCTTGAAGACTTCAGTTTTAAGTCCCATTTTATGAATTTATTCAACACTGTAACCAATTAATAATAATTTTACAATAACCCTAACAATACCTTACCAATGGGTGTAACACAATAGTCAGTTTAGATCACGCTTTTGATTAACGCCTTCAACACGTTCATCTCCTAAAACAAGTTTTATTGTTCAATGCTCGATTATTGACCAGAACAAATGATTTTGATGTAGTATACGGATGTACATGTATATATATATGCTGATTGCACTTAATTACGGAACAGATGGGTGCATTGATTCACACAGGAGACATCGTGCAAACAGACATGGCGTCGTGAATATTCATTGCGCAATAGCCTATGAGTCAGCTGATATGCCCCGCCGCCCAGGTACGAGAGCCAGATAGGTAATTGCTGTGAGGAACCAGCGTGTATAGCAGCTGTCTGCAAGGCAGCGTAGAGGGACAACCCTGTTACGTACTGGGCGGGGTCTGAACGCGCGATAAATGCGAGCACGTGGAATTTCCAATTAGTTGTTGGTCTAGTATTTTACTTATGCTGGAATTTTGACCTTATGGCCCCCTTCCTGTCTGTTGTATTTTGTTCTCTAAACTTATTAACTTTCCTCCACTAACACTAATAATAATATGGCATAACAACAACACGAAAACAAAACAAAACAAATAACAACAACAACAATAATAATAATAATAATAATAATAATAATAATAATAATAATAATAATAATAATAATAATAATAATAATAATAATAATAATAATAAAATATAATAATAGTAATAATAATACTAGTAATTATAAATGCACGTTATAATTATAATATAGACGAAAAATAACTATTGGCGGGAACAGTTCATACTGTGACATTAGCATTGGCTGATTGTGTAGCAGGATTTGTTTTATAATTATGTTTTATTAGCGTTCTAGTGTGCAGTTGCCTGTTATTTACCGGTATATTTAATTGCCGAAACTTAGCTATTTGTCATTTGAATAGTTCAATTAACTCGCTGCGGACCTCGATCTGCATTTCCCCTGACTTCAAAAATATCACTTGATATACAAATGAAGAGACCCATCTGGTAGTCAAGTTGTGAGACGAAAACTGTTCAATTTGTGGGCTTTTCTCTCAGAAAAAAAGAGCAAACGAATTCCTATCATCATAAAGTACTGCGTATTTCTTGGAGGATTAACTGAGGAATGTCTATGAATGTCTATGAACGCACCTCACCTCAACAATCACACGTCTACGTGTGCGTCACTTGAGAAATAATGCATATTATGTTCCCTGACAACGTGTGTAGTTCAACGCGACTATAACACATTTAAGCTATGTCACAGGGACCTTTTCATATGCTATTCCATCTATATACATTTGTATAAATAAGTGTTTCAAAATCTACCTCGCAGATAAATATTCACAAATATACACTTTTTTTTAATTCAGTTATAGTTTCTTATACGGTCACCTGTATTTGTTAGAAACAGAAAACAAAGGAATACAATGTATTTAACTGGTAGAGAGACTGAAACCATTGCAACTTTAATGACGCAATTTGTATAAAAAAGGGTAGCCTGGAACATTGGCACACTGTTACAATTCGTAGACTGGCACTGACAATTTGATGTACATATAGTAAATGAGTCCGTGATACGTAGGTCAAAAACTATTTCCAAGTTTGGCAAATATCCCTGCCCATGTAGGACAATAGTTACACCCAATTTGGGCAAATACCCCTTCCAATGCTGGGCAATAGTTACCTCTAAGTTTAGGCAAATATCCCTGCCCATGTAGGACACTAGTTACATCTAAGTTGGGCAAATATCCCTGTCCATGTAGGACAATAGTTAAATCTAATTTAGGCAAATGCCCCTGCCCATGTAGGGCAATAGTTACATCTAAGTTTTTCAAATTTCCCTGCCCGTGTAGGACAATAGTTACATCTAAGTTGGGCAAATACCCCCTGCCCATGAAGGACATTCGTATCAACTAAGTTGGGAAAATATCCCTGCCCATGTTGGACAATATTTAAATTAGGGATGGGACCGAATACTGAAATCAATATTTGAATATTCGTTTTAGGTATTCGAATATATTCGAATATTCGTTTTGTAAATACTACTATATTCGGCACTCTGTCCGAATATTTACCTATCCGAAATATGTATACTACGTGAACGTAGTTGTTTTACCTTGTTTCAGTGGGAAATGAATATATAACTTAGTGAGTGTTAGGCAAATATAAAGAAATGTAAGATAGTGTTAAATGTATTGTAAATTAATTTGTTAATCGTTCCGTACACAAATTTCTCATTACATAGATTACACGTTGCATGGGTTTTGTCTAATGACCGCGTAAAGTACTTCCAAGCACATGATGGTGGCATTGTTTATTAATCAAGACTCTTGTATAATATAAGGTGTTGATATAATGGAGAATAATTTACAAGTGACGTATAGTAAGATTGACCAGATCATGCTAATTTTGTTAAAGAAATTGATTGGCTGCTAATGGATTCATTTTGATTGGTTTACTTATAAAGTAATTGTAATTTACTGTAAACAAGTTAACCGTATAGATGTCACTTAAGGACAATAGACAACAATGTAGGCTTTGTGCATACTGTGAAACCGTTATCACAACATGGCCCAGTTTTGTTATTTGTGGATACAATGCGTCATATTTGCGCCTCCTTCAAACCGTTAATTCGCGGCCCGTGTAAAGACGTGGCCCCCCTGCCAATTATCAATTGTCGTTAATTGGACATGTTTGGCATGTGTTGTAAAAACGTTACACTGCCCCCGCACACCTGCTAGGCAAAGTGGAAAAAACAAGAATTTTCAAAAAGAATTTTTGTTCCTTAAATAAATTTAAAAATCGAATATTCGTATTCGTTTTTTTATATTCGAATATTATCCAATATTCGAATATTCGGTCCCATCCCTAATTTAAATGTAAGTTGGGCAAATATCCCTGCTCATGTAGGGCAATAGTTACATGTCAGTTGAGAAAATCCCTGCACATGTAGGACAACTGTTACATCTTAGTTAGGCAAATATCACTGAACGCGTGTAGGACAATTGTAATATATATGCAAGTTGGACAGATACCCATGCCCGTGTAGGACAATAGTTATATCTAATTTGGACACTATTCCTGTTCCTGTAGGAAATAGCCACATGCATGTTCATATAACTACATTAAGTTGGACAATTTTCCATAAAATTTAAAGACCTACAGGCAAGTAGGACATCAGTTAATTCTATTCAGGACAATAGCTTTTTATTATATTACCAACATTATGAATCTTAAAGCTTAATTATTTGGTATGGAGACTTTTTCACCTTAGAAATTGTCGGCCCCCACTTGGGAAATCAGTAGACATTTCGGCCACTAGACAATTCGTCCCCTTATTTAATTGTTATAGTCTACAAATAGACATTAAATTACGCCTTTTCTGAAAAAAAAAGTTTATATTTTACACAAAATATAAACTTACTTACACAATATGTAATATTGCCGAATATAAAAAAAATTGATACAAAACCATTAGGGTGGACTTATGTTCGACAGGGGCTTAGCTTGGGTTCAAAAAATGTATAGGCACTTTAGGCGGATTCTACAAAATGACACTGTAAGCGATAATTTGGCCAGGAGAGTTTATACTCGTATGTGGCTACAAACAACTAACTTCGGCTAAACCCCGATTGTACAAAATAATTGTAAAATAAACGTGTGTTTCATTAAACTTTTTTCATATTGACGTAATCGACTCGTTAAACAATGAAGTATCAAAACAGCCAAGAAAGATCCCCTCACTCCCCGCGCATTTTGGCATCTCTGGAAATAAGTGTATAGGCACATGCCTATGGTGCCTAAAGGAAGCTACGCCCCTGTTCGGCAAGAATATAATTATTGTAACAAATAAAATAGTGCCCTTTGGGTTTAAGACTGTTTACTGTACATATTGGTAAACACCACGCCAACGGGAATACGTGAATACGTTTACAAGAACATACGCATAAAAGAAACCCAAGGAAGTAACATCTAAACCAAAATACACAATAAAAATGTGTTCACAAAATAATACATGTATAATATAAATTATGTATGAAATTGTAAATGCAAATAATTAAAGTTTGTTGTTTGGCCAAAAATGATCTTAATAGTTTAAAATTCATACATTATATTAAAATTTTTCTGAATCTAACAATTCTCTTTGATAGACAATACAAACATATTCTAGTTTTGTATATTAAAACATACATACATAAACAGAAAATATTATTTTGCTATTTGACAATAAAAGGAATTTATTGCTGCAAATGCACCGGTAATTGCATGTTGTACGACATTTTGAAGGACAACGAACAATCATATTGCAGTTTTGAAAAAACAACAGCGGTTTACTTTTCTCCATATTTATTTATGTTTCTATGATAAAAATATGAAGTTAACCACACCTTGTTTTAAATGACTTCTTATTTTATCCCGTAGTTCCTTATAACATGTATTATATCGCTCACTGAGTACACATTGTAAAAGAAACACGTTCATCATCGGAGAGACCACGTGGTTTCGGCATGAGAAGTGCATTACCATGGTAACCGAAACTTACGAATTCTTGGCACGCGTTGCAGATTTGGAACGGAAAATAAGATTATCAGTCTGTTTGATTATTTGGTTATAGATTTGACTGAAATATATAAATACTCGCTGCTTTTTTTAAGTATTAGTATTAAGACGACAAATACATGTAATTTATTTACTTAAACCGAATGTAGACATAGCTAAAAAAAGTTACATGTACATAAACATTGAAACAGTATACTGAATACTAAATGTAATTTTAGTATTAATAAAAAGTATAGCATGTGCGCTTATTTACGACACTGGTGTAACTACTGAATATGTTTTTTTTTTTAAATTTATTTAATTGTAGAACTCTCCGTTTAATACTCATTGTTTTAATTTTAACTAGCCATTACGTACCTTTCGAACGTTTAAAAAGGGGTAACGTGTGATGCGTGTGTTCTGATTATCTACATAATTATGCCCAGGTAACAAATAGAACGGGCGCCGTCCAAATTTAACGAACAATAAAGCATCGGCAATTTTCGGAATCTGACAGGCGCCGCGCGACTTATATATATTTTGTTGACTCGCGTGGTCACGGTTTTCGCTGACTGTCATGGGGAACACACAGTTTGAGCAACGGGCGGCGACCGGCCGATGACCGGACGGCGCCCATGCGGTGAATATTTGAATCGGACGGTCGCCGCGCAGGAGTGTGGATGATTTCAACTAAAATGCATTGAAAAAACGTATAGAGTTAATGCGAGTCGACCGGCCGCCGCCAGACAAAACGGGGGCCGCCCGGTGCCTGTACAGACATCACCCGATACCCTGGCGATAACTGTAAATCGGTCGGTGCCGGTGGCAGGAACATGCCCGCACGGTCGCAGTTTAAATTGGACGATGTTTTTAAAGTAGACAAATCGTACGGCCACCGCCCGATCCAAGAAAATGCCGTCCGGCGATCGGACGGTGCCCGGCCGACGTGATTTCGACCTCCCTGACCCCGAAAGAAATCGTCCGGTCGCCGTTAACTGTTAAGAATTCCTTAAATTTTGACGGGCGCCGTCCGATGAGCACAATTTTTAGCTGCCACCGCCCGATTGCAACTGCAACTGTCCGATTTTGCCCGATTTTGTGTAAAACAGACGCCGTCCGGCGGCAGTTCCTTATTTGTGACCGATGCATTACTTAATCAATTAGGACAGGAATGTTAATTGCCAATTCTGTGTATACACTATAAACAAGTTAGTACAGATAAACCACCACTAAGCATGTTTTGGAAACATAAACTTGGTCTGTATCCACCAAGCTCCTTAGTGACAACTTAAGTAATTTTCTTAAAATTATAAAATTGCGTAAGTCTTTGGCTGTTTCATTTATAGTTTATGTTGTATTAAACTGTTTTACTCCGGTTAAGACTCAAAACATGCTTCTTGTACCATATTTAAAATATAAAACAGTCATTTTCACAAGGAAAATTTTATTTGAATGTTTCACTGAAAGATGACATCAGTTAAGATTTTTCTTAAGAACTTTGTCGATATTGGCCAGGAATCGGATTCACGGCGAAGTTATAAACGTATGCTTAATCGTACCAATCGGCTGCTATAGACCATCATTTGATAGGCAACAGCGTCAACTCTCGAAGCAGAAGTACTCTTTCCCAGCCCGGGTGACATATAGAGAGCCAGCTAGACCGGAACTAGAACCGAGGACCAACCAAGATACT
Organism: Congeria kusceri; assembly: GCA_027627225.1. Taxonomy (NCBI): domain Eukaryota; kingdom Metazoa; phylum Mollusca; class Bivalvia; order Myida; family Dreissenidae; genus Congeria; species Congeria kusceri. The sequence goes on from CM051035.1 coordinate 34,194,581, forward strand.
ACAATTACCAATAACCAAATTATCAAAAGCCATACATTTGAATGTTTTGTACATGGAAATTTTGTTTGTCTTCATTTTTTCCTTTAGAAATTTTTAAAAATGAATGATAGCGTGCATAAATTGAACAAAGCCATATATAAAGTTCGTGATTTTTTTTGTTCAGCTATAGTGAGCCCTGACGAAACCTCGACACTGGGATCTTGAATTACTCTTAATAAACAAATTATCCCACTACATTTACCATTTTGCAATATATATATATATACCAAAGTTCGAAACCTGCCTTAAATGCAGGCAAATATTGGACAATGAAAATTTCTGTAACTTATATCGAGTATAACGTTGCACCACGTTGGGCGATAAAAGTCAAAGGCAATGACTTCAGCTGACAGGGTGACCGGCCGTTACACTATCCTCACATATAGAAATAAAGTCCAAACAATAGCACAACCGGGCGATGGCACATAATAAAACCTTGTCGTTTTTGCTTATGATCCACTGAATCGCCAATTCTTGTAACATAACCATTATGTTTATATAACTAAATTATAAACGTTCAGATTACTGAAATGAGAGGCTTACCGACTCTATTATGCTTATTGGAAATTTCCAAGTGGTTGATTATACTTTCATAGACATCTATGATAGTTATTTCAGCTTTATTTTAGTTCATACACATTACAATACTCTGGCTCTCTGTGATGTTTCTTCATGAATGCACGCTGTTGGTCGAACTATGGGGGGACTAGAAGCCCCTTTTGGCGCTTAGCCGTGGGTAAAATCAGGGCACTGATCATGAGTTTTAGTTGTTTGTAGCCCGGCGATAACAACAACAACAACTTGGCGGACTATTTATTTATTAATTAATGACGTTTCGCTTAGTTTATTTAAATTATTTTGTTTGGATACGATACAAATCAATTACATGGTTTATATCCTCGTTGTTTATAAAATATGATTACAATGGCATTTTTAATTAAGTTAATGTCCTGGTAACGGTTTAGTATTTCGGATATGCAGATTCCGGACGTATGAGCGACAACATTAATTATTGTGAAAATTGGCCTGGACCTGGTCGAGCTATGGTCAAAACGTACCATGTCCAAAACGTACCATGTTTTTATTGGTCAAAACTTACCATAAAAAGGTAAAAACGTACAAACATAGATGTCAAAACGTATACTCTATTCGGATGGAGTCGCGGTACGGAGGGTGTCGCGGTAAACAATAAACGTAATCTAGTGGACATATCTTGTTAACAAAACCCACCTCTTTTCTAGTCTCGGCGTCTTATTATGAAAACTATCTGAAAATGCATAGAATATTGCAAAGTTCATTCTTTTTTACTTAAACATGCTTGTATAATGCATTTCTTCTAAGAGTCTCATCCGATTTAATTGCAGAATTTAATAAGATATTGTTTTTACTCTGTCGTCTGTGCCAAATTAGTAGGAGTATTTCCCCATGGGTTTTGTACATAAGTTATTTCCTTTCCGGTAATTAAGGTGATACTGTACACTGACTATTTATTTCTCAAAATTGGCAAGGATTGCTTCACTTGTTACAGAGTACTGCGACTCCGTCGTCCAAGTTGTTTAATTTAACCTATAGACCGTGTTATGTGGTTTGGTGTTTTGCAGTTATTCCAAATGAAATAATTGTTTTTTTGTTGATTGCCAATTGTGTTTAAGGCATTTTTACAACTAATAATCATTAATTAAACGTTGTAAGTGTTATCTTTCCATTTTGGTAATTCAAAAAATCGTTAGTACCGCGACTCCATCGGAACACAGTATACATGTGGTTAAACATAATATAAGGTCATATATTTAAGGGCACATAAATATTTTCTAATTAAGGATGGTTAGTATGTTGATTTGGTAAGTTAAATGTAAATATGGTGTATTTAATTTGTAAAATTTTGACTATGGGAAAGCATATTGCAGATTTAGTCTAATTAATGAGACGTGCAGCGAATTTAGTGTTACTTTTTATATAGGGCTAAATTCGCTGGAACGTCTCATCGTCGAAAGACCATTTATGTGGTGGAAACCTAAGTTTAAATTTTCATAAATTTCCATTTTATTTGCGACAATAAAGTTATATATCAAAGTATTTTACTTAAAAAAAACGCCCAAACTGCTTAACATGTGCTAATATTTACCTAGGACATTTGTTTTATTTCGATTAAAACTTTCGTATAAATCTGCATTCACGTACAGTCCACCATGTTTACATTGCCTCGTTTAATCCTTCAAATATGCTTCAACCAATTGGATGATGAATGATAGAATTGAATGACCAATCAAAATGATGCAAAGTAGCAGAATATCGATTAAAGTTAACACAGCGAGATGTGTTGAAAATGCAATAGTGTGTAGGTTTAAATTGGTGTTGCATCCAAAATGGAAGTGTTATCGTACAAATATTTATGAAACTTATTGAGGAAAAAATTCACTTTGTAGGTAAGAAATATTAATGCTAACCATGCCATTTCAGCGCATGAAAGTAGCGACAAAAATCCTGTCGCTACTCTATAGACATATAGGGAGAAATTTCCACCACAGAATTGGTCTTTCCCCGGTTAGGCAAAGTGGCCAATATTGCCCACATCAGAAGCAGCTCAATATTGGCACAGGGCCTAACTTGTTATGCTACTTGCAGATTTTGTTTTTATATTTAGACAAATAAAACAAAAAAAAATTATTGAAGATCGCCATACTGTACTTGTTAATTTAATTTTATAGTGTTTTCTCAATGAGGTTCTGTCAATACTTAGTTTGAGTAAGACTTAAAGTAGGTACAAATTATCTATTTTTAAGAAATATATTTCCACACCTGTATTGTTGGGGTAACCACTTAATCACAACATACTTCAACATACTTCAGTAAATATGAGCACACTTTTGCATCTCATCATTTTACATTAAATTTAATATTAATATGTTCATACTTTTTCATATTGTATACTTTAAATACATCTGTCAATTCCATGGATTCTGTTCCTTACACAAAATAACTAAAGAGTCCATAGATTACGTTACCCCAGTATTTGGACAAAATCACACTTATCTTGTTTATTGTTAACACCAAGTGTCAAATACATACCAATTAACGTAGTACGGGGTAATCAATTGGGGATATGGTCTCCAATGGACAGAATGACCCCTAGTTTACTTCTCAATCACACATGATGGGTCCACTAGTGTTTATGCAAGACTTGATGTATCATAATATATATGCATCCTGATAAAAAAGCAGCATTTTAACTTTGTATAAATTAATAAATCTTCTTATTTTCTTTTTAAGCCGTTATTTTAGTGCATGTACTGTAAGATATTCTATATTTTTTAGATTTATGTATAAAATACATATGTGTTTTTAATTATGTAAAATAGGCATATAGTGTCTGGTAATTCTTATACAAATGGCCTTGTAACAATTTTATTTTGTTATTTAAATGTTGGCTATGTATAAACAATGAGATTAATAAAGTATGTATCTATTCATATTTAATGCATAATTAAAATATGGTTGTGTTTTTTATGTTTTCTTTGCACATGTTTTTATTTATAATTTCATTATTATTTTTGTTAATCATTAGCGGTCTCTTTGTTGCACGTAACCTGCTCTTACTTTAGCATTTAACAATAATTAATACTTTTCAACATATTTTTCAACATTAAAATATGTTCCCTAGTGATATGATACGGTTTGAAAGTAGTTAAACACATCTAGCCAAAATAAAGTTAATGTTTAAAACATTTATCAATTTTACAAATAATGAAAGGCATTATTAGCTCTAACATCTTTAAACTTATTTAAATGTTGTTATTTTTTCTCTGTAAAGTCTAGCTTTTAACCATAACGCTAATATAGGCCTATTAACATCTGTTTAAAAATATGCGTTTCGAGATCTAACATAGTAGGAAAAATGTGATTAACAAATGTACGTTTTGACTATTTTTAGGTACGTTTTGACCATAGACATTGTACGTCTTGACCATAATTTGGTATGTTTTGACCATGTACATTTTGGTTAAGGTACGTTTTGACCAGATCCCACCTGGCCACAAAATGAAGACATAAAAACATATATCGCTGTGAGAAACAGTTTCGGAAAAATGCCTTTGTGACAATTTGTCTAGCAAGTCTTTACTATTGTCAGTTATTAAATTTGAATTTATTTTATTTTTCTCATTGTAACTTTCAGAGGACAAGAGTGGTAAAGCAGAATGAGTCCTTTAGCAGTGTCAAAGCAGTGGTTACAGGGAATGGGGATTCAAGTTTCTGATGACTGGTTACAAGCTTGCGTGGAATGGATAATGGAAGAAAATCAGGTATGCTGATACAGATTTGTTAGAATAATCATCGGCAATATTGTAGGTTAGTTTTTCGATTATTTTTTAATAGTTGCATACATGCCATACGTCCTGGTTTCGCCTGGATTGTCCCACTTTCATGAGGTTTGCCCCACTCAAATGCATTTTGTCCCAGTCAATCACAAAAATTAGTGTGCAATTAAAGTTACATTTGACCAACAATTAACTTCACATCGTTAAACCCTTTCATTAGTCCCTTTATTGGTCCTTATGACAACAATACCCGCTGGCCTAGTTTCAGAAAGGAGCAGTAATGATAGCCCAAACATCGGTTTATTGATTTTTTTGTCGTGATTGCGATCAATGGACACTGCAACAAAATGACAATACATGTATTAAGGTGTCCGCTTAAATGTCAAATGTCCTGCCTATTTTTTGTCAATGTCCCGTTTTGGCCTGAAAAAAATATGGCATGCATGAATAGTTTTCTCATTTGCCTTCCTAATGTCCGCAGAGAAGAGTATTGAATGAGGAACAAATCAGCTCTCAGGTCTATGAACAATGGTTGCTAAGTGATCTTCATGAGCTCGAGACTTCCTGTCTGCCGGCAGAGTGTCTTAGTGCCACAAAATATAAGCTGAATGGAGTGTATGCGCTTCAGGTATAATGTTGTTAAATTAAGTTGGTTTTGTAATTGTATTAATTGTATAAGCTTTAAGTTTAATTTGCCATTCTGTTCTTATGTTTTAAAGCAACATGCATGTAATGGTTATTTACATTAACTTGTATTCAAATAAGATATTTGTTCAACAAGTGACACACATTGTTATTTTCATTTATAGTTAAAATTAAAGTTTACTCATACTAGCTTTTGTTAAAAACATAAATATATATTTTTGAACAGTATTGTTACCATACTGAGTTTTATAATGTAATATATTTCTGTAATTATAGATAAAAATATAGAATTGTGTGTGCTCACTCTCTCTTTAAGAACTTTATCTAACACCATTGCTGATGGTAAATGATAGAAAATGTATACCTGTTCAAGCCTTATGTTTTTTCCTTCATATCTGCATCCCAGATTGACAGCATTGTAGATGTGGGTGTGTCTTGTTACTCACAGTCCCAGAAGTTACAGGGAACCGAGAATGCGAATGTTCATGTCACTGCTGATGACCCAACACAAAAACCGGTAACCAGACACAACTTCCTTTGATGGAATAGAGAACTTGTAGACTCACTGATACTGATTTTAAATTCAGTGTTCTTTTGTATATTTATAGTGGACACATTTACTACTTCTTTATCGACATATTTGAAGTATTACTTTAAAGCAGACGTTTTAGTCACAGTTTGAAGTTTGAAGCCAGTCCCAATTTTTGCACTAGTTAATTCTTTGTAGATCACTTCAGATTCATCAAACATGGACTCTCTGAACCATGATTTATTTTAAGGCAATCAGCATGCCTTGAGCATTTAATCATATTTTAAAACATACTAATTTTCCTTTTTTATTGAAGATGACTATTTTGATAGGATTCATTGAATAGTAATAGTTTAATGGTTGTGGCTTGTTCAGTTATACTGTAATTTTGAGTATATTTGTGAAATTGGAATTTGTATATTTAAGTTTTGTTAAAACAGTCTTAGCCAGGCTGTACTTATTGTAAAAACAGAAATTAGTGTATTAATCACCTTTAGTGATAGCTCTCTTGTTGACATCATAATGGTGTAGTGGATATGGTGTCCGCCTTGCAAAAGGGATGTCCGGGACTCGATCCCCACTCAGGGAGCGTTCTCAAGATCTTTCTAAAGACACCAAGTAATGGTTTTTCCCAGGAAATGGACTCAAGAGTGTCCCTACAGGGTTTCCCGCAGAATTTCTTGAAGGCTTGTCGGCATCACCCGACCCTTACCCCGACCACATCTTTCTACTCACCACCCCCCTCCCCCCCCATTACACACGCAAAAACGACAGCAATACAACAACAATAACATACTTCGTACCTTCATTTCCATTAAAAATCCAATTTTAACACAATTCACTCATCATAATTATGTTTACTCGCGGACCTTTTTGCTAATGACCTGTTGTAAGTAATGCCAAAATCTCATTTTGACTCGATTTTGATAAAGCAACAGGGCTATTCTTAGCGTCAAAATGCAAAAACAAGCCTTTGATGTGACGCCGACCCTCGTTTGATGAGTAACTGCTCAAAATTATAATTGATCAACAAGCAATCTTGACAATTACATAAAAAAAGTTTTAGTGTTTGTGTGCCGTAAATGGGAAAGTGTATGTACACGTTTCGATGCGTTCTGTTTCATGTGCAAATACTTAAAATTGTTTAAGAATATCCATCAGACAGATTTATTCTGTAAGATATCGCGCATTAGTTATAGAAGTTCAAGAAGTTATGTTGTGCACGATATCCACGTGCTTTACATAAGCCTCCATCAGTTGAACTTAGCCGAAGCGCATTCTACTACAGTGAATGAAAATGATAACTTAAGTAAGACTATGTAATCTGCAATTGCAGGCGTTTGTCATTTGTCGCTCCTTACTGTCGTGTGAGCGTCGTCTGTTTTCGCTGCAACTTCAAGTATTTACAAATAATTAGAAATTTTAATTGAACAAATCGCCATCTCTGTAACTTTTCCGTGTGTTTTAAACCATCTGGGTATGCATCTGGACACTGTGCATCTATATGTAATTGAAAGAACTGATAACAACTGACAGAGTGGTAAATTGTTTTTAATTTGTGAATAAAAACGATGTGAATGTATGCACATGTGTTAAGTCCTTGCACAAGTATCTGTTTCACTTCCACGCTTTATGTTTAAAACAATTATGAAAATAAGGTATGTTTTAGTCGTGATGATTATAAGTCTTATATGTCACCTTATATGTCATTATTATTATTATTATTATTATTATTATTATTATTAATCTTATACGAAACTGAAATTGGTTTATTATTTGACATATAAAAATGATGTGATGTATACATGTCTGCGTAATAATGTGCGAGCGATATTATTTATCGGCATGTGAATAAATGATGTTGATTACAAAAATGTATTCAGTTGAGTCGTTCAAAGGCTTCAAACAAATCGTGTAGCGTTTGTATTAACTTTAAACGATTTGTTTTTACGATAATGTAGCTTGAAATTTCAAGCTTCTTATCATCTTGATTGACAAGCTGTCGAACGTAATTTACTCCGCCTGGAATAGCGACAACCCTTTTAACGCACGTCTGATTGGCTAGCTATGGTTCTAGGGGCAGATTAACACATTCAGACGCTGTCCTGCTGTGCAATTAAGCTTTATTCTCACCTTGATACACCGATTAGTGGCGATGACGCGTGTGTTTAACGAGATGATTAAGGCTCGTCGCTATGAAATAAATGGGTTGTCGGCAAAATTAAAGCATGTTGGCAAATAGGGTTCTGCTTTGAAGGCTTGTCGGCGCCAACCAGCGATACGGGCCTGCGGGAAACCCTGCCCTATAAGCCTAAGGCTTTCGGTGCAATCGAGCTTAAATAAAAAGGTTTAAACTATTTAGTGTGTTTTTTTATGTACCAGTGGGAGCAGAAGCCCTCCAGGATGCTAATGTTGAGACTGACAGATGGCAGCGTCTCTGCACAAGGCATGGAGTACCGGCCGATATCCTTCCTTAGTCCACAGACAAGACCTGGGGCCAAGGTAGGAGTACTGAGTATGCAAGAAATGGTCACTGTGTTGTTATACCTTGGACTAATTGTACTGCACACAATGTACGGTCTTGAAAAGTCTATGGTACTATCAGAATTTACAAGCATTTCTTTAATGTATCAAAATAATAATTATTTCCATAGGAGTAATGTAAATCTTGATGTTCACATTAGTTAATTAACTGAAACTGAAAGTATAAAGTAATCCCAGTTTTTACCAGTATTGGTAAACATTGTTTTTAAATTGCTCAATAGTATAATATTGTGATCGTTAATAACATAAATTAATGGGATTAGAAAACAAAAATTATTAGTATCCATGAACAGTTATGTTGGCGTGTTGTAACATAAGGGAATACCATAAATATTTATTTACAAAATATACACTAGTTCTTTAATATTTATTCTGTCCCAGATCCTTGTTCAGGGCAGTGTGTTGTGTCGCCATGGTATCCTGATGTTGAAGGAGGGGAATGTGAAGTTGCTGGGAGGGGAGGTGGACACCCTGGTGGAGGCAAACACCTTGTTGAACAATCTGCAGTCTGCAATGTACGTGCTGGGGCCGTTATCATACAACATTTTAGGCAAAATATTAACTTAAAGGCTTAGTTTAAGGAATGTCTGGCCACTCCATGGGGTATTCCACTCAGTGTATTGGTCCACCGTAACATCTCTTATCATTATATGCAATATTTTCTCTCAGCTGACTGAGCAATGGCTTTGTGCACTGCTTCAATATATCTCTAACTCTGCAGCAGTGTATAATCTCAGCTGATAAGGGTCACCACACTGTGACACTGTTAAATTCATTGTTGTTTTTGTACAAGCAACCGTTGTGTGCAATCTTTAATTAATTCAACATTTCAGAATAAAATAAACTACACACGTTAATGCACCTAAATATAATTTTTAAGAAATTACTGTGCTATGTGGATTCTGGCCTTGTATTAGTTGCATTCAATGATACGGCATTGTGATGCATGCATTTTAGTATACATGTCAAAGCCCCATTGCAAGTTTAGATATCTGCTTTCTGTGAGCTTTCTAAACATACACTTAAAAAAATGTGAATCTCAGAAAACCAAAATCCTCAGAAAAACAATAATTGGGGCTTGTCAGAAGTTAGTTTTTGCTTAACTAAGCAGTTCAAATCACTGAAAACACGTTTGAAAAAACACATTTAACGTAACCATGCTTTACTGTAGAAGCATGATTAAAGATTACAGTTCTAATTTTAATGAAATATCAGAAGTGACAATATACATGTACAAGAGACATGTTCTGAACCAAATAATGTTTTTATCCACTATAATTTTGATGGCAGCAAACCAGTCAAATGTGCATAGCTTATTAGCTGCATAATATTAGCTGCACATTTGGTTTCCAGGGAGGCAAGCACAGAGAATGCAGGGAAAGAGCACAGTCAGACATTCGCTGGTTCAGAAGTGAGGAAAAACAAAACTGGAGGGGCAGGTAACCCTGGTACCCAACAGAACCCTGGCACCCAGCAGAGTGGTAGGGGAACCAGACCAGCCAGTAACAACCAGTCCAGCTGTGTAAACAGGAAGACTGGGAACCAGACTAGAGAATCTAAACAAGACTCCAGAAAACAACCAGCACAGAGTAAGATGAACATTTATCATAGTTTGTGTAGGGTTAGTAAAACTCTTCGATAGCATTTACATGTATATTTGTGTCTGTGTGTGTTTTATTGCACGCGTAATACCCAGAAGGCAGGAAAACATGTATACTTTCAAAATAAGTGTCCTTGTTGAATAAAAAAACCCAAATAAAGATTGACTCTGGGGATCGTGTTTAAACTGAAATTCACCTACCTAATTAAGTGACATAAGTTAATTAGATATTTCATAATTAGATTAAGAAATGTAGACTGGAAATAAATATTGCATGATAGTCACACATTATTTTGTTTTCAGCTGCTCTTCAGCCAGTTGGAACGCAGCCAGGTGCACTTGTGCAGGTATTTTATTGAAAGTTAATTTAAATAATCAGTTGGTTTACTTCTCATTAATGTTCCAATTTTTGTTATGTGCAAAGTAACTTTGTTTCTGTTGGAATGTTCATGATTTTTGAATACTCTTCAGAGTATCTAAATGTATCTGTTTTTCACCATCACAATTAATACTAAACCAGGTTTTAAAGCATATTCCATTGTTATATTGCTTACAATATCAATTTTTCATGCTTTATTTTGTTAGGCTAAGGCTGGTTAATTTCGATTTGACCCAAATAACACACCATTTGGACAATTATTTCTCATATACATGTAGCTTAGAGAAAAACCTCTGAAATTTTGATCAAGTATAAATGAATCTAATTGTCTTTTGTTATTGCTGTTTAATGATAATTTCAGGGCATTCCCCTGCATGACTATGATGCTCTAATGGATGATATGGATGATGATGACTTCATGCATGAAATTGACGACCAAGTGCCCGTTGTTCAGCAGGCCAGTGCTACCAACCGTGTGAATGCAAATGGTCAACATAGGCCAAATACTGGAAATGTAAAAATATCTTCTGCTTTGCAAAGACAAAATCAACTACAGTCTATTGAGCAAGGTTCAAAGAAAACTGTTCATAAAGAGGCATGTGGTCTGAAATCCAGGTCGGATTCCTTGATGTCTAGTAGAATCAGCCTAGCCTCAAGTAACCTTGGTAACTATGGCGATGACCTGGAAGCCATGGACTTTGAAGACGACACTGATTTTCCACCCATGGATGATGATTTTGAAAACTTGTGTGTAAATGCAGCTGACACTTTCAAGGAAAAAGTTGTTACTGATGGGAGAAATAGAAAGTCTAATTATTGCAGTGCTACACACGATGTCAAAGAGGTTGCTTCTCCAAAAGACACACTTGCTAAAATTGGTCAGAATAGCTTGACAAATTTTGTTCAGCCAGTAGTAAATGTAAGTGGTAGCCCAAATGTAAAATATAATAATTCTGGATCATTATCACATACAAATTTGAGTGTGAAGAAAGAAAATATAATTAATACAGACAGTGTTAGTAGAGCAAATTCAGTAAAAGGAGCGTTTTCAACAATGATAGACAAAGGGAAAACACCTAAAGTTGAAAATCTATCAGTAGTGAGAGGTGTAGCCTCAACCTCTTCCCCTATGGGGCAGTCACCTGGACAGATGGACAGGATTTTACAGCTGAAGCGCGAGCAAGCAGAGCTGGTTAAATGTGGAAATACGGATGGTAACATCTTTCACTGATGCATCTGTCTTGCAATATGACAACAAAAACAACAACATTTCTTCAATTCTGAATGCCTTCTAGTATTCAACACCAAGAGCCAATAAGGCTTTTGTTATGTCATAATGCTTGTCGTTTATTTATCTGGGGTGGTATTCACAGAGCTCCTAAGGGAAATTAACTAAAGTGAAAATTTCAAATCAAATGATTTCTGTTCACAAAAGGGTTAAATATCAAATATCTAAGCAATGTTTACTAGACTATAACATTTTTATGTAAAATGGCTCATAAATGAAACAGTCACAGATTTATGGAAATGTATGAAGTTAAGACATTTATTAAGCTTTTCTGTATGAAGTTAAGACATTTATTAAGCTTTTCTGTATGAAGTTAAGACATTTATTAAGCTTTTCAGTATGAAGTTAAGACATTTATTAAGTTTTTCTGTGTGAAGTTAAGACATTTATTAAGTTTTTCTGTGTGAAGTTAAGACATTTATTAAGCTTTTCTGCGTGAAGTTAAGACATTTATTAAGCTTTTCTGTATGAAGTTAAGACATTTATTAAGCTTTTCTGTATGAAGTTAAGACATTTATTAAGCTTTTCTGTATGAAGTTAAGACATTTAGTAAGCTTTTCTGTATGAAGTTAAGACTTTTATTAAGCTTTTCTGTGTGAAGTTAAGACGTGTATTAAGCTTTTCTGTGTGAAGTTAAGACGTGTATTAAGCTTTTCTGTGTGAAGTTAAGACATGTATTAAGCTTTTCTGTGTGAAGTTAAGACATTTATTAAGCTTTTCTGTGTGAAGTTAAGACATTTATTAAGCTTTTCTGTATGAAGTTGAGACATTTATTAAGCTTTTCTGTATGAAGTTAAGACATTATTAAGCTTTTCTGTATGAAGTTAAGACATTTATTAAGCTTTTCTGTATGAAGTCAAGACATTTATTAAGCTTTTCTGTATGAAGTCAAGACATTTATTAAGCTGTTCTGTATGAAGTTAAGACATTTATTAAGCTTTTCTGTATGAAGTCAAGACATTTATTAAGCTTTTCTGTATGAAGTTAAGACATTTATTAAGCTTTTCTGTATGAAGTTAAGACATTTATTAAGCTTTTCTGTATGAAGTTAAGACATTTATTAAGCTTTTCTGTATGAAGTTAAGATGTTTATTAAGCTTTTCTGTGTGAAGTTAAGACGTGTATTAAGCTTTTCTGTGTGAAGTTAAGACATGTATTAAGCTTTTCTGTGTGAAGTTAAGACATTTATTAAGCTTTTCTGTGTGAAGTTAAGACATTTATTAAGCTTTTCTGTATGAAGTTGAGACATTTATTAAGCTTTTCTGTATGAAGTTAAGACATTATTAAGCTTTTCTGTATGAAGTTAAGACATTTATTAAGCTTTTCTGTATGAAGTCAAGACATTTATTAAGCTTTTCTGTATGAAGTCAAGACATTTATTAAGCTGTTCTGTATGAAGTTAAGACATTTATTAAGCTTTTCTGTATGAAGTCAAGACATTTATTAAGCTTTTCTGTATGAAGTTAAGACATTTATTAAGCTTTTCTGTATGAAGTTAAGACATTTATTAAGCTTTTGCTAAGAAGCTGTGTGATTTCCGACCCTGGTTGTCTTCTTAAGACATTACTGAAACCAGAGCTGGTAGTGATGGAACTTGACTGGCAGTCACCTCTTGCTACCTGTTAAATAATTTTGCTTGGTCAAACATAGTACTGGGTAGGCCTATTCAAGGAATAACAGTGTCTACTTCTTTGATTTTTTTGTGAAACTTCACTAGAAGCTTCTAGGCCTTGATAATTACTATAAAAACTATAAGTTAACCTGTACAGAACTTTATGAAAAATTAAACTTTGAAAAAAAAATTCTTATCTGAACTATTTTATTTAACATGCAAAGGTCTTATTACTTCTTTAGCCAATGATAAATTGATCAATATTACTTATCTAGTGAGGTTATAAGACCACAATTTATTTGAATGTCCTTTTGACACAGTTGTATTTCATCCATATTTGTTTTAATTTGAGATTTAGAGTCTGAGTATCCCTTCACTTACCTTTGCAAAGTGATGAGTCAACTGTTTACTGAACAGCCAGCCTATCACACTGTCAAGGTAAACTACTTCAGCACATTAGAAACACCTTAAATAATACTCTTTCTGTGTGTATAAATTTATGCTTTTATGAAGATGATTTTAATGTTTATTACTAAAAGATCCCTATTTTGTTTTTACAAAGACATTTGTTGATGTATCTCTTTGTCAGTGATCAAATTACACGTTTTTTAAGTTTTATTGTTCTCTATAAATGTATACAGAAAATTATTCAGATTTTTTTTTTTATCACGGAGTTTATTTATTATTGTTGTCATGGCCTATTAGTATTATCACTGTTGGACATATTACTTTGTATTACAGGCCTACATCTCCACACTGACCAGCAAGTTGAACAACGTGGACAATAAGTGGGCACTGTCCTGCAAGATCAATGATGGCACCATTGCAGTGGACGTAGACCTGTCCAGTCAGGTGAGCCATTACAGATATATTGCCTTGACTGTAGAAAAACAACATGTCCATGCTGTCCGGCTAGCGCAGCGGTTGGCATGCTCACTTCTCATCGCAGGAATTGGGGTTCAATTCTGGGTCCGGATGGTGGTCATCACGCCAGACAGGTGGGGTTTCCTCCGGGTACTCAGGTTTCCCCCCACAGCACAAGACCACATCAATATTACATATATTTTAGTACAAAATTGCTGGAAATTGCAGCTATGATTCAAAATTCGTCCCAACTTGCGATAAGTCTCTAGTAAGTAGGTAGGAGTGTTAGGACGCACACCCCGGGTCTTCACATAATGAGTAAGTAGGTAGGAGTGTTAGGACACACCCCGGGTCTTCACTCTATGAGCAAGTAGGTAGGAGTGTTAGGACACACCCCGGGTCTTCACATAATGAGTAAGTAGGTAGGAGTGTTAGGACACCCCCGGGTCTTCACATAATGAGTAAGTAGGTAGGAGTGTTAGGACACGCCCCGGGTCTTCACATAATGAGTAAGTAGGTAGGAGTGCTAGGACACAAACCCCGGGTCTTCACATAGTGAGTAAGTAGGTAGGAGTGTTAGGACACCCCCCCGGGTCTTCACATAATGAGTAAGTAGGTAGGAGTGTTAGGACACACCCCGGGTCTTCACATAATGAGTAAGTAGGTAGGAGTGTTAGGACACACCCGGGGTCTTCACATAATGAGTAAGTAGGTAGGAGTGTTAGGACACACCCGGGGTCTTCACATAATGAGTAAGTAGGTAGGAGTGTTAGGACACACCCCGGGTCTTTACATAATGAGTAAGTAGGTAGGAGTGTTAGGACACACCCCCGGGTCTTCACATAATGAGTAAGTAGGTAGGAGTGTTAGGACACACCCGGGGTCTTCACATAATGAGTAAGTAGGTAGGAGTGTTAGGACACACCCGGGGTCTTCACATAATGAGTAAGTAGGTAGGAGTGTTAGGACACACCCCGGGTCTTCACATAATGAGTAAGTAGGTAGGAGTGTTAGGACACACCCCGGGTCTTCACATAATGAGTAAGTAGGTAGGAGTGTTAGGACACACCCGGGGTCTTCACATAATGAGTAAGTAGGTAGGAGTGTTAGGACACACCCCGGGTCTTCACATCATGAGTAAGTAGGTAGGAGTGTTAGGACACACACCCGGGGTCTTCACATAATGAGTAAGTAGGTAGGAGTGTTAGGACACCCCTCCGGGTCTTCACATAATGAGTAAGTAGGTAGGAGTGTTAGGACACACCCCGGGGTCTTCACATAATGAGTAAGTAGGTAGGAGTGTTAGGACACACCCCGGGTCTTTACATAATGTGTAAGTAGGTAGGAGTGTTAGGACACACCCCGGGGTCTTCACATAATGAGTAAGTAGGTAGGAGTGTTAGGACACACCCGGGGTCTTCACATAATGTGTAAGTAGGTAGGAGTGTTAGGACACACCCCGGGGTCTTCACATAATGAGTAAGTAGGTAGGGGAGTTAGGACACACCCCGGGGGTCTTCACATAATGAGTAAGTAGGTAGGAGTGTTAGGACACACCCCCAGGTCTTCACATCATGAGTAAGTAGGTAGGAGTGTTAGGACACACCCCGGGTCTTCACATAATGAGTAAGTAGGTTGGAGTGTTAGGACACACCCCGGGTCTTCACATAATGAGTAAGTAGGTAGGAGTGTTAGGACACACCCGGGGTCTTCACATAATGTGTAAGTAGGTAGGAGTGTTAGGACACACCCCGGGGTCTTCACATAATGAGTAAGTAGGTAGGGGAGTTAGGACACACCCCGGGTCTTTACATAATGAGTAAGTAGGTAGGAGTGTTAGGACACACCCCCGGGTCTTCACATAATGAGTAAGTAGGTAGGAGTGTTAGGACACACCCGGGGTCTTCACATAATGAGTAAGTAGGTAGGAGTGTTAGGACACACCCGGGGTCTTCACATAATGAGTAAGTAGGTAGGAGTGTTAGGACACACCCCGGGTCTTCACATAATGGGTAAGTAGGTAGGAGTGTTAGGACACACCTCGGGTCTTCACTCTATGAGTAAGTAGGTAGGAGTGTTAGGACACACCCCTGGGTCTTCACATAATGAGTAAGTAGGTAGGAGTGTTAGGACACACCCCGGGTCTTCACATAATGAGTAAGTAGATAGGAGTGTTAGGACACACCCCGGGTCTTCACATAATGAGTAAGTAGGTAGGAGTGTTAGGACACACCCCGGGTCTTCACATAATGAGTAAGTAGGTAGGAGTGTTAGGACACACCCCGGGTCTTCACATAATGAGTAAGTAGGTAGGAGTGTTAGGACACACCCCGGGTCTTCACATGATGAGTAAGTAGGTAGGAGTGTTAGGACACACCCCGGGTCTTCACATAATGAGTAAGTAGGTAGGAGTGTTAGGACACACCCCGGGTCTTCACATAATGAGTAAGTTGGTAGGAGTGTTAGGACACCCCCCGGGTCTTCACATAATGAGTAAGTAGGTAGGAGTGTTAGGACACACCCCGGGGTCTTCACATAAATGAGTAAGTAGGTAGGAGTGTTAGGACACACCCCGGGTCTTCACATAATGAGTAAGTAGGTAGGAGTGTTAGGACACACCCCGGGTCTTCACATAATGCAGCAACATGTCCTGTCAAGTAGCTGTACTTTTCAACAAAGACTTGCATGATTAACTGAAGATTATGTATTTATGAATTTGTTCCCAAAAGAAATTGTTGATTTCATAAAATAACTCTTGTTTTATTTTAATTATGCCCACCTTCGAAGAAGTGGGGGTATCTTGCTTTGCACCTGTCCGTCGGTCGGTCGGATGGTCGGTCTGTCCGTAGACCATTTCGTTTCCGCACGATATCTAGAGAACGCTTTGTCCTACGATCATGAAAGTTGGTTTGCTGGTTACTTGGCAGGAAAAGAAGACGCCTATACATTTTGAGGTCAACAGGTCAAAGGTCAAGGTCACCGGTGCTAAAAATAGAAAAAACGGTTTCCGCTCAATAACTTAAGAACGCTTCGAGATATTTTAATGAAACTTTATACATAAATACCTTATATCGAGACCTCGCTTGGGTTTGCATATGGGGTGGGTGGGGTCAAGGTCAAGGTTACCGTTACTAAAAATAGAAAAACTGTTTCCGCTCAATAACTTGAGAACGCATCGAGATATTTTAATGCAACCTCATACATAGATACATTATATTGAGACCTCACTTGGGATTGCGTGTGGGGTGGGTGGGGTCAAGGTCACCGTTACTAAAAATAGAAAAACGGTCTCCGCTCAATAACTTGAGAACGCATCGAGATATTTTAATGAAACTTCATACATAGATACCTTATATTGAGACCTATTGGGATTGCATATGGGGTGGGTGGGGTCAAGGTCACCGTTACTAAAAAATAGAAAAACGGTCTCCGCTCAATAACTTGAGAACGCATCGAGATATTTCAATGAAACTATATACATAGATACCTTATATCGAGACCTCGCTTGGGATTGCATATCGGGTGTGTGGGGTCATGGTTAAGGTCACCATTACTAAAAATATCAAAAAACGGTTTCAGCACAATAACTTGAGAACGTATCGAGATATTTAAATGAAACTTCATACATATATACCTTATATTGAGACCTCGCTTGGGATTGCATATGGGGTGGGTGGGGTTTCCGCTCAATAACTTGAGAACGCGTCGAGATAATTTAATAAAACTTCATACATAGATACCATATATCAAGACCTCGCTTGGGATTGCATATTAAACAAATTTCTTAACAATTGCACATATTCACAACTTGGCTGCAAATCGGGGGGCATACATGTTTTACAAACATGTCTTGTTTTTGTTTGTTTTTAAGTTAAATGTAGGTAAAAAACTGCTTCTATTTTACCAGAAAATTAACTTGTATTTTGAAGTGGCTTCTACAACATATACTTGTAATTTAGTTTACTGTGTCAAATGTATTTTCAGGTTTTAACTGAAATGATTGGATTTTCTCCAGCAGAAGCAAATGTAAGTAGTATTTCCTGGATGAATCTGTAATATATGCATGATGATTGTGTAATTCAGTATTTTTCTAAAATTGAAATATTTTGCTCCATGCTAGTTTGATTTACAGTATGAGCTCTTCTCAATAGGTATTTATCAATACATGTAAAATCCTTATAGCCTTATTAATTGTTCATTTAAATAAAAGATTTGTTTTCTTAAAATAATTTTTGTGATCATAAATTGATATCCCGTAATAGAAATAATCTGCAGTAATGAAGCAACAACAAAATATTTTTTGATGAAAAAATTGACTCTTTGAAGTTAAACTGGATACCTACACATGAAAGGGGTTGCCTCATTGTTTATTTTACAGGCAATGAAGGCACGCATACGGACAGAACCAGGCCTCAAGCAAGTGTTGAAAGATGTAAGTATATTCAGCTTGTTTATACAATTTCTGCAAAATTATAAAGTAAACCTTTACAATTTTCAGTTCTCCATTAGCGTAGGAACTATTTTTAGCCCACCTGAGCACAAAGTGCTCATGGTGAGCTTTTGTGATCACCCATTGTCCGTTGTGCGTGTGTGTGTGCGTGCGTCGTCAACTTTTCATTCAAACAACATCTCCTCCTAAACCGCTTGGCAGATTTTCACCAAACTTCACAGGAATGATCCTTCGGTGGACCTCTTTCAAAGTTGTTCAAATCTTTCCGGTCCGCTGAATATGTAGGTCACCAGAGCTAAAAATAGATTTAAAAAGTGAAAACTTTAAAAATCTTCTATAAAACCGCAAGGCTCAGACCTTTCATATTTGATATGTGACATCCTCTAGAGGTCCTCTACAAAGATTGTTCAAATTATGCCCCTGGGGTCAAAACGGGCCACGCCGGGGGGGGTCACATGGTTTATATAGAATATATAGCAAAATGACTTTAAAAATCTTCTCCTCTGAAACCACAAGGCCCAGAGATTTCATATTTGGTATGTAACAACGTATAGTGGTCCTCTACAAAGATTGTTCAAATTATTCCCCTGGGGTCAAAACTGGCCACGCCCCGGGGGTCTCATGGTTTATATAGAATATATAGCAAAATGACTTTAAAAATCTTCTCCTCTGAAACCGCAAGGCCTAGAGGTTTCATATTTGGTATGCAACATCCTTTAGTGGTCCTTTACAAAGTTTGTTCAAATAATGCCCCTGGAGTCAAAACGGGCCACGCCCTGGGGGTCACATGGTTTATATAGAATATATAGCAAAATTACTTTAAAACTCTTCTCTGAAACCACAAGGCCCAGAGGTTTCATATTGGGTATGTAACATCCTATAGTGGTCCTCTACAAAGATTGTTCAAATAATGCCCCTGGGGTCAAAACTGGCCACGCCCCAGGGGTCTCGTGATATATATAGAATATATAGCAAAATGACTTTTAAAATCTTCTCCTCTGAAAGCGCAAGGCCTAGAGGTTTCATGTTTGGTATGTAACCTTGTATAGTGGTCCTTTACAAAGAGTGTTCAAATTATGCCCCTGGGGTCAAAACTGGCCATGCCCCGGGGTCTCATGGTTTATATAGACTTAAATAGCAAAATGACTTTAAAAATCTCTGAAACGGCAAGGCACACAGCTTTCCTATATTTGTTACGTAACATTGCATAGTGGTCCTTTCCAAAGATTGTTCAAATTATGCCCCGGGGTCAAATCTGGCCACCCCCCGAGGGGTCACATGGTTTATATAGACTTAAATAGCAAAATGACTTAAAAAATCTTGACCTGAAACCACAAGGCCCACAGCTTTCCTATATTTGGTACGTAACATTGCATAGTGGTCCTCTCCAAAGATTGTTCAAATTATGCCCCTGGGGTCAAATCTGGCCCGAAGGGTCACATGGTTTATATAGACTTAAATAGCAAAATGACATAAAAAATCTTTACCTGAAACCGCAAGGCCCAGAGGTTTGTTCAAGGTTGTTCAACTTATGCCCCTGGGATAAAAATAAGCCACGCCTCTGGGATGCAAATTCCAATTGGGTTACAAGGTCTCAGGTGAGCGTCCTAGGGCCCTCTGGGCCCTCTTGTTTTGTAATACATCTAAGAAATTAAGAAAATCCAAACACAATATTTTATAGAAATAAAGAAAAAGAAAACTAAACAGGTGTTTGCAACATTTCTTGTATGCTTGCAGTCATACAATTTTATGCATTCCTTGTCATTAAGCCTGATTCTAGTATTTGTTGTATCTAGGGTATACAACAGTGTCAACAGAAGCTGACAGAGTTGTTGTGTTTGTTGGAACTGGAAACCAGCACATCACTGCCACGCCCCCAGATTGTAGCCACAAAACAGGTTACATCGCACCATACCAACATGCTCTACAACCGTGTGCTGGCTAATTGGAAGGACTGATCATGAAAACTAAGAAAATGTTGGAGAGGCTGATCCAGGAGGACAGTTTATGCACATGCATTAAGTCCGGGATTCCCATGACACGCCTCATTTGTGTTAATTTGGTGTCATCACTACACAGTAGAACAATTCTGACAGCTTGCAAGACTCACAACCTGCTAAATTTTTCTCCATTGTCATTACAAGTTTTGATTGCAATTAAAAATTGTACCCTGTGAATTATTCTTGGCAACTCTTAATCACTGAAGTGGCAATTGCTTTGATATTGAACCAATTATTTAAGTGTTTCCAGTTATTGAACAATATTTTTTTAAGTTTTAAAACAAGCTGAATAACAGTACAATATGAATTGGCTGAGAAAATAAAAGTTTTTAGTAAATCCTAATTTAATTATCATACATAAAACAATTTAGCTTTTTTGTAACACTTGGAATATCTTTATTCAGAAAAAAGAACAATGAATACAAATTTTAAACAAGTGTATTTTCTTTTTTATATATGTATAAGGCATGTAATTTGTAATCAACTATATCACAGTCACATAACTACAACAATAACATATGTTAAATGTTTGTAATTAAACATGATTTACACAACACATATGGCCAACAAGTAAACGTGAACTTGAAAGTTTACATGCTTTTTTACAAGGCCATGTCCATTTTAAATGCGACCCTAACAAACAGGTAAAACAATTTTCCTACTCAGAAAATAATAGAATTATATTAAGAAACAAGACATTTTATTTGCTAAAATATTTTAAAATAACTGAAATCTGATCTTTTGTTTAAAAAAGAACAACAAAGATAGCAATTATTGTCTCACACTGAGATGTTATGTCACTATTGTACAGAGACGGCCTGTCCCTGTATAGAAGGTCCCGAGCGTGTGTCTCTCTCGTTGGCTCGTTCACGCACGTGTTCGGCCATGCCAGGCAGACGAGAGAAGTAGTTTCGAGCCAACACATGCTTTTGCTGAATTTTCTGCATGAACACTTGACCATAACCCTGGAAAGGATAATAAACTCCTTAAGTAAAACAGCATTTTGATAAAACTACATACAAAAAATGTGAAAGCTTTTAATTGTGACTCGGCTTCTAAAGAACATTGCGATGAAAAACTGTTTTTTGATACTTCAACATAGTTTCAAAGATATGTTAGGTAAACAAAAATGGTTCAGTTAGTAAAAATCTATGTAAAAGCAATATTTCTACACAATTATTCCTCAACTTAGATATCATTTGAGTGTTTGTCTTTGAA
Source organism: Congeria kusceri (assembly GCA_027627225.1). Lineage (NCBI taxonomy): Eukaryota > Metazoa > Mollusca > Bivalvia > Myida > Dreissenidae > Congeria > Congeria kusceri. Next base: position 34,216,065 of record CM051035.1, read on the forward strand.
AGAACTTTTTTTTTCAAACTGTCAAAAACACATGATATTAAAAATATACTGATCTGTAGTGTTACCTCCTCCAAGTTGACGAGCTTGTCGTGAGAGGCTGCTTCGTCCTTGGTGAGCAGTATACAGTTCCATGGCGACCACTCCTCGTGCTTGTTCCAGCGCACCATCGTGAGGTCAAACAGGTCGTCCCACGCACTGAGGATGCTCTGCCCGCCCCACACCTTGTCCACCAGGTAGCGAAGGTCATGCTCCTGTTAAAAATAGGAGATGTATTTAAAACACTTCTCACATAAAATATTTTGCTTATAAACCAAATTGGTAAAATGCTTTTTTCTGGCATAGAATTGACTTGATGGTGATCAGAGTAAACGTAGTACTGAGTAATGAACGCCTATAAAACTTGCTTTTCCTGCATGTTTTGTTTGTCTGAAAATAAAAATAACATTTTTCAGATGGTACCACATCATGTTGAGTTGAATCAAGATATTATTTTCCAAATTATAACCCTTTCATACTGAGTAATTTGTAGCATATTATTTATCATGTCATGAACATAAATTTGTGTAGTTATAAAATTGCTACAGATAAGTTTAAATCTTTGTGTGAAATACTACTTTGTGCCTGTTAATGGGGGCCATAGATGTTTAAATGGGTATAAAGTGAACTTGCAAAGACACAATTAAATGCAAACCTGTATATTTGTTCGCTATTATTCAACCTACCTGTAGCAAGAAGGCGATCTTTGAGCCGTCCCCATAAAGCTCCTCTGCCTTTCTGAGTTGCTTAAGCATGTATCGATAATGGCTGTAGTCCTGGCGGATTCTAGCATCGTTGTCGATCTTCGTGCAACTGCGACACTTGCCAACTGAACGAGAGTTTGAGGAAATGGTGAACTCTGTTGACGGGCGATAACTGTTGCAGCTCGGACAGAAGTAGATGTTCTGCCGTAGCACAGATGGGTCTTGTGGAACCTGCCAGCAAAAATTGTGGAAGTGTGAATTATTCTTAAATAATTATATTTAATCTCAGCCTGTTACATGTAGCTATAAAAGAATTCTTCTAATGCAAAAATGCTAATCCTTAATGAATTAAAAAAAACTCGCACCTTTCCAAATGTTTCTCATACAAGATTCACATTTCAAAAATATGTTGTCGCCAATGAAATGTACTTGTTTCAACCTTTGTGATTTTGCAACATGTGGTCATAGCAATCGTCAGTGAAACCTCTGCCAAAAGGAACCCCAATAGTAACAAGAAGAACAAAACTGTGTGTACCTTGAGTAATTTTGCTGCCTCGGGGTTGAATGTGGGTGTTTTGATGTACTGCAGGAAGAGGGTGGATATTCTCTTGCGCAAACCGTCAAGGTTGGACTCTTTCACACCTCGCATCAACAGGTCTGCTTCACGATCAATGAGCTCTATAATCTCCTGGGTAAGCTTGCAGTCGTGTTCCTGGAAATTCATAATGGCATTAGATATAAAATATTCTGTGTTTGATAAACACACATACCCCCGGTTGGTGCTGGATTGCCCATTTCTTAGTCCAAATTAGGTTAAGGTAAAGGTCAAAGTGAGGTTGGGTGATATGGGTGGATAGGGAATGGTCATACGAAACAACTATTTACCGTAATTACCCTAAGTATTGGGACACTTAAAAATAATCAAAAAAATGTATTGTCCCAATATTAAGGGACATAAAAAAATAATTCTCGAAATTGTGTCCCATCATTTATGGCAATATATGATATAATCTATTCTGAATATATCTATGTCTTGAACCAATTAATTATTTTTATTTCTTTGGGATGATAATAGTTTAGTTAAATATATTAAATATTTAATTATAAATATTTAGAAGGAATATTTTTAGGTGACTAATGTTTATAAGTGCAATTATTTTTTGCTGGGGATTTAATGGTTATTAATGGAGAAGCTTAATTGAGAAGAACATGCTCCAATAGAGTACACAGTTTGAACCACATGTCAACTACATGCACACATACCCATGATGGTGTATTGATAAGCAAGTGCAATATACCGTGTCATAAGTCGCTATGTAACTAGCGTAGTGGCATAGTATGGAATGTTTAAACAGTAACAACATTAGGTGCTATTTTGGTGTCCCAATATTAAAGGACACGAAATAATTCAAGTTTGAAATGTGTCTGAATATTAAGGCGCAAAAAAATTTTTGTCCAATATTTAGGGTGTCCCAATACTGATGGTAATTATGGTAAGTATTCAAGTGTTGTAGTAAGTGGTGTTGGTGCTAGACAAAACGGTAAAATCTACTTTACCTTGTCACAGACGGAAGAACGGACAGGACAATCACTATATGCCTCCTGCACCAAGATGCCGAGGGCATAAAAACATAGTTCAAACACTTATTCCTAACTTTTGCATATTCATTTGTAGTCCAGTAAATTCAAGGGTCTGCACAGGCTAATCCAGGACAGCACTTTCCGCCAACAGTGGATTTATGTTGTGAAGAGACTTCCTTCAAACAGAAATACCATAACAGCAGAAAGTGTCGTCCACGATCAGCTGACATTTTACGCACATGCATTAAGCCCGGTTTTCCCACGACATGCCTCATATATTGATAAGTGTCAAGTAACATCATCCCAACAATCCATGAAGAAGTTGGTACAGAAAACTGACCTTGACAGTGTGTTTAAGAGTAAGAAGGACATCTAATCTCTCGTCCTGTGTGAGGAACTTCATGTTGATGCTGTTGTAGATATCTCGCAGCTCCTTCGCTCGGATCGTGAAAGGCGTATCCATCTCTGTCGCCTTGCCGTCAAAACCCTTCCACCGCTTGGGGGCTGCAGCCTGCAATGTTAAAAAAACAACACTTTAAAATTAGTAGCACAGTTTCCCAGTTAGGTTATTTTTCTTAAGGGCCAATATTCACAAAGCTCCTTAGAGAAAACTTAGTAAATTTCTAACAATCATTAAATTCCCAATGCCTATGGCTGGTTCTTTTAAAGTTTATTTTGGCTTAAATAAGTAATCTGGTAAAGAATCAAATTTCTTATTTTACCATATTTCAAATATCAACTATTGATATTCACAAGAAAAATATTCAAATTTTACAATTAAAAATAACTTAAGATGTTTGTGGATATATGCCCTGGTGAAGCAATGCAAAAGAGACAGATTTTCTGCTATTTTTTCACTTTCCTCTCCATATAACATATATACTTATTTCTGATCCTATGTTAGTGCTAAATATAATATCAGTAGCCAAATTGTCTCGAAATATGTACCTCATTTTGTAATACCAGGGATTTTCAAAGATTTTAGTAGCCAATGGCTATTTTGGCCACTGGTTACAGGTAAGGCTAACATGGCAGTGATCTCACACCTTGTCCAAGAAGTCCTGTATTCTCTTGTCCTTGTTCTCCCCGTCTGCCTCGAGTTTGTGTCGACCAATGGCAGCAATCAGCTGGGTCTCCTGGTCCAGCAGCATGCACAGTGCCGCCTTGCGTTCGGCACCTGACAGTGTCGTGTTGATACGCTCTAACTCCTCCAGTCTCCATTCTGTCATACAAAATAAAAACTTATGTTCTGTCATACGAAATAAAACTTACATCATGTAATACACAATATATCTTACAGTCTGTCATATGAAATAAAACTTACATCATGTAATACACAATGTATCTTACAGTCTGTCATACGAAATAAAACTTACATCATGTAATACACAATATATCTTACAGTCTGTCATATGAAATAAAACTTTGATGTACAATGTTAACATCACTTTGTTTTACTTTTTAGTAAATAAAAGCTACCCAACAAACATGTACTTTACACAGTTCTTGCTCTCTAAATACAAAACATTATGTAACACAAAGGCCAACTTTCAAGTGAAAAATTATTTAAGTATTTTTTCAAATTCAAACAGAACATAGTTTTGTGCTAATAAACATTTCAGTTTCCGTACAATATCTTTTTCAAATAATACTAGCAACAACTTACTTTCCAATGCATGATACAACAGATCAAAGTCTTCTTTGTTCTTAGGATTCATTCTTTTCTCGAACTCTTTCTTGATTCTCTCAGCCTTCTCTTTTTTCTTTCGCAGCTCTTCTTGTCTTTCATATTCAAGTCGCTTTCGTTTGTCTTCTTTCAAGTTAGCCACATAGCATTTGGCTAACCAACGTCTGTAGTATTTTTGTATAATTATAACCTGGATTAAAAGATGAATAATCATGCAATGTTCATCACACAGACGAGCATAATTTCAACAAAAAATGACTGATCCTTATCAATGTATTGCTTATTAACATTATCTACAGGATAATTTTTTTTTTATTACTCGTATTTATTAAATAATTTGAGGAAACATGAATAAACATTGTATCCAATACATGTTGTTATAACCAGTTGTGTTATCCAATCATAACCATTTCTGATAATCTAAATATTTGAATACAATGAAATGTGTACAATGTACACACACACTTATTCATAATAACAGGCAGTTACCTTGCTAAGTATCATAGCATGATACTCGTCAGCTGTTGTGTATTTTTTCGGCCGCACCAACTTATCCTCTATGTTGGATATGTACACGCCGATAGCTGTCATCTGCGTCGCCATGTCATTGGTCGTCTGCTGCGGCCGATGGTGTTGCTCCACCGTCTGTGTGTCACGGCAGTTTCGCTCCACACCAGATGGCGCTCTTGGTTTCTGCATGGTCTGCGCAGATGCATGGTGGTATTCCACAGAAGTCTTCTTATGTCGATAACCTCCGAGGAAGGGCTTTTTGCGAGTTGTGCGCTCGATTTCTACCACAACATCTTTGTAGGTGCTATCCTCTGATGGAAAAGGGATAAATGTTATGTTCAGTCCTAATTGAATGTCTTTTGGTTACCAGGTACATGTAAAGAAGTACATTAACATCATTGTTTTTGTTTTTTCTTTTAATAAAAATAGCATTATTACTGTTTTTTCATCTAAAATTCAAATTTAAAACACTACAACTATTAACTGAATTTGAATACAAGGTGTGAGTATACATCGCATTAAGCTTATGAAAAAAAGCAATTCTAAATTGATAGAGGTTTACTTGAAAACATTAAATTTACCTTTGCAGCTGATTGACAAAATGAACATCAAGCAAGTGTATGCTTCATCCCCTACCTGCTTGTACCCGGACTGTTATCACATCAGGCATGTGATACTCCTGGCGGGGTCGGTATGCCTTGATGGGCGTGTTCACGGGGTCAGCTGACTGCATCTCCAACTGGATGGTGCCATTGGGACCCACCCCCAGGTCGGCAAGGGTCATTGTGTCAGTCATGGTTTTACCTGGATACATCAACATTTTATACCAAGTGATACTAGTGATAGATTTTTTCTCTTTTTGTTTCAAAGGGTATCAATTAAATTTTATTCGACTAATATATTCTTATTATATGTTTTTACATTTAACTAATTACCAACAAAACGATAAATTCACTAGATGTGTTACGGAAACTTAAGATAATTTATTGTCAAACAAAAAGTTGTTTGACTCCTACATAGATCTTAGATTGAAATGAATTCATGCAACCATTAAGATTAAAATGGCTGAACCACCTAGATGACCTAGTAATCGTTCTCAAGCAGCTGTTCCTCTGTTTTACATACCATACTTTTTGGTGTATTAGATGCAACTTTTTATCAAAATATTTGTGCCTGTGACTTAGGCAACTTGAAGAATACAAAACTTACCATCAAACATCAGCAAGATGAGATTGACAGGCATTTTCAGCTCTGTACCGAAGTGCTGCTTTAACTGCTCCAGAGTCTGTCCTAGGGTGCAGGCCTGGGTGACCACTTGACCACTGGGCATCAAGACAAACTTCACTGTAACACACAGTCATGGTTTAGGCAATGCATTCTCAAAGGAAATTAAATATTATCACCATATTACATCATACTTCATAATTATGTGTAATCAATGCTTCTCATGTAGCTGGCTAGTTACATAACATTTAGTGAAATATGCTCAGAAGAACAAACAAAATCAAAATTTATCCAATAAGAAATATCTCATCTGTGAAGACTTCAGGGAGTGACTTCAAATCCTGAGAATTTAATAAAAACTTCAAAAATTTATTTAAAAACCGAACACGAATGATTATGTAGAAGTTACCCGTAGCTGTAGCCTCCAGGTTGACCTTTGACCTAGGTGTCTGTGCGGCGGGGTCAACATCGGGCTCAGGCTCTGCAGTTTTCTCCGTCTCCATGCCCTGGTCAGCCTGTACTGGCGAGGGGGCAGGCGCTGGCTGCTCTGGCTCCTTGTGCTGCAACAGAGACACATTCAATAAAAATAGTGAAAATATACCTCATATCAGTCCTTATAACATTAACTACCACAAATCAAATGTTTAGGAAATCTATAGGGAACATAAGATTGGTATTTATTCATGTGCTGTTTAAATGGCCACTATAACCCATTTTGGTCTAACCCATTCTGGTCTGTCCACTATTGTGTAATGTGTATAAACTTAGTATGTTATATTAATGGACAAGGAATATAGCTAATATTGTGTATTCTAATTGGTAGATAAAATTGCATCACTATGGCATCTAAACAGCAGATCTCTTTGAGTTAAGTTCTATTATATAAATACTGTTGAATTTTAAACAGATAACGTTTAATGGTAACACACCCTTTCCTCATCAGGTTCTTCGTTATGTTTTTTGGTTTCTACAGTGTCTGGCTCTGTTGGCTTTTCTTCTGTTTTATCTTCAGCCGTTGTTTCAGCATCAGCATCTTCATCTTTCTGTTCATCTTGTTGTTCCTATGTACATAAACGTCACTTCCGTATTTTAATATCTAAACTGATAGTTATACATAATTTTACATTTATAAAATATTTCAGAGAATAAAATGATAGGATTGCTGGATATATACTGAATAAGTGCACACAAAATATGTTTTGAAGACACACTAACCACATTTAAGTGAACAAACACATTTGTTTTGAAACTGCATGATAGTATGGGTGAATTCAAGTGTAATCAAAGGCTAACTTGTACAGCTTGCAAATGTTAAAATGTGAAGTGTTAGTACCTCCTGGGTGTCATCAGCCTTAGGAGTTCCAGTCTCAATACCTTCTTCTGTTACCTCCTAGATGAATTAATTATTCAACACAGTTAGTTTTAACATTTGGAAATTTTATTGTGCACATGTGTAACAGGTGTGAAGTAAGCAATAAAAAAGGTTGCAACAAATGTTGGAACAAGATGAGGGAACAAACACAACACAATAATAGAACTGGCACTGAAACTCCAACATTAGTAGGTAACGTGACAATTATGTGGTACCTTGTCTTCTCCTTCTGTCTGATCCTCCACCTTGGGTGCTGGGTCTTCCCCTCTCCCATCATCTGGCTGATCTTCCGTTTCAGTTTCTTGAGGTGGAACTTCTTGGCCTTCTTGGTCTGCCATGTTGTCTTATCTTTTTGAAATAAATCAACAAGAGTTTGATGAAAAAAGTCTTTGATGAAAACAATAATAATGTTTCGCTTGGATCATCTGCTAGAATAGTATACCAACAGGCAAGATATATTCAGCATATATGTTCGTTCCAAACTAGGCTTGAACACATAAATATACACTAGGGTAGACCAGTTTAACTAAATGATGTGCAGAGATTGATAAAATGCTGCAGGCAGATGCATGTTTAATAAAGAATTATAAATCATTGCTCATTTCAGGCCGTAGCTACTGAAATTGGTCTTACAAACAAACTATACCAAACACCATAACAAATCAGTTAAAAGTTATCTTAAATGTGTTAATGAGCAGCTAATTTCATGCGATTTACTAAGGGGTTAAACCCTGGTCTCCAGCGTGAGAGGCAGATACTCTAACCGCATTTCTCAAGAGCTAGCTTAACAGCGAGAATGTTGGAATACCTAATAAGCTAACTGCAATACAATCCCATACTGGCATAAGGATAGTAAAATACAAGTGTAACTTATTTGTTACTGATCTATATAAGCAAAATAAGACAAAATACAAATTTAGCTCATTATACAGCCTAAATAGATGATAGGACACAGAACATGAAATGTCCAACTCTAGTTCAGGTTAGGGCCTAGTGCAATCAAATTCTCTGTAATGTGTAATCTGACAAAAACAGATGCGGACAGATCTGAAGTCCAGTCCACTAATTAAATTAACTTGTCTATAATAAACAGTTGAGTATTCATTGGTCTTGCTGGTCCCAAGTGATTTTGGCGTTTGCTTACACTCTTAACCATGTTACTTGCTAACACAGTAACAGTTGACTGTATCTGCAGTGTTTCAAGTTTAAATAGTCATTACAATACAACTATATTTCGTTACCTTATGTTTAAAAACATGCCAATATAGTCGGTCGATACAATGTTACTCACATAAACCTGCTAAATGTTTTAATGCTACTGCAACATACCTGGATAAAATTTACAATTCGATGAAAATGTTTATGTTGGCGGCCATTACTGTCCTTGTTTAGATGACGTCATGGCAACGAGACGCTCTTTTTCGCCGGCATGTTACAACCCCAATCATTGGTCGATTTGCAAGTGCTGTCCAATGAAATTAGCCATACCAACGCGTTTTACCTAACGGGCACCTGGTGGTGAGCACAACAACCAGGTTTAATGTTATTCTTTTAGAAAATTGTGATTTTAATTTAAATATTTTTTAATCGTTGGATTAAATAGTGCTCAACGCAGTGTAGCAGATTGATTTCTTGCTAGCTGACCATCCTAGGTAACACATAGTGTTTGTCATCCCAGTACTTACACCGATTATAAAGTGTATCGAAGTGTATTGCTGACAATGTCCTCTGGATTCCATTCAATATAAAATGGCGTTATTTTTGGATGCATTCCAGATTATGAAAATTTCAGATATCAGATCTTCGACTTTATTCGATGCTTTTGAATGCCCTGTTTTTGTTTTAAGCAACAAAACTTGCTAACCACATTGGGTCACACGTCATAGAAACATGATTTATCTGGAACTTGTATTGTCATGTTTTTTCAATGCATAACACACCTCATCATCAGGCACATGAACGTAGTCTTCATATACTGAATCATTGTAGTTAGAGTCCGGTCAAACTAACCAACTAACTACTATCCTCGAGTCATTTGCAGTGGTGTGATTGATAAGATATCTGCCTTGCAATTGAGTGATGGTGTGTTTGATTCCTTCTTGGGGGGATCTGGTCAAAACGTACCATGACCAAAACGTACTTGGTCAAAACGTACCAAATAGTGGTCAAAACGTACAATGTCCTTGGTCAAAACGTACCTACAATTAGTCAAAACGTACTTTGACAGGCTTGGTTATTACTAGTCTAATACATGAGACGTGCTGCGAATTTAGTGTTACTTTTATATATAGGGCTAAATTTGCTGGAACGTCTCATCGCCTAAAGACCATTTATGTGGTGGAAACTTAAAAGTTTAAATTTTCATTAATTTCCATTATTTGCGACAATAAAGTTATAAATCAACGTATTTTAATATTCAACACCTAAACTGCTTAACATGTGCCGAAATTTACCTTAAACATGCGTTTAATTCCGATTTAAACTTGCGAATAAATCTACATTAATGTACAGTAGACCAATCGAAATGACGTAATCGTTTAAGAGTAGCAGAATATCGATTAAAGTTAACACAGTGGAGGACAGCGAGATGTGTTGAAAATGCAATAGTGTGTTGGTTTAAATTGGTGTTGCATCCAAAATGGAAGTGCTATCGAACAAATATTTATGAAACATTATTGAGGAATAAATTCTCTTTGCAGGTATGTAAATTTTATTAAGAAATATTAATGCTAACCATGCCATTTCAGCACGTGAAAGTAGCGACGAAAATCCTGTCGCTACTCTATAGACATATAGGGAGAAATTTCCACCACAAGATTGGTCTTTCCCCGGTTAGGCCCCGCCAATATTGCCCATATAAAAAGTAGCTCAATATTGGCACAGGGCCTAACTGGTTATGCTAGGTTTATTACATCTTTTCTCACTATGTTAAATCTCAAATTCATATTGAAACAGATGTTTCTATGCCTATATTAGCAGTTTGGTCAAAAGCAAGAATGTAGAGAAAAAACAACAACATTTAAATAAGAATAAAGAAGATGTAAGAGCTAATCAGGCCTTTCATTATTTTTAAAATGGGTAAATGTTTTGAACAGTATCTTGATTTTTGCTAGATGTATTTAACTACTTTCAAATCGTATCATATCACAGGGGAGACCACTAATGATTAAACAAAAATAATAATGAAATAACAAATATAAACATTGCAGACCATATGGATCCCCAATTGATTACTGTGACTATGTGACACTTGGTGTTGACAATAAACAGGATAGGTGTGATTTGGTCCAAATACCGAGGTAATTAGACATAATCTTTGGGTTCTAGATTGTAAGTTATTTGTGTAAGAAACAGAATCCATGATATTGACAAATTTATAAAAAAGATAAAATATGAAAATATGAAAAATAATTAAAATGATGAGATATAATAGTAAACTCATATTTATAACAGTATGTTGTGATTTAGTGGTTACACCCACAATATGTGTGATGGAAATCAAATAGATCCATATTTCTTAAAAATATATAATTTGTAGCTTAGTCAAACTGTCCATTGACAGAACCTACTTTTTATAGATAAACAATCAAATAAAATTAACAAGTACAGTAAGAAAATCTTCATTAATTTTTGTTTTATTTATCTTAAAATATGTTTTAAAAATCCGCAAAATGCGTTCCTATAATAAATATTTAATAATTAAATGTATTGTACTGAAATTCAACTTACCGAGTAAACATACTAACCAGTCTGAATAACACAATATATTTATTTGCCCTTAAATATATGACATTATATTCTGTTGATCACCACAATGTACGTTTTGACTTCTATGTTTGTACGTTTTGAAAATTTTTTAGTACGTTTTGACCAAGAAAAACATTGTGCGTTTTGGTCATGGTATGTTTTGACCATAACTCTTCTTGGGAGCATTCCAGCTATCATTCTCAAAGACAACAAGTACTGTTGCTACCTAGAAAGTCGCTCAACAAACCTCAGGCTTCAGTATAATCAAACTAAAATAAGTAGGTTTAATCTTTGTTGCTTACAAATTACATGTACCTTGCAAAATGTTTCAAACAGTTTGCAAGTTATTTGTTATATTCTGATTTCTGAATAATTCAGATGGCAGCTGTTAATGGACACACAAATGGCGTCAATGGCCATCCCAATGACCTGACAAATTTAGAAAAAGGAGGCAGCCCCAGAGGTACTCAGACTCGGACCAAGATGGGGGCCCTAGGCCCAGATGGCTATCCTAGACTGCCTCCTATCAACAAGCCCAACACACCTCTGAGGGAGGACCCCTATGCCAACAGCAAACTGATGACATTCAGGCTGGCAAACCACAAGCAGGCACTGTTGATGAAAGTGTTGTAAGTATATTAATTTGCTATACATTACTAACTTGTTTATTTTGTAAATAGTAACAAATACATTTCTCTTACTGTTGTATAATGATGAAGTGTGCAGATAATTTCAATGCTTTATAAACATAACGTCATAATTAACATAACCTAAAGCCATCTTCACAGTTCTGATACCAAGACAAATGGCAATAGCAGACATTTGTTAATTTGATTGATTTTTTATATTTCCGTTATGCTTGGGAACTGATGTCAATGCATCTTTATTAATTTACCCACTAAATATTGTTTGAATACAAATATGCAATTGCTTGTTTTATTTGTCATTTATCATATCTTGTATTAATAAAGATGTTTATAATAATTTAAGAATTCTCATTATGTTTACCAAAGTGTGTAAACTTCATTTCAGAGCTGACACATCTATGAAGAGTTATGAGGAAACACAGGAAAGCAATGCACGAGAGAAGACACCCCCTCCAGGACCAGATTACCCAGAAGAGGTAGTCTTTTTAAATAGTTTTTATGCTTCTTAAAAAGGATTCATTTCTTTATGGCTCACATCTATTATTGATATAAGTTAATTTTTAGTTTTTATATTTGTAGATAGCTTTGACGGAAAGTACATTTGTTATTTTGTTTTAACTAAGTCATATTAGTTACATTGTTTATGATAGTTAGTTATTGAGCCAGTTTATGTGAGTCTGAAATTGCTTTAATTTCAGTCTGAAATCACTTGGTATAAATTTGTATTTTAGGAATTTAAATTACCCCCAATAGCTAATCTTGAACGTCCAAAAAAGAAAGAATTGACTGAAGATGAGAAAAAAATGGTATTTCCATATTGTCATCAGTGTCTGCACAACATGCATGGAGACATACCATTTAATTTGTCGCTAAAAATTGTTTGTCCTGCCAATAATGACACCAGTTTAGTTCATTATTATATATTGTGCAACATTTCAAATTAGGTTGTTATACTAAAAAATGTACACATTCAAGGAAAAGCAGGTGTGCTTACATTCTTGAATGAATTCTCATTCAGATTCTTTGTACACTCTCACTCGCATGTTTATGATATATGTTTTACGTTTAACCATGGTATATAATTCCGTTGTACACCTATTTCATCAAGTTGTATACACGTAGTGTGAAAATTTGAAAGTCAATTGTGTAAATGTTAAACAGAATGTCCCATTGGAATTCACATAGTCCGTACAGTGCTGTCTTGTTTTAAATGATTATTAGTTAAACATGAACAATTTAGTAACCAAATTGTGTGAACAATTATTGTTTGAAACAATACAACAATCTTATAAGTTTATTGATAATAAATGAAGACAAATTTATGAACTATATATTTTGGAAATAACATTTATAGCAAGAAAATGTACTGATACATTTGATATGTTGTGAATGTTTTGTGAATGTTGTAATTTTAATATAAAAATGTCTTCGCGATGCACAGATGATGAGCAAGGACCGTCGTATACGGGTAAGGCCGTGTGGTGTGGGGGCATAGACCTGCTAGCAATAGTGATAGTACTAACATCTACCCTCATAACAGCCTTCACACTAACCATCCGTTTACCTCCCTGACATTTTACTTGCTGCTTTCTTAGTAATAGTGAATATGAGTAGTTTTGCTTTTAACAATACAAAGAAAAAATACAAATGTTTACTGCTAGTATTATTTATATTATTTTTACATGTCAAAATAAATTGCAGAAAGTAACAACGATGCGGAAGACTATTTTAAACTAAGAAATGCATTTAAGATACGTATTTCCTGTGATAGTAATCAAAATAACCACTGCCCTAAGCAAACTGCTTTTGAAAATGTCCTGTATCAGTACTAACTAGCCCATCTCACTTACTGGGTAACAGCCAATGCATTAGGTCGGAAGTTTTTTCGGCGTAGCTGTCTAAGATCACTTTTGACCTAGATTTCTTGCGATAATTATGCAGCGGGAAAATTGAATGCCAATAGAATTGGGCAAATTTTCTAATTTTAGGGAATGCAAACTTCAAACAATGGTTTAACGTATACCAATACTTTTGGGGATTACAAATTTACATAATTGTTTACATAAACAGTTAAATTAAAGTTATAAACACATCTTCGACATACACTCTAGAAATGAACATAATTATGAACAATTGTACTCATTGTATGTCATGATCAGAATGTTATATTCATTCACATAATGAAATAACTTTATTGTTAGCCTACATAATCGGCGCGCTCTATAAATAGCAATTACAATGCTACAATTCACGGGGACGACAGTCGGTCACAACTTACAATGTTGCCTGTTGAGCTCGCAAGCACAAAATATAAAGTGGTAAATTTCTGGTATTTTTCTGATAAATAAGCAAAACAAATATTAGCAAATTTGATTGAGCTTATATTTCCTATTATTTTATCATTGTGTAAAAATATTCTTGTACGCTGTAACTGACTGTCATCCCTGTGAATTAATTCTAGAGAATACAACTCCAGCGGGAGAATCATTCTAAAACTAGCGCGCGGTAACGCTGTGTTAATACACACGCATCAATGACACAGTGTTAAAACGAATCGGTCACCTCTCCGTTAAAACTAACCAAAAACGCACCCTCTCCGTTACGGTACCTGTCACTCTCCATTAAATCAGGATGTTTGGATGTAGGGAGACATCGATCAACACAGAAAAACGGAAGTTATGACGTAAGTTGCTTGAAAATTTATGGCGCACAGAACATTAGCATCATTAAGCTTTGAAACAGCATGTTTGTTTTTTGTACAAAGGCAATACGGAACTTAAACGAAAGAAAACAATTTCAGACAGTCGTCAACCCGACCTATTTACATTTGAAGTTTGCTTATATAATAATAATATATGTGTATCGATTTATGTCAATTTCTGTTTGGTGCATTCTCAACTGATATTTCATTAGTAAAAATCACCCAAAAATGATGAATACTGTCTTAAATATGTACAAAACAAATTAAATTAGTATCACCCCGGCACCTGTATCCTCTCCGTTACTTCATTTTTTTAGGTACCTGTGTCCTCTCCGTGTATGGTACCTGCAACTTTTCCGTTATAGTTCATTTATACACAAGTTCTTATCTATACGGCAGTTGATAGGGAGATGTTTCATTTTTTAAATCCGTTTCAACTCGAGATATGTAGAACTCTACCACTTCGGTGATCAATTAAAACAATACATGCGATTTTCAGTAAAAATACAGCAATGAAAATTATTACATTGACATTTTCCTTCAAAAACATCAGAAAATGAAAATGATTATTAAAATACAATATAATTTAAAGTATAATCATTGAGAATATGTCAGCTTTTTTAAAACTAATCGATTAAAGTTTGACAAAGTAAAAAATTATGTATTTTAATAATATGACGTGTATATTGTGTGTGCATTAAATGCACGTTTGTTAATTGTATCAAATGCATGTATTCTTTGACTTAAAATACACAATCCTACAATGTTCAACTGTTTTGATAATTATTATGTCCCCTTATCAATGTATTGGTTTGCTTGAGGTCGCGATGTCGTAGTGGATATGGTGTCCGCCTAGCGACCAGGATGTCCCGGGTTCGATCCCCACTCTGGGAACGTACTCAAGATATCCCCCAAAGACACCAAGTACTGGTTCTGTCCAGGAAACGGACTCGAGAGTGTCTCAATAAGCCTTAGGCTTTCGATGCAATCGAGCTAAAATACATAGGTTTAAACTAAACTATTGGATTGCTTTATGTCAGTCGGTCAGTCTGTCGGTGTGTAGATCACTTTCGTTTCTGTCAAGTCAAAGTCAAACAATTTTCATCCGATCTACCCAAGGGGCCCTTGATTGATATTAGACTGTGGTTCGAGTCCTGCCAAAAACGTTTTTAATATTTTTTTACTTTAAAATCATTTTTATTTTGTCTTTTTTTATTTATCGGTTATAAATTTTCTTTATTAGTTTTATAACCGTGCTGTTATTTACAAGTGACAATTATTATAATCTTACAATATTAACAAGACGCAGTGCAACTACTGTCAAAGATCAACTGAAAAAAATAATGATACCAAAGTACAATTTTGCGAATTAAAGTGACATATTGACGGTAATTAACAAGGCACATTACCATTTTTAACTCGACGATTTTTGGTTAAGTTTTTTGTCCGAGTCCATATCTCACAAAAATATCAAAGGTATCCATTTGAAACTTTTAATACTTGTTCACTATCAAAGGATAATCCATTACAACAAGGCAGGTTACTTTGTGATTTGTATTTCAAGAGTTATCTGCCCTTGATTGGACTAAAAACTTGGCATATTTTGACAATTTTTGGTAAAATTTCCCAATAACTATCAAAGACATGAAATTGAAACACAAGGTACTTGTTTATTGGTCTGCCCCCATTCTGCAGCAAGATGAAGTAACTCTTTTACTGATTTTGTTGGAGTTATTACCCTTTTCAACTTACAATTTCCGCTTTAGGTAAAATGTCTCAATACCTATATGAGATATTGACTTGAAACTCAAAGTACTCAATCACAGTGATGAACTTATTCTGTAAACAAGAGGAGGTAACTCTGTCAAAGATTTGTTTGAGTTATTGCCCCTTTTTCAACTTAGAATTTTCGCTTTAGGTCAAATTTCACAATATCTATAAGAGGTATTGATTTGAAACACAAAATACTTGATCACAGTTATGAACCTATTCTGTAGACAAGATGAGGTAAGTATATCAAGGATTTTGGTGGAGTTTTTGCCCTTTTTTCAACTTAGAATTTTAGGTCAAATTGTTCAATATCCATAAGAGGTAGGGTTGTTAATCAGTGTTCAAAATTTTAGTCGATTAATCAGCAACAAGTTCCGACTAAATAACCGATTAATCAGGATTCTTGAAAGTACACACTAGACTGCAACGTTTAAATGATTGCAATAAATATGTGTCTACTTTATATACCAATTAGATAGGAAATAGGAATAAAACATGTTTTTGTAAATACAGTTTGTGAACTGCATTATCCTACTAACATGCTGGACTACTGACAAGATACGTATCAGATTATTAAAGATTAGATTATTAATTATTAAAAGGTTAATAATGCAAGAGCATAACACTATAAATCTTAATCTTGTGTTGTAACAGAAATGCAAAATTTATATTTAAAAAATACAACATACACAGCATAGATAAAAGCTAAACAAATGAATACAAAGACAATAATTGTATTTGTTTAGTTTAACATTTTAAAGCTTTACTTCAAACCTTTCACAAAAGTAAGATTTCCATCTTTAATAATATTGAGTGGAGTCATCATGGACTTCTTTGTTTGTAATTCCGACAAAACAGCTTAACTAGAGACAAATATTAGTTCTACAAATCATATTAAATTATATAAATGTATACATTTTATCATATTGAACATTGTATTTAATTAGATGTGCATGTCTGTTATTTAATTTATATTATTTGGACACTGAAACTTATAAATGAATTGGATCACCTGTTCAAGTTAAAAGAAAGGGATTGGACATTTTTCAAGAAAGAAAACTCATGCATAGATATCTTCAATTAATCGACTAATCCCCAATCTTAATCGACTAATTAATCATTACCTATTAGTCGTTGATTAATCGACGAAATGATTAATCGGCACAACACTTATAAGAGGTATAGACTTAAAATTCAAGATACTTCATCACAGTGATTAACCTATTTTATAAACAATAGGCCAGAGTACTATTAAATACGAGGAAGTCAAGTGTCCAGCACCCGAAGGCTCTTTTTCTATAATTTTCTAATAGCAATAATATGCTGATCAATGGAATTAATAAGAAAAAATAAATGCAATGCCAACAATTTGTGTTTTGATACACGGGGTTCCTGTAGGATTTGAACTCATGCCTACAAAATCTCCTCACTTCAATGAAATTTTTCCCTCGCTACAGTACAGTTATAAATAGTGTGCATGCACATAGCGGTACTTCATGTACATTTCATTTATATCGATTTAACTACTACTACTACTAATTTTCCCGGTGTCACGGTGAGCACTTTTAATAATTATAAAAGACAACATTTTACTGTTTGGTTATAAAAACGAGACCTATGTGTTAAGCAATCATTTAATAAATACTTCTAGAAATAAAATTTTATTTTTCAGAAAATAACTTCCGTATTAGCCGTTGATACACCCCTTTAAATCACATTGCAGTACCCAAATAACCAACAGTTTTGAATAAAATTCAATAAGAGTTGATGACATAAAAGCTGGTCTTCAAATTGAAAACAATTCAATTTCAGAAAGGGCAGCAAACAGCTAGAAATTATGTTTATGCCATACATTTGTATGATAACAAATTACAAAATGCAAAATTTATATGTTTTACATGTTTTATTTTGTAGCGAAAGTATCAATAAAAGCTGTGGCGACGGAGAGGGTACCGGTTCCTCATACGGAGAGGTTACCAGTACCTGCCTATTCTGTGTCGTGGCCTAAGTTTATGGCATTTATACCATTTTTTCTACTAATTGTGCTATCGGTAACAACATACATCCATAGTGGAAAATCATTTTTTAACTAAGTTTGGTCCATAAAACACCGGTTTTTAATTAAACAAAGGAAATTACGACAGAAAACATCACTGAAATTAGCAAATGTCAGTCAGAGTTTACAACTGTTTTCGCTATTTCTAGAAAACGTACTGTTTTATGGAGTAAAATCCATGATACATAAGCAGTTCAATGTCCAAGATGATCCGTGAAACAAATAAAACTCGAATTTTAGCGATAAAAAACTATTATATTAACGTGAAAGTGACCTACCGGTAGTTTCCAAGTTGATTTCTAACGGAGAGGGACATGTACCGTAAAGGAGAGGGTGCGTTTTTTGTTAGTTTTAATGGAGAGGTGACCGATTAGTTTTAACACCGTGAATGAGCGTCTGGAGAATCCTAAACCAGAGAATTGCAATAAATGAGGAATTCATAAACTTACTGCTCATTCATTCCCGCTATTATTTTCTGACAATGTTAATTTGTTAAATTTGCCTGACAAATTGATGTATCAATTATGTTTACGTAAATTACTAGTATTCAGCTTATTCATGTATCACTGGTGAAAACATGGGGCGGTATATGATCGATTTATCCACGGTACAGATATTAATAATTATTGAGTTTATCTCGAATTAATTTTGGGTGTCCGATACGTTTTCTTATAGTGTCCGAAAAATCTAGTGTCCGAGAATTCTCCTTAGGCCAGGACTTTTTGATTTTACGGTTTACAAAACCGGCGAACATAAATTATCCGAAAGTGAAAAAAAAAAAAATTATAACGATTTTTTTTTTACCGATGGGGGATGAAACGTTCAAATTTTCTAAATATTTTTAGTACGAATATAATAATTTGCTCGGTAAGTCAGTTTACTTCCGTGAAACTGCTTTTTGTTTTTGACGGTATCACACGATGATTGCCGATCGAGATCAACAAATTGTTCCGGAATTTCACGGACAATTTTTTTAAGCAAGGCGTCCGCCGTTGTTTATGTACATTATGTCATGTAAAACCCGTGTTTTCAACAAAAGAGTGCAAAATGACTGCTGAAACATGACGTCACGTTCCACGCATGAAAAGCGTGCGTGTACCGATCATGTGCTTTACTAAATACAGGTCTTTCAAGACATTGGGTGTCCTAGTTTCCCGTCAAAGGAATGTTAATCCCATGCATGATTTTTGCAGGGAGAAATCCCGTTATTGTGGTCAGTGAAGTGTTTCAAGTTTGAGGGTCGTCTCATAAATCTGTACTAGTATCCAAAATTGAACAAAAAGATTGGTACAGCAAATGGAGAAAAAATAGGTAAATTATAAACAAATTGGCGTGGTTTTTCCATGCAAATTTACTTATTGGTGGACAAAAAATTAGCAAGTGATTTTTAGTTCGTAAATTTATTATATATTGTAAACTTCTAATAATGTTCAACATGTTTAATAGACGGCCCTTAAAATGACTTGTCCATTTGATGACAGTTAATATTACCGTTAGAAGTACAGTTATTCATGGAAAGAATGAAACATGAGAAAATCAACACTGTTTTTAACAATAGAGTGACATTTGTCTTTAACATTTGACGCACAGGCACGATGTGCACGAGGAAAATTTCCCGCCGTTTTTGCAAGAACAAAGCATGTATATAATATAAATATATTTTAATCAAGATCTTTACAATTCACCAATTATCCAGTCAGTACTATTTTCAACAGCTGTAACAATTAAAACAGTGTTAAAACACTAAATACATGCCCATATTAATTAATCGAATAAAAAAGGCTCCATCAGTAGATCGAGTGTAACCTAAAGATTCGAGAACGACGAGAATAGTGGGTTTGGACATGACGTCACTGTGCGAATGTGATGCGCACTGGACATAAACATCTGGAAAAAATCATTACTTTCAGTTTCGCAACAACAATGATGCTTTTGCTTTTAAAAGGCTAGAGGTATGCCGTTCAAACGGTGATGTTTCGTTTATTTCATTTCGTTTAAACTTGTACAAAAAATTGAAAACATCTTAGCCTTAAATTTAATAGCTAAAACGCACCAGATAACGTCATTTGACACATGCCGCAAAAAAAATTGACGTACGGAGGGGATACCCCTCCCTAACCCACCCCTCTCGGGACGGGGACGCCCAAAAAAATCCTGTGGAAGGCACTGGATGTATATTTTCAGGTGGCATTTGTAACAAATAATGTCATTAGTAACAAGATCTTCTTGCGGGCACATCGAAACGAGGATGTGGGGACAGACAGCTTTGTCTCGTATACACTTAAAAGAGAAAGTCATGGTTGCATTTTGTTGATGATATATATTTTCGCGACACAATGAGAATTTCTTATTTGCCATGTATTGTGTTTCTGTCACAATTGTAATGCAATAATTTAACACACACTAGCAGTTCAGTTTATATCTGATAAATTTCATACATGAAGATTTAGCATTTACACAGAGTTGAATATTTAAAAAAAAAATGTTAAAACTGGTTTCTCATTTTTAATAAGAATTAAGACTTAATAAGAATCCAGACAATTAACGTCATATTATTTGGACTTTTCTCTTGATATAGTTCAATTTAATACGTTTTTCGAGACCTCACAGCAATTATTTTGAAAATTTGCATTGTGTGGTTAGATTAAGCTCGTTTTGCAAGGTCTGTGTTTGGGCAGTTGTGGATTCCATTCCTGCACAGGTTAACTTGTCTTCTTTTAAAAAGGCATCTCACTTTACATTTTGTAAATCCATACAAGTATACAACTTTGTGGTAAAATCAATTTTAATGATGCTGTTAAAATATATGCATCTATTACACTTATTTACTCTGTAAAATTCATAAATACAAATGGTTAAACTGCATATAAAACATTGGTGTAATAAAACAGTTTATACCATGTTTGATGTCTTATTCTAACTTCACATAATAGTGTGTTTTAATGTTGATATTGTTATTAATTATAAATTGCTAATGGGAAATCGTTCGTTGTGTTAAGATTTGAACACTTTTTTTTTTTTTTTTTTTCGACCTGCCAGTGGACATGTTCCCCAAAAAATTTTGTAAACCAGAAAATAAAAAAGGACTGGCCTTAGTAGGGACCGAAAAATCTGGGGTCCGAGAAGTCTCCTTAGTAGGGACCGAAAAATAGGGGGTCCGTTAAGTCGCAGCTTGGTCCTCTTGTATTATATTTACGGCAAAAAAATGACATCTCAATATTAATTTCTACGCCGATTGTCTTTTTTAAAGACATTTCTTGTTGTCTCTTCTAACAGTATGGCTTTGTTTTGCATGGACATACCTGTATATTAAAAATAACAATTATTCTACACATTCTTTCATACTCTCTGTGTATTTGTTGAGACTTTGAATTAAGCACAATTATTTTGCATCTCAGCCTGTGACAGTGCATAGAACTACAAAATGTAACAGTCACAGGTCGAAAGTCTGAATGTTTTGCTGTGATTGAGCTTTGTGAACATTTCAGACGGTACTTTTTATGACTCATGTTTCTGTTATGTGAATATAAATGTTGTCGCTGGGCCGGCTAGCTCAGTTGTAGAGCGCTGGACTACAAATCCGAGGATCGCGGTTCGATTCCCAGCCAGGCCACATAACTTGTTTGGGAATTGGTCATGAAATTATTTCATTTTCCCCCTACCTCTGATTCAAGTAGGGCAGTTGTCAGTTACTGGCATAAGTATGTGCACTCAGTACTGGTAAACCAGCTTACCCAGGAAAAGTGTGAGTAGGTTAACTGACCGCCGTTATATGACTGAAATACTGTTGAATACAGCGAAAAATCCAAACAACAAACAAAATAAATGTTACAATGAAGCAACAGTTTACTACCTACATTTTAAAGACATTAATTTTATTAAATCCTTAAATCCTTAATCTTTATATTTCCCAAATGTGATATGTAAAGAACAGTTTATAACAAAGCAGAAATGTTCCAATTTATCAGCTGTTGTACAAGAGAATTAAATACATTCACATATTTGGCATTTTGCCATGACTTGAATTGATTTGGGGAAATAAATGCACTGAGTGCCAACAGAAATTACGTATTGCTTAAATTTGGTTGATATATTGGCAGTTATCTTTACCGTTATCTATTGGACCAGGATTGATTTTAAAATCAGGACATAAGTTGAATACTGCATATATTTTGCATGTCCTAATTATTTCCTCATTTTCAAAACACTAATTCTATAGCTGATTTTTAAAAGATAACTTGAGGTAATTGGGTGGTTGGAGAAACCTATTAATTCAGGTCTTGTATGTATGATGTGTAGTAGTTTATGCTATAGAACTATGCCACTTTAGTTTGCCTTTGCTGTTACCAAATTGATTGTATAATCTGATAATCTGAGCGCAGCATAAAATTTCATTTATTTGGTCTTAGTAGCTCCTTCATTACTTAATTGTAGTCTAAATGGTAGAATAGTTAAATAGCTAGAAGACCCCATATTTTCCAGCATGAAAACTATCCTTCTTGTAATTCGTGATACATATGTGACACAAAGTTTGTATTGAAAGTGGCCTTAATCTTCATTACACAGCCAATAATACTAAAAATGCATACAGTCTACTAATGCATACAGAGTAAAAGAACCAAGAATAACATTAGGAAGGTCAGGTCGAGTATTTATTAAGTTGAAAATCCCATTCATGGTATGAACTGTAGTTCAACAATTGCTTCTAAGACTCCCTGGCATTGTTATAACAGGTGAACTACCAGTTCATGAAGAAATGTGTGGAGAGCGGTCCTATCACGCCCATGCAGAAGGAATGGGCGCAGAAGATTGTGCAGATGATACCCCCGGCACTGAGGAGCACCCCATATTTGAAAGAATGTGTGAACGATCTTTTTGAGGAGATCCGAACTGACTTTACAGCCAGTATGAAGAAATCAATGGGTAGGTTTACAAAACTGTCAAGCTACTAAAATGCAGAAAGATAATTGAACCAAATAAGAATGTGTTTTCATCACAAACAAAAATGCTTTTTACATAAATAGTTAAAAGAAGAAGACATGAACAGGAAACGCATGGACACTAGAGAAGTAGGATCCTTTCGCTAGTTAGTTCTGGAAGAAATCTATCCGTTAAAGCTGTACCTCATCACCATCTTGTGCAATATTATTTTACTTTTAATAAGCATGTTTGTTTACACTTACAGTTCAGCATGTTCTAGTGAAGCCTGAAGTGAAAGGTTTGGATGGGGAGGTAGCTGGACCCCCGCCAGATGAACCCACGTAAGTTATCATAATACAGTACTGATATATGTTTATAAATATTTAAATAATGAACCCATTTGGTTTCCTGAACAAAACACATATATCTATATTATGTGAATTTGGTATCCTTGCATAAAATATTGTCTTAGCTGATAAATTCTACTGGTAAAGTTTTACAAATTTAGTTGCATACAGTGAGTATTTGATTTAAGAACTAAGTAATGCCAACCCATGTGTTGCACTGTCATGCCACTAAAAATGTGTTGTTTAGAAATGTATTAGAAATGAATTTCTTTGGTTTTTCTTAAGTAAATACTCAAAATAGAAATTCCATTTATAAAACATGGCGCTTTCCTGTGCATGGCATCAGTCTGTTGTGTGATTGTAAAAAATCAAGGTTGGGCAGTACAGATATTGATTGGCTATGTACCAGCTGCAAAGTGAGCTATTTTGCGTGCTACCTATCTGATTGTAGTCTTATATTTCTACATTTGCTGTAGATTAGTGAGAGAATTGTGTTGAATAATTTATTATGAAGTAAATGATGGTTTTCTATCGTTTCTACTACATGTAGTAGTCTCACTGATTAGTCTCTTAATCCACAAGCAAGAAACATAGCTGCTGGTAGATAAATGTACATGCCCCTAATAATTGTTGAGCAGTGAACACAATATTTTTATTGTGAGTGTACATAAAATCCAAATGATTGAAAGGACTTTATGTAAAGTCAGTTATTTCGCAAGTCTAAATAGCCTTCATGGTTTTGGAACATAGGATAATTCTTATCATTTTGGTCAATAAGATCTCATTACAACTTGTTGGTTAAAGCTGCTGTTTGTACATACATGTATGTCGAAGAGAATGTTGACTTAATGAACCAGATACATTACCCCCTGAACATGTATACCCTTTTCAAAACTTTCTGTTGCTTTTGTCTAAAAGTCATGATATTCACCCCTATTTGTGAGGTATAAACAAAGGTCATAAGAAGAATAACATTTCATATTGACATAATAATGTCGAATATTTTAAGAACACAAGAAAACTAAGCTGCATATGTAATCTTGTATTTCAGAGGTTTGGACTTCTCCAAGCCATGGCACAATGACTTCCTGGAAGCTCGAGAGAAAATCAGAGAAAACCTTCACATGTTGCACCCATCCATGCAGATGGTGCTGAACATGTGTCAGACGACACTTGGTAACATGATCCTTGTGGACTGCTCCAAGTTCAGAGCTCAGGGTCCAATGGAGTTCGAATCCTTGAAAAACAACATCATACTCGACCTTGAAAAGACTGAAGATAAACTTATGCACAGGTTTGTTAAACAGAAATGATAGTAACTTGCATTGAAATTACATTTTATTTGTATTGAAAAATAATCATGATCGCTGCTACATTTGATTTATTTTTATGTAGACTGTTATGTAATGTGTTTATTTTTGTCTGTTGATAAACTAAAAGCTTTTATAAAGTAAAGACTTAATACTTTGAATGCTGAAATCATGCTGTCCTTTGTAGCTGGTATCCGAAGATTATCAACGAGTTCAGTGACAAGAGCAACTTCAAGGCTTCCGAGTCATTCTACAACAGTCTGACCACTCTAATCTCAAACCAGGTACTTATTCTTTGGTTGCTGTGATGTTTTGTAAGTTTTGTTTTTGTGATTTGCATATGTGAATATTGGTGTGTTATATAACTTTGCCCGGTCATTATAAATCTTGATTCTGTAAAAATTAAAAACATGATTTGTAAATAACTATATTTTGTTTAAATCTTTCCTGCCCAAAAGAAATAAAAAAATTTCATTCCTAAGTATCAACCTAGTATTATGGTTTGGGTTAAACAACAGTATCCAACAAGTTTAATGGAAAAAAAGTCGTCCTGATAAACTTAATTTTCCAAAAGCTACGAGACCTGATTACCCGCACCCTGGATGCCTATGTGGCGCTGTTTGACCTGGAGGACAAGAGTCGTCTCCCTTTGCTCAAGATGGAGCTCACGTTCGACGATGAGAAAATGCAGTTTTATCCGCCCA
Organism: Congeria kusceri; assembly: GCA_027627225.1. NCBI lineage: Eukaryota > Metazoa > Mollusca > Bivalvia > Myida > Dreissenidae > Congeria > Congeria kusceri. The sequence continues at coordinate 34,241,381 of CM051035.1, forward strand.
GTCAGGACCTGGAAGACACGGTGCTCTTCGTATTGAAACAGGTGAAGATTAATATTTCCTATAGTATTGTCTTACAAAAATATTAAATACATCATGCGAATGTCTGAGATTTAATTACCTACAATACATAGTCATGTATTTTATGCAATTGTAATGTATTATTTTTATTATTTTAATTATTTTAATATAATATATAAGCTGAGATTAAATATTGTTCACATTTGACTAGGGGTGTAACGATATCACCGGCCCATATCGTGATATATCGCAATATTGTACAATGTATCGTGATATATACCGTGATATATTGTCCATACTAAAAAGTGCAGTTTCTCTCATTTGTCTCAGTATAATTACCGTACAAACAAATTTACTAACACACTTTTAATATTTAAATACCAATTTGTTCAATTTAAAATATCATACACTATTAAAAATTATATGCATGATGTTGAATATCATATTTAAAATTTATTTACACTAGCGGATCCGGGGGGGGCGTACCCCGCGTCACCCCCCCCCATGCATATATGGGCATATTTACAACGGTAAAAACTGCTAAAATAATTTCGCTTGTTTCGCTCGCGAATTGTTTTACATACTCGTACAGTTCAGTAAAACATACCCGACCTAAACAGTCCCCTACGATTTCTAACGTACACCGTATATAGCACCGGCACTAAAGTTCAGCGAAAACAATAAAATGTAGACAATAGATATATATAGCTTTATTTATGGATGATATTGGTTTGTTTTATACATGCATATATTATATAAAGATGTCAGATACAATACACCGTTGGCACAGGATACTGCCAAAGACATTGATACATTTGTATATATAAGATTTAAAGTCGACATTTAAGTCAAATCAGTGACTACTTTCGATAGTTCCCCAAAGAATCTAAAACGATAAACTTTTTGTCCAATATCCCATTAGCAATCACATAAAATTTTATATTGTTTTATGCATTCATAAGAAAGAAATAACGTGATAAAGTAGATAGGTGTCCACAACGTAGGCTCCAATGCCTGGCGATTTCATATTTTTCCCGGCACCATATGTCAGCGAGATTGACACAAAGTCGGCCTAACTTGCCTTAATAGTTAACAAGGCAATCATACGAGTATCTTTCACAATATTTTGTGTAAAAACATGTTCGTCTGTCTGTCTGTTAGTTTGTTTCAATAAAAAACACAGTGCATAGCACATTTGAAGACGACTGATGAGCATGACTGTGACCGTGTGAGCTATTTAATGACATTCACTTCGAAAAGAGACCATTAGGCTTCGGTAAATGATAAATACAAATATTAAATTCTCGATGCATGTATGTTTGAATGTATTCAGCTATGGATTTTACGTGTTTAAAGATGTTCCTGGTGGTGGTGGTGGTGATGTGCAAAGATCTTTGATACGGATCTGTAGCTGATCACTGCAGACCCACAGACAAGGGTTATAACTGCACGATCAAAAGTTTACGCCCCCTCCAACTCGAAATCCTGGATCAGCCCCTGATTTTAATACAATCAGATGCATTATATAATTCCATACTTCTATAGTTTCAACTGGGTTGGTAAATCGGAAATACTAAACTTTTACCATTTGATTTTTCAACAAAGAAATGCATTGTTTCAAGATTTCAACACATTGCAATATAATTCTAAGAGTATAAATATTTACTAGTAACTGTTGTGATGTGCACCTGCTTAAAAACAAAATCGTTCCGAACACAAGCTTAAATTATGACTTATTTTCAACTGGGTAAGAATAACAAAAAGATCTTTATTAATATTGCTCCAGCATCCATTTGCCTCTCCAAATATATCAAATATTATATAACCATTCAGTCTCAGAATTGTATGCATATATTTTAACATGTTTTCGTTGTTATTTTTGTCGTTATTTTTGTCTTTTGTCACACAACATCTAAATTATATTTTACAGTTTTTTTTTCTTAGAAAGAAACATTCCGTCAGCTATCTGAAATCGATTTATATGTCAGGTAATTATAACATGATGCGCGCTGCGCTTCATGGATAATTTGCCAGTTTGACCATTGCGTTCATAATTACATTATATTTGGGATGATTTCATAGTATTCCTTTATATTATTTTTGTTTAACATGCATTTTATTGCCATTCTAAGAGAAATATCATGCACAGCAGTTTTCTTATCGGAACAGCGAAGTACCGCCCCTTGTAACCGAACTACACAAAATAGAATGCAAACTACGATTAATAAAATAGTTCCCTACAAAAATGTCATTTTCTCCTGATTTTACATTCAATTTTCTGCGACAAATGAAATTAAATGTAAACATTATGAGTCATAACATTTTTATTTTCCTTGCATAAATCATATCGCTACAAAACTAAGAAAGTAACTTAAACAAATGCAAAAATACCTGTGACATCAAGAAGATCTGCTATTTCGGCCGGTATAGCCAACAAGCACCAAACATTATAAATGCTTTAGAAAGATTAATATAAATAAGAGTTGCTTTGTTAGCAAGACAGTAAATCCACATCATGAATACTTCTATACCACAGTTGAGTTCTGACACTTTAAAATCACACAATTCCTAGGCTGAGATTTAAACAGATCCTGGATAATCCTGTTTTATTATTAACACAACAGATGGAGACTTACATGCTTTTAAATGCTTTAAATCCACACTATATATCCAAATTTTCACTCGGCAAGAAAAATGCAAAACAATCCACAAATGACATCACTAAACAAGTGATGATGTGTAAGCTAGGTCATCGATCAATAGCATCCACACGGGCGTATCTTAGCTCTTGTCTTTGCCTGGGCATAACTTGTATTAGAAAGGATAAAATTTAAATTTAAATCTTAAAATGCATTTTCTTATTATTGTACATGTTAAACAATTCATCATTATTAACTGTGATATAAATGCACAATAAATTAGACGATCTAAATGCATCTAGCAAATAGACACATCAATGTGAAATCATATCCATTTTAAAGCTACGTTCTTGAATTGATTATACGTCATGGAGATTTTCTGTGGTCGCTTCTAAGAAAGTAATGTTTACCTAAAATACCATAACATGTACGTATTACTTGCTAGCAAAATGGCTTTGTTTAATAATAACACTTGTAGACCTTGCATGATAGAATACTATCAAGCAAAAGTGAAAAAAATGTCAAATTGATTTTTGTAGAGAAGAACTGGAACGAAATGTTCATGTATATTATTTATAAAAACATTTAAACAAACGTCAACAATAAATGCAAAAAAGAGTAATATTGAACAGTATAAGACATCTTAGTTCATGTAAATATTCTTGTCGAAATATAATTTGCATACAAATAGGACACACAGATATTACTACGCCGGTGATAAGGCATTGCGTTAATACGATTATGAATGCATACCCCTTCCATATTAAAATGCCTATGCAATGTAAATAGTGGTATGTATCTTTCCACCAACATGCATGTACCGGTAAAATCCTTCTGATGATGCAATAGAACATCATAATTATGTAAACCATTGTGTGAACCCACTATTCTTAGTGTTAACATTACATTGTTTTCAGATCTGCAAGACGATGCAGCAAGTTCCGACGGTACAGTCGTGGATGTCAGGGGGGAGCACTCTGTACCACACAGATGCCTCCATGGCCGACCACATCCTCAACAAGTACATTGTGAAACTCAAGCATGCCGTCAAGGTCAACTTTGAAGCACCTCAGCAACATCTGCAATCATTTGGTGATTACTTTTAAGTTTTGAATTTTGAAAAAATAACAATGGCAATCATTTGTCTTGGAATTCATTCACTCATCAATGTAATTCTAAACATATCAACATTAAATTAAGTACATATCATTATTGTTGCTACAATAGTATTGATTTATATGCATACAATTTCATTGAATAATATTTATTGTGTGATTATAGTACCCAAAATATTTAAAAAAAAAAAAAAAAATTGAGTTAAAACTATAATTAATTTTATTAAACCTTAGCAAATGGAAGAAACACCTTTGTGAAAATCATTTTAAAAATCCTTTTTTGTGCTGATGTTCACTTGTTCTTTGTTCAGTTGAGAGGTACGACTACATAGTGAATGGTACAGCAATGGCTGAGATTCACAAATACATGGAGGTGGAACACAAGTTTGCTGAGTACACAGAGGTATGTAGCATCAGTCAGGCTGCAGTCTTCCTACGTAGCAGTTTTGCATTATCGTTTTAACCAATAAATTAAGCATTTTCAAGTGTAGTTAAATATTAATGAAGGAATTAAGATATGTTAAACAATTACGGTTAGGAGGTCATTAATTAATCTCAAAATATTTTAGGCCTTTATCTATTAAATTATTTTGTATTAGTTTAAATTATTTAAATATGATTAGTTTTGTACCCTAAATGAAACGTTCACTTGTAAAATCGTCTGAAGTCAGGTTGGTAGATGCATGAATATAAAAGGTGTAAGGAGTGTCACCATCTTTAACAAAAAGTAATATTTGAGGCTTGTCGTGGGAAAACCGGGATTAATGCAGATGCGTAAAGTGTCGTCCCGGATTAGCCTGTGCAGTCCGCACAGGCTAATCCAGGACGGCACTTTCCGCTTTTATGGTATTTTCTGTTTCAATGAAGTCTCTTCTAAACAAAAATCCACTGTAGGCGGAAAGTGCTGTCCTGGATTAGCCTGTTCGTATTGCACAGGCTAATCCAGGATGACCCTTTCCGCTCATGCATTACGCCCGGTTTTCCCACGACACGCCTCATTTATGCTATTGTAGCAAATTGAGAAGTACAGGAATCTGGCCAAGGAGATAATGGGCTTGCCAAGCATTGAGCACTTTGACATGATCCGTCTGGACTGTGAGGACCTGAAGAGGGGACTGGCCGAGGGGTCCAGGAACCTGGCTAATGAACTGCTCCGCAGGGTCTCTGACGATCACAGGAGGGAGAACAAACTGTGAGTGGGGCTCTTTTATCTTGTACTGTAGTCAACAAATTATTGGGATTTAGTAACTAGCAAAATGAAGATTTGTTCAAAAATTTGCTCGTTTATGCTCCAGTTTATATTTTGGAACTTATAACTCCCCCAGTCTGTTAATACTGGTTTAGCAATGTTTTTCCTAACCTGAGCATCAAAGCTTGTTTTCCCATGCCTGAAGAAGAAGTCCTTTTACACATTTAAACATGCTTTAATATGTTATAATTAATGTCTTGGTTTAATAGCATGTTAGAAAACAAATTTTAATGACATTTTCGTGACAATAATTATTGTTTAACAAAAAATTTGCAACCATCAAAAAAATATGTGCTGAAATTTCTGTTGTTTTGTGTATTTAGAATATGTGAAGAGTTTGCCACAATCCAAGAAACAGCCTTGAAAGAGCCAGAAACCAGTGAGGAGCTCATTGACATGATATCGTTCGTGGAGAAGGCTCGCACCCAGGGTATGGTGCTACTGAACGAGCGAATAACTCAGTCCAAGGACCGCCTGGCCTACTTGATTGACGTGTTCCTCTTCTCAACGGAGGACATAAATCTTAACTGCGAGGTGCTCACATGGCCAAAACGAATTAACCCAGTGTTTGATAGAAACGAGGAGGTAAGATTCAAATAATGAAATAGTGTTCAACTTCACATACTGAAAAAATTGACATTCTGAAAAAAAAAACATACTGAAAAGGATTCATATACACAATGTGATTGGTTGAACCAATTTATATGATGATTAACATTATTATGAAATTCTAAGCTCTGTTTATGATGCAATATTCTTGTCTGTTGATCCTAAGGTTTCTTTCTTAAGGTGTAATAACATCTAACCTGCATGATTGTATATATATATTCTTATCATTTAAAAAATGTATATTTCCACAGTTGATTGAGAAGTCGAAACAGAAGGGAGAGAAGGGCCTGTTGGAGAAACGAGAGAGGGTCATGTTGGAGCTTGAGAAACTCAGGACTCGAGTGGACGAGTTTAACGATTACGGAGAACTCGACATGATGCAGCAGTATGTGAGCGACGTGAGGGCCGTTCAGAAGAGAGTTGCAGACGTCTCCAATGAAATCATGTGGATTAACAAGGTGAGATATAGATTGGGTTATAGTACAGAAAGCAGGGTATTTACTTTTGCTTTGTAGATTTTTATACAATATATCATAATGTATAAGTAACAACTGTTTGTTTTTAAGGAAATAAAAAAAAAAGATTGATGTTAAATAATTTTATTTTTATTTTCTTACTAATGTTATTTTGCATTAATACATGCATAGTACCATTACATAATCTTGTATATTTTAAAACAATACACATCGTTTTAATTAAATTATGTTTGTTTGGTTTTAAAAAATAGAATAAAAATATACGTTTACAAATAGTGCGATTGTATTTAATAATGTTATGCAACTTGTATGTAATTGTATATGACATAAAGTGTTTATATGCTTCATTGATAACTTATTGCCAAATCAAGGAGGTTTGTCACATGTTTTGTGATATTTTCCTTCTATCCTGTCCTAGGAAACAATACCCCTGTATTTACATTGATTGTTTTTGGATTGCAGTGGGTGTTTTTATTCACAACTTTGTCAATCAATCAGCAGAGTTTGGTTTTGCATTATTACCTGATATTTTATAATGTTAAATATGACCGTGGCTCGATACATTTGTGTTTTAAATAGCATATGAAATCATCTATTAGACTTTGATGTAATGGCCTTTTAAAGTTTTAGATAAATAAGTCTGTATAATGTTACAATGTGACCAAAAATGTTTGGTAAAACATAGTTTAGGAGTGTTACATGTCTTCATCATGTCATGTGTATTTACAATGACAAAGTTAATTTTTTAAAACCTCAAGCCATTAATATTATTGCAGTTTTGTAGTATTATATTACCAAAGGAATTTCTACATATAACTCCTGTTTAATTAGAATATGTACGGGTATGTATGGTTCTAATAGAAGTGGGATTTCTAAGGGCTTGTAAAATGCATGAAAAGCTTAGCTCAATGATAGAACATTTTACCATAATAAAATATATACTGTCACATGTCCTTTAACTTTCAATGAAATTATTTTTAACAGTTTTGTACAACCTGTATTTCATTTTAGATGACATAAATCTTAATATGCTCTCTTGATAAATTATTGCAAAACCAGGAGGTTTGTCACAAGTTGTGTGATATTTTCCTTCTATCCTGTCCCAGGGAACCAATGCCCCTGTATTTACATCAATTTCTGTTGTTGTTGAATAAGTGTGTTTTATTCACCGTAGTAATTCTTTGTCCATCAGCTTGTTCTTAAATATATCAGATGTTTAAAAAAATAACGATTGTTAGATATTACCACAGTTTTTGCATTAAGTGGTGAGTGAAATGATGTATTATACAGTCTATAAATTCTAAAGACCATTTAAGGTGTAGAAGGTGAATCTGCATACTGTTACAAAATGACCAAAATACGTGGTTAACTTCTTCATTATTGTGTTGTGCAGATATCTTCTGTTAAATCTGTTGGGTTGTATTTTTAATGTGTCCGTAAAGGTCTTTACAATTGTTGATTTTTTGAAAATGTTGATTCGGGCTGTTCCAGGAGGAAGGTGATGAGGGGATGGAACACCGATGTATTAAAATTTGGTGGGTGGGGAGTGATAGAGGTGATAAAACGGATTATCATTGACTTGAAACTTGGAACAGCCCTAAATTAAAATTATTGCATAGTTTTGTAGTTTTACGAAGAACTCCTGATTGTGTTTGCATTTCGTGTATATCGTGATTTATAGTTATTTTCACTGATCACCAAGTCAAACATGTTTGTAAGAACCTCTGTAATGTCACGGTAATATATGTATAGAAGGCATGGGCATCATGTAATGCTCATTTCATGTGTTGTCCATTTGGTATAAATGACTTTTACATAAATATATCAGCATGAGCAAAGTGTCTGTAAATTTATTTTCTTGGTCTGTCATTGTATCATTTACTCTCTCTCAGTTGTTTTTTTTAATTGTTCATGCATAACATGCAATAACCTGTAAACATGCACCTAGAACTTAATGTATGAGTCAGTTTTCCTCTTTCTACAACATCAAACAAGTGTTTGTTACTTTGAATCCACCTAAATTCAGTTAATTGATGACTAATTTTGACCCATGTAGGAAGAGCAGCTGTACAAGTACCCGGTGACAGCCTACCCAGACGTGGACGAGATAACCAATGCCGTCACACCATTCCAGAATCTCTTCAGCGTCGTCTTCAAATGGCAGAAGGCTGAGAAGAAGTAAGAAAATGTAGCACTTGAAGTGAAATTGTGTCACAAGTAGAAAATCAAATGATTTATACTGTATTTTAGGGATCCCAATGGACACAAAATCAGTAACTTGATGACCTGTTTCATAAAACACCTAATCAGTTAACTGGACATTTATTATTCAAACAGAATTAAAGATGTTTATTAATACATGGCGTTTTAATTTAAACAAGCTCTTTAATTTAGATGGTCAGTTTTTTTATTTTTAGCTATGTTCCGATGTATTTTGTGACACTTAAAATTGTAAATGTTGTGAGGTTTGCTTGTTAAAAGTTAAGAATGTTACACACTTTACGAATACAAAAAGGTGCTCAGTTTGCTGGGAGTTGTTAATATGCCCCTCTTAAATGAAGTGGGGTATATTGCTTTGCACCTGTCCGTCAGTCAGTCGGTCGGATGGTCGGTCTGTCCGTAGACCATTTCGTTTCTGCACGATATCTAGAGAACGCTTTGACCTACGATCATTGCTTGGGAGGAAAGGAAGACGCCTATTGATTTTTAGGTCAACAGGTCAAAGTTCAAGGTCACCGTTGCTAAAAATAGAAAAATGGTTTCGCTCAATAACTTAAGAACGCATCGAGATCTTTTAATGAAACTTCATACATACTTATATTGAGACCTCTCTTGGGATTTCATATGGGGTGGGTGGGGTCAAGGTCAAGGTCACCATTACTAAAAATAGAAAAACGGTTTCCGCTCAATAACTTGAGAATGCATCGAGATATTTGAATGAAACGTCATACATAGATACCATATATTGATACCTCGCTTGGGATTGCATATATAGATATAGGGTGGGTGAGGTCAAGGTCTCCATTACTAAAAATAGGAAAATGGTTTCAGCTCAATAACTTTAGAATGCATCAAGATATTTGAATGAAACTTCATACATAGATACCTTGTATCTAGACCACAGTTGGGATTGCATATGGGATGGGTGAGATCAAGGTCAAGGTCAATGTTACTAAAAGTACAAAAACGGTTTCTGCTCAATAATTATGCCCCCCTTTGAAGAAGTGGGGTTATATTGCTTTGCACCTGTCCGTTGGTCGGTCGGATGGTCGGTCGGTCTGTCCATAGACCTTTTCGTTTCCGCACGATATCTAGAGAATGCTTTGACCTACGATCATTTAAGTTGGTATGCTGGTTACTTGGGAGCAAAGGAAGACGTCTATTGATTTTGAGGTCAACAGGTCAAAGCTCAAGGTCACAGGGGCTTGTAACATGAAATTCATTTTCGCAAGATATCTAGAGAACGCTTTGACCTACGATCATTTAAGTTGGTATGCTGGTTACTTGGGAGGAAAGGAAGATGCCTATCAATTTTGAGGTCAACAGGTCAAGGTGACAGAGGCTTGTAACATGAAAACTGTTTCCTCTGTAGACCATTTCGTTTACGCATGATATGTAGAATACGCTCTGACCTACGGTCATCCAAGTTGGTATGCTGGTTACTCGGGAGGAAAGGAAGATGCCTATCAATTTTGAGGTCAACAGGTCAAAGGTCAAGGTCAAAGGGGCTTGTAACATGAAAACTGTTTTCTCCATAGACCATTTTGTTTCCGCAGGATATCTGGAGATGTTTTGGCCTATTTGATGTTTAAATCAAACATAAAACTGGTATCCTTATATAATAAAATGTTAAAATAAATCCATAATTATACTCTATCTTTCTTTCAGCTTTATATTTACTTTCTAAAGCATCAACTTTTATTTCCACCCCATGTGTTAATGTGCACATACAATATTAAAAAAATTTCTTAACAATTGCACATATTCACAACTTGGCTGCAAGTCGGGGGGCATACACGTTTTACAAACATCTCTTGTTTGAACTAAACATATTAGGTATCATCAATGTGTTACATGTAATAATACATATTAACATAATGCAGCAAAGAATAAAGAAAGAATCATTTAGTACCTTTATCATCAAATGATGGTTTTAGAGAGTTCTCTCTTTACAAATGAGGCGCGTCATGGGAAAACCGGACTTAATGCATGTACGTAGTAAAGTGTCGTCCCGGATTAGCCTGTGCAGGACACCTACAGTGGATTTATGTTTAGAGGAAACTTCCTTGAAACAGAAAATACCATAAAAGCGGAAAGTGCCGTCCTGGATTAGCCTGTGCGGACTGCACAGGCTAATCCGGGACGACACTTTACGCATTTTCATTAAGACCGGTTTTCTCACGACGCGCCTCAAATGTTGATCACTTGCAGATGGATGGACGGCGCATTCTTGGATCTGGAAGCAGAAGCCATAGAAGCAGAAGTAGACGAATACTGGCGTGAGATCTACAAGATACAGAAAGCATTTAACCAAAAGGTGAAAAAAATGCAGATTGAAATCGATGAAATTAACCGAGAGCGCAAGAAGAAGCGCCGTATGGCCGAGGAGGATGGGCAAGACCCTGGCGACCTTGAACCTGAGGTGGAGGTCCACCCACCTGCCGCTGTAGGCGTGTGTACGTCCGTACAAGATATGATGACCGACTTCAAGGTATGCATACATGATTAGAGTCATTTAGGATCAGTTTCTTAAACCTTGTTGCACTACTATGAAAGTCCCAGTCGTTAACTTAGAATATTAACCTACAAAATTCAAAGCTGATATGTTGTCATTGCTTAATATGTTAAGCTTAAGATTGAAAATAGTCTTTGTTATAGATTCAGTAGTTTGCAGTACAGATTACTTGTATAAATAGAATAAATATCAATTGGAAATACTTCAATATATGCCTGATAATCAATTATTTGGCATTGCCAAAAACCATGTTTCTTTATCAAAAGACTATAAATGATTTTGATGATTTCATTGTGTATTCTCTTCCATATTTCAGACATTTGTGCCCGTGATCGGCATCATGTGTAACAAGGGTATGCGTGCCCGTCACTGGGAGAAGATGTCGAGGATTGCGGGCTTTGACCTGACCCCTGACTCTGGCTCCACTCTGAGGAAGGTGCTCAAACTCAACCTCGAGCCTTACATGGAAGAATTTGAAGGCATCAGTGCAGCTGCCACCAAGGTACGAATGATCACATGGAGTTGAATACTAAATGAATACTAAATGTGAAAGAACCATGCTTTTTCCATGTGGACTTTAGTAATAACTGGTTGGCTAAAAATCCTAAATATATTATGGTACTTTTCAATGTACAATTTTACACATTTAAAAAAGCATGTACAAACGGCATGTTTTGTGATTGACAGGAACACTCGCTCGAGAAGGCCATGAACAAGATGATGGAGGACTGGAACTCGGTGGATTTTAACCTCACCTCGTATCGTGACACGGGGATCAGCATCCTGTCAAGTGTGGACGATATCCAGACGCAGCTAGATGACCAGATCGTTAAAACTCAGACCATGAGAGGCTCCCCCTTCATCAAGCCCTTTGACAAAGAGATCAAGGTGAACACACTGAAACTGCAAATGTAATGTGTAATATTCATGTAGTCAATCACCAATATTAAAAACTTTGTTAAACCAAAATCCTCAAATATGAACTTCCTCATTCACAAATAATTTAATGTTATCTGTCCTCTGAAAGAAAGCATATTTTTGCTGGATTATGGTTATAAAATATTTTTGATAAAGTATATACTTCATAATTACCGGTATATGTCGATGTGCTTATGCCACAAGTACTGAAAAACATGAGTATTGTGTTTTAAATATGTTGTTCAGCAGTGTTTTGTATGATTTGTAGGCATAATGCAAGTAGTTTTGAGGAAATTCTAATAAGATGAATGATTGATTTAAAAAGTTAAATTAATATGCTATGTTTTCCCCTGTTTTCACTGTATCTGGGATACTTTTAATTAATAAAAAAAATATATACCTATATGTTAATCGTGCTACCGTGTCCCCTGATATCAGTCCCAACAATAATTTTTTGGAAGAGCTTTCCCATTCAGGCATAACCCATACAATATCAACTTGCCTGAATCCACCTCAACTTGTCTGAAATTAGGCAATAAAACCTATATATTACCTGAACCTTTTAAATGATAGTGATGTTGTTCATCGTCTGTCATATGAAAGATATATTTTGAGAAAAAAATCCTATTATTATTGTATTATTGGTAAATGAGTCTTTTAATGTCATAATTCTGCATCATTCTTGTCCTTTCGGGCAGGTAGGTCTAAATGTTGACTTGCCCGAATAGATTTTTACTTGGTCCTTGCTTTGGGCAAGTGGGTTATTTCAAAGACTGTAAGATCATCATGTTGTGTGTTGTAACATTAACAGGAGTGGGAGGAGAGGTTGACCCGAATCCAGGACACAATAGACGAGTGGCTCAAGGTGCAGGCTCAGTGGCTATACCTGGAGCCCATCTTCTCCTCAGAGGACATCATGCAGCAGATGCCAGAGGAGGGACGCCTCTTCCAGATTGTGGATCGGAACTGGAAGGAGATTATGAAACACACTCTCCGAGACCCCAAGGTCTGTTTGATCTTTTGCTTGCGTTTGAATAAGATCCAGGGCTTCCATCTTATAAGTTATCCAAGGTCTGTTGGATCCAGGGCTATCATTTTATAAGTTATCCAAGGTCTGTTGGATCCAGGGCTATCATTTTATAAGTTATCCAAGGTCTGTTTGCTCCAGGGCTTTCATTTTATAAGTTATCTAAGGTCTGTTGGATTCAAGGCTATCATTTTATAAGTTGTCTAAGGTCTGTTGGATCCATGGCTATCATTTTATAAGTTATTTAAGGTCTGTTGGATCTAGATCTATTGTTTTATACGTTATCCATGGTCTGTTGGATCCAGGGCTTTCATTTTATAAGTTATCCAAGGTCTGTTTGATCCAGGGCTATCATTTTATAAGTTAACCAAGGTCTGTTGGATCCAGGGCTAACATTTTATAAGTTATCTAAGGTCTGTTGGATCCAGGACTGTTGTTTTATAAGTTATCCAAGGTCTGTTGGATCCAGGGCTATCATTTTATAAGCTATCCAATCTCATCAAAATCAAATCCTAAATCCTAAAACACTATACACATTTGGATTTGAGGATGGCCAATTAAAGTCTTGTTCAGACAACCTTTCAGTCTGCCTGCATATGGCTTGCTTACATGATTTTGAAATCAACATGTAGACTGTATTTCACCTCAGAAAGTTGTTATTTAGTTGGTATTCCAACTGGCTGTTATTGCTTGTCATACATTTGCCACGTAAACATCATTTTGGAGTTATGCTTCTATCAATATTTTCCCCCACGGAGGGAGCGGCTGGCATGTACGGGACTTTAGACTGAAAGCGATTCCCGACAGGTGGGAATTCAACACGTCAAATGATTCCGAGTCCCGGGGAAATTGACTTTGGTCAGATTTTAGATCCAGGTAATATTGGTCCCCGGGCCATTTGATACCCCTATAGAATCTCCCACTGTGGGGATTTAGACCAAAATGCTTGGCTCTAGGGTGGGGAATTAGACCCCCAGAAATAAATAAAGTCAAATTCCCCTGGGTTAGCCTGCCACTGGGGGAAAATATTGATAGATGCATTATTGAAAGCAATCTACATCAGTGTGCCTTGTGACCCTTACCGTAAATGCCTTATGTAAAACGTTTCTTTGTTGAACATGTACATTGCTAATAGCACATCTGATAAAAATGTGAGTAGTTATTGACTTTTTATGCTCAGTTCATGCCATTTACAATGAATACATACCATGAAGATATTGTTTTAGAATCCTGATCGTGTGAAACTTGAGGTTTGTACACCAAAAATGAATGGTGTTCTATGGTTAGCTATGTATGCTTGCTTTATAAATGCTGGTCTCAAAGACCAAACTATTTAATTGTTGGTGTAATTGATGTGGTAAATTTTGAATGTAATGTCTTTTGCATTTCACTGTTAATGATAGGCAGTTTCACTTCTGTTGATCAAAGGTTTGTGGGTTCATTCATTAATTAGAATGAAGTACTCAGCTGGGTGCCTATGAAGACCTGTGTTATATAGTCATGTTTAGAAATCACAGAGTTGTTTGACAATGAGCACTGTAATTCTGTTGTTATGTGTTTTATAGGGATGGGAATCAGTCACAACAAAAGGTTGATCAATGCTAAAATTTAAATAATATTTTTTGGTTAACATTATGTAAAAACACAATTTCAAATAATAATTATCCAAATGTGATCATCACATCATGGGTTTGGATTCTCGTGATTGACAGGTAAATCAGGCCTTCTTTAGTCTTTAGTTATTGTTGTCCAGTCATTTTATTGTGCAATCATCAGTACCATTCCATTGTATATTTTTATGCCCCCGGCATCTTGATGCAGGAGGCATATAATGATCGTCCTGTCCGTCCTTCCGTCCGTGACAAGGTTAAGTAGATTTTACCGTTTCGTCTAGCACCAACACCGCTAACTACAACAGTTTGATACTTACACAGTTGTTGCTTATGACCATTCCCTATCCACCCATATCACCCACCTCACTTTGACCTTGACCTTGACCTAATTTGGACTTATAATAATTCAAAAGTGCCATTGCTTTGTTAACTAGATTTTACCGTTTCGTCTAGCACCAACACCGCTTATTACAACACTTAGATATTTACACAGTTGTTACTTATGACCGTTCCCAATCCACCCATATCACCCAACCTAACTTTGACCTTGACCTAATTTGCACTTAGAATAATTCAAATGGGCTGTTTCTTGGTTAACTAGATTTTACCATTTCGTCTTGCACCAACACCGCTTGCTACAACACTTGGATACTTACACAGTTGTTGCTTATGACCATCCCCAATCCACCCACATCACCCAACTTTACATTGACCTTGACCTTGAACTAATTTGGACTTACAATAATTCAAAAGTGCCAGTTCTTGGTTAACTAGATTGTACCGTTTGTCTAGCTTTAACACCGCTTACTACAACACTTGGATATTTACACAGTTTTTACTTATGACCATACCCAATCCACCCATATCACCCAACCTCACTTTGACCTTGACCTAATTTGGACTAAGAAATGGGCTACCCAGCACCAACCGGGGGCATGTGTGTTTATCAAACACAGAATCTTGTTTTCACTTGTTACCCCAATCAAAGTTTAATTACATTTACATTCTTCCCGTTCAATGTTCACATATTATTCCTGCCTTGAAACTATTTTTACCATTGTGAATTTGCTTATAAGAGAGTGATGATGGATAAAAAATATGTTTGGGTGTCTGACCCACAAGTAAACAACACCTAGTACATTGAATTGCTTTTCAAAGCATACAACATAGTTTTTTTTACTATCTGAGTGTTGAGGAAAGTCCAGACTGTGAATATTTATAAGTGTCTTCAAGGTCATTGATTGTTTGTGGGTGTAATTCTTTATGTTGATAACTCCATGAAAACTATGATAGTTCATATATAAATTATAAGGAAATCACATTTTTGCACCGAATCATTGTTGAATGACCCAAAGCAAAACAATGTTTAATCCTTTAGTTTAGTTATGAATTATCACAGTTTTGCACTGAACAATCAAATTATTATAATGATTGTGAATTAATATTTGACCTGTACAGGTTCTGGTTGCCACCAGCTTGACAGGACTTCTTGAGAAGCTACAGGACAGCAACGGCCTCCTCGATAAGATCATGAAGGGTCTCAATGCCTACCTGGAGAAGAAACGTCTCTTCTTCCCTCGCTTCTTCTTCCTCTCCAACGACGAAATGCTTGAGATCCTTTCTGAGACTAAGGATCCACTCAGAGTGCAGCCGCACTTGAAGAAATGCTTTGAAGGTATCGCCAAGTTGGATTTCGACAACAAACTGGACATTCTTGCTATGTTTAGTAGTGAAGGTGAGCGTGTGAAAATGTCAACAACGATTTCGACCTCCGAGGCTCGAGGCGCTGTGGAGAAATGGCTTCTACAGGTGCAAGACGTGATGTTAGTTTCTGTACGAGACGTTGTCAGGGCAGCTCATGAGGTATTCTTCTTGTCAGTTCTTTAATTTTAACTAATGCACGAGTGCCATTTTCATTTTTTGTTTTGTTCTAAATCTATTCCAGATGCAGTGGTTATCTCCATAGAATATTTTTTTTATCTTAAACATTTGTTTTGTTTATTACAAATGTGATATTTGGTGATTTGCTTTCTAGAACATCAGTATAAAAGGATTTGCTTATCCATGTCAGTCCCTGTGTATAACACTATATTTGTCAAGGTGTTTTAACTAGAAACATTTGAATTTGCAGGTTGTGGATAATGGGAATAATTATTGTTACGTATTTTGTATTTTATTTGAATTTATCCTGAAAGGCATATCAGGACTATGATGTGAATGTAAGAGATGATGTTCCTAAATGTTTCCAACATCTTAATTCCTTGTCAATCCTATTCTCTATTGCACAGATATCTTGTCAACCCAGTTATCTAGTCATTATAAGTAATAAAAGTGTGTAGTTTTGATACATGTACCTATGTGTGTCACTCTGTCCCTGACATTGTGTCCCTGAACTCTCAGAAATGGTGGGGCTTAAAGACTATCTAATACAACTTGAAACCCATGTTGATAATGTTCTAACGAAGACACTGGTGTACAGAATTCAGAAAAAACATGCTTATGTCAAGTACATTTTGCACCAAATTTTATCCAAAATGTTGTGCAAATCTTCATGAAGAGTGCATAATTTCATAAAGTGGACATGCAGAATTTTTCAGTTTGCATTATTTTGTTTCTATGATCATAGGCAGATGCATAAGTATCCTGTAATTAAAAAAAAAAAAAAATTATAAGTCAGTTTTGCCCAACTGCAACAATATTCAAGATTTCAATAATAACTAATGAAGTACTTTATAAAAGCTTAGTATCTGATAGTATCTGAAAGCTACATTTGCTGTAAAAGTCATAAACAAGCTTCAAACCTGTTTGCTAATATCTATAACTTTCTTTTCTCTAGAAATGGAGAGGGGTAAATGCACTGATATGTATGCAAATGTGAAATCTGTGAAACAAATGTTATGTGTATGTGTTTAAAATCCTATGTGCTTTGTCTATATGGAAGGCATGAAACGTTTCCTTTTTTTCCTTTTGTCAGTTTTAGTTGAAAATCATATGTATAATGGTTGTTTATGATATTTATATTGTGTTTACATGTTACTTTATATTTATTTGCATTTTGTGTACAGTCTAGTAGATATATAAAACAATTGGAATCCTATTATTATAGCTCAGTTGTAAAAAAAAATGACATAATACATTCAGACATGCATAATGTCCATGAAAACTATGTAGCAGTTGCCGATTTCATTATAGAATTAAAAGAACATATAAAAAATAGAACAAAATAATGCACATACTTTTTTTAAATAGTGTACATTAGTATTTATTATCTAGAGTCTTTCTAGTAAAGATGCGAAGTGCGGGTAAAATGGTGGCGTATTTTACGTATACGTACTTCAGGGCCCCTATACAAAGAACCAAATATTGACCGGTTTCTCTACTCTTACTAGGCCTATGCAGTGGAGCCTAGAACAAACTGGGTCATCAACTGGCCCGGTCAGGTGGTCCTGTGTGCGTCCCAAGCCTACTGGACGAGGGAGGTACACGAGGCAATCAGGGTCGGAGCTGGCGGTCTCAAGGAATACCACGGCAAGCTGCAGAAACAGCTTGGAGACATTGTAGAGCTTGTGAGAGGGAAGCTCACCAAGCAGGCGCGTACCACACTCGGAGCTCTGGTCGTCATTGATGTGCATGCCAGGGACGCCGTACAGGAAATGGCAGACAAAGGTAAATATGGGGTCTTTCAGGGTTTTTTCTCAGAGGCTTGGGATGGGGCCAAGTCTTTGTTTTTTTGTTTTTTTTCAAAAAAAGATTACCTTTACTTCTTTAATTTAGTAAAGAGGAACAAACAATTAAGGTGTAAAGTCATTTTCTGGAAAAAAGTGCATGATTATCAGAAGGATAATGCCTGTGTATGGCCCCTGCTATTATGACTTTAAAAACCTATGTCTGTTTAGTCTGTGTTATATGTTTATGTGAATATGTGGTAAACAGTTTAAACATTGGCTAAATGACAATTTGAATGATCAATAGTGTTTCTGTTTCATGTAGATGTAAATTCCAAGTATGTACAGTAACAAGCAGTCGTTACACTATTGATAGTAGCCAGTTGATGACCTTAGGTACTTTGGATTTTCATTCAAATAACTGGAAAAGGTCAAGTTTAGTGAATCTGATTCACACTTATAGTGTGCAGTGCAGCCATCTTGGGATATGGTGATTTATTAATTGTTGAACAGTTGACAGCGTAATGAAATAAAACTTTGTGAAAATGATTCTCTGTCTCCTCGCAGGTGTATCAAGTGAGAATGACTTCAGCTGGCTGGCCCACTTGCGTTACTACTGGGAGGACGACAACATGAAGGTCCGCATCACCAACGCCACTGTGAAATACTCGTATGAGTACCTGGGGAACACCACGCGTCTGGTCATCACCCCCCTAACTGACAGGTGCTACCGTACCCTCATTGGCGCCTTCCACCTGAACCTGAACGGGGCGCCAGAGGGGCCTGCTGGGACAGGGAAAACAGAGACGGTGAAGGATCTTGCTAAGGCCTTGGCTGTGCAGTGTGTGGTGTTCAACTGCTCTGACGGTCTTGATTACATTGCTATGGGAAAGGTAGGCCTACATATTTGCTCCACTCTTTGAACAGTGTCATTAACATTTTTGTCTAGCATTTATTTACTTAGCTATTTTTATTTTACCGGTAGATAAAAATAAAGTGCTTCGTTTGTAGAAATGTAATACTAGTATAAACCTGTGATTAATGTCACAGATGGTTGTTGATTGGATAAAAATCTATTGACTAATAGTCATACTTGCTGCATACTGAAAATAATGTATACATGTCTAGTCTTAGTGCCTGTTCTGGTTATGTTCCTTGGTTTCTTGTAAATACCTCAAAATATTTCTTTCCCCATTTTCCACTGAAAAATTTAGGTGCACGCTATACATGACCGTGTGTTATACACGTTTTACGGTAGATATTTTACAGTAATTATTTTAAAAATGCCTTCTCGTGTTTCAGTTCTTCAAGGGTCTTGCCTCAGCAGGAGCCTGGGCATGTTTTGATGAGTTCAACAGAATTGACCTGGAGGTGTTGTCTGTCATTGCACAGCAGGTTTGTAATGCAAATGATTACTGGTGACAGTGAAGAGATTGTTAAATTTCTTGGTGAAATATAGTCACTAATGAAATTTGATTACTATTTTATAGATATTTAGAGAGTAAGATTTATTGCTTCTGCAAATAATATTAACATCTTGGTTACAAACATAGCTTTTGAAGTACTGGTACTGTAATTAGGATTCTATAGAAAGTAACTTGTAACAACAACAGCTACAAAAAAATGGCAATATGAAATCTGATTACGTTGACACAATCAGTTACAAATTGTTCTCAGATTTTTTATCACTGTTTGCTTAAAAAATATAGTGTTTGTTATTCATGGGTGTGTGTTAGCCAGTGTTGTTTGGTTGTCATAAAAATTAAGATCTCCTGTCCCTCTCTCTACAGATTCTGTGCATCATCCGAGCAGTGCAAGCCCACCTGGAGGTGTTCGTGTTTGAAGGCACCGAGCTGAACCTGAATCCCCAGTGCTATGTGTGCATCACCATGAATCCCGGGTACGCGGGACGGTCTGAACTGCCGGACAACTTGAAGGTCTTGTTCCGCACAGTGGCCATGATGGTCCCTGACTACGCCATGATTGCTGAGATCTCCCTGTACTCGTTTGGTTTCCTGGAAGCCAAGGCGTTGTCTGTGAAGATTGTGACAGTGTACAGACTGTGCTCAGAGCAGCTGTCATCCCAGTTCCACTACGATTATGGAATGCGGGCTGTGAAAGCTGTACTCTCTGCGGCTGGAAATCTCAAGCTGAAGTATCCAAACGAAGAGGAGAACATTCTGGTAGGGTGGCATTAAGAATTTGACATCATCTCTCATCTTGCACTCTTTTTGTATGTTTTGAGATATTAATACATTTCTGTTTCCATAGAAACAGTGTTTATGCAATGTTTGAATACAATTTAAACTCCATGCAATTATTAAATGTTTCAGTATCTTTGTAATGTATAGCTTGTCTATAAGTTTATATTAATGATTACTTAATTTTCAAAAGTATTTCATGCCAGTGGTATGATGCAATTGTTTTTCATTCACAACAGCTGCTGAGATCCATTATCGACGTGAACCTACCAAAGTTCCTGTCACACGACATCCCGCTATTTAACGGCATCATGTCGGATCTGTTCCCCGGGGTAACTCTGCCGGAGCCCGATTACGAAATTTTCTTGAAGGCCATGGAGGCAGTGGCTAAGAGGAAGAACCTGCAGTTTGTGGATTTTTTCAAGGAGAAGATTGTTCAGACATATGAAATGATGATTGTCCGTCACGGGTAAGATTGTGTTGTGATTTGTGTTTGGGAGGTAATTTAATAGATTTGTGAGAAATTGCTTGATTAAAAGATCATCCAAATGCTTCATTTTAATTACCTGTATGATCCAAATTGTTTAAATTGACTAATGGAGAGCCTTTGTCATCCAAATACTTTATATTACTTAATGGAAAACCTGTATGTTCCATATGTGTTATTCATTCAAACATTTGAATAAAATATTTAATGCAATCTATTGATGAGTTAAATATAAATATTCTGAAATACTTTGTCATATAAACTTGAATGTATATATAGACAAATTGATAGTTCTTAGTTTGTGAAAATAATGCTGTCGTATGAAATGATGAAACAATGTCAGTGTGTTTATGTTTATTCCACAGATTCATGTTGGTGGGTGAGCCTTTCGGCTGCAAGACGATGGTGATAGAGACCCTCTGTGAAGGCATGACTCTGCTCAATGAACAAGGCCACAAGGAGGAGTTCGAGAGAGTCCTGTACCGCATCATCAACCCTAAGGCTGTCACCATGGGGCAACTGTTCGGTCAGTTTGATCCCGTATCACACGAGGTGAGGACTTTAATTTTGCTTCTTTAACATCCAGTTTCCATTTATGTTTTACTTATTCCCTATTTTTAACTTTGCATATTATGAATAGGAGATGAAGCTAAGGTCTTGTCTAATGAGTTGGGTTTTGTATATTTGCTTATTTTAGCATCACAAGATGAGCTTTAAAAATAAAGTATTGAAAACTGAAATAGTAAATACACTCATAGGAAATGTTTTATAAAATGTAAAATACAAGATGCAGAATATTTTCAAGTGTTCATGTCTGTGAAACATTCCATTAGGCGTCTGTCATTTGTAAAGAACTTAAAGCAGTGTTCCAGATAAGCTTTTGTACTGGGGGTACATGTACGCGTACTTCTGAAAATTTGGGAGTAAATATACACTCTCTCCAGAATTTATGGGGGTAAATGAACAGTATATATAGGATATTTGGCGGTTAATTTACATCCATCAGAGTGTACACTATGTGAAAAAAACAACAGATATAATAACTATCCAAATAATGTATGGCAACACCATTTGAAGACAATAATGCTACAAGTAAGACTTCCGAACAGTTTAAAACTTTGATTGCTAGCCTAGCTACTGAACCCTGTGCACGTTTAATTAGGTAGGCATGTAAAAACTCACATCTTCTGTCTTCCAGACACTAACATATGACGTTATGTACACTAACACGAGAAATATCGTGCGTAAATGTACACTTACATTTTAATTTCTCGGCGTATATGTACACCCCAATTTTCTTTTACTCTGCGTATCTTCCAAATTTGTGTGCGTTATTTACGCGTGTTTGCGCCTTATCTGGACCTCTGACTTGAAGCAAGTTTAATATTAAGTGCAGTATATACCGATATATACACTAGTTACAAGTATTAATGGTTTATTTTCCAGTGGACAGATGGTATTGTTGCCAACACGTTCAGAGAGTTTGCCTCCACAGACACGCCAGACAGGAAGTGGGTGGTCTTCGACGGGCCGATCGACGCCCTCTGGATCGAGAACATGAACACGGTCCTTGACGACAACAAGAAGCTGTGTCTGATGAGTGGTGAGATCATACAGATGTCCCCACCCATGTCCCTCATCTTCGAGACCATGGACCTGTCACAGGCCTCGGTGAGTGAACTGGAGTGATGTAATACATTTAACTGCAGGAGCCCATATGGCCATATGCAACGGAAGACTGCTCTCAATGCACATAGGAACATATAGTGTTAAAGCATCAGGATCGTGTGGACACTGTTATGCACAAATGAGCATTAATTATTAACTGAAGAGCACTGTCACAGAGATGTTTTTAAATTTCATGCAGATTTGGAGTGCTTATTTCATTTTAAAGAATATTTGTGTTTTTTTGTAGTTTGTACTTTTACTAGACATTTATTTTACATTATAATTGCAGTATCTTCTAAATTATTAATATCCAATATATTTACATTATTATATAGTAAAATCTTCATAATAATTCATATCCTGTATAACACCTTTCAGCCCGCGACTGTCAGTCGGTGTGGTATGATCTACCTGGAGCCGTCCACGCTGGGCTGGAGACCGATCATGCGCTCCTGGATCAACCAGTTAGGGGAGATCATGCAGAAGGAGGCTGCTGACGCTGTGGAGGCCATGTTTGAGTGGCTCGTTGACCCTTGCTACGACTTCATTAGGAAGAACTGCAAGGTATACATGAAAGAAATAGAGCCAACATTGTATACCTGCTTACTGTAACAGGGTTGTCACTATTAACCCATTGCCAATCAAATTCATCATTTAAAATCGTAACAAAATCTGCGTTTCTTTCAGGAACTTTAAAATTGCAATCGGTACTATCACAATGGGGCCCTTTAGACCCCTTGCCAATTTGCTTAGATTTCAATAAAAATCGCTTGTTTCAGTGGATAGTGACAACCCTGCTGTAAAATCATTTTGATTCACGTTGCTCAAATTTTAGCGTTTTTCTTGGCCAGAACAAAGCGTAAATGTATGTCTCTGCGTAAATTTTCCTTTGCATGATTATAAAAAATATAAAGATAAAAATGAAAAATGCATGAAACTGAGACGTCGTGAATTTGCTGTTTTTCAAGAATACGCGTAATTTATGCACTTCAAAATAAATTGATTATACAGTGTTTATTTGTAAAATGCTTTGCTTATTCTTAAGTTTTTTTCTTATTTTTATTCTAGATTATTATGTTTTTACTTTTGTACAGTGAATAATAATTTTTAGCTCAAATTCAAAGAATAGGTGAGCTTTCCTACTACCCCCCGGCGTCGGCGTCCGCGTCTGGAATTGGTTAAAGTTTTTATTCAAAAGTTTTGTAACTTAAAAAATACAATAGATCACCGTTATTTCGAACACCGTTAATCCGAATTCCTCGTTATTTCGAAGTTTTTTTATCGGTCCCAATTTTTTCCTTCTTATTTTAATTAGAATTTTTATGTTTAATTCGAACTCCGTTATTTCGAATTATCGCTATTTCAAACCCATTAATCTGGTCCTCAAACCTGTTTTTCAGTGCATTTATCAATTGTTAATTCGAATTGTTAATAATAGAGATGGAGATAATTTTCACACATTTACCTTAACCGTATCAGCTGTGACAGCATTAGCTCTCTGCTTGATTTTCACACCTTTCCGGAGTTAATAATCGATTAAACCCAGCTGTTGTGTTTGTATAATTAAAGCGTGGCGAGCTATTGCTTTAACAAGACTGAATTGCAAACATGGATGTCAAAACGTTTGAGCAATTATTAGGTTTCTGTATTTAAGTTAGACTTGCATTTGTCAGATCGCATTTACTTGCGCTAATAGTCACGATGTCAGAAGCAGTAATACTGTGTAGTCAGACATTGTGTCATTCGTTAAAACCTGCCATTAAATGTTTATTATATTTATTTCTGTGACAATCAGTGCTATATCTAGTGCTACCATGCTTTTTTGAACTTTTATATAATGTCTATTTTGTTGTGCTGTGTCATGATGTGCTATCATTCTTTATTCATTTTGCAATGAATGCTATGCATTATACTGTTACTCTTGTATCACGTGTGTTCTTTAAAATATAGTTTTATATGTACAAATGAATGTATTTTTAAATTTAATGTAATAATAACATATAATTATAATTTAAACTCACGTACATCAAGTTATCATACTTATTCGTTTTTTATAAGTTCAATCAAAGTGTGTAGTGTAACCGCATCTCTACTATATAACTATGCGATTTTTACAACTTTTTTTTTTTTTTTAAATCTAGAAATGTTTAATTCCAATAATCGTTATTTCAAAGTATTTTCTCCGGTCCCGACGACTTCGGAATAACGAGTTTTGACTGTACATAAGTTATTCACTTGAAACTTGGAATATACCTTTGTCATCAACTCCAGTGTCAGTGGCAACATTCCCCATAACTCTTTTTTGTATTTTGACAGAGTTATGCCCCTTTTTCACTTAGATTTTCTGGTTAAAGTTTATATTCAAAAGTGTTGTAACTTCAAAACTGCGTAAGTTATTCACTTGAAACTTGGAACTAACCTTTGTCATCAACTCCAGTATCAAGGGCAACATTCCCTATAACTCTGTTTTGTATTTTGACAGAGCTATGCCCCTTTTTCAAATAGATTTTCTGGTTAAAGTTTATATTCAAAAGTTTTGTAACTTCAATACTACAAAAGCTATTCACTTGAAACTTGGAATGTACCTTTGTCATCAACTCCAATATCAGGGTGAACATTCCCCATAACTCTAATTTGTATTTTGACAGAGTTATACCCCTATTCAAAAGTTTTGTAACTTCAAAACTACATAAGTTATTCACTTGAAACTTGGAACTAACCTTTGTCATCAACTCTAGTATCAGGGGCAACATTACCCATAACTATTTTGTATTTTGACAGAGTTATGCCCTCTTTTCACTTAGATTTTCTGTTTAAAGTTTATATTCAAAAGTTTGGTAACTTCAAAACTACATAAGTTATTCACTTGAAACTTGAAACTAACGTTTGTCATCAATTCTAGTATCAGGGGCAACATTACCCATAACTTTGTTTTGTATTTTGACAGAGTTAGCCCACTTTTTACATAGACTATTCGAAATATTTCAGTTGGTACATATTTTGGATAGTGAAAGGGACATAAATTTGTTAAAATACAAAACTTTTATGTATAGTTTATAAATTTTTGGAACAAAAACTTTAACCACAAAGTCCTGACAGTTCTTGTCTGTTATGTATTTCTTCTACATTATTGTGTTGACATAAGAGAGTTTTGATTATACAATATTAAAACATAATGAAGCTAATGTGTTTTAGATCCTATTAATGTTTTTCTGTTCTAAATTGCAACACTGAAGAATTGTATTCCTTTTCTTTGTTTTTACAGCAATACATTGCATCGAACCCCTCGAATGTTGTCCGCTCATTGATGTACCTGATTGACATTCTGATGGCTGAGTCCCTCAGTGCGCCTGATGCAGAACACAACAAAGCCATCCGGACATGGGTCATTGTAAGTGGTCATGGATTCTAAGAATTTCTAGTTTAGACCTGACAGAAGTTTGAATTGAGCAAATAAAACAAAAGTATTTGTTACAATTTGAAGAGTTTATGCAATTTTAGTTTTGTTATTTTAGCAATTTAACTTTATTTCAAATGATAAACATTTTTGCCACTTTTATGCTATATGATCATGAAGAAATGTATGGTTCAGTATTGACCCAGAAGTCGTTGATTTCAGAGCGTTATTCAGTTTGCCATCCCGTGGTCACTTGGTGCGGTGGTAGATGTCGATGGTAGGCACAAGTTTGATGCCTTCTTCAAGGACATGCTGTCTGGCAAGTTCGAGAAGCACCCGATACCGAAGGTTATCAAGTTTGATGTGCCAGTCCCACCTGAGCATTCTGTGTATGATATATTCTTTGAGGTAGGTGGTATTTGATTTGCTTTGTTATTATCGTTTACCCCCTACCAGGCTTGCTTCGCTTTTTTTTTGAAAGCTATTAAAAAATGAATATTTGTATTTTGAAGTGTGCATGTACAATCTTACAACAGACGTATTGGAATAAATAAAACAATCCAATAAAGTTAATTACCATAAACTTCGACTTAAAATGGAAGAAGATTCAAGAAGAATCTCTGTTGTAAAGCGCATAAATGACTACGGGTAGTTTTTTATAGATCAATACATGTATATATGCTTAGTCATAGTTGTTTTAGGTTACACAACATTTATACACGAAGCAAAAGTCAATACACATGTTTATTTATTCAACATTTTAGTGTTTCCTTCATTATTTTTCTATTTTATTTCAAGTTATTCTATTACTTTCAACTTCTTATTTTGAAAACAATTACTATAAAAAACTGTGCATACCCACCTTCATGTCATACTACTTACTAGTTTGTTTTGGTTTTTATCCCCCCGGCACCTTGATGCGCGAGGCATATAGTGATTGTCCTGTCTGTCCGTCCATCCTTCTGTCTGTCCATCCTTCCATCCGTCCGTGACAGGGTTAAGTAGATTTTACCGTTTCGTCTAGCATCAACACGGCTTACTACATTTGGCTATTTGTTGTTGTTACTTATAACCGTTCCCAATCCACCCATATCACCCAACCTCTCTTTGACCTTGACCTTGACCTAATTTGGACTTAGAATAATTCAGATGGGCTAGTTTTGGGTTAACTAGATTTTACCATTTCGTCTAGCACCAGCACCGCTTACTACAGAACTTGGATACTTACACAGTTGTTGCTGATGACCACCATATCCAATCCACCCGTATCACCCAACCTCACTTTGACCTTGAATAGTTCAGATGGGCTGTACAGCACTAACCGGGGGCATGTGTGTTTTATCAAACACAGAGTCTTGTTTTTGTTTGTTTTTTGTTTCACATTCAATATCGAAATTCTTTTTGATTCTCATGGTATTTTTGTTTACTAATAGGCTTTGGGTACTTTTTAATGGGAAGTGTTAGTAGTACCAGATTATTCGCTAAACTGCGATACAGGCTGCTAATTGATTGCAGTATTTTGAAAATATTATTTAGAAAAAATACTTTAAATTTGCATGTGTTGGGTTTATAATTTAAAATTTTGAAGAGTTATGCATTTGAATATGGACATGAAATGAGTATCAGGAAAATGGAGCTAGCATAGAAGTTGTGAAGCAACAACTTCTGCAGTCTTGATGTTTAATTTTTGTGCAAAATTCTTGTATGTTAGCCTGAACTTGGAGACTCCAAGGTAAAATGCATTCATGTTTATACAGTCAACTCTTGTTGCCAAATGATTGAATGAAACATGTTTTGAAGTGGTTTAAAGAATAAATTGTTGTGGAGATGTTTTCATAATTTCCATGTATTTTCGTGTATTATATAAATATGTTTATGTATTTTTTTGCAGTAGTTCACCCAATGGCTGTGTATTGGCATGGAATTGTTTGAAGCAAATAAATTACTTTAATAGTATTTTAATGAATTCACCAATCGGATTTGAAATTGTACATTATTAAAGCAAAGAAAGAGTGTACTGTATAATAATGGGTATATGTTGTCATGTGAGATGCATGGTAATGTATATTTGTGGTACACATATGATATTAACTATGTGTCTTTCCCAGTCAAAAAGTATGGATATTGTTATGTCCCCGAAAGGAACTTCAGGGGCATATAGTAATAGCATCGTCTGTCTGTCTATCTGTCAGTCTGTCACGCTTCTTGTGTGAAGCACAACTCTATTAGTATTGAAGGGATTCAAATGAAAGTTCATATAAAGATAGAGGGCAATGAGAGGAAGTGCAGAGGACAAGGACCACATCTCTTTCTTCAATATTTATGGGGTTATTGCCCTTTGTTTTATTGTCTTGTGCGAAGCACAACTCCATTAGTATTGAAGGGATTCAAATGAAACTTCATTCAAGAATTGATAGTATTTTTCTGCATTTCATCGGTGTATGAACTGTCGGAAACAATACGCCTAATTTGCATAAACACCGATGGCGTTTATGCATAAATCAGGCGTAAATTTCGCGACAGTTTATTCACCGATGAAATGAAGAAAAATACTATTCAATTCTTATAATTACAACCAAAAGTGGATATAAACTTTACTTCTAACTGTCTAAGAGCCGCAACTGACGTGTAGCCTCCGGCGTAGGAATCCCTGTTTTAATTTCAGTTTCATTTTTTCGTCGAACGGCATTTCTAACATCTTGTCAGACATTTCAAATCACTGTGGATCATTTTGAAGTTGACTTTATGGTAAAAAGTTACTAAAAAAACACCGGCAACCGATAAATCAGTCATTTTGTTTACGAACGATGGTGTATATATCATAAATGTTTGCGCAAAACAATGACGTCATTTCGCAAATGGCGAATGAAAGTAAAATGCGTGAAAATGCAAACAGTTGTAATTATATTATGATAGAGGACATTGAGAGGAAGTGCAGAGCTTAAAGACCACAACTCTTTTTTCAGTATTTATGGAGTTATTGCCCTTTGTTTTATTTTCTTGTGAGAAGCATACTGCAATTAGTATTGAAGGGATTCAAATGAAACTTCATAGAATGGTAGTTAACAATGAGAGGAACTGCAGAGTACAAGGACCTTAACTATTTCTTCAATATTACGGAGTTATTGCCCTTTGTTTAATTTTCTGTTGCAGAGCATAACTCCATTAGTATTGAATGGATTCAAATGAAACTTTATGTAATGATAGAGGACAATGAGAGGAAGTGCAGAGTTCAAGGACCATAACTCTTTCTTCAGCATTTATGGAGTTATTACCCTTTGTTTATTTTTTTGTGCGGAGCATAACTCCATTAGTATTGAAGGGCTTTTAAATAAAACCACATATATTGACATTTAGATGAAGTGCAGAGTACAAAGACCATAACTCATTCTTCAATATTTGCGGAGTTATTGCCCTTTGTTTTTTGTGTGTGCAGATAATTACTACCTTAGTATTGAAGGAATTTAAAATAACACCACATATATTGATATAGGACATAGAGAGGAAGAGCCGAGTGCAAGGACCATAACTCTTTTTACAATATTTATGGAGTTATTGCCCTTCAGTTAGTTTTCTAGTGCAGTGCATAACTCCATTAGTATTGAAGTGATTTGAAATAAAACCACATATATTGATAGAGGATGTTGAGAGGTAGTGCAGAGTACAAGGACCATAAATCTTTTTGTAGGAAGCATAATTTTTGCCAACATGTAACTGACACTGTGTTGCCTTCCTCAGAAAAGCATATAATTCGGGGGCATACGTCACATCCTGTAACAAGCCTTGTTTTAAATATATTTTTAAGTGTTATATTTTATATTTATATAAAAAAATTTGCTTTATACATGTATTTACAGCTAAATAGTGGATGTTATTCTAAATTGAAGTTAAAATTATGCATTTTTATCAGCCCTTTAAAATGATATAGTTCTGATTTTAAATTGACATTTATGCATGAATGCATTGACAGAAAAAAATACGGGCATTGGTGGCTATGCTATATTAAAGGTTACATGGCACATTGTTTATTATTATCACTCTGTATTAGCCTAGAACATTATTGAAGGTATGAATGTTTTATGAAAACAGCAAAAGGGCCGTGGTAACTGGAAACACTGGAATGAGCTGCTGAAGGGTGTGGAGCCAAAATCAAAGAAGATCCGAGAAATGTTGGTTCCTACCATGGACACGGCTCGCTACCGCTTCCTCATGGAATTGTGTATAGACTACTGCAGGTATCGTATGGCTCGAAATTTATTTTGAAAGTAGATGACGTTTCCACAGTGTTGAGACTTGAGTCAGTTAAAACAACAATTTTGGAGTCAAAAACTACATACAAATGTGCCTTACAAGTGAGGCTTTTGAAAATCTGTCTTTCAATTTTAATTACCAGTAGAATACAGTGTAGAGCTTCGATCTTATTACATATTGTGATTTCACTGGTTGTTCTGTATGAACTTAATGGCCTTGCTAAAGATAACTATTTAATTCTATGATTTTGTCAACATATTTGTTCACAATTTGGCATTATTAATTGTATCATTTATCATGGTGACATTTATTTTGAGACACATGTCTGTAATAATGTGATATATTTTCAGCATTTTTAATATTAGCTTCCTTGCAATTGCATAGTAGAAGCCCTACGTGGACAGTTTAGTTGCCTTTTGTTGCAAATCTTAACAATCCTGTTGCTATTTTAGTAAAGGAATACACAGGTAACTCTGCCACATAATATTTATTCTATACACAGTATACACGTGTTTATGCATAAACTTCATATGATAGCAATAATTAAGTAGTGTTTTTTTCGGCACTGTCAAGACAAAGTTTTTACTGCAAAGTAATGACTGATTAAGTATTTTATATACAGTTCAATGACTGCAACCATTTTGTCATATTTCATTACGTTCGAATCACATAGAATTGCCAGGGGTCACGCTAGAGGTCGACATGGGCGAAGTAGTCACCTGTTTTGTTCAGACTTCGCTCTGTCTAAGATCAAAGCGATTTTCACTTTGCCGAAAATTTTGACACGTAACATGTTTATAGCGCCTGCATTCCTCAGTTGCTGCCAAGTCAGTGTGTAGCTCCGCCCTGTAGGTGGAGTTTTATCACACAGAAAAATTTATATTGACCAATTAAAACGCAGAGTTATGCACTTGCTTGCCAATGACATGAACGATCGTCCAATGGGCGTAATATACATGTAACTATGCATTATTAAGTACACTTGCACTCGTTAGAGTATGCTAATTCCCAAACTTACAAAGTAGACACAATTTACTCACCCGTTTCCGTTGTTAATAATATCCACATTTAGTTTAAGTCCTAAATAAGTCACTGTTTTAAATTAGATCTACTTTCCTTTGAATTTCGGGTAAAATATATTTCCAAATCTGATTACAGTGAAAATTCAGATGTTGAATTATCACATAATAGTTATCATCCAATTTTAGTGTTCAAGTGTCGTAAACACTATTTTTATTAGTAGTCTGTGTATTTCATGTTAATTCTTTGTTCTCTAGAAAAGCGAACGAAATTTATGCTGACACAAACGACGTCACGTTCCACGCATGGAAAGCGTGCGTGTATCGACGATGTGCTTTACCAAATATATACATGTCAAATGGGAATAAAACTTTGAAATCTTTTCTTTTGTATACAAATTTTGTAGTGCTAAAACTTTGAGATCTTTAGCATTTGAATGATTATTTTTATGAGAGATTATTAACATACTTTGTAACAGTAAAAACATGTGTGCCGTTACTAAGTATTTTTATTATACAAATATATAGAAAGAAGAGCCTTAGTTTAATTGTTGTACATGATGTGCAATATTGTAAAAAAATCATTGGTATTTTTAGTATGTAACTAATATGCTTAAATCGTCTTAATAAATTAATGATAATAATTAAAATTAAATCGATAATTATAATAAAATAAATAAACAAACAAAAACATACATAATAATAATACTAATAAAACTAATAATAATAATAATAAATAAATTCATTAATAGATAATAATAATAATAACAAAAAAGAAAGAAACAGAAAGGAAACACTACTTTTCCTAACTTCTTACCACTTCTCCCTAATTGACTTTGGGGAGAAGTGACTTCTCCCAACAATTTTAGACTAGCTTGACCCCTGATTGCCATTTATTTTGCGTCAT
The DNA here is from genome assembly GCA_027627225.1 of Congeria kusceri. Taxonomy (NCBI): domain Eukaryota; kingdom Metazoa; phylum Mollusca; class Bivalvia; order Myida; family Dreissenidae; genus Congeria; species Congeria kusceri. Next base: position 34,273,375 of record CM051035.1, read on the forward strand.
AGTATGTAATTATTTTTATCACTCATATGAAGTTGTAGTTATATTTGGAAGAAGGGCATAATTATGTATGTGCACATTTTTATTTGTGTATAATGGTTCTCCGGTTGCACAGGCTTTGTCAGTAATTCTTATTATATTTTTTTTATATTTTCATGTTTTGAATACACGTGTGTGATTATCCACCAATAATGCCTGCATTAGAGTTTTTTTTTCAATAAATGCTTGCATTTGCCAATCCAAGCATTTGCATAACCTGCTGTCATTTTATTTAGCATATTTGATGTATATGTAAACATGTATATTCTTCTGTTTCTTGCTGAAAATGGAAATGTTTCTGCCACTTAGCCCACTGACTGCATCTGTGAAATTAAATTACTGGTACTCAAGAGAATACTGTATTTTCAATACCTCCGTACACTTCGTGTTGGTTATAGTCTGTCAGCATGTGTGGTTAATGACGGGTGTAACAATATGGCCATCTTATGATATAGTATATAGTATGGTACAGTGGCCATGAAACGAGGCATCATGGTACATGTAAAAGGTTACTAAATGTACATCATGCAATAATGTTACCATTTAAATGCGTTCATTGAAGATTGGCAGTCACCAGTATGTACAGTGGAGTAAGTTGAACTTGAAATAACTTATTTATTTGTATTTACCAAAACTAATTTTTACTTTCATCTGAACTATGTTATGAACACATGATAAGTTTTTAGCATCGCTGTTGTACCATGATATACCATCACACGGTATAGCATTAGTGTTAATAATGGAGCACATGGATTGGTAGAGCATGGTGTTCTGTCAGGTGTGGAAACACTGACTGCAAACACTGTTAATGACAACACTCTGTGCACTTGTTATGGGGACTATGAGATTTGGGTGTATGCTTTCGTTATGACAGTGTACCGGTATTTGTTTTACATTGACATAATTTCTGTGGAATCTCATTACTGCTAAACCATTAACAATCGTGGGACACTAATTTTCGTGGATTTCGAGGATGGAACAATCCACGAATTTAAGTTTCCAACGAATAATTATTCGGCTAGCTATTTTTTTAGGTCGAATTTGCGCTCTAAGATGTAGTTATCTAATACGTATACCTACACAAAGACAATGTAAATACAATTTTTTTAGTAGTTAAATGAAGTATAAGAGTTTGTTTACGATAAATAAATTACCTGAAACATGATGTGCATTTATATCCTAAATGAATCAGTTTAATATACACTGCATACTCTCGAAAGGAGGCTCCGGTGTAATATACTGTGTACCTTATTGACACTTGACTTATCTGATTTATCTGCCTATGCAGTAACGCTGGATATGCATTGCTATCTTCTTTCAGATAGTCTAGTAAAGATCTATGTGCATAGTAAACACTCAATGCAAAAAGCGTGGACCATGTTTTACAACTTTGGTTTTTAATTCACACATTTGTAGTCGGACCCTACCTCCCACAGTGAGGTGCCGTGTTTATTTCATAACAATGTTATATTGCTTAAGTAACAGGTTGATTATAGGACCCACTTAAAGCGGGGAGGCTCCGTTTATGACCGTAAGGTGTTACAAACAGAAAACAGCGATACGATTGACGCATTTCTAGATGTGTGTTTTTATTAATAAAATTGAAAATCCACGAATTTAAGTGCCCACGCAATTGTTATTTTTCTGTGTATGTATCCTGCTGCTTTTATATCTATCTGATGCAATAAAAGTCATTTACATACATACATACATCCATCCATCATCCATCCATCCATCCATCCATCCATACATCCATACATCCTACATACTACATGCAATGCATGCATGCATGCATTCATACATTCATACATTCATACATACATACGTACATACATACATACATACATATTTACACAGACTTGGATAATATGGCTGAAGTGATAATATTACTGAAATCTCATTAACATGTAAGCACATTTTTGCCAAGACCTTTACTTGGATTATTTTTAGGAAGTATTGGTTCAGATCAACCAGAATTTCTTAATTTCAGCATAGAATTGCAACAGAACTTCATAGTTAATCAATACTTATCATGTGGTTGCAGGCCAGTCTTGTACATCACAGTTCTGAAGTATGTAACTCACAGTTACTAAATTGTATGCCATTTGGTTTCTGGCCCATCCTGTATATGACATGATTTTCTGGAGTACATAACTCGCAGTTTCATCATTGTAGGCCAGTCTTGCAATTTATGATTTTCTGGATTATTCCTCATTGCACACAATGTGCTTGCAGGCCGATCCTGTTTGTGGGTCCAACAGGTACGGGCAAGTCTGTGTACGTGCAGGACAAGCTGATGCACGACCTGCCCAAGGATAAATTCCTCCCCGCCTTTGTGAACTTCTCAGCTCAGACCAGCGCTAACCAGACACAAGTAAGGATCGTCGTGAACCATGGTGTTTTCTTTCGTTGTAATGATTGTCTTGAACCTTATTGTTTATTTCTAAGTTCTTGCCCATCAATGGTTGCTCTGAGGCATTAGGTGCTAACGTACAGACACAGGTAACAGCAGTTTTGTTTCTCATTCGACTTACCTTCTGTTGATGTCTGTTCCATGGCATAAGGAGTGTTAAATGTTGGTATACACTGAGTTTGGGTTTGCTTCATTGTTAGCTCGACTATTCGAAGAATAGGTGAGCTTTCCTACTACCCCCGGCGTCGGTGTCCGCGTCCGCGTCTGAATTTGGTTAAAGTTTTTATTCAAAAGTCTTGTAACTTCAAAACTACATAAGTTATTCACTTGAAACTTTGAGTATACGTTTGTCATCAACTCCAGTGTCAGGGGCAATATTCCCCATAACTCTGTTTTGTATTTTGACAGAGTTATGCCCCTTTTTCACATAGATTTTCTGGTTAAAGTTTATATTGAAAAGTTTTGTAACTTCAAAACTACATAAGTTATTCACTTGAAACTTTGAACTAACCTTTGTTATTAACTCTAGTATCAGGGGCAACATCACCCATAACTCTGTTTTGTATTTTGACAGAGTTAGCCCACTTTTTACATAGACTTTGTGGTTAAAGTTTTTGTTCCAAAAATTTATAAACTATACAAGGCTTCACTTAAAAATATTGTATTTTTAACAAATTTATGCCCCTTTCACTATCCAAAATATGTACCAACTGAAATACTTTGAATAGTCGAGCGCGCTGTCCTCCTACAGCTCTTGTTTCTGCTTTAATACAAAATGAGTGTTGTTACTAAGATATGTTTCAACCTTTCAGCATATTACTTTTTTTTTACAAAGAAACATCTATAACACCTTTGTAAAATGTATGGGTACACAATTGATCTGGTTAGCTTTTAAAATAATCCTTGAATTAAAAAAGTAATATCAAAACGGAGTGTCTAACCATGCATTACTTTTTTAGAATATCATCATGTCACGTCTGGACAAGAGAAGGAAGGGAGTGTTTGGCCCCCAGATGGGGAAGCGAGCGATCATCTTTGTAGATGACTTGAACATGCCGCAGAAGGAGGTGTATGGAGCCCAGCCCCCCATTGAGTTGTTACGACAGTACCTGGACCACGGAAACTGGTATGTGGTGTATAAAGCTCTTTAGTTTAAATCTTCTTAAAATCATTATTCATGTGTCAGTTTACACTGAAATTAAAGATTTAATAGGTACTTCTTATGTTTACCCTTTTGTGAACATAAATCATTTATCACATAGAAAGTTTAATTTTCAGTTCAGTACAGCTTTAGATATTCTTCTGCAGCTTTATGAATACAGGCCCTAATTTCATTTATCAAGTATTACCATTGACCTATACTGGTATTCATGTTCATAACAAAGATATTTCATGACATATAAGAGGTGCAAAGAGGATCAGTGTTTGTCACTGAAGGGCAGACCGTAAAATATTGGTATTCTGTAAACAATCAAATTGGATACCGCTATGATAAGAATTCAGTACAGTACATGTAGTAGTAGTGATGCAAAAACAGTTGAAAATCCCACAGAAATCCTTTTCTATGAATTGTTTTGCAGACCACGTAGATTGTTGTATTTCAGGTATGATTTGAAGGACACATCCAAGATCACCCTTCAGGATATTCAATTTTTTGCCGCCATGGGCCCACCAGGCGGTGGCCGCAACGATGTTACACCCAGGTTCCTGCGACACTTCAACATCATCGGCATGAACCCTTTTAATGATGAGACGATGACGAAAATATTCTCGCTCATTATGACAACACACCTGAGGGTAAGATTTGTGACATCTGCTAATAGATGTGTTCTTCCAAAATGTTTTTTGCTGAATTAGATAAAACACAGTCTAGGATTTAGCTACTTTTAGTTAAGTTAACTGCTCTTTCAAGTAAGGATTTGATATTTCATGTTGTTGTTTAATTGTTGTCTTCAGTTTAGAGATGTTGATAAAATAAAGTTTTTGCAGTTACTAATGCTAATGAAATTCTGGTTCCCATTTTCAGAACCAGGAATTCTCCTCAGACTACATCACGGTGGGGAACCAGATTGTGGGAGCCACCTCGGAGATGTACAAGCAGGCGATCGCCAACCTGCTGCCTACCCCGGCCAAGTCTCACTACGTGTTTAACCTGCGAGACTTCTCCAGGATCATCCTCGGAGTGTGCCTCATCAAGAAGGCACAGGTGGAGAACAAGCGTGTCATGGCCAGGTGAGGTGGTACACACTTGGGTGTCGGCATTGTAACATATATTTTAATGTGTATTAACGGTATTTTTAAAGAAAAAATTCAGTATGGATCTATGCTCATAATTTTACTGCGTAAACCTGTATTGTAAAACCAGCCAGATAATAATTATGTAGCCTGACCTTCTATATTAATATTTGAATGGTCGAATTAATAGAACTGAACAGTTGGGTCTTTCTTGTCTATGTCCTGAATATGTACTTAGATTTTTGCTATATTTTCAACCTAAACAAACAGCTGATGGTTTTATTTGATTAGAACTTTTTATTGATTTACTGAATGTTTTTTTAAATGTTCTTTTCTTATGATATACATGTAAACTATAATATATGTGATAGGCATCCTTTTTGATGAACAACTGCTTATGCAAAAAGCTACAGATTATATTTAATTGGCAGACTCAATGTCGGTGTGCATATTACCACGGAGAGTGTTTTCTTGCAGACTCTGGGTGCATGAAGTCATGAGAGTGTTCTATGATCGTCTCACTGATGACAATGACCGCAAGTGGCTGTTTGAGTAAGACTTTCCATCATCATTTGTATTCTTTGTGATAAATTCCTATTTTATTTAGTTATTTTCAGCTGCATTCTTTGTTTTGTGGAATAAAAAATTCCATCATTTTCTAACATTAATTGTGTTATTTTTCTTTTTAAATCATTTGCACATTTATGTAATGATTGTTTTAGACAATACAGCAATACTTGCAAGGTACATGCACTATTCAGTACAAAATAACACAACTCAATTTCAGTCTTAAAGTAAGGATTGGATTTTTAGTGTTCAATATATTTCTCCAGGGCTGTGAAAAAGGCAGTGAAAGATTACTTCAAGGAGAGCTTTGATGGCCTGTTTGAAAACCTAGTTCCTGATGGTGGAAAAGTAAGATTTTATATTCGTACCGAGTTTTCAATTGTACACCATGGCAGATCATAATTATATATACAGGTAAACAAAAAAAGATACCATTTTTCTTGTAGTTACTTTTTGACTTGAGTTTACTAATTTATCTAGCATTGTGGAAAATAGCTTTAAACTCAGCTATAATAATTTCATTATGTGCTTACAAAATAGTTAGTTGGTGATATTTATTATATTTTGTATTAAAATAAGAAAAGAACAACATGATAACATGGTTCACAGCATAATATTATTGTGAAAACTAGCTTTCGTGTCAACTAATAATTGCACAATGTACTAACAAAAAAAGTTTCAGGGACTATTTCAACATTTTGTAACAAAATTATATACCGGTAACAAAAATATATTACTAATTAGGTGAAGGAGGAGGACTTGAGAAGCTTGATGTTTGGTGACTACATGAACCCGGATGCGGAGCCGGAGGAGCGGGTGTATGACGAGGTGCGCTCCCTTGACGACATGTACCAGATTGTGGAGCAGTGCCTCGAGGAGTACAACAACACACACAAGAGCAGGATGAACCTCGTCATCTTCAGGTGAGGGGCGGCTATGGAGTGATTGTATGGGTTCCTTCAGGTGATATGTTTAATATTTGAACATCCTAGATCATGTGGTAGTTAGGAAATTGATCAGTTGTACAAACTCTGTCTTTGGGGATTGGCAAGGGTAAATTGGAGCCCTTTCCACTCAGAAAATGTTGGAATTTACTTTGGTTTTCTGTAATTATGTGTTTCTTATTTAAAAAACAACAACACAACACAATCACAAACATTGTGCTTACATACACTTCCTGTTAAATTATACAATGTGACAATGACTTGCCTGACTGTTCTACAGATATGTGTTGGAGCACCTGTCCCGTATCAGCAGAGTGTTGCGTGTACCCGGATGTAATGCACTGCTTGTTGGTGTCGGTGGTAGCGGTCGCCAGTCACTGACTCGCTTAGCAACAGCCATGGCGGGATACGGACTCTTCCAGCCAGAGATTTCCAAGAATTATGGGAAGACAGAGTTTAGAGAGGATATTAAGGTAGGTACTTTGTTACGTATGGTGCAATCTCTGATTTTGGAATTATTAAGTTCCTTATGTTAGTGACTGTAATGAATAAAGTGTAAAGTATGAAACATTTATGTTGAATGTACATGTATGTATATTACCTTATTGTGTAATACTGAGCTGGGGATAAATTTTTATGTATAGATTTGCAATCTGTTTTTGTGATATCTTGGTTTTGCTTCATTTGTTTCCTATACCTTGTTAAAATCATGACAGAAGGTTTTAAGGGCGGCAGGATCAGATGAGGTAGTGAACTCCATTGTGCAACTGTTGATCATTATTGAACAACTTTAGAATAGAATGTTCACTTAATTGCATGGTCACTTATAAATAAATGTGGAAAAAAACAACAACAACACTTGAAAAACACCTTTTGTCACTAATGACATGTACATCAATTTGATCACATATATCTTGAGTGTAATGGACGAACCAGGCTTAATGCGTGAGTGTAAAGTGTCGTACCAGATCAGCCTGTGCACTCCGCACAGGCTAATCCAGGACGACACTTTCCGCTTTTATGGTATTTTCTGTTTCAAGGAATCTTCTAAACATAATTCCACTGGAGGCGGAAAGTGTTGTCCCGAATTAGCCTGTATTAAGGCTACACTTTACGCACATGCATTTAGCCTGGTTTTCCCACGACACGTTTCATATTGTGCTATCACCAATACAGCTTTATTTCTGTACCATAATCATACTTTTACTATTTGCATGTATCTGCTGATGTGGACACCAAGGTGTTATTACATTGTATAAAGATGTGCATGATTGACAATATGACTTCAGTTACCTTTGCCCTGCATTATGGTCGGCATTGGTAACATGCCTTGTCATAAATTGCAATCACTATTAAGTGTCACAGTTTGAATTTCTGCTCATAATTTTGGAAATTTAGCAAAATATATTGAATTTGTACATACAAAAGTAATTTAGATGCTGAAAAAGTATTTTACTTAAAAAAATATATGTGCACAAGGTTTTGCACAACTCCTCCCAAGTCTTTGACACAGAAATAAAAATGTAAACATTGTACAGCTATGTAAAAACGACTATTTCTCTCTTTCATTTTTTACATATTTTGTTTTCTTTGCTTATTTCTGCTCTGTTTGTTCAGAACCTGTTGAAGACGACCAGTACAGGCACGACGATGGTGTTCCTGATCACAGACACACAGATCAAGGAGGAGTCATTCCTGGAAGACATCGACAACCTTCTCAACACTGGCGAGGTGCCAAACATTTTTGCAGCAGACGAGAAGTCGGAGATCATGGAGGTATGAGCCACAGTGACACAGTGACATAGAATTTTGATTCTGATACAGTTGAAATGTCTACTCATGTTGCAATGATTGATTTCAATGATTAAATGTTAAATACAGTCTTATAAAGTAGTTTAATTGACATTAAAATGGAGTGAACAATTGATGCTTCCACAAATGGCAGTGATATGCACATTAATATAGTGTTTTTTCCAATCATTGCTCTCAGATTCAACTGTTCAAACCTCGTTTTTGAAGTACTTGCCAAAGATTCCAAAGCGTTGGATGGAAATTAGTCCTTAAACAAAGGCTTAGGAGGAGTTTAAAATATAAGAGCCAACAACTGGAAAGGTTTATTACAAATTGCAACATTTAATTCATTTTTCAGAGTATCCGTCCTGCTATGCAAGCCCAGATGGAGGCTGAAGGAAAAGGCGGAGATGATTTCTCTCCCTTGGCCATGTTTGCGTTCTTTGTCAACCGTGTCAAAGAGAACCTGCACATCATCATAGCGTTCAGTCCTATTGGAGATGCATTTAGGAACAGACTGCGCCAGTTCCCATCTTTGATCAACTGCTGTACTATTGACTGGTTCCAGGTGAAGTTTAATATTTTAGGCTTTTCCACAATGGTCAAAATCATATATGAGGTGCGTCGTGGGAAAACTGGGCTTAATGCATGTGCGTAAAGTGTCGTCCTGGATTAGCCGTCCTGTGAACACTGTGCCAGTATTTAGATTTCATATAAATTTACAACATCAAATCCAGAACAACAACAATATAGCTGAAAGAGAAACTGTAATATATATGAGGCAAGTCTAGGGAAAAACGGGCTTAGTGCATGTGCGTAAAGAGTCATCCCGGATCAGCCTGTGCAGTCCGCACAGGCTGATTCAGGACGGCACGTTCCGCCTACAGTGGATTTATAGTTAGAAGAGACTCATTTGAAGCAGAAAATACCATAAAAGCGGAAAGTGCCGTCCTGGATTAGCCTGTGCTGACTGCACAGGCTAATCTGGGACACCACTTTAAACACATGCATTAAGTCCAGTTTTCCCACGTCACGGCTCCTATGCGAATTAATCTAGTGTTTTATCCAGTTTTTGCACTCACATATCAGAGCGTGTGGGAAAATCTGTGATGTGCTAGTGAAGCTTGATGCATTGAATGGAAATTAATCGTTGTAGTGGCAAAAACTGGCAAAAATCTATTCTTGGTCAGCTACTGTTTTGATTAGGTTTTGATCGTTTTACTTTTTGGTATTAAATCAGTTTCTTTTAATATGTAATTAACATTCATTTTAGGCCTGGCCAGACGATGCCTTGGAGAGAGTGGCTAACAAATTCTTGGAACAACTTGACATTGAGGATGACCAGAAAGTGGAGACAGTGAAACTCTGCAAGCATTTCCACCAGGGCACTAACAAGCTGTCAGTTAACTATCTACTTGAGCTTGGAAGGCACAACTATGTGACCCCCACATCCTACTTGGAGCTTATTAATGCCTTCAAGTCCCTGCTTGGAGCAAAGCAGGATGAAACCTTGAAAGCTAAACGAAGATACGTTGTGGGGCTTGAGAAGTTGGCCTTTGCTGCAAGTCAGGTAAAGAATCCATGTTCTGAAAATGCAGATATATTGGATCTGTTTGATGAATAAAATCTTTCTTTTACTTTTTGGTGAATTTAAATCAATCGCAACTGTCTTTTGCTGTGTTTTATGTCAACTGATAATAATTTGTTACAGTGAAAGTACATGCATGTATAAGTGAATAACTGTGGACTGATAATAATTTGTTACAGTGAAAGTACATGCATGTATAAGTGAATAACTGTGGACTGATAATAATTTGTTACAGTGGAAGTACATGTACAGGGCAGAAAAACAGAAACAAAATTCAATTAGTGCCAGCTGGAAATGCACTGTACATTTTCTCTCGACCTAATTGGGTGCCTTCAAAATCATCCCTGTATTTCTTGAAAAGTCTTGAATCAATAAACAAACTCTTTGCATATGTTTATTCAGTAAATGTCACAGTAATTTGTGTTGAAAGAAACCTGTACTATTATCTTAAACAAATATGTAGTATTTACTATCCAATGATAAATGTCAGTCTATGTATTTTTTCGAAAACTGTGATTTTCAGTGGTCTTTTTTCCACCAAAAATCAGCTTAGAAAATGTCACGTTTATTTTATTGAGTTTAGTTTTACCACTGGCCTTTCTGTACTTGATTATAGAATTGTTTCAGTTTTTCTGCCCCTTACTGTATACGTAAGAGTCAAATATATATAATACAGCAATCTTTAGTATATCAAAGAATCAATTAAACATTCAATACTTCCCCAGGTGGCTGACATGCAACGTGAGCTGGAGGAGCTGCAACCCCAGCTGGTCGTAGCTGCCGAGGAGAATTCCAAGATGTTGATCATCATCACAAAGGAGTCGAAGGAAGTTGAGGAGACGAGTAAGAACGTGAAGGCTGATGAGCAGGTGGCCAACGAGCAGGCAGCTCAGGCCCAGGCACTGAAGGATGAATGTGAGGCAGACCTGGCCGAGGCCATACCCGCTTTGGAGGCTGCACTGGCAGCGCTCAACACACTCAAGGTATGGGGGGGGGTTCTTGTGTCTTTGTTCGTGTGATATTATGTTATAAGAATCGTCTGTGAGTACTGTTCAAGTAAGACTAGCAATGCAAGTGCTTCAGTATTTTATGCAGAATTCTTGTAGTTCTTATAACATTAAACCACACTGGTTTAATGTTATAAGAATAACGAGAATAATTGTTGACGTTCAATTAAGACTGGCACTTTAGCTAAGTTCAGTATTTATGCATGATTTTTGTATTGCAAAATCCAGAAGACCAGTACTTATTTTCACAGAATAGTTTTTATAGACCTGAATAGAAACTTTACATAATTATGCTCCATAAAATATGACTTTTAAACATTTTCAATTTTGGATTGGCATTAAATGCTGATAATTTTAAACAACAGGTTGCTTTCAAATAGGCACTAAATATATGCATATATCTCACCTCCTACATAAATGACGCGATCCGATTGGCTAAGAGCGGTCACATGATCGTGGTGTATTTTCCATACACCTTGGCTAAATTTCAATACTCCATAGAAAGTAAAACAAAATGGCGACTGCTTGTTTAGTAATTTTATATCGACTTGACATGGCAAGGCATATTTTTTATGTTTAAATACAGATTCCAAACAAATGTATCTTAATACTGTGAAAGAACTGTCTTACATTCACCAACTATAAAAATAAAGTCATCTTACCTCGGTGTTTTTGCTGTTTATCAACCTAGAAAGTGTGTCCGACGAAAACAAAATACTGCTTTGTTCTTGTCATATTTTAATAAATCCAATTTAATAAATCCATTTTCACATGAGCATATAATTTCCACAGTTCACGAGTTCATTTCATTGATTTTCCATGATTAGTCTAGTTAAAATGTCTTAAATATCCAAAGGTGTAGACTACTGCTTGACACTCCATTTGTTTACTAAAGATGACGTAACTTAAATGACGTAGGTCTACAGTTATTGTCTGTTTGCTTGGTAGACACATTGCTTACAGTCAGTTCCAGTTTGTTAAAGGGACACTCTTGAATAAAATTACAATTAAATATTGTAACATTTTTTAATATCTTTACTAATTTGAACCATGAACGACCATTAAAAAAATTAATAAGATTTAATAAACGCTGCTTTTATCAGTAATTATTTATTACCAACGGACTAGCATGTGCGTACCTAGATTAGATTAAAAGAAACCAATGAAAGGTAGTGGGTGAGCTATATTTGTTACAATGTGAGTAACTGATGGTGTATGGGATATACACCCGCAGTGGCTTCATTCCATACTCGAGCTGCGCTCTCATATGGTATGTAGTCACTGAGGGTGTATATCCCATACACCATCAGTTACTAACAGTGTAACTAATAATACATATACCAGTATATGAATAACCTGTTACATTTTACCCACAGCCTGCTGACATCACCATTGTGAAGTCCATGAAGAACCCACCGTCGGGTGTGAAGATCGTCATGGCAGCCGTTTGCGTCATGAAGAACATCCAGCCGGAGAAGATCAACGATCTGGAAAAGCCTGGACAGAAGATCCTTGACTACTGGGGGCCGTCCAAGAAACTCCTTGGAGATATGAAGTTCCTCCCAGATCTGAAGGAGTATGACAAGGACAATATTGCTGTGAGTATGCATGGGGTCTGTGAGTATGTGTATGTTGGGGGCTTACCTGCTGTGTTTATTATGCACCCAAACCTTCTGTCTGGCCAAGGTTTAAGTTTTTTTTTATAAAGCCCAATATCTTGAGTACTTTCAAAGGTATTTACTTGAAACCTAAAATACTTCTTTACTATCAATGTCACCAGAGGGAAAGCAATCCCCATCATTGTTTTCATTTTTGACACAAGAGCATTTGGGGGCATATGTCCCATTATAGTGACAATACTTGTTTTACAATTCTGAATTCATAATAAAATAATTTTTAGTTTTGAAAAGCAAAACATAGTGAAACAAGAATCATTGTATTAGTACAAACTTCAAGAATATGGCTCTGGAATAGTTATGTAAATCTTTGTGTATGGCAGAATTTCTACAAAGTGTTGTGTTTAGTTCAACCTGTTTATTGTTACTTCTTCATAATATTAAGATAAGGAAGGGACTTAGGAAATGTTGTGCGTGTATAACATAAATACGTCAATAATGTTACGCATTCCTGACTTTGTTATTAAAATGTGTTAAAATATTTAGTTTGACATATTTTCTAGAATCATTACATCACTGAAATGTCTTATTCTGTTTCCAGCCAGCAATTATGCAAAAGATCCGAAAGGAGTACATTGGGAACCCGGAGTTTGACCCTGCAAAGGTCGCCAATGCCTCGTCTGCTGCGGAAGGTCTCTGCAAGTGGATCATGGCCATGGAAATCTACGATCGTGTTGCGAAGGTTGTAGCACCCAAGAAGGCCCGTCTGGCAGAGGCTGAGACAGAGTTGAAAATTACGATGAAAACTCTGAATGCCAAGCGTGCTGAGCTGGCTGCTGTTGAGAAGAGACTGGCAGACCTGAAGGCCACATTTAAGGAGATGACTGAGAAGAAGCAACAACTGGAATTCCAGGTTTGTGGAATAAATCAGAATCATCAAATGTCATATTGTTTAAAGATGTATATAAATTTGTGAGCTGTTGTTTCACATGTTTTAAAAGTTAAAACAAAAATAAATGATAATTATTTACAGCATTGTTTATATCAACTACACAATTTTAAAAAAATCTTTATTTTTTAAAAGAATCAGATTAAATATGCTATAATTTTCCTGTTTGTCATGAATAATACCCAGTACATATAGAATATATATGATACTGAATAAAACAGTATTAGATATTAAATACCGGTAGATTATATAGTTGCCTATTTTAAACTGAAGCTTTAAATTTTTTGTGAATTTCTATTTATAGGTCGATCTGTGTGGGAAGAAGCTTGTCAGAGCAGAGAAGCTGATTGGTGGTCTGGGAGGTGAGAAATCAAGGTGGACAAAGGCGGCAGAAATTCTTCAGAACACATTTGACAATCTCATCGGTGATGTGTTGATCTCTGCTGGCGTGATCGCTTACCTTGGACCGTTTACATCTGCCTTCAGGGAACGTGCTTCCCATGAATGGGTCGAAAAATGTTTGGTAGGTTGTCGGATTTATACTTCTTGGTTTATTGAATTTCACCTTACCTCAGGGCTCACACTGCCGTTCACTGAAATAGCTACAAATTTAAATATTTGGCTACAGAAAGTACTTTTTGGCTACATTTTATCTCAACTAATCAAAGAAAATGTGAGCTTTCCTACTAGCGTCTAAACTCTGGTTAAAGTTTTGGGTGAAAAGTCTTGTAAATTCTCACTAAAATAAGGTATTCACTTGAAACTCGGAATGCAACAGCAACTATAGCACCAGGTGCAAAAATCCACATCAGTTTTCAGACAGAGTTATGCCCCTTTTTCACTTAGATTTTACTAGGTGATCATTGTGGAGTGTTTCTAACTTTACTAGCTTTTTTAATAAACAAGACATTGTTTCTAGGTATTTGTACTGAAATTGTTTCTTTCTCCTATCCACTTTCAAATGCACCAATTGGAATACTTCGAATAGTCGAGTGGGCTGTCTTTTGAGAGCTCTTGTCTTTATTAAGCCCTTGACATTATTCAAAATGAGCATAAGTTCAAGAAAGAACAATACATTTGGCTAAACCACTATTGCATTCGTGGTGAGCCCCAATTTAGACTAAATGCTTTCATACATACATTTAAACCTGTATACATGTCCAGTTTATTTTCATTCATTAAATTCTAATTTGATTTCATGTGTGTATATATCTCTGCAGGCTGCAAAGATTCCCTGCTCCAAGGAGTTCTCGCTGAGCAAGTGTCTGGGAGAGCCAATCAAAATCCAGGCTTGGAACATCTTTGGCCTGCCCAGAGACGCTTTCTCCATCGATAATGGTGTCATTGTTGCCAACTCCAGGCGATGGTATGCCTAGATAATCATAATATGACAAATAATACGATAATAGACTTGTGTTGCATAATTGTTGTCATTCAAAATGTTCATTCTTGATAAAATTCATTATCAAATTCACCCATCAGTTCCACCATTATCTTGGTATCACATTTTTGTAAAGATAGGCATACATTGCATTTAAAGATAATAGTGCTCCCGTTCCGCATACTTAATACTTTAACTCAAACTGCCCCTACCTCCCCAGGCCGCTGATGATTGACCCTCAGGGCCAGGCCAACAAGTGGGTGAAGAACATGGAGAAGGAACGCAAGCTGTCTGTGATCAAGCTGACAGACTCTGACTACATGCGTACCCTAGAGAACTGCATCACGTTTGGCAACCCTCTGCTGCTGGAGAACGTGGGAGAGGAGCTGGACCCCTCCCTGGAGCCCCTGCTCCTGAAGCAGACTTTCAAACAAGGTGAGGTGGGGAGAGTGTGCACTGCTCTTTGGGGGGGGGGGGGGGTCGGTGATATACCAGGTTGATGTTCAGTAGCTATATGGAAATTCCCCCTTTTCTGATTTCAAAGATGTAGGTCTACATTTAAGGATAAGGAGTTTATATTGCACTGATTTGCAAGGAGATTCTGTTGCTAGTATGGTCTTATTGCTACAATAGACAAAATGAAGTAGTAGCTGTTTCATCCAGGAATTTACATGTATTTAATAAAAAACATTATAATCTGTGCTGCCAGTATTATAACTTAATTACAAATGTAGAAATTTCCTGTTTAAGTCAATAGACAATTTTGAAAACTATACACCATTGAGATGATATTTAAATAATGGACTTTACAATGTGCAGTCATTGTCAACATTAATTAAAATGTGAAACAAGTATAGAGCTATTTCGTTTTTTTGGCAATAGAAAATGAACATAATTATGTATTTGTGTATACACATGTAAAACAAACACTACAGTTCTTTAATGTTGAAACAAAAGAAGCTTTAATGTCAAAATTACAAACTCTTTGCACAGGGTTTCAAATCAACTGATTGGTGTTGCCAGTAGAATAGTGTGTGAAATGTCACATTAAAAAGACATAAGTGTTCAGTGTTGTAGTAGAATAGAAATTGCTGTGTTTGGGTGAGAAAAACAACCACTAACAATTCCACAGTCTGTGAAAGCTCGTACAGCTGAACATATTCTCGTAATAAACAATTACAAGAATATTTTAAAACAATGTGTTCTGACGATAAAATAATAAAATTAAAATATAACAAAACAAATACAAATTACAAACGACATATATCAATAGAAAAATATATAAAATGTTGAAGTGTTGATGCCTGTGGCAAGACGTGACCGACCACTGTCCAAGTTGGTTGCACATTGCAAACATAACACTTTCTTGTCAGGTTTTAGTGACAAAACCTGCTTTTTAATTGAGTAAATGAATTTGATAATTGGTTTAACATTCATTGTATGCTTAGAGAACTATTTTATAGTATGATTTATCAATCGCTGGTACAATCAAAGTCATTTAGAATTTCTCTGCAACTTGAGACAACAAAGTTCAGCTGTATTTAGAATATCACTGATATTGTATAATTTCTATGAAGTTATGTTTCAAGTCTTAACATATTCAGTATATTTCCTCAACCAATTTCTTATCCATTTATAAGTATTATTTACCAGTATAAAAGTATATTATGTTAAAACATGGAAAGAAATATTTCAGCATATTAATGTATCAATACCTATTGAATAATGAGTGCTGTATATATTGTGTTGTATATATTAAGTTTTGTTCATGACTTAACAGTGTTTACCTCTTTTGTTAACTCTTTTAACCACAATTTATCATTGTGTGTTTGCTATAACAGTGTTTATCCTCAATATTTTGAACAGCTGGAATGGGTAGGTTACATGCCACTGAATTTGTCCTCCGAAGGACAAAATATACCATGGCTCGTATGTATTGAAAAGTACCCATAGTTTTTAAACATCTAGAAATCAAGTAAATTATTTTTGGTTCACATTCTGAAGTACATAACATTGTTTGATATAAATACTTTTGCGAACTAATATTATACACTGCTGAAAGAATGTCATTTTCAAATCAGTTTAAATAACAATGTATTTTAAAAGTATGGGTCACTTTTATAAGCACAGACATGTTCATTCCATAATGAATGTATATCTGTACTTCCTGATGAAGATTAGCAATCATTAGATGTTGATAACAAAGTCTTGCTAAATGATATCAAATATAACCAGAATACCAAAACGTGCTTTTGAATAAAACAGAAAGGAAATCTTTTTCAACAATTATGTCATCAATGACTTTATGTGATTGTTTACTAAAATATGGAGACCATTTTCTTGTTTATGTATCAGAAAAATCATGGAGGAACATGTGTGTGCTGTTGCATGCTGGGATATTGGTTTTGACTACCTTGCACATGTACCCATACCATGCAACATTTCAATTAGTACTAGAGTAGTAGAACTAGGGCGTCATTCTTCTAGTATTATATTACGGATAGAGCAACATGACTCACATAACATTTGAATTATATGTTATAACAGCTCTATATCATGTGCTACTACCTTTGCAGGATCTTCTGAAAACAGACATGTATCACTATCATAACAGTTTAACCTTTCTGCAAATAGTGTAGATGATCTTGTTTCACCAATATGACGTTTATACACACAAAAATCATGGTAGAAAGCCTTGTCTAAGCTGAATAAAACTGATAAATATCTACATACATTGTAGAGTTACGATGACAATATCAGCAAACGTTTCTACTTACATCGTAGAATCATTAGAATGTGTAATTAGGACAACATAGCCACATAATTATTTATTAGAAGTATAATTAGGATAACACTGAAAATGTTTCTGCATATACTGTAGATGTAGGAAAACATAAACTTTTCAAAAACATTATAAATCCTTTCTTATTGTAGATAGACCATGTGCACTTTCATAGTAAAACAACATATATTTATGATAGCATGACCAAGTTTCTAGCTACTAACGCTGAAAAGACACAACTATCTAATTGCAATGTGTAATAGTTATTAATGATAGACTAACATAATAATTACGAAACATCATTGTATTTCATTTCATCGAAGTAGTGTTTTCAGAACACATTCAGATGTATCGTTATAGCTTGGTCGCATTAACTTGACACTTGAGAACTCTATTAGCGTTAATTACGCCCTAGAATTGTTTCCGATATGTATGCAAGAGTTTCACGAGTTTCATTATACCATAACACTGTTTTAATGGGATATTCTTTCTTGGATTGTACTCGGTTCCAGTACGGAATCTAATATATTCATCGTAACGGTATTTTAATATTCTCATGCATAAAGGTCAGTGTCAGGTTAATTTGTCTGAGGTAAAGATAGGCAATATAAGTCATGCCAGAGAGCCTCATGGCTGTGTATCCATACCAACATTTGCATGCACATATTAACTATCAGTAGCAGCTTGCACCACCTTCATGCTACCATGTAATCTGGAAGCTGGGAACCTTCATAGTTCATTGTCAATCACCCTGACTTTTATAGTATGAAAATTTCCAAATTATACTCATCACAATTATCTAACTTGTGTATAATAGTAACAGGTTACTTATAAAATTAAGGTAAAGTTGTGAATGGAAGGTGTTATGAAGAAAATCTGCAGTATGAAAGAAAAGTATTTTTTTATGCTTCACAATAATATGGAGTGTTTTATGTGACATGCCATACAAGACTTAAAAAGACCAAAATCAGACGTTTTATATATTTACAAATTACTGATATTTGTCTATTCCCTATAGAGGACCTAGAACCAGAGGGTAAGGCAGGTCTATGTTGTGGGCGAAAAGTTAAAAAAATAATATGAGGCGTGTCATGGGAAAACCGGGCTTAATGCATGTGCGTAGTGTCATCCCGGATTAGCCTGTGCAGTCCACACAGGCCAATACAGGACGACACTTTCTGCTTTTATGGTATTTTCTGTTTCAAGACAGTCTCTTTTAAACATAAATCCACTGTAGGCGGAAAGTGCCGTTCGTGATAAGCCTGTGCGGACTGCACAGGCTAATCCGGGATGACACTTTATGCACATGCATTAAGCCCGGTTTTCCCATGACAAGCCTGATATTAATAATCTATAAGTAAGAATTGTTGAAAGCTTCATTGTTTCTTAATTATCATTGGGTTCACTTAAATTTACATTCTCACATATGAAAAATAATAAATAATTCAGCACCTGCTTTCAATGTAAGTGTACAAAAAATAAGTATAGGATGTTGTATTATGTAAGACATTGTTAGTAGCACATACTTTCATCTTTTATTTTATAAACATGTAAACCACATAACAGTATTAGGTTTCACATCATGTGACATTAGTGTTTTACTACATGTATAACAGATTATACATGGAATGAGTATTCATCTTAATTTTGATATAAAAATAATGTGCACCTTTATTAATAGATAGCTCCATCTTCACATTTTTTAGAAGTATTTTGAATTTGAAAGTTCAATTGTCATAATGATTTGGATTTTGAACAGAACTGGAAAAACTTGGTAAGCCACAGGTGTTGTCATGTACAGAACACACACATGAGAAATTCTATGTTTTTTAGCTCACCTGAGCACAACGTGCTCATGGTGAGCTTTTGTGATCGCCTTTTGTCCGTCGTGCGTCGTCAACATTTACCTTGTTAACACTCTAGAGGCCACATTTATTGGCAAATCTTCATGAAACTTGGTCAGATCATTTGTCCCAATGATATCTCGGCCGAGTTCGAAACTGGGTCATGTGGGGTCCAAATCCAGGTCACTAGGTCAAATTGAAGAAAAAGCTTGTGAACACTGTAGAAGTCACATTTTTTGCCCAATCAACATGAAACTTGCTCAGAACATTTGTTCTAATGATATCTAAGCCAAGTTCGAAAATGGTTCCGATCCGTTGAAAAACATGGCCGCCAGGGGGCGGGGCAGTTTTCCTTGTATGGCTATAGGAAAAACTTGTGAACAATCTAGAAGTCACATTTTTTGCCTAATCAACAGGAAACTCGCTCAGAACCTTTGTTCTTATGATATCTCGGCTGAGTTCGAAAATGGTTCCGCTCCATTGGAAAACATGGCCGCCATGGGGCGGGGCAGTTTTCCTTATATGGCTATAGGAAAAGCTTGTGAACACTCTAGAAGTCACAATTTTTGCCCAATCAACATGAAACTTGCTCAGAACCTTTGTTCTGATAATATCTTAGCCGAGTTCAATAATGGTTCCGGTCCGGTGAAAAACATGGCCGCCAGGGGGAGGGGGCAGTTTTCCTTATATGGCTATAGGAAAAGCTTGTGAACACTCTAGTAGTCACATTTGTTGCCCAATCTTCATGAAACTTGGTCAGAACATTTGTCCCAATGATATCTCGGCCGAGTTCGAATCCAGGTTATGTGGGGTGAAAAACTAGGTCACTAGGTCAAATTGAAGAAAAAGCTTGTTAACACTCTCGAAGTCACATTTTTTGCCCAATCTTCATGAAACTTGGTCAGAACATTTGTCCCAATGATATCTCGGCCGAGTTCGAATCTGGGTCATGTGGGGTGAAAAACTAGGTCACTAGGTCAAATTGAAGAAAAAGCTTGTTAACACTCTAGAAGTCACATTATTTGCCCAATCGTCATGAAACTTGGTCAGAACATTGGTCCCAATGGTATCTCGGCCGAATTCGAATCTGGTTCATGTGGATTCAAAAACTAGGTCACTAGGTCAAATTGAAGAAAAAGCTTCGATTTCAATTATGTACTTCAAAATTTTGAATGTCTGTTGTCACTTAAGTTTTTCAAACCATGATGATTAAGGCAAAATTTCCATCAGTCTGTATCAGTATATCCATATCCGTATAAAAATGTAACACATGGAAAATTGTTTGACTAATGAAACTCAGGTGAGCGACCCAGGGCCATTTTGCCCTCTTGTCTTATGTTAAAAATAAATGAGATTCTGTTAACGTGGATACTTATTATAATAAAAAATGTAGATTGTAATCATCAATTAACTAATTGACCGAAATGTGTGAAAGATTTATGTGATTTTTTTAAATAATTTAATTAATATACTTTAATATAATGTATTAATTTTGTATTTATGTTAAATATAAAGTAATCCCAACATCTTCTGACAGTAAGTACTTTCAACTGCATTGTGCTGTATATACTGTTGTTGATAGTAAAATATAAGATGTATTGTAGAAGGCTGTTTTGACAGTGTCAGACAAATTAAAAGTACCGGTATGACAGATTTCCTTCATTTTTAAACAACATTTTTTTAAAGAATAAACAATTTAAGTTTCCTCTATTCTAAAATATAAATGTTCTAACAAGAACAAGAATTCATTTGTCTGGCTAAAACTACACTAATTGATTGCCTTGTTCGTTTTATTGTGTATATTTTTATTTACAAACAAAACCCAATTAAGTTTGTCAAAATAGTGAATATTTCCATATAATAATAGTAAATATTATAAGCACAAATACTGCTCTTATCTGGAGCTCCATAAACATATGAGGCGTGTCATGGGAAAACCGGGCTTAATGCATGTGCTTATGTGCGTTAAGTGTCATCCCGGAACATCCTGTGCAGTCTGCACAGGATAATCCAGGACAGCACTTTCCGGTTTTATGGTATTTTCTGTTTCAAGGAAATCTTTTCTAAACATAAATCCACTGTAGGCGGAAAGTGCCATCCCAGCTTAGCCTGTGCGGACTGCACAGGCTTATTCAGGATGACTCTTTACGCACATGCACTAAGCCCGTTTTTCCCTAGACTTGCCTCATATATATTACAGTTTCTCTGTTAGCTATATTGTTGTTGTTCTGGATTTGATGTTGTAAATTTATATGAAATCTAAATACTGGCACAGTGTTCACAGGACGGATATTTTACAAAATGTTTGTTTCTCTTTGAACTTGAAATCTCAGACGGTAAGAAAACAGTTTCACAGATTGTCAGTTACAGAATTGAGAAGTGATTATTATTTTGCATTGTTGCTATGTTTTTGTTAAGTTACCATATTTTTTTGTTTTTGCCTATTAAAGACTTATTTACTTCAGTGAGAGTGATTAAATTTAAAATCTGTGTATTCCTTGTATATTGATATATTTAAACTGCACGTAAACAAAAGCTTTGCTTCATTTTCCAAATTTCCACAGTCCCAAACTATCCACAGAAAAGCTACATGCATCATATTTTATTTGTTGATAAAGCATTGAATAGAAACTCTGAAAGTGATTATTGCAAACGTAAGAAAACAGTAATAGCCATTTTCAATCATTTTCATTCGTTGCTTAAAGCATGTCTGCCTTAAAGCATGGCTGATAGTACATTTGGTACTAGTCGTTTGAGTTATTGGTTGGTTTACGTGCTACACCAAGCATGTGGTGAATTGCTGAACATTGCATACATGTATAACTTGACTTAGCTTCACATTTCAGCATATTATGTACTGATTGTTTTTGCATGTTTGCAATACTGCAGTTATTTATTTTTTTCAAATAAAAAATCATGATTGAGTTAAGCTTGGGCTTTACTATGCATGTAAATATGCAACATTAGAGTTTTGACATTTCAGGCATGCTATGCATGATTTGATGTTTCACTTTTGACTTACAAAATACATTTGCAACTTTGCTAATAGCCCCTTATAATCTCAAAAACAAACCTTAATATATAGTTAATGTTGTATAATAATTATAATAAAATAATAATAATTCCCCTAACACATCCATGTATGGTTTACACACATTGATATGCATCCTAACATTGATTCTTCTAATTGAACATTAATAACAATACCTCTAACCGTGTTGATGATATTCTTATCTAAGTACGTAACCTATACTCAAGCTATGGTTTTGGCCACTTCCAGGAGGTGTTGAGATGATACGACTCGGGGAGAACGTGATTGAGTACAGTAAGGATTTCCGCTTCTACATCACGACGAAGCTGCGTAACCCGCACTACCTGCCCGAGGTGGCCACCAAGGTGTCACTGCTGAACTTCATGATCACACCAGAGGGGTTGGAGGATCAGCTGCTGGGAATCGTGGTCGCTAAGGAACGGTAGGTTTGAGTGATTTGCTCAGTTTAATGTGGTTGTTTCTATTTTATTATTTTTTTTTGTATTCTGTATTATCTAGTAGCAATAATTGATAATTGTATGTAAAGCATTGGTTATTTTAAGGTTAAAAGTTGGTTACATTTTAAAATGCATGTTTTCAATGTAAATTCATTATTGGAAGTAAAAAATATTAATACTGATTAGTTTTGACCCACTATTACATTAACTCCCTACATACATTTATTTTAGGAAGCCATTTCTTAGAGCTATCATAACCTTTGTTATTTGTGTCAAAAGCTAGACACCTGTGTCAAATGAATTCACACCGAAAATATAGAATCTGACATGAGTTGTCATGTTATACCATATTTTATGGTCATGTTATACCTAATTTCCTGGACGAGTTTAGTAAAATAGGGTATGAAAGGACGATTTTCAGATCTTTTTTATCACATGCTTTTAAACGAAAAACGTGACGTCATTTCATGTTGACGACATCATTTCACCAAAATAACGTCATGTGATTGGTTAGTCAAATAATAGGTAGCCTATGAAAACGCTCAAAATGTTATCTTACACATGTGTAAGATAGAAATGTTCATAATGGCTGTATAACACGGAAAACAAGGTATAGCATGTGATAAAATAAAGTAACACACTAAAAATAAAAAAAAAATATAAAATAACACCTATTATGTGTTTGAATGTTCACTACATCTTTGAATAGTGTTAATAAAAATAATAAATATAATACTCATCATGTCTTGACATAGTGTTAAAAACAACACTCATAACAGCCTTGCATACCAGTATTGAGTGTTCCAATGTAACAAATTAGTAACCATGGTGACTGTCCCCGTGACCCCCATGACCCCATGTGAGCCCCCCGTGTTCATTCCCCCGCAGCCCTGAGCTGGAGGAGGAGCGTCAGGCGCTGATCATCCAGTCAGCCCAGAACAAGAAGCAGCTGAAGGAGATTGAGGACAAGATCCTGTACACGCTCTCCGCCTCTGAGGGAAATATCCTCGAGGACGAGTCCGCCATCCAGATCCTTGACTCCTCTAAAATCCTCTCAGATGAAATCTCCAAGAAACAGAAGGTTTGTGGATATTTCAAGTACTTCCGTTATATGGGACTGGTGTAACAAATGTTGTCTGTTACGAAATATTACATTGTATGTTGGTAATATTATGTAGATAAAGATGCAGTGGTTTGAAGTTCATATCAGAGTGGTGCTTTGCATTGCATGTCCATAACAATTGTTTTGATTCATTGAAGCAGAATTGTTGAGCAACTGCATAATTATAATTTCTTGATTTTGGGGTATACAGAACCTCATTATTTTATACTTGTGAAACATTTCTGATCCACAAGCCTCAATATAGTTTGCTGTCTGGAATTCAAACTTTTACTGGAACTGTTCTTTTACTAACAGACATTCTTTTAAGTAATATAATATTATTTGATTGATTTAAAGTCATTTGACAGCATGCAGCAAACATACATGTCTGCGATCTATTTGCCTCCAGATTGCAGAAGAAACTGAGAAAAAGATTGAGGCCAATCGCATGGGTTACCGACCCATTGCCAAGCATTCGTCCATCTTGTTTTTCTCGATCGCTGACCTGCCCAACATTGACCCTATGTATCAGTACTCGTTGACGTGGTTCGTCAACCTCTATGTCATGTCAATCCACGACAGGTACGTGTCCACATCTATTGACATGTTGTACATTAGAAAAGATCTTTTGTCGATATACATTATAATTAAAATGGCAAATTATTTTGACCGGTAATTTTTGCTGAATGGTTTCCTAATTCAGTGTTCTATTTAAGACATAAATTTTGATTTTGAGTTGTTTATATGTAAATAAACAACGAGTTTGAGTTCTGATGCATATGAATCGATTCTGACATGACCAGAAAACATTTTCTGCAATTACAATTCAAACTATATTGTACAGTTTTGGAACTACTTTTTGAGTTGTTTATTGTCAGTTTAACAATGGAAATTTAGCTAGTGTCATGTTATAATTCTTCATGTAATTTGCTGGTGTATTTCGTAATAAAAAATAAATATTGTTTGTACGATGCAAGATGCTTATTCGACAAAACTCAGACAAGAGCATAACTTTTGAATGAAACCAGTAGCACTTGGCTATTCATATAGAAAAAGATGCTATTCTCCAAGTGTATGCTTTAATGAAAGTAAATGTTTAGTCTAAAGAAAGGAAAACAAAGTGTTCATGTTTACCTCCAAGAAATTATTATGTGTAGTGAACTAGTGTGTTTTAAATGACTTCATGTTTTTGATTCCAGATATTTTCTGTTTAGGTTTTACCCAGCTAAAGTGATGTTTTGTTATTTCAGCAATAAATCCAAGATATTGGAAAGACGTCTCCGCTATTTGACAGATCACTTCACATTCCTATTGTTTGACAATGTGACGCGATCTCTGTTTGCCAAACACAAAGTTGTGTTGGCCTTCATTTTGTGTACTAATCTGTTAATGTGAGTGATGAGGCACAGGGACTACTTTTTGTTCTTATTATTCAGATTATTCCCGACCACCATTAGTTGCTGTATATATAGCTTCTGTATTCACTAGTTTTAGTTTATTTCAGAACTGAAAGGAGATAGACATTAATGAATTATAGACATTTAAAACTTTCAACATATGCAGTCATTTTACTATTGAAAATGATCATATTGCCTCCAAACTTTTAGGAAGGAAATTTTTGGTTGAATTGGGAAAAAAGAAAGCAAACAATTATAAAATTGGTAGTACCCAGTATCTTTCATGTAGCCTCTTTTCCTGTATATTCGGCCACTTTAGAGCTAAATTGCTTTTATATCCTAAATGAACACCGGTGACACTTTTATCTTTAAATTTAAGTTCTCTCCTACAAAATAAAGACCAGATAATTTAGAGATCAACCGTTCACTTAGTTACTGACCAATTCTAGGAAGTTTTATAAGAAATAACAATTAATTCCATTAATCACGGGTTGGCCGAATATACAGGGGTGGCCGAAGCCATAGGAAAGAAGGATATGGTTAATTCTTTCTTGTCCATACCAATGTCCATCTCATTTGAATGCGGACACTTTTTCATATATGAGGCGCGTCATGGGAAAACCGGTCATAATGCATGTGCGCAAAGTGTCGTCCCGGATTAGCATGTGCAGTCCGCACAGACTAATCCGGGATGGCACTTTCCGCTTTTATGGTATTTTCTGTTTCAAGAAAGTCTCTTCTAAACATAAATCCACCGTAGGCAGAAAGTGCCATCCTGGATTAGCCTGTGCAGACTGCACAGGCTAATGGGGGACGAAACTTTACGCACATGCATTAAGTCCGGTTTTCCCACGACGCACCACATATATTTCTTATTTTCAGACATTGACTTTTTATAGTTTAAAAAAAATACACATATTTATGTGGGTGCCTCATTGAAGTGACCCACTAATTTTAGCGCATGTGAGGAATGCTCATGGTGAGCTGTTGTGGTCAGTGGCTTCATCATCCATCATCCTTTATGTTGTGTCAACAATTTCCTTTGAATATCTTTTCTGAAACTGCTTGGTAGAAGCTAACAGAATTTGGCACTAATGTTTGTTGGGTGGTATTCTAGATTTATATCTTATGCCATGAATATACATTAACTGTGTGTTCACATTCCGGTGAGCAACATGGGTCCATTAGGGACTTCTAAATCGCTAGGATATTCTAGTAGCATGTGTTATCCTTTATATTTATTTAAATAGATCCCAGTATTTATTTTAGCTTAAGCTACATGTAATTAGAAAACCCATTGAATTAAACCCATCTTTGTGCACGTCTTGTTTGTAGCAAATTACAATGGGGTACTATTGTATTCAGAACATGCATTAAAGCTGCATTCTGCCAGATGAGTACTATTAAACCACATTCATGAAATGTGTATCATTATATCAAGGTGTTACTTTTTTAAATACCAGTTTACCTTTTATTTTAAAATCACACACAATCTGTGAAATTGCAGCTTTTAAAAGTAGGTCCAGTAGATGCAAGCCATGTAATGAAAGTCCTCAAACCTTTCCAGCTATTTCATTTTATGCATCATTTCCCCATATCGAGTGTATGTCCAATAAATTCCCCACATCTAAATTGTATATCATGTTTTCTAAACCACTTTTTGCGATTCATTGCAGCAACCGCTCAAAGATTCTGGATAGACGTCTGCGCTATTTGTGCGACCATTTCACATATGCACTTTATTGTAACGTGTGTAGATCCTTATTTGAAAGGGACAAAATTTTGTTCTCTTTCGTACTCTGTTCAAATATCCTCCTGTAAGTATTTGTTGGAGTATCGATGTTTTGTTGGTGTTACCAAGGGTTATTTCACATTTGCAGGTGTTTAAATTCAAAACAAGTTTGAAAAATAGTAAAGTTATGGTTCTCTGTTAATATTTCAGTAACCGGTCGAAGATACTAGAGAAACGCTTGCGATATTTGTCCGACCACTTCACGTACAATTTATATAGCAATGTTTGTCGGTCCCTATTTGAGAAGGACAAGCTTCTCTTCTCCTTCTTGCTCTGTTCCAATATGCTCTTGTAAGTATGACACCGCTGTCCTGCCTGTTTGGATGCCTTCATGTGTGTTCCTATGCGTAACGACTGGGTACTCTCGGATGTATTGCCCAACACTAGATTTTCTGTAACATTTGTGTTTTGCATGTGTCGACTAATTTGCATGGTCAGGCATCCTTAATTTTGTATTGGTCTCAGTGATTTTATTGGTGTGGCTAAAACTAACAAGTTTGTTTGGTTAAAGTTGATCACTAAGGTTCTATCAAAACTAACATCTTATTCTTGGTCAGTTCTGTTGCTTTCTCCTGATGCTTTTCTGTGCTTTGTTATTTCATAAAAAAAAACTAACCATGTCTTTATCATAAAAAATACAAGAAACCTGTTTGAATAAGTGCATCCGTTAATAGTAACACAACATTAAACTACAAATAGAGAATTTTAAATGGTTTATTGACTGTTAAGTGTAAATATAAGTGGAATTGTGTAAATATAAGTGGAGTAATTTAATACATATTTAATGACACTTTATTGTTAACCCCCTTTATTGTTCAACGTGTACAGATATCATGTGGCGTTTCAGGACATCAGACAATCAAGCCTCATTATTCTTTACCAAACGGTAGAACTGAAGAATTATTTCATGGTTTCTTTCTGGTGTGGAATATGGTTGTGCACATCACTTCTTTGGTTTTCCAAAACAGATTTTGTATTTAAAAAATTGTTCAAAGTATGTTTTAGATCACACACACTATTGTAGTGTACACATTCTTTTTAGTTATGGTGTTTTCTAATGAGGATTTGTAATTAATCTGTTCATTGATTGTTATCGACTGCCTTATTCTGAAATAAAATGTTCATATAATGTTTTGTCAAGCCCACCTGCGGTCAGCTCGACTTAGTTGTCACAATGGCGGTTCGGTGTATGTGTGTGAGTGTGTGCGTGCGTGGGTCCGTCTGATCTTGTGCGGACTGTAACTTTATCATTCATCAGGCAATTTAAAATAACTTGCCACAAATGTTCAACGTATGGTGATGGCGTGTAGCACGCAAGGCCTGTGTCCCTAGATCAAAGGTCAAGGTCACACTTAGAGGTCAAAGGTCCAATATAGGCATAATACAGCTTGTTCGGACTGTTAATTCATCATTCATAACGGAATTTTAAAATAACTTGCCATAAATGTTCATCATGTGGAGAAGGCGTGTGGTATTGAAGACCTGTGTCCCTAGGTCAAAGGTCAATGTCACAGAGGTCAAAGGTCAAATATAGGCATAATACAGCTTGTTCGGACTGTTAATTCATCATTCATCAGGGAATTTTAAAATAACTTGCCACAAATGTTCATTATGTGGAGACAGGGTGTAGCACGCAAGTTCTGTGTCCCTAGCTCAAAGGTCAAGGTCACACTTAGAGGTCAAAGGAGAAGATCTGTTTGTTAGAAAATGAGTTTTTGAAATAATTTCAATACAAGTTGCTTTCTTGACAACGGGCTCGACATGTTGCCAACCTGCATCTAGTTAATGTAAGGTCTCCACAACTGTATAACATTTTGTTGTAAAACTGTGAAAATTAATTCTTAAAAGCCTTAAAAATCAATTTGTCAGGCGTTTTCGGTTTAAATACATCCCCCAGACTTGGGAAGAGGAGGAATTTTGCATCGAGGGATTTGACTTCACTAAGATGACAGGGTTGGGTACCTGAATATCGCAATGTGGAGCATTATTCACCTGCTCAGCCAGCGTATCTGTGTACATTACCAATGCAAAGAGATGATTTTGATTTGGATAATTGCTTTGAACATGCTCACTTTCACAGTGATGACTGGTTGTTTGTAGTTTAAAGTGCAAGGTTGATAAACATCATACCTTTATTGATAGTAATGAAATTTGACATATTTAAATTTTGACATTTGACATATTTAAGTGATGTATTTTTGTTTGTTAACTTTTCAGTTTTTATTTTATTTTGTTATCGCATATTTATGTTTTTTTTAAATATTTTTAATTTAAAAAAATCCAGTTATATTTTTATGTAACAGAATATGCACACTATGCTTGAACTCTGTTGTAAAATGTCACCTTTGTATTGTTATTTATAATAACCTGTCAGAATTTCATAGAAATTACCTTGTGAATAATTTATGTTTGTTTCAAATTGTTGTCTGTTATAAGTATAAGAATGGTTGGCAATAACAACATCAAAAATGCTGCCACAAAATTTGTAGTACATGAAATATGATGCCTCTCGTATCAAAATTTGGTATTTGATGTCTGAAGGTTGCAATAGTTTTCTAAAACAAAACTTGGATCTGGCACTATATTCATTACGACCCTAAGTAAAAACTTAATTTCTTAAATGTATTTAAACCAAGTACCACCTAAGTTAGGATTGTCCTTAAGAGCTATATGAATACTGGCCCAGGTATGTCACTGGGCTGGTATTCACAAAGCTCCTAAGGGAATCTTAACTTAAGTTGTACTTAAGTGAAAATGTCAGATCAAATTTTCTATGTGAAATTCAATGATTTCTGTACAAAGAAGGCTGCAATACTAAACATGTAAGCAATATTTAAAATTTTACAACATCTTAATGTTAAAAGACCTATACATGAAACAGCCAGAGACTTAAGGAATTTTATGAATTTAAGGAATTTACTGAAGTTTTCCCTAAGGAGCTTCGTGAATACGGGCCCAGTTTAAAATATCATGACCTTCAAGCACAACCTTCATGAACATGGTGTACACACGTAACCTATTCTTTCTATCCCTTGGTGCTTCATATATGTGCTATGGTAGTAAGTAGTTATTATTTTGTGCAATCTTGTAATGTAATGAAGTTCTTAATATTCTTAATATTACATGTTACATTAAAATGAACACTGAGTTTTAAAGTATGTATTTTAGAACAGTATTATTTCAATGGTTTATTTCTTGTAATACAATTATTTTGGAATGATTGCATTTGTATAATTTTTATAAGTTAAGTTATTAAGATAATGAGTACAGTATTAAATTATTACGTTATAATTTAGATAATATTTCAGTTGCTCTTTATTACCTTATACAGTGAGTGTTTTCATACTAAGAACAGTTTAATATATGTATTTAAAAGTACAATTTGCTATCTTATTAAAAGAATTAAAGAAATATAAAAATGTACATTCCGGTTTTACTGTAGAACTTTTATGTTGAAAACTAAAAACAGTAAAAAATGTGTACTAGTTAAAGTAAAGAAATAACTAAAGTAATAAAACATATATATTAACATATACATACTCCAATTTGACTCTGTACTACAGTATTGGCATTTATATTGCATGTAGATTAATATTTAAAAAATGAATTTCACTCATACATATTATTTAAAAATCACAAAACCTTATGTTTGATTTGAATATTTATTAAAATAAGAAACTGGATTCTATGTTCAATGCTTGAAACATGATTAAACTCTCATGGTCACTTGATATTCCTTTCCCTGACCTGGTGTCCTGCTATACACAGGTCGAAGCATGAGCTGGACCGGGATGAGTTCATGTTTTTCCTCACTGGCGGTGTGGGGCTCGAGAACAAGCTGGCCAACCCAGCGCCCACCTGGCTCACAGACAAGAGCTGGGACGAAATCTGCAGGGCCTCTGATTTGAAGTCGCTCAAGAAATTCAGGTAAGTTAGTGTACAGTTTTTTAATGACGTTTATCTATATGTTTATATACTGGTATCTTAACGTTTGTTTGTATTATAAACATAATTATTTGAGGCCTGTCGTGGGAAACACTGGGCTTAATGCATGGGCGTCTGCACAGGCTTATCAGGGAAGACACTTTCCACCTACAGCGGCTTTAGAAGAGACCTCCTTGAAACAAAAAATACAATCGACTCCCTATGGCTCGAAGTCATATGGACCGACAAGGAAACTTTGAGCCATCGAAACTTCTAGCTAAATCGAGTACGAGAATTTGTACTTACACAAGTGGAGACAGTAATGCATCAGCCTTATTTTTAGATATCCAATTGAAGAGTTTTCAGATATCTATAATGGTTATTTACAGACTTCAAACAATTATTTTGTTTTCAATCATTTATTTATTTATTTTATTTATGTCAATTACATCTAACCTATTAACGACTCTGTGATACCGAAGCGTGTTCGAGGCACACCAAAAATTTAGTGTGTGAAAACTGTAATTGGGACTGTGACAAACACTCCGAGCCATCCGAAAATTAAACGCTCGTGAATTCGAGCCAAACAACAGAAATTTATATGAATAGAAAGCAATAAAATATTGGTCTCTCAAAGACACTTCGAGCGAACAAGAAATTTGAGACAAGCAAGTTCGAGCCTTGGGGAGTCTACTGTACTATAAAAGCGGACAGTCCCGGATTAGCCTGTGCGGACTGACCGGGATGACACTTTACGCAGATGCAGATGCATAAAGCCGGGTTTTCCCATGACAGGCCTCATTTGTAATGTGGTTTATATGGGTTTATACAATGTCAGCTGCCTTCATGCTATGGTGGATGTTATAAAAATGGTCTCAATTCTATTCCTTAGATACATGTAACTGCATATAATACTTGTTAAATATTGATGTAATCAAATGATCCATTCTATGTTTTCATGTCTTTTTCTAACTCACTTGTGTTTAACATATGTGTAACAAAACATAAAACAATTGGACATTAATTTGGTATTCTAACCATACGTAAACTTCAGACAACATTTCGTCAACAATCTGGACAAGTGGGCGACCTACTACAATGCTAAGGAGCCGCACAATGAGGAGTTACCCGCCCCTCTCAACTCTGAGCTCAGTGACTTCCAGAAGATGATCGTCCTGAGGTGTATCAGACCTGACAAGGTACATCTTGAAATTTAGTCTGAATATAAAAATAGGGGCAAGGGTTTCCTGAATATTTTCCAGGGTACATTATACACTGGTGAATTTAATATCTAAGTTAATAATTTGTTGTTTGATTATATTTTTAAAGTTTAGAGTTGAACAATTGTCATATCCTTCTATAGAATTGAATCTAAAGCTATTTGACAAATCTATTAAAAAGGTAACCTGTTTATTAAGTAAACAAAAATCCTTAGCATTTGACAGTAACTATTTTTGAATAAAACTCTTGAAACGCGTTTAATTATTAATTACAATAATTGATTGTCATGTTCTAGGTCAATGCAGCTATCACAAACTTTGTGACAAGCAAACTTGGCAAGAAGTTTATCGAGCCCCCACCATTCGATCTTGCCAAGTCCTATGGAGATTCCAACTGCTGTGCGCCTCTTATCTTTGTGCTCTCCCCTGGAGCTGATCCCACTATGGCGCTACTGAAGTTCGCTGATGATAAAGGATTTAGTGGGGACAAGTTCAACTCCATCTCTCTAGGACAGGGTCAGGTAAGGGCAGCGATAGGGGAATCTGATGGCTATGTTCTTCATTGATAGTGTGGGATTTGGTATGCAAGAAACTGGGTGTTCTTGGGTGAAACTGATATGTGCAGAGCAATACATCCACCTTCTGTTGTCTCCATGTGTGACCTTTTGTGAAATATTCAGTTGATCATTTTATACTCAAAATTGTTATTGCAATGTCTATCAAGAATAAACTAATCTAATGTACACATGTATCCAGATCTGGTATTTGATGTGGTAATTAATGCTTTCACCTTAACAGGCTTGAGCTGATCTAATATGGTCTCCAGAGGTGGCAATACCTCATATTGCATTACTTGTCTGTTTTGACAAAGAACATTTGCATCTTGTCCATACAATAATTATAATTATGGTACATTTTAGGAATATATTGCTTGTGCGCCAGTGGTCTGGGACAATCTGGGCATTTGATTTTGTCATCCCTGGTCCCAATTTGCACCTGTCACACAATCTTGCTGTTGTGTACACTCCAGGGCCCGATAGCGTCACGTATGATAGAGAAGGCACGTCGGGACGGCACCTGGGTGATGTTGCAGAACTGCCACCTGGCCGTGTCGTGGATGACCCCCCTGGAGAAGGTCTGCGAAGACTTCAATCCCGAGAACACCCACCCAGAGTTCCGCCTCTGGCTCACCAGCTACCCCTCGGACAAGGTGAGGCTCAGTGTGCAGAAATAGCACAGGCCCCATGACTAGGAACCTTGTTAAGCTGAATCTTAGTCTTTATCTTAAAATATTAGCCAATAAAGATCTTTACTCATATATAAAATGCAGTTTAATTGGTGATTAAGATAAGTTGAGACTAAGTTTTAGATTGAGAATTGTCATACTTGGCCTGATCTAATGGCCTGTTGTAATGGAAATTTAGTTCAGTGTCCAGTTGCTCAAAACTTTAGTGGCCAATTAAGCTTATAGCCATCAAAATTCAGATGTAGTTAGTAACATTACTCAGACATTAACATTTTGAATTGTATGTTCATTCTCAGTAAATTATTATTCCTAATTATCTTTAAAATGCTTAGTAAATAGGCTTTTGTTTATATTAATTTAATTTGCATTTAAAATTAACTTACAACACCATTAATGTTTGAGTAGTAGGGCCCAGATCAGTAAAAGTGTTGATTAATAATTTCCCAATAATTACATGGTACATATTTTCAACCACTTGAGTTTGGGCCAGTGAAATGAAATTCTTATTTAACTGTAGAACGAGTTTGTTTTGAAGTTGCTTGAATACACATTCAGAGGCGGCATCCAGCTTAGTTTGTACTTACACTCTTTGCAGCAATATGATCATCTGCTCACACTGTTTGCAGCAATATATTTTCTAGCCACTTCTAATAAAGTCTATTGGTTTAGTAATGTCTATTTGTTTCCCACAGTTCCCAGTGACAGTGCTACAGAACGGTGTTAAGATGACCAATGAGCCACCCACTGGTCTCAGGCAGAATCTCCTGCAATCTTTCCTCAATGATCCAATCTCTGATGAGGAATTCTTTAATGGCTGCCCAGGGAAAGAAGCGGTATGTTATGTTGGTCACGATTAACATTTTTCAATTTTTCACTTTTATTGAAGATGTATTTGTTTTATTTATGAAAATGCTTTAACAAGTTTCATGGTGAATTTGTATATTAACTGTATTTTAATTTTATGGATCCCAAAAGTTTTTTAATACAGATTTCTAGACATTTCAAATTAAAACAAATAAGTACTCATATTTGATCAGGTACTCTGATGTCTGATTCATTTTTTGCTCATGTATTTTTCTTTGTAGAACTTTGAGAAGCTGCTGTTTGGGCTGTGTTTCTTCCATGCGATGGTTCAGGAGAGGAGGAAGTTTGGACCCCTGGGCTGGAACATCTCGTACGGCTTCAACGAGTCAGACCTGCGTATCTCCGTCAGACAGCTACAGGTATGCAGTGTTATTTGTTCATGTGACCGTTTACACTGTTTGCATGCATTTCCATCCAGTCTAGTACTAGAAATCTTGGAAACAGAGCCTGTATTCATAAGAAAAATCTTAACTGAAATTAACTAAAGCTATACTTTAGCAATAACTCCAGAACAGGATAGATGTATGCTTGAATTTAGAAAGCTCCCAAGTTAAAAGTTGTTAGAATATTATTAACAAACATGATATGTTTATGATGCTAAACTAGCCAAATTGTAGGAGAAGTCACTGTTGACATTTTAGTAACAATATGATACTGTAAGCTCTCTAGTGTAACTTGCTCTGTCAATGAAGCATTGATTATACATCTAGTGGTACTTTTTATAGATACAACGTACAGCAATATGCAAATTTGGGCATAATAATAAAAATAAAGTATGACTATATACTATTTGATTTTCTAAAACAGCATTCTATGTTACTATATTTGAAAGCATTGTATCCATATTTTCTTGCAGATGTTTATTAATGAATATGACGATGTTCCGTTTGATGCCATCATATACATGACGGGTGAATGCAACTATGGAGGTCGTGTGACGGATGACTGGGACAGACGTTGTCTGCGCACACTGCTGACAGACTTCTACACCCCGCTGATCATCAACGACTCCAAGTACAAGTTCTCTGTCAGCGGCATTTACCACTGTCCTCCAAAAGGGAAATACCAGGACTACCTGGAATTCATTAGAGTGAGTTTTAAACCCGTTTAAGCCCCCACTGTGTTTTCGCTTGACTGTTCCATGGCGGTGCCCCCAGTGTTATTCATTTTTTCAGTTTGGGTGTATTTTGGTCTATTATGTGTTTCCATGATGTCAATTGTGTACATTTGCCTTTTAAGTTAATAATTCTGGGAAAAGTGTTTGGTTTGGCACCTATAAAATCAATTTAAACCCCCAATGCTTTGCATTGATCGTTCCAAAGCGGTGACCTCAGTTTTATTAATGTGTTTTGTGTTATGTGTTTTTGTGATGTGCTGTGTTGTTTTTGGCCATTTGTCACTGCCATAAATAAAGGACCTTGGGCTGGTAATAAGAATTCTCTCCTGCTGTCGCAACTGGAGTTTCACTTTGTTTATATTTAGAGGGAAGCCATCATACTTGTTGAATAAATACCACAGATCTGCTGTTCTTGTTGTAAGGATGTGATCACTTACATTTATGAAATTGTTATTTACTGTATTTGGGGAATAAGTGTTTTTTATCATTAAAAAAAAACCTTTAAGAAAATGGGACGTACAGTGTATGTATTGCATAATTCTGCACCGTATATGCAATGATGCTCCTATAATAATGAGGGATCATGATGATTTTAAATAAGTTACATGCAGTGAAAACAGTTGTGGAATGGATGATTGAGAATAGTAGTTGATATATGTAAAAACAAATTAATATCACGAACACGTGGATTACCTGAGAAATTCCCTTCATTTTATATCACACTATAAATGTAAAAGTTATTTGTGAATCTACAATTATGTCAGTACATACATCACCATACAACTCATATGTCTGTATATCAGATTTACATGTACGTATATTTCAACTTATTACTGTACTATAGATGCATACTGGTTAATTGCAGTCCTTCAATTGTTACAATTCAAGTGTGGACCATACCATACAACCTGTATGTCTGTATTACAGAGCCTGCCCCAGAGCCAGTTGCCAGAGGTGTTTGGCATGCACGACAACACTGACATCTCCAAGGAGCTGCAGGAAACCAAGCTCCTCTTTGACTCAGTGCTGCTCACTCAGGGTCGCTCTGGTGGCGGCGGTGGCGGGGATTCAGATGCCCAGCTCAGCATGATAGCTGGGGATATTCTGTCAAAGGTAGTGTAGATACTTGTTCGTAGTCAGTAATTCTATAGGTAGTGTAGATACTTGTTCGTAGTCAGTAATTCTGTAGGTAGTGTAGATACTTGTTCGTAGTCAGTAATTCTATAGGTAGTGTAGATACTTGTTCGTAGTCAGTAATTCTATAGGTAGTGTAGATACTTGTTCGTAGTCAGTAATTCTATAGGTAGTGTAGATACTTGTTCGTAGTCAGTAATTCTATAGGTAGTGTAGATACTTGTTCGTAGTCAGTAGTTCTATAGGTAGTGTAGATACTTGTTCGTAGTCAGTAATTCTATAGGTAGTGTAGATACTTGTTCGTAGTCAGTAATTCTATAGGTAGTGTAGATACTTGTTCGTAGTCAGTAATTCTATAGGTAGTGTAGATACTTGTTCGTAGTCAGTAATTCTATAGGTAGTGTAGATACTTGTTCGTAGTCAGTAGTTCTATAGGTAGTGTAGATACTTGTTCGTAGTCAGTAATTCTATAGGTAGTGTAGATACTTGTTCGTAGTCAGTAATTCTGTAGGTAGTGTAGATACTTGTTCGTAGTCAGTAATTCTATAGGTAGTGTAGATACTTGTTCGTAGTCAGTAATTCTATAGGTAGTGTAGATACTTGTTCGTAGTCAGTAATTCTATAGGTAGTGTAGATACTTGTTCGTAGTCAGTAGTTCTATAGGTAGTGTAGATACTTGTTCGTAGTCAGTAGTTCTATAGGTAGTGTAGATACTTGTTCGTAGTCAGTAATTCTATAGGTAGTGTAGATACTTGTTCGTAGTCAGTAATTCTGTAGGTAGTGTAGATACTTGTTCGTAGTCAGTAATTCTATAGGTAGTGTAGATACTTGTTCGTAGTCAGTAATTCTGTAGGTAGTGTAGATACTTGTTCGTAGTCAGTAATTCTATAGGTAGTGTAGATACTTGTTCGTAGTCAGTAGTTCTATAGGTAGTGTAGATATTTGTTCGTAGTCAGTAATTCTGTAGGTAGTGTAGATACTTGTTCGTAGTCAGTAATTTTATGTAATAATTAAGACAGGGCTCGAAAGTTTTATTTAGCCAAAGACTCTAAATTTTATCTATTGGTTTACTGGTAATTAACCATTCCCAGAAAGGTGTTTGACAAGCTAGTTTTCATGAAATCAGATAAGAATTCAGTGCTTAAATGTTATAATATTAAACAAGAATATAATATTATAATGGTATATGTTTTAGTTTAAAAAAGTAAAGTTATCTTGTAATTAGACAAGAGTTACAAATTACAATAAATGTGAATTCATCATCAAATAAAATTTTGCCTGTATTATCGCAAAACTAAAACTGAATAAATATTTGATGTCACCCATGTCAGACATAATCCTGAACACTGTCTTCTTTCCAGCTTCCGAAGAACTTTGACATAGAGGAGGCAATCAAGCGGTACCCGGTGGAGTACACGGAGAGCATGAACACCGTCCTGGTGCAGGAGATGGAGAGATTCAACAGGTAAGTCTCCCACACTATAGAACATAGATTGGCATTGGCATATACAGGGGCCGCATTCACGAAACAACTTAAGTTGATCTTAACATTATTGTATTTGCATTGGAATTTTGTAACAAAATATTTATAAAACTGTATTTAAATTTGTGGTTCTCTTTACAGTTAATTAAAGCATATCTAATAATATAAATGATAATTAATCAACACTTAGCACAGAGTTGCATACAGATGTCATAAAAAGACAAAAATGATGATTTTAAAGTTAAGGATAAGAAATAAGATGTTTCTGGAATATGACCCAGGTAGGACTGCTACATGCATTCGTTATTGCCCACTAAGGCCTGGCATTGCGATATAGCCAGAAAAAAACCAATAAATGTAGATCTATACTACATTGGTGGAGTTGCAGTGGTGTAATGGATATGGTGTCTACCTTGCAAGTAGGAGATTACTCAAGAGTTTGAATGATCTTTCTCAAGACAACATGCGACTGGTTTTACCATGGAAATGGATTTAATAAGTGTCTCAGGTTGTTGTTACAATTGAACTAAAATAAACAGGTGTAAAACTGATGTACATTTGGTTCGGCCCACCATGGCCTAGCATTATGACAAACCCAGGAATTACTGCAACATGTATTCAGCATTTGTGGGAGTCCAGAATTTGCTGAAGGGATACACTCTTTTGTACTTTTAACCCAATAATTTTTTGTTCTGTGCTGTGGAAATTTGTCGATCAGGAGTATTGTATTTTATATCTTTCTCATTTCAATATGTATTGACCTGTTTTTTATTATTTTCCAGGCTAACAACAATCGTCCGAACCAGTCTGATCAATATTCAGAAAGCCATCAAGGGTCTGGTCATCATGTCAGCAGAACTGGAGCAAATGGCAGGAAGCCTTCTCATTGGTCGGTTGCCCGCTATGTGGGCCAAGAGGTCATACCCCTCCCTGAAACCCCTCGGCAGCTACATCAATGATCTGCTAGAGAGACTGAAGTTCTTACAGGTTTGTTGAGAAATTACAGTGTTGTTATCATATCTCTGACAAATTGACCGGACACGTTGTGAACTCGATTGTATCCACAGTTCAGTGTTCTTACACATGAGATAAAGCTTCACATATTTTTTGATGACCATATATGAAATTACTGTATTTTCAGTGAAATATATCAAATTCACATGATTGTAATATGGAAACTTGTATATTCATTGCAAATGATTCGTAGTATATTCATGCGTAAAGGTGTCGGGTCAATTTGGTTGGGTATATAACAATAAATGCTAGCAGTTTGCAAAAAATGAGCTGCATTGCAGTCGTATAATGAACATGTATTTTGTTTTGTTGCTCAATTCCTTTTTTTCCGGTTCTCATATAAACTTCTATATAAATCCATAGTTTTTTTATTATGTGTGTCATATTTCAACCATAAGACATATTTCTCCAATACAGACCTGGTATGACAACGGCAAGCCTCCGTCCTTCTGGATCTCCGGCTTCTTCTTCACCCAGGCTTTCCTCACTGGTGTCATGCAGAACTATGCCAGAAAATACACGATACCCATCGACACATTGGCATATGATTTTGAGGTTCAGCAGAAGGAAAAGTTTGACGTTGCCCCCGACGACGGAGCCTACGTATATGGGCTCTTCCTGGATGGTGCTCGATGGGACAAACATAAGTATGTCCACGTTTATATTGCTTTCTTTTTAAGTTGAATATGTTGTAAATGCATACATTTACAATTCAGCAGAAATATTTTGAATTCTTATGAACGTTTTAATTAAACTTCAATTTGTTATAAATGCCAACAGTTCTAAAATATTGATATTGAAATACATTCTTTGATTCTACTAGTCAAACATGTTCAAAAATGCTTGATAAACTTTTTGCAGTAAATTTGTATAATAAACAGGTCCACAGTTTACTACACAAATGCAGTACACATTAAAAAGGCTCAGTAAAAAAATAGGTTGGTAAGTTTTACAGTAAGTTTATTTTGATTGTAGGATGTGTCTTGGCGAACAACTTCCCAAGATACTCAATGAAGCAGTGCCAGTAATCTGGCTGCGTCCAAACAAGCATGAAAACATCGATGAAACTGACAAACGCTACCGCTGCCCTGTCTACAAAACGAGCGAGAGAAAGGGTGTCTTATCAACCACCGGCCACTCTACCAACTTTGTCGTGGCCATGTTGCTACCCACCGACAAGCCGGTGTCTCACTGGATCAAGAGGGGATGTGCTATGCTCTGTCAGCAAAATGACTAGATGACAGTTCTAAATCTGTAACTTTATGTTACAAACTGGAAACTTTGTTTTGTTTCACGGAACTGAACTTGAAATGACAGTTTTATCTCTTGTTATTTGTGGATATATGTACCGGTATTATTGTTTTTTAATAACCTGACTTATATTTATATATACTTATAATTATTGATCCGTCCTGATTTTGTGATATGTTGAAGTGATAACTGTACATATTTATCAAATGCAGTTGCTTTTGTTTAACGTAACTGCAAATGTACTTGTGTGAAAAATAACAAATTAAATGTTTGCATCACTTTGCATCTATCTACTTGTTAGGTATATAACTGCTGTCAGTTCATTACTTGTGAATATTTTTAACTTTCTCAGTGGTTTTAGAGTCATTCTCTACTTCAATATTGAATGTTGTATTAGTGTTAAAGAGTTTTGCAGTGACTTGATGTTTTGATTCGTCCATGTACATTGGAACAAAGAGTTATAATGTTAACTTTAACATGTACTTTAATATAAAATAAATAAAAATTCCATGTACATCTTGAGTGATAAAGTGTGTTGCCAAAAAAAAAATTGTTCCTATTACTAGTTAATTTTCCAATCAATATTGTTAGCTAAGTAATGTAATATATTTGTGAACAGGTGTGGTAACCTTTTGAACTACTGAACTTGTCCGTTTCAACTAATCCCAATTTGTCTCGATTGCAGTTTTTTTGTCTTTTTGGCGCAACAGGATCAGTTTATGCATTTTTTTGTTGTATTTATTGTTTATTTTTTTATCAGATGGTATTTGACAGTTAATCTTTCTATTAGTTAAATTGTTTCAAGAGAAAAACAACAAAACATTCCAGTATTTAGTATAATATATAAAATCTGTGATAATTATTTAATAAAGCTTTTTTATTGTATTCATCTTTTCTGATATTGAGCATTCTAGCAACAGTCTTATTTCAGTGGTTGTGTGACATTTTCTGTGCAAAGTAATGAGAAACAATTTGAGGTGTGTCATGGGAAAACTGGGCGTGATGCATGTGTAAAGTGTCGTCCCGGATCAGCCTGTGCAGTCCGCACAGGCTAATCCAGGAAGGCACTTTCCGCCTACAGTTGATTTATGTCTAGAAGAGACTTTTTTGAAACAGAAAATACCGTACAAGCGGAAAGTGCCGTCCTGGATTAGCCTGTGCGGACTGCACAGGCTAATCCAGGACGACACTTTTACACACATGCATTAAGCCCGGTCTTCCCACGACACACCTCATTTGTGTTCTAGTTCACTCCTAAGTAATTATCTGTGTTTGTCAAATTATTTTATCACGTGTGCGACCAATTTACCTGGTCGATAACTATTTGCAAGTATTTCAAAAACCTACATTTAATGCAAAAAACACATTTACAATCACTATCGTGGAATTTATTTAATAATTTCAACTTCAGGGTTGCATTAAAAGGCTCTCTTTATGGAGTTCTGAATTCTCATGCATCTGCAAATGTGTTTTCTTTGACAAGACTAAAATTGCACTTTACAGCAACATTTTCCACTCTTCTTGCAGCTGTTTTGTTCAACTTTTGACTTCTACGAGTTTCCGCTAGACTACCAACAAGCAACTGATCTGTCAACTGTTTTTAACATTTATTTATTTATTTAAATAAATTTATTTATTTATTAAAATAGTCGCTAAATGTACAAGAAATAGAAATGTCAATGAAATGAAATGACTGAAAAACAATGATTAATTCATTATTCATTATTGTGTATTCACTTCTGCAATGAATTAACATTACCATACATGAAATTTGGTAAAATGAATACAATGACCACAAATATTTCGCTATAATGAAGACCCTCATTAAAAATGGAATCTGTCTAGATTCTGTACATGTTTTAATATGCTATCTTTTATATGCAATAGGGGAAGCATTAAAAACACAGATATAACCAATAGGGATGGCA
Source organism: Congeria kusceri (assembly GCA_027627225.1). Taxonomy (NCBI): domain Eukaryota; kingdom Metazoa; phylum Mollusca; class Bivalvia; order Myida; family Dreissenidae; genus Congeria; species Congeria kusceri. The sequence goes on from CM051035.1 coordinate 34,315,489, forward strand.
TTGAATACCAAAATCGGTATTCGAATATTCGCTTTTTCATTCAATCGAATATTCGCATAGTTTCTTATTAAGAACCTTGAGCTTTGTAGCTTAGTTGACATGATAATTATTTTTATATGATGATTTACCACTGATTTAGTGAGTAGATTTACCGTTGCATTTTCTAATTAATGCATGAATTACAGGGAATTGAGCATAAACTTATAACATTTACAGGTCCGTTGTTACTGGTTCTTTAAAGCAAAATGTTTTCAATGAGCCACACATTTTTGTAAGTGTAGAAACGCTCCAACAAAGAAAAATTATCAACAAATTTGAACATCATTTCTGTTATGCTGACTGCTAAATGTGTGATCGCATGTCTGTAAATTATTCGTAAAATTTGTTATTAGTTTAACATGTCAAAACAAGAGTTATAATAACCAATTAACAGTTATGATTTCATACTATCGGATGGTATTGTGTATTACTAGCGACTAGATGAGTGCCCGCTGACACTGACCCGTGTATTTAATACCTCTAAATACCTCGAGATCTGACATGTGACACAAGGCCATTCTAATGAAAACATGTACTTGTGAAATACTACCATTATGTGGACAGAAAAATACTCAATACAATCAGGAAAGAATTGTTTTTAAAAAGAAATACAAATTTGCAAATCTAATAGCGTTTTAACTATTGGAATGGCAATCATTCAATCGCATCTTCGAATAGTTTTGCCATCCCTAATAACCACCCTTTTCTTTACATACCGGTATTTAAATATACTCAGTCTGGCACTCTGCCAATGATAGCCTTTTGGTGTTATTGACTAAATATTTCAGATACAATTCTGACTCATTGCACTGGCATCTTTGGACACATTCAAATCCAGACATTATTACAAACATTCATTTTAATATAGAAGCAGGCTTTGCCCATGTAACCCCTACACTGCACAGTCCATGTTGCTAGGCCTGGTTGTCAAGAGACGTCTATCTGACATTGAGCAGGTTCAGTCTCTCATCCTCCTCATGCTGGTGTGGGTCCTCATACTGGGTGAGGTCAAGGGTCAACACATTGCTGATAACGCAGTCACCTTGCTGCAAGATACACATACATACACTGTACACTGATACTTAGGAGTTAACAGCATTTAAAAATATCAAATATCCACTTACAACTATGTCCATGGTGAAAAATACAAAATGTGATATTTATTTACGTGACAACCAACAAAAGTAAATGTCTTTAATATTCAGTAAGTCATCATATATTGTATGACTGACCAAAACATATAAGAAAAATATTTTGGTCTGTTTACTATGCACACTGATGAATGAGAGCATTCCATTCGAAGTTGTAATAAATTTGCATCGTTGCACAGTTGCCGAATATATGTTCTACATTCACCATATAACAACTGCTCAATGAATGATCAGTTATATAAGTTTGTATTTGATCTGCACTACAATATGAGTTGAGTTAATTTGCTATTACTATTCCACATTAAGGAAGTTGTCAGTTTTAATTTCCATTTAATTAATCTAGGAGGACATTGGTCCTTTAAAGTTCACGTACCTCTGGATAGATGCCAATGAGGGCGTCCGATCTGTTGTAGAACTCTTCCTTCAGGGAGATTACGATGCACTGGAAGTGAGTCTGGGACTCCTCTCGGATATACGCAGCCACCTGCACCACCAAAATACATATGAGGCGTGTCGTGGGAAACCCGGGCTTAATGCATGTGCGTAAACTGTCGTCCCGGATTATCCTGTGCGGACTGCACAGGACACTTTCCACTTTTATGGTATTTTCTGAACATAAATCCACTGTAGGCGGAAAGTGCCGTCCTGGATTAGCCTGTGCAGATTGCACAGGCTAATTTGGGACGACACTTTACACGTGCATTAAGCCAGGTTTTCCCATGACATGCCACATATGTAGTACAGAACTACATGCCATCCTCTGTAATCTAGGGCAAATCACACATGGGTATTCGACAATGAGTCCATGTAGGAATGTGAAGTTTTATAAATAGTGCTGAAAATAGGCAGCCACCTATGCCAGCAGAGCACATGTATATTCCAGTAGTAAAGTGAAGGCTTTCATGTTAGTAAATAGTCCTGATCACAGGCTGCCACTTACGGCAGCAGAGTACTTGAGTATTAATGTAGTAATGTAAAGGCTTAAATATTACTGAAATTAAGTGGATATAGACCACCACCTAAGCCTGCAGAAATATAGATGTATGTTCCAGAAGCAATGTAAAGGCTTCAATAAAATATAAGCTGCAAGCTACACCAGCAGAAATACACAATTATTCCAGTGTGAATACTACATAATATCAGCAGCCCCATAAACCAGCAGTAATGCACTAATGTGAAAGCATTTTTGGAAAGTATCAGAAAGGTCGGAATAGGCTCATATGAGAGCATGATTTTGATTCATAAACTCTATATCATGTACTCTTGACATACGTTTTGTTGTTGTTGAAGACTGAAAATAGCCAATAAGAAAGCTGGACTATTATATTATAATACAGCTGATATACCTTGCCAATGTTTGTGTTGTCCAATGCAGCATCAATCTCATCCAAAACAAAGAATGGAGCTGGCTGATAGCTGAAACACAGTGTTGGATTGAGCAAGTTAATGTAACAAATGTAAAATATGGGATACAGCAAATTATAAACTTTTCATTAATACAAATGAACTATTTCATATATACTATGTGAAACACATACCTAATTAAAATGACTTTCACTGTAAAATGCAAACAGACCATTTTATCACCTGTTATTGTTAATTGTGAACACACTATTTTCTCACCTGTGAATTGCAAACACCCTATTTTCTCACCTGTGAATTGCGAACACACTATTTTCTCACCTGTGAATTGCGAACACCCTATTTTCTCACCTGTGAATTGCGAACACACTATTTTCTCACCTGTGAATTGCAAACAACAGTGCGAGGGCTGCTACAGTCTTCTCCCCTCCTGACAAGTTGTCCATGGGCCTGAACCTCTTACCCGGCGCCACACAGTTGTAGTTGACCCCATCCAGGTAGGGCTCCTCAGGGTTCTCTGGGCCCAGGAACGCCTGGGCTGACTGGTTACGTGCCAGCGACTGTGGGAAATAAGTGTTCATGGGTGATAATCAACTAGAGAATCTCCAATTACACATGTCATACCTGTATCTGAACATCTCATTTTACATGTTCTTCAGTGATAAATTCTGTTGTCATCAGTTTTATATACATTTCCAAAATACACATATTTTTACTTGCGACTTATTATCATTGCATTTTACTCTTGTATTTTACATCAAAAATTTGTATGCAATAACTATTTTTTTCTTATACTTTTCTTAGATATAAAGTCATTGAATTACTGTTCTACAAATATATACAAACATGGAAATTCCAAGAAAACCAATTTTGAATGAAATGCATTAAAGCCAGCACAAAAATAAAAGGAATGGTGACCTTGGCCTTGACTCCAGCAACCCCATACGCAATCCCAAGCGAGGTTTTGATATAAGGTGTATCTACATATTAAGTATCATTAAAATATCTCAATGTCTTCTCAAGCTATTGAGCAGAAACTGATTGTCTTTTTTTAGTAATGGTGACCTTGACCCCACCCACCCCATATGCAATCCCAAGCGAGTCTAGATATAAGACATCTAAGTATGAAGTTTCATTAAAATATCTCAATGTGTTCTCAAGCTATCGAGCAGAAACTTTTTTATTTATTTTTAGTAACAGTGACCTCAACATTGACCCCACCCACCCTATATGCAATCCCAAGCGAGGTCTCGATATAAGGTATCTATGTATGAAGTTTCACCAAAATATCTCAATGTGTTCTTAAGTAACTGAGCGGAAACCGTTTTTCTATTTTTAGTTACGGTGAGCTTGACCTTGACCCTACCCACCCCATACGCAATCCCAAGCGAGGTCTTGATATAAGGTATCTTTGTATGAAGTTTCATTAAAATATCTCAATGCGTTCTAAAGTTATTGAGTAGAAACTGTTTTTCTATTTTTAGTAACAGTCACCTGGACCCCACCCACTCCATATGCAATCCCAAGCAAGGTCTCGATAAAAGGTATCTATGTATTAAGTTTAATTAAAATATCTCAATGCGTTCTCAAAATATTGAGTGGAAACAGTTTTTCTATTTTTACTAACAGTGACCTTGACTCCACCCACCCCATATGCAATCCCAAACGAGGTCTCGCTATAAGCAGTGTTCTGGCGAGGCCACAAAATTGCGATTGTATCGCCTATTTTTCACAAATGTCGCAATCAAATTGGTCTAGTAGCGATTTTTGTCGCATACAAATTTCATGGCACGAATCGTCGAAAATGCGGACGAATATCAAATCTCTCGAAGTGTACCGAGTACGAATCAAACATCCGATTGAGGTCTGCTTTCTGATTGGTTTAATTAAATATGGCGCTACAATCTTAGCCAATCGATAACATTATGCGTTTGTGCTTTATCTCCATACTGAATAGTATTCGCTTTGTTGTCCAAGATGTAGACGTCTGCTTCGACGACTAAGAAAAAAAGCTTCGAATGTTATATTGAGAATTTTCTCCTCGCAAAACATAAAAACATAAGAGTTGATTGGTAACGATACAAGTCTGACCGTTGCTTCGCAAGCTGCCTGCAACCCTATCAATAAAGCCGGTGACGGTCTAGAAGTTTCTTTTACAGAAACTCAAAGTGACACTGTCACGAATTTGACGTAAACACCTGAACGAAAATTCCAAAATTCTTGGTTTAAAAAGCACAGTTGGCTTGCCTATAATGTTGAAGGAAATTTTATGACGCGTTCACTTTTTATTAAATACAAAAAGAATAACGTTTTCCACTGAAAGTCACTAATCTTAAATTTATAAGTTATATCCGTTATTTGTGTTGAACAGTTTATAATTAAAAAAAAACATTAACTGTGTTTCTAATGTTAACTGCTGTGACACTTATACAAGACACAACCAGTCAAGGTAAATAAATATTTGTATTGATTTTATCATTTGTATGAAATTGTAGGTGTATTTTGTTTGTGTCTCCAAAAAATTGGAAATGTCCCCACACGTCTCACCTTTCGAGATACCTCGCCAGAACACTGTATAAGGTATCTATGTATTCAGTTTCATTAAAATATCTCAATGCGTTCTCAAGTTATTGAGCGGAAACCGTTTTTCTATTTTAGTAAAAGTGACCTTGACCTCATCCACCACATATGCAATCCCAAGCGAGGTCTCAATATAAGGTATCTATGTATCAAGTTTCATTAAAATATCTCGAGGCGTTCTCAAGCGATTGAGCGGAAACTGTTTTTCTATTTTTACTAACAGCGACCTTGACCCCACCAACCCCATATGCAATTCCAAGCGAGGTCTTGCTATAAGGTATCTATGTATTCAGTTTCATTACAATAACTCTATCCATTCTCGAGTTAGAGATTTAGAGAGTGGAAACGAAGTGCTACGCCCGCCCGCCCAACCAACAACATGCGTCAATCTAATAACCAAAATGTTGGTTAAAAATATGTTACGGACATAAATATATGTATATACTTTCTGTAATTGACTATTTGGGCAACTGTATTTTTTAATCATTCTTCTTTCGAAAAATAATACATGTGAACATGATTTGCAACAGAAGAGTTTGAAGTGGACACAAGAAACAAACCTTGTATATCTCGTCAATCTTGTTAGACACATGCTCGAAACAGTGCATGAATCTGTCATATCGCTCCTTGCGTATCTTTTCAAATGCCTGTTTGGCTTTCTTGGCGCGTTTTCTCGCGTTCTCAAACTCCTCTGATGTCTCCATGAGTCTTTCTTTCACTCCATCCAACCTGAAGTGTAGATATAAAACTGATAATCCTTAATGCTCTATCCTTGTTTATAATTAATGATTATTTATATTTCAGAAGCACCTATTTGTAACATTTAACAGTTTTGTAAACAAAACAAGCAAATTTTCACACTGCTGAATAAAATAAGTTCCATAATTGACGACGACAACAAATGCCTCCGTCTCTGATATTTCTTAGTGAGAAAGAGATTCAAATTGCAACTAAAATATAAATCTGTATTTCAAATCTGTATGACAAGGAATTTGACAATGGAGGAACACATCATAAGTCAAGCTAATATTTTTTTGTTTCCGATAACATACATATGAAAATTATAATATGTCACACATTATGTATACAAATGTATTCATATAGAATATTAAGGTTGATTTACTTACTTTTCCATAGCTTTCATATTGGGTGCATTGATCCGTTGTAAAGTGGAGACCAAGTCTGAGACACCCTTGGTCAGGTTTTCTATAGTTTTCTTCACTTCTCCAGCATCATCAATCTGCAAAATGGAGACATTATACTAATCTTCTATCATTTAAACAGTACAGGTTTCAGTAGTCAACAATCTAAAAGAAACCAACTATGTTTAATCCTTTTTTAAAGCCACTTTCTTATTTAATGGCAAAATGCAGCATTCATACATGTTATTATATTTTTTCACATATATGTATAAAAGCAGAACTAAACAGTTAATAAAGATGAACTAAAAAATTGAAATAGAAGTATATAAAAGATGAACTGTTAAGTGTATAAAAGATGAAGAACACAAAATTGTATAATAGCTGAACTAAAAATTGTATAAAAGATGCACTCAACAGTGTGTAAAAGATGAAGAACACAAAATTGTATAATAGCTGAAAAATTGTATAAAAGATGCACTCAACAGTGTATAAAAGATGAAGAACACAAAATTGTATAATAGCTGAACTAAAAATTGTATAAAAGATGCACTCAACAGTGTGTAAAAGATGAAGAACACAAAATTGTATAATAGCTGAACTAAAAATTGTATAAAAGATGCACTCAACAGTGTGTAAAAGATGAAGAACACAAATTGTATAATAGCTGAACTAAAAATTGTATAAAAGATGCACTCAACAGTGTGTAAAAGATGAAGAACACAAAATTGTATAATAGCTGAACTAAAAATTGTATAAAAGATGCACTCAACAGTGTATAAAAGATGAAGAACACAAAATTGTATAATAGCTGAACTAAAAATTGTATAAAAGATGCACTCAACAGTGTGTAAAAGATTAGCTCTACAGTGTGTAAAAGATGAACTAAACATGTATAATAGATGAATTAAAACGTGTATAAAAGATGAACTACATGTACTGCTACTACTGAGCATTCTTACATCTTTGAGATCATCATCCAGCCTGGTGTAGTCTATGATGATAAGGGCCTCTTTCTCATAGATCTTCTTGGCCCCCTGGCTGCTCATGCTGTCTGGGCCCAGTTCTGACTGGGTACCATCCATCTGGGTACCATCTATGGCACTGGAGGCCTCGTTCTGGGTGATGTCATCCATTGTGCCTTTACGCATCGGCAACCGGATGTTGTCCATCTGCAAATGCAAACAGTAAAACATAGGTCAAATTCTGACCTTGTGAAAAGATACTAAATAAAGTATCTAGAGCGTCTTGGCTTCAAAAATGTCACATTAATTCTGCATGAATAAATCTATTAAAATACATATTTTTATTGTTTTGTATTTTTTAAATATTAATTTATTTTTTAAGAACTGCATAAATAAGAGTTAAGATAAACATGCAAATATCATTTCTTAGGAATATATCATTATTAAATAGCACAGTAAAGCTGAATAAAAAGTTAAAATTCCTACATTTTTCTTTATATCCAAAGACAACACAGTAGACTTTCCTAACATTCATCCCAGACCCGGAAAACACACCCACAAGCCCTCCATACCTTGCAGGTCTTCAGGAGACTGTGTCGGTCAGCGCGCTTCTGCTCCAGCTTGGTTTCCATGGCAGCCAGCTGTTTCTGCACGGCCGCGATCTCCTTGCTCTCAGTGTTGAGGCGCTTCTTGATCTCGTTGATCTGGGTGTCGAAGTCGTCCACGCCGGACTTCAGAGTGATCCGCTGCTGCTTGCACTTCTCTGCCTTCTGCATCTCATCTTCTATCACCTGAACAGATTGAACAGAGAATGGTAAATGTGAGTTCTGTCCCCATGTCTACAAAAGTTCTCCATCTCAAACTTAGTCCCAACGTACAATTATGTCCCATGAGAAAGCTTTTTACGTCTCAGCTTTGATTTCCATGGTTGACTATTTTAAGTTTAAGACTAATATCAAACTTAAGTATGTTCATACTCAAGTGACCTCATTTTAATCTTAAATCAATTTCAATCAATCTATATGTACATACAAAGAAGTTTTGATTTTCAAATCAGCTGATGCCATCTACATGTATCCGTTTGGATACAACCTTACATAGATGGCTTAATCAATTGTTCGTATTGCCCAGCGGGTGCCAGAGCATGTACAGACAAGCCAAAATTTACTATATAATTACTGTATGGACAAGCAGAAAACATCATTTGTCAAACAAGGACAGATATGAAACAAGAAACATGGAAATTCCACACAAATTTTTTTTTCGAACGAAATGCATTACAGTCAGCACAAACATAAAAAAATTTGTAATGGTGACCTTGACCCCACCAACCCCATACGCAATTCCAAGCGAGGTCTTAATATAAGGTATCTACAAACTGTGACTTCTAGAGTGTTCACAAGCTTTTTTAACAGCATGGATCCATTTTCGAACTCAGCAGAGATATCGTAAGAACAAATGTTCTGAGCAAGTTTCATGCTGATTGGGCAAAAAATGTGACTTCTAGAGTGTTTACAAGATTTTTATATAGCCATGTAAGTTAAACTGCCCAGCCTCCTGGAGGCCATGTTTTTTAACGGAGCGGAACCATTTTCGAACTTGGCCAAGATATCATAAGAAGTTATGTTCTGAGCAAGTTGACCTAGTGACCTAGTTTTTGACCCCACATGACCCAGTTTCAAAAATGTCCGAGATGTCATTGGGACAAATGATATGAGTAAGTTTCATGAAGATTGGGCAATAAATGTGGCCCCTAGAGTGTTCTCAAGGTAAATGTTGATGACTCACGACAGACTAAAGGCAATCACAAAAGCTCACTATGAGCACGTTGTGCTCAGGTGAGCTAAAAAGGTTATATGGATTGTGGCACCTGATGCTGTAGTTGATGATGATGGTATATTCCAAGTTTCAAGTGAATAACTTGTCAAGTTTTTAATTTATAAGACTTTTGAATATAAACTTTAACCAGCATATAAACTTTAATTTATGCCTGGATGCCCATTTACGGAAGTGCTGGTTGCACTTGATGTTGGAGTTAATGACAAAGGTACATTCCAAGTTTCAAGTGAATAACTTTTGTAGTTTTGAAGTATATTGCTTTAGAATATTAACTTTAACCAGCGAATCTGTATAAAAAAGGGGCATCACTCTGTCAAAATACAAAACAGAGTTATGGGGAATGTTGCACATGAAGCTGGAGTTGATGACAAAGGTAAATTCCAAGTTTCAAGTGAATAACTTTTGTAGTTTTGAAGTATATTGCTTTAGAATATTAACTTTAACCAGCGAATCTGTATAAAAAAGGGGCATCACTCTGTCAAAATACAAAACAGAGTTATGGGGAATGTTGCACATGAAGCTGGAGTTGATGACAAAGGTAAATTCCAAGTTTCAAGTGAATAACTTATGTAGTTTTGAAGTTACAAGACTTCTGTATATCGACTTTAACCAAGATCAAACGCCGATGCCGGGGCGAGTAGGAAAGCCAACCTATTCTTCGATTAGTCGAGCTTATGATATTTTGCCACCTCAAGCTTACGTCTGAATTAAATATCACAACAGCTGTTTGTAAAACAGGTATGTATCAAGTTTGGTGAAGATTGGATGAAAACTGTTGGACATAGGGAGCGTAAACTACTAAAAAGGCCAATTTTAGATATCAAGGGCCATAACTCCACAATTCCATAGGCGAATTGGTTGTTTATCGAACTAGGCCGAGGTATTATGGCAACAAACATGTTCATGAAGTTTGGTGAAGATCAGATCAAAACCGTTGGACTAAGAAAGCATAAACAAAATGGTCTACCAACGGACCAAAATAAGCAAGCCAATATATCCTGCCATCTTCAATGGTGGCCATAAAAATGAAATTTTCTGTTACGCTTCAAATTTGGAAAACACAAAGGTATAATAATGTCATAACATTCTACTTAGTTAACACTTGGTGACTCACCTTCATGTTTCTGTCCTCGTCATTGCGGACTTTGTCCAGTTCTTTCTCATCATCTGTCACTGCCTTCTCCCACTTCATGACATTAGCTACCAATAACATATGGAAACAAAAGTTGGTTTTAGCAAGAAATTATTAACATTAAATCAAACTCAGACTGTCTATATTAATACATTCATTTTTAAAGCATAAGTAACTTTGTACTTTGTAATATGCAAACTTAAGATATAAATGCAAAATGTCCACAGACAATAAACAAAGTTTAAAAGAGGATTGAATAATGAGAATCAACAATACTTTGCAAGGTCGATAAAATGTACATAGAAGGCAATGGTGTAGTAGATCACTGACATTTTGGTAAGATATCAAATAACATGTCTGGGAACATACCTAAAGGAAGACTTTGACTCCAAGATAACGGATAACATTAAGATGAATTAATTTAAGGAATAATCTCTAATTATTTAACAAATTTATACAAGTTAGGCTATGTTTCAGTGAAAATATGCGAATGTGCTTAATCATAAATTGTGTCGACCAAACAGTACTACGCATAGATAAGCAATATATAAACAACTGAAGGCTAGACAATATATGGTAATGATCAGAGGCGATATTCTCAGGCATCACAAGTAAATTCGCGTATATTTTCACTTAAGTATAACTTTTGATGATTGTATTTGTCTAGTAAATGAACACATACATGTACATGTTTATGTTTTTGTATTCCTAAAATTTATATTTTAATACCAGTGCCATTTAAAAATGTCGCTTACTGCTGCACTGTTTCTCTACAGAATGATGCAGTTATACTGTAAAGGAAGTTTCCACATTTAAGGATAAGGATGCAATTAGAAATGCCAGAAGACATTGTGTAAATACTGCCCCTATTGCCCTTGAATCCTACCTAGTGTATCCCTGGACCTCTCGAACTCAATCTGGTTCTGCAGCCGGAACTTCTGGTTCTCAAACTCCAGTCTCTTCTTGGCCCTCTCCTGCTGCACTAGCAGTTCACGCTCCTCATACTGCCTGCAAACAGAACACACCTTGCCATGAACAGGTTATAAATCGATACAAATGAGGCGTGTCGTGGTAAAACAGGGCTTAATGCATGTGCGTAAAGTGTCTTCCAGGATCAGCCTGTGCTGTCCGCACAGGTTGATCTGGGACGACACTTTGCACTTTTATGGAATTTTCTGTTTCAAGGTTGTCTGTTCTAAAAGTAAATACACTGTAAGTGGAAAGTGCCGTCCTGGATTTGTCTGTGTGGACGCACAGGCTGATCCAGGACAACACTTTACGCACATGCATTAAGCCCGGTTTTCCCAGGACATGACTCAAATTAAGTATAAGTGTTTGTAAGGGAATAGTTTCCTTCCATATATTCTGTTGTATACTACTTATGTCAATAGCAACATCGCAATGCATATAATATACGACCTGGACAAATATAAATCATAAGCGTTAAATACTGATAATACAAATTATGTTAATAGTGTTCAATTTGTTCAATCTAATATCAGACGTTACAAACTTCAAAACACATGTACCTACCTGATGTTTTCCACACCTATCTGTGCACAGAAGTCCTCGAAGAGTTCATCCTCCACCCGGTTTGTTCGGTCTTTCAACTGACGTATTGTTTCCTCTCGCTCGCTCATCTGCCGTTCTAACTCGTGCATTCTTGGCTGCAGCCATACAATGAATTATAATAGGGGGTCAGACAAGTGGAGCAGACATTTAAATTTCAATAAAACGAGGTTAAATTTCAGCACTTGTAATAGAACAATTAAACCAATTTCTTTTTAATAAAATGCATGCACATTCAATAATAAACTGTACATACTTTATTACTCATACAACTTTTCACATTTGTAATAAATCTGATTTGCAATAAATGAGGTCTATAAATGTTTCAAAGCCTCACCTCAAATGAATGTATCTGCTCCCTGTAGTTCTTCAGATCTTTCTCATTCTGCAACAGGTGCTTGCTTTGCTGAAAACCACCATTTGAAGGCATTTAACTTTTAACTCGATCAGTTCTATAAGTTTTTCAGGAACACTTTTGATTTAAACAAGATTCTGTGTTTGATAAACACACATGCCCCCGGTTGGTGCTGAGTAGCCCATTTCTTAGTCCAAATTAGGTCAAGGTGAGGTTGGGTGATATGGGTGGATTGGGAACGGTCATAAGTAACAACTGTGTAAATATCCAAGTGTTGTAGTAAGCGGTGTTGGTGCTAGATGAAACGGTTAAATCTAGTTAACCAAGAAATGGCACTTTTAAATTATTATAAGTACAAATTAGTTTCAGGTCAAGGGCAAAGTAAAGTTGGGTGATATGGGTGGATTAGGGATGGTCATAAGCAACAACTGTGTAAGTATCCAAGTGTTGTAGCAAGCGGTGTTGGTGCTAGATGCAATGATAAAATCTAGTTAACCAAGAAACAGCCCATTTAAATTATTCTAAGTGCAAATTCGGTTAAGGTCAAAGTGAGGTTGGGTGATATGGGTGGATTGGGAATGGTGTAAATATTTAAGTGTTGAAGTAAGCGGTGTTGGTGCTAGACGAAACGGTAAAATCTACTTAACCTTGTCAAGGACAGAAGAAGGACAGAAGGACAGACAGGACGATCAGTATATGCCTCCTGCATCAAGATATGCCTCCTGCATACCGGGGGCATAAAAAGCAAAATAACATGTTTGATTTAATTAACGAACAGTAATATTTTGGCATAGATTCAAATCTATAACTTGCTATGAAGCAATTGAAGAACCATATTGTAAGTTATGAAGACTTTTCTTTCAAAAACAGGATTTCACTGATCTTGATAATAATTTCTAGTTATTGTGTTTTATCCCTCAGATGTCATTTAATGACATGAGAGTGTAAAAGTAACAAAACACTGAATGTAGCCATCTAGTAAAGCGTATTGATTTAATACAACCAAGGGTGAAGACTGAAGGAACACTTAGAGGGAAAGAAACTATCCTAAATGCCTCAAAAGGTTCAAAGAAACTACCAAATTATAAACAGATCCAACAAATTGATGCCTTATTGACATACAAAATCTAGCATTTAAAACGATAAAATCAGGTGAATCATCTAAAAGTGCTGCTGCCAAGTCTTTTACCCCTGTACAGCACACCGTTATAGACACTCACTGTTGTGTCCCTGTCAGTGATTGAATACTTGAGTCGAGTCTCGAGACCCTTGATCTGGGAGCGTATCGTGTTGAGATCGTGTTCCTTCCTCTTCTTCTTCGAGACTTCCTTCAGTTCATTGGTCATCTTCTCCTTCCGCTGTTTCAGCTGCCCCAACATTTTCTCGTCCCAGCGACGGGCCTTTGCCTTCAGGTCACTGTGCAAGCAAATCAACTGAATTTAGAAGAGCAGGCAAATGAGCTGTCAGACACCATGATTTGTTTTTTCTATACCACATGCATGTTGGTATATTCACTGTAATGAAAGCAAAAACAAAAAACCTAACAATTTTGATGTGCAAATATATGCTGTAAATACAGTGCAGATCCGCTATATCGCAATCCGTTATATCGCGATGTCCAATATATCGCGAATCGGCCGTGGATCCCGAATTTTTTTCATGTACTTCAATATTTTCCAATTACCAAATGCTCATAAATAAATCCAGTTTGATCCGGATTTTCGTGCCTTCATGACGTCTCTTTTATTCACACTCTTGTAGTGCGAACAAATACGCCGACTCGCTCAACATCAAAGTGTAACAGTTTGACGTCATCAGCTTACAGCGCGCGTGCCACCCATGACAACGTCCATTCACTGCTGTCGCTCACGTGGAGGGTGTATACAGTAACTGTATGTCATAAATCAATACTAAGCTATCTGAATGACAATAATGTAATCGATACGGCTTAACTGTTTCTTTTTTGTTTCAGGAGAAATGCTAACCGCATATTGTTCGCGATATAGACACCTAATTGTGTTGCTGCGTGCTACGAAACTTTTATACAAAAGTAAAGATCTCAATGTTCTCTGCGCTACAAAGTTTTTATATGGCGATCAATACACCCACGCTTTCCATGCGCACGACGTGACGTTGTACATGATTGTCAGCAATTTTTCGCGCGCTTTTTCTAACAGAACAAAGAGTTTACACGAAATACATGTGTGTTGTACTTGTTAATAGAATGTATGTTTACTTCACGTGAATAGTGAAATTCGGATAGGCGTTTCTGACTTTATATTTGTATTCGCGATTTGAAATTTATTAAACGGAATTTAAGGAATAATATTATCTTTTCATATACAAATGGAATATTTTACATATGGATTTAATACATAATGGATGTTAACTACATTGAAAAGGGTGAGTTATTTACTTAATAACATTCATGTTTGAGATCGGGGAAAAACAGGCTAGTGTTTACATGTATATCTACTGAATGGCCTGGCAAGTTATATCACGATCCAGATATATCGCGATCGCGATCCGTGGACCCCGCGAATCGCGATATAATGGAGTTACAGTGTATTATAGACAACTCTATTTCACAGCTTTCGAAACTACATGTATCAATGAAAGCCCTACCTTTCACAATGACACTGTACATACAGAAACTAAACACCACCAGTTCTTTTGTAAAACTGACAAAAAATCATATTTATGTTTTAAATCTTACAGATAGACATAATCATGTTCACATTACCTGGCACCCCCAGAGATGACTCCAGACTTCTGGAACAGAGTCCCATCCAAGGCCACCGACTGAAACGAACAAATTTTAATATATTTTTTACCATCTTGTTCCATATACTACTATCAGTTACTCCAATCTTCAAAATGTATTTAAACAAAACGAACACATTTCTTTTCTTACATTCATTAACAAAGATACAAAAATTTCAATAATTCCCAAATGCCATCCAATCCAGTCCAATGGAAACGTCTAACGTAACTAGAGCTATCACTAAAGGTGACACCACACAATGCTTTGGCACAGATGTAGAGCTTTGACACAGATGTAGAGCTATGACACGGAACAATGTATTGACTGACAAAATGACCTGCATACAAGGAAAAATGAGCTTGAAATGCAAAATGAAGAGTACAAGCGGAAATGATTTACACATATTTGACCTTGAATTGTGACCTTGACCTTTGACTGATAATCATGAGACATGTGTGTGACACATTGTCTCGTCATGTGGAGTAACAATTTGAAGTAATATTCAGATTTTGTAAAAAGTGGGGGTATAAATATGCATGTAGATTTAACATGCTAATATATGTCAATCAACAACATAAAATAACTAATGACTGCCTGAAAACTATTTAACTTTGTTACTTTGTATTAGGCCAACCTTATTTCTCTCCGAGAGCCCAAACGCGACTTTGCGTGCGTCCTCAACCGTCTCACACACAAGGGCGTTACCGCAGGCAAATATGAGGGCCTTCTTGATGGAGGGAGGGTCATAGCGAATCACATCCACCACCAGCTTCACGTTCTTGGGCTCACGGATCTCTCTGCGGAGAAATAACTCTGAATTAACAATGTGTGGATCAATTTGTTCAGAAATAGTGTAAAGCTGTAAACCACATCGAAAAAGTAATAGTCCTGCAAATAAGGGTGGATACATTACAGCAGTTAATGTTATATTATTATATGTTCATAGTAAGTATCGTCCGTTTATCAAAACATGCAATGTGAACTAAAAATGGTGGATCATCTATTGTTAATAGGATTTTACATCTTTACTTGCATACCTATTTATAAATAACGAAAAAAACAACAACAACAATGTTTCAAGTAAGCCTATTTAATGTAGGAAACTATCAGTATGTAAGTGACAGTGTTAAAGAGAGGGAAGGTTTAATAGTTTAGGTTATGTAGTAGAGGTGTATGTGTTTAAATTTGTTGAAAGAGGGTAGGTTACGTCGGAGGGGGGAGGCGGAGCATGGTGACTGGTGCTACCTCAGTTTCTCATTGACGGGCTTCACATCCAGGTAGTCAAGGGGCAGGAAGGTCTCTGGCTCGATCCTCTGCTCCTTCATGTACTGGATGCACTCCTTGGCAGTCTTCTGCGTGTCACAGATGATGCCGTCCATGTACTTGCCCAGGCACTTGGTGATGGCAATCTGGTACTTCTTATGGCTCGGCTCACACAGGTCTATCAGGCGACCATGCTGCAAGGGGATTAATAAGACCTCAGTAATGAGACCTCTGAACAATGTTTTCCTCAATATGACTGTAGAGGTAGAAGATGAACACATAACAAGAGCTTCTTTCTCATCAACTAGGTTTGCACAATGAAATAGATAGTAGTTTTTTTCCAATTTGGCGAAATATTAATAGTCTTTCTGAAATGTCTAATTTTCAGATAATTTGAAAAGTTTAGTAGCCACTGCCTCTTTTGGCAACTGGTAGCACAGGTAACTTAGATTTACTAGAAGAAACAACTAAATTTTCCTTGCATTTGACAAGCTTTGTTTTAATTCTGATAAATGAGATATTTTTTGTTTCTCAATTACACAATCACTCATCAGTAAAACTTTCTCTTATGACCTCATGTATTTTAGCCATTAACACAACCCCAATCTCACCACTCCGGGGAAGAGACGTTTCAAGTTTTCTAACAGCTCTGCTTTCTTCATGGCGCGGGCTGATTCATGCTTGTCCACCTACAAGAAACACGTATAACTTGTGGAATTAAAAATCCAGAACTTTCTAACAGCAAAAACTCTCCTTAAACAATTTAAATGTAAATGTTTGGTTCAGGGCAAATATTCCGCTTGCAGGGAAAGGCCCATTTCCTACAGTGTTTTTTTTTCACCTTTGAGGGACAGGTGGCAGGGTCCTTCAGATTGGGGATTTTTACAGCAAAAGTGGATTTTTTTAAGAAAAGCATTATCAGTAAATTTACATGTTCATATTGTACTTTTTTTTATAAAACATTAATTAATCAATTGTTTTGCTGTAACCAATGATAACTCAGATTTTGCTTTAACTTGGTTTGATGAAAAATTACTGAGATACTTTACAAAAATTCCTCTGTCTTAGTAAATTTTTGTCAGATTTTGTTCATTTTTGTTTCAACATAAAGCTTACATTCTGAGGGGAATTTTGAGGTAAAAATAGGGAAAAATACATACCTTTTAAGCAGGGGAATGGGGTCGAATATCGGACCCAAATTGGCCATAAAAAAACCTGGTTTATTAAGTGTCCTATAAACATATTCTTCTTTACAGTGCATATCCTATGAGCAGCTTTTGAAATAGATTGATGCACAACACGTTTGTTCAACATTCTCTTTGTCAAAAGGAGTGCAAAGAATCAATATTTTTTTTTCAGAAACATAAAGTGTGCATTTTCGATTTTAAATATCAATTATTTTTAAAATAAGTAAATGAAAGAGATAAAACTACTTGGAATCACAAAGAAAAACAGGAACAGAATAAAGGAAACACTAAAATATCAAATTCATTAACAAGTATGTTTGTCGAATTTTGCACTGTTTATTAATGTTGTGTAACCTAAAACAACTGTTGAGTCAGCATATGTATTTGAGTTTTCGATTGTACAGTCAAAGTATTTAAGAGAATAAAAACCAGCTAATTATGCGTTTTACAAAAAGGGTTCTTAAAATTTCTTCCATTTTAACTTGAAAAAGATTTTTTTTTAATTTATATTGTTATTTTTATCTACGCCACTTGTATGTTGTAAGATCGTACATACACACTGTAACCAGTAACAGCTTTACACACAAAAGACAGGTGACAGACAATGAAGTCTACCTTAGCCTCTCCCAGCTGCTCATTAATGGAGGTCATCTCATTTTCTATCTCCACTATTCTCTGATTGGCCGTGGTCACCTCCTCCTCCAGCTGAGTTTCCAGCACTTTCTGGTCCTCAATGGCCGAGGTGCTCTGTCTGTAAGTGAACATAGTGTTTTAGCATGTAGCATCCTGGAACACTCCAAACTGCTGGTGCATGAATTAATAAACAAGAGAGTTAAAGTGGGGATATATCACACATCTGAGAGCTGGTTGGTCCTCAACAGCCGAGATACTCTGTCTAGAAGTGAATGCATGTTACAACTGAACATCCTTGCACAAATTAATAAACAAGACAGCCCAAATAGCTCACCTGATAAACAGATAAATGGTTAAGAGCCAACTGAAGAGCAAACAAGAACATGCCATTTTCCACCAAAAACATCTCTTCACATTGTAACCTAGTTTCTAACCACCAACAAGCAATTATCAACATGAAATAGACTAAACTGAGGAATTAATCTGAAGAAATAAGTCTCTTTGTTTACAAGCAAGCTTTCCACATTAAGCATCCGAGAGAAATTAGGACCTAGTTTTTCATCCCACATGACCTATCATCATAATAAACATTTCACTGAACAAAATACCTTCAGCTAATCTGATGAGAAATGAAACAGCATAAGAAAAAACAAGCTATACTAGTCATTAAACAAAAGTGGAGCTGAGTTATTGTACCACCTAAGAAGCATGATAGAATATGACCGTTTCAATTAATCTGAATAGTTTCAATCTGACCTCATGAGAAATGAGTCTTAAAAAGCTTAACTAGGTTGTCCTATCTGACCAAGCGACCTAATAATTGACACCACATGTCCAATAATAAAAAGTGAACTAGATTTCCATAACTGGAGGCTGATTTGATGAAAATTGTAACCTGTAAGTCGTTCAAAGCAATTATTCACAAGGCATGTCACACAAATGGCCAGTTCACAATAACGAACTGTGAGAGCTTTGCCCCATAGACCTATGTTCCATTGATTTAGAATGACCAGACATGCTGTCAATCAAAACCTGTTGAGATCTATTAATGGCTACAAAGAATCAACTTATTATACACAACACTCTGAGCAGGAGGGTGACTACAGAACATTGCTGGGCAGAAAACTACTCTTATCTCCAGCACTTTCTGGTCCTCAATAGTTTACATTTACCAAAACACCTCATTTCCGAACAGAGCCAGCATATCTAACTAACATATCTAACTATTTGTACATAAAATGATAAAACTCAGTTTACAGGAGGCAGAATTCTATACACTGGTAATGGCGGTGAAAACATGCAAACATTTCAATTAAAACAATTCTTTCCACTCGAGATAAGGTATCCGAATCTTATTTTAGCATCCAGATACCTGACTGGTTTTCTTATATCCGAATATTCGCAAGATCTTTATAAAATATCTTACTGCATGTATTTGTTGAGCTAGTGCTCTATCCATCAATGGCTATATTGATTCCAAATATGGTACAGAATTATCAGAAAATTATTGAGAACCTTATATACAACTTACTTGATGTATTCATTAAGCTTGTCGACTCGTTTCTTGTTCTCATCCATCTCGTGCTCCTTCTGTTTGATCTTGGCGAGCAGCTCCGTCTTCTTCCTCATCTCGTTGTCGTACTTGTCCTGGTCGGACTTCTGCTCGCGCTGGATCGAATCCATCTCCTGCAGCAGACGGGCGGACCTCTTGCCCGCCTCCTCCTTCAGGCGCTGATACTCCTGCACCTGTAACAGGAAAAGGGTTGATGGACATTGTGTTAGGGGTGTAACAGAAGTATGGTTGGTAGACGTTATGTAAGTTTACTTAGTTTGTTGTAAGGTTGTTGTGGCTTTTAAACTTGCCAGACAGAAGCAAGGACATCAAGACAGCCATACAGGAAATTGCCAAATTTGCAATGGCCTTTTAATTTTTAAAGCATTTATTGTGACCATACCTAAAGAGTTTGGACAATTAAATGTACATACATTTTAGCAACCTGCCTAACACAAACATTTCCATATTAATTTCAACAGTATTAATCAAATTATTGCTACATTCTTTCAAATGGGAAATCTTTTAGTCAAATTTTATTATCTTAGCAAACCAGTTGCCATGGTAGCGACCTGAGACTCCTCCAGTTCAAGGTCACGACCCTGCGACTGTGACTCCTCCTCTATGTGCTCTTCAAACTCCCGCCTCTTGGCCTCCACTTCCTCCAGCTCTCGCTCTAACTCATTGATCTACAAAGGTATCAAATTATGGGTCTCCAGCTTGTTCAAAACACAGAAACTCCTCAAACAACTCAGGTCCTGTATTCATGCAAGAGACCAGATGATTATACAAAACACATACAACGAAAAAAACATGAAACAAACTTAGAACACGAATATGATCAAAAACTAGGTCCCTGCATTAGAATGGATCGAAATTCATTCACCTTAAAGGATGTATAAAACATAATTATAACAATCTGTATGTTGCTATATACATAGTGATGAGGATTTTATAAATTGTTAGATTCATTATCTATACTTCTGAAGCTTAAATGAACATGCCTTAATGAATCTTGCAATAAATCATTAGAAATCCAACACTGAATGATTTAAAAACTTTATTAATGTGTATAATATTGTGTCATTTCTACAAAGATGTAACAATTTATAGCTTGTAGCAAAGTCACTTGTTAAGGATTTTTGCAAGAACTTAAGAAGGAAAAACACTTTTGGATTGCAGCTCTTCACAGGCTAAAATATATTATTGACACACTTACATGTAGCTGGTCTATTGATCAGACCAAAATAAGCAAAGATCTTACCTCTTGCTCATGATTGTCATGGGTCTTCTTTGCCTGTTTCAGGGACTTCCTTCAAAACCAAATTTCATTTGTGAATATACTTGAACTTAAGAATAAATCGGTCAGTTTTGTATGGATTATCAAGGACGAAAAATACATGTTTTTTTTTACAAGATCTGTAAAATGGTTTTACTCTATTATAAAATCAGATTTTCTATGAAAATTTGTATAGCCAACTTCTACAATGACTATGACACATATTGAATGTATATAATATTTCATTAAATTATTCCCTGCCTACATTTATAATTATCCATTTGAAAAAATAACACCATTATAATGTTTTATTCACACTTTCTTCCAAAGTTTAATAAAAAGCATTTTTACAGATTAAAAGTGTTGCAAAACATTCGAAATGAAAGCAAAAGGTAAGAAGCACTTTTTACTGTCCTTACTTTGCCCCTTCCAACTTTTTGATCATATGAGCAGTCTTCTCCTTGGCCTTGATATACAGAGGTCTCTTCTTATTAAGCTCAACTTCCTGGAAATATGAACAAGATATGCATACTACCCCACAAAAAAGAATTGTACTGTGGAATCACTTATTTTTATGAAGGTCTAATTTTCGCGCTTTTCGCGATCCCACCACTGCGCAAATTTAGGACCACCGCGAATGTGTACTGATTGCGTAATTTAGCAACGCAACTACAGTTTCCACGTTTGTTCATATGTTCGAGGGTAATAGTTCATAAATATACGCAGGTAAATGTGATTGTCGCAATATAAATTGACTATTGTCTCGCCTCAATATGTGGCCCCTATTCTTTAGAAGTGAAGCACTGTTATCAATTAACAGCCTAATATGATATTGGTACACGTTTATTGCAACCAACAAGCACAAAAGGACCCTTTGCTGGCATTCTGCCAAAATTGGGACATATTTTTTGTAAAACATATCTGATGTTCTTGTTTAAGTTATCGGATTTGCGCGAATTTAAGACCGCGTGAAAATGTTGGCGAACGCAAGTGCACAAAATTTGTATTCCACAGTAGTTGATACTGTTTGAGCTTAAAACCTTCCACAATTTAAACCAATACATTGTTTATGGCACAGGTGGACATGGGAAAACAAACACATTTCAAATGTCTTACATGCTTCCTGTATACATTCTTACTTATGTAGCAGACCACAACTTAACAAATAATAATCTTCACATTAATTTTTACGCATCAAATAAAATGATTACAGGATGTTTTTTTACCAAGTGTCAACATTTTTTTACACAATAGTTTCATTCTTTATCCAGGCCAAAAATCTGTTAGTGTATTTTGACTACATTTCTCATTGTACTCATCCATACAAATGTTTTTCCATTAACTTTCCCATAATCGCCACATTAAATTCCTTATTAAAACCCTGTGCCCTTCCTGTAATGACAAAAAAGCATGCATGGCAATGTACAGGGAAGTTACTTATGAAACCTTCCAGCTAGGAATTATATCTAAGCCTGCAACCCTGCCGACAAGTGTTTACCAAAAATATATTTTTCCTAAACATACATGTAAATATATTTGGATAGTTTAAGAGGTATTTGTTTAACATTATTTGCTATTCAAAGAGAGGAAATCCTTTGAAAACAGGAAAAGTCACATCCCTGATGGTATACACACATTCCATACTCACACATTCTTTGATGGTGGACTCGACGGTGGTGAGCTCCCTCAGCAACTTGCCCTGCTCCTTCTTCTTGCCCTTGATCTCGTCCTCTATCTTGTCTTTCTTCTTGTTCTCCTTCTCCAGCTGGTGGTTCTTGTGGTTGATGTCCTCGGTCACCTCGTCTATGTCCCGCTCATTGTAGAACAGACGAACCAGTGACAGCTCCAAGTGCTTCTCTTCCTGGAAGTAAAGATGTGACATGTGTTTTATTATTTACTGGTACTCTGGTACATGAATTCTCAATGTTTACAAAGCTAGACTAGGTAGGTTAAAAGTATGTTCAACTTTCAGAATAAAAATATGAGAAAATGATTAATTATTTCTAATTAAAGTGTACATCATTTCAACTGAAATTTAAAACTCCAAAAGGTCATTGATACAGATATTTTTTTTATAAGTTGGTAAAACAACAACACTGTCTGGATGACAATGATACATACCACTTCCAGCTTCAGTTTCTGATAGCGTTCAGCTTCATCTTTCTCGAGCTTAGCCTCTTTCTTCTCGGCAGCAATGCCCTTCTTCTTGTGGTAGTTGAACTGCGTGTCCTCCTCTGCCTTCAACGTTTCTGCCTTGGCTTTGTCATACTCCTCCTTCAACTCCCCAGAACTGTAACACAGAATGAACAGAATTGATCCTGAATGTGAATTCAATATTCTAAAGTAAATTCAGCTTAGTTCTCGCCTGAAAATGAAGACATAGGCAAATAAAAGTAATAATTAGAAATTAAGGGGAATTCTACGTGAACACATGTTAAATGTTACTTTTCAGAAACCAGGTTAACTTAGCTAGTATAACAAATATGCAATGCAATGCTGACATTTTAACAATGTCTCAATATAACCATTGATTTGTAGTCCCAATTTGGGGCCAAAATAAGGCTTCATTACCCCAGCCCTGGAGTATATATTTTTCCAAAAAATCTCAAAATAACCTACCTTGATATCTTATTAAAATGGTTGCATGACAAAGAAACCAACACAATTATCATTATGTTTTAAGTTGAAACTTGCGAAAAAAGCTTTAAAGATTGAGCGTTTGCATAATTGAAGATAAAAGAGAGAAGAAACAAGTCTTGGTAAAAATGATTCCAAATTTTCCACACGTCATTTACTATGGCCCTGCTTACCGACTGATCTCTTCAAACATGGCAGTTCTCTCCTTGGCGTTCTTCATGGCCAGACTCTCCACTGTGCCCTGGAAGACCAGGAAGTTCTTGGACTTCACCAGCACTCCAATCTTCTCCAGCTCCTCTTGATACTGGTGCGAGGAAACTGACTGAAAAACACGTCTGTTTTTCTATAAAATTCTCAAAGCTTTGTTGTCACAGCGTTAACTTCTGTCAGTATCATAAAATAAATATTCTAAATAAGGAACACTGTTGCTGTTATTGTCTAACTGGCTGAAAAGTGAATTTAATATATTAGCAACTGTTATCATTTGTGTTTATTTTAACTATTGATCGTATTGCAAATACAACATATCTTTCGATTGTGAAACTAGTAATAGCATACAACATATCGAAGGAATTGTTCATGTGACCATGTACAAATAAAATCACAAAGTAATTTTAGGAATGACCTGTGTTGACAACAAATCCTACACCAATTAAGGAATGAAACAAACAGCTGTCACCTGTCCATTAATCTTGTGGTCTGATGAAGCCCCTTGGATGATCCTGGTGAAGACGGTTTCTTTTTCTGTGTCCTGGTCGGCATACACAGCAGTGACTGAAGCCTTGTTTGCAGCAGGCTTGCCTACAGGGGCACCATGGATCAAATCCTACAAAGTATTTGGAAATTGGAGACAATATAAACTGTTGGCAGAGAAAGCCTGCTGTAATTTGATAATGAAATATATTTATGACTACAGGTACAGATTAGATGATTCCTTAATATCTTTCTTAACACTAACTGCAACATTTGTAACAATTCCACCAAAAGTAAATAACAAAGAACAAACCTATGCTCATTTCAGCTACAGTTCATAGCATATAATGTACCCTTAAATAATACAGAACAAAAACCTACTTACACTTAACCTCCTCACACGTAAGTTTGATGTCTTTTCCCCAAGGACAAAACTGATAGCATCCATCAAATTTGATTTGCCTAAAAATATATACATATAGATTATAAATTAGTAAAATGTTGAGTAATCGTTTGTTAAACAATTTTTTCTCTTCACTGTCAGAATGCTACAAGTGATGCAATTGGAGCAGATGTGCCACTTATTAATTAACCCGTAAGTTATGACATTTTTATAAACTATTTGAACATTTGTTTGACTTTCAGTTTGTTACAGTTTGACACAAATAAGTTAAGGCAAATATTAACTAATAATTCAGTAGCATTCTTCGTGTGGATTTGATCAATATAAAAGAAAGACAAAACTTAGTGATGCTATTTTCTTTGTTTTATCAACAAATATCCGAAAGTGTTGTCCGAAATAATTGACCGTTGTAAATTTTTGGTCGATTTTTTCTTAAGTGTTTCTGGTGTTTTTAATCAGCATTGTTTTTAGATTATTATATTTTATGTCAAATATTGTTATTATTTAATATTTTAAACATCATTTCATCTGCACTTGAACATGTAAACATCAGAATTATCAAGGTTGAAGGTACAGAAATACCTTAACAAAAGGTGTAACAAACAGGAGTTCACAACGAGGCTAAAGGTGCATAATGGAAAATGTCTATGTTTTCATTGGTGGAAGGGTCAAATACATACACTGATAACTTCCTGGCATGGAAGATCTTATCAGTAAATGCAAAACGGATTAAGATCAGGTAGGTCTAATGTGTTAAGAACAGACAGTGTCTCGACTGGCTTCAGTTGTTAAGGAAGTGATGACGCAATCCAGACATTTACCAGGGTTCAATATGACTCAGGGGGATTTTACCATGCGTCAATTTCATGATTTCCATGAAAATCACGGGTCAAAAGAACACCCTGCTATTGCATTTTTAAACAATCTGGCTGTCCTCCACTGTGTAAACTTAACGCGATATTAGGCTACGTTGTAGAAGTGTTACGTCATTCTATTAATCAGTATCAGCATATAGCCTCACTTTGATTGGTTTAAGTGGTAAACGAGGCAATTTTGGGAATTTCTACATACATGTGATAGATATATACACAAGTTTAAATTGAAATTAAACACATATATAAGGTAAATTTCGGCTGATGTTAATCAGTTAAGGTGTTGTTTAAGTAAATACGTGGATAGATAACTCTATTGATGCAAATAATGAAAATTTAAGCTTTTACTTAGGTGTTCACTACATAAATGGTCTTTCGGCCATAAGACATTCCAGCGAATTTAGCCCTATATAAATGTTACACTAAATTTGCGGCAAGTAATAAGACTAGCTTGTTACACAGCTAAATGCAACGTAATGTCAAGAAAAATCTGCACATACACAGCCAGATTAACTCGTTACATCTAGCAAACCTATCTGTTACTGAGTTACATGAGCAGTGGTTGAGGGATCGACACTGTTAACTACGAGACTATGAACAGCAGTAAGTGAATATTCAATACCTGATCCATTTGGTCCAATGATAGCTGAGAACTTCTTGAACGGTCCTATCTTTTGTTTACCAAGGTAGGATTTGAAGTTATCCACCTCAATATATTTCAAATAACCTGGCATATTGATGACTTATTTAGTGTATCTTTTACATAAACAAGTTATGCATAACATGCATTCATTATTTACTCAATGAATGTTTGATTTATAGCTGTAAATATACAAAATCCTTTAAATTAGCGCGAATTTTTGTTTAAGATTTTGATCTCGTTACAGCCGAGATTGCCCGGGATTTGTATTGAAAAACAATTACATCGTAAAAATCGCACATGGGAATTCCAAATTAGTCAACTTTCGCTTTAAATCATACGTCATCAAGAAACTTACTTAGTAAAATGATGGACCAAAGTCGCTTGAAAGCAACGGAACATTATGTATATAACGCTGTAGATGATTTTATAGGGAAAGGTGCGACATGTTCAGTGTACAAAGGAATAAGGAAGGTGAATGATGATTCGCCATTAATGTCATCATGATGAAATGAGTTCATGATCATCATCAATTTTATAAAATAATTTGATGTTGATTTTGAGCATACGTCTAGATTCAAATTATGTACCAACTAAGACCTGTTGATTAACCATAAGCTATTTAGATATAGTGTGTTTTATTGTATTATTTTGCATGTCATTAGATGTACTGTTCATTATCTAAGTAGTTTTCCCGTTAGTTCATAAAAAATGTACATTGAACTAATGAGTAATGGCATTACAGCAATAGTATTTCACAATTCAAAACTGTTTATGATTATTTCTGTTAACACTTTAACTAGAGTTTGTGACCTGTTTCCTTAATATATGACTTTGTCAGTTCATAGGCAAGAGTAGTCTTATCTATATAGGGCTATAAATTCATTTAATATTGCCCATATAAAAAAAGTAGCTCAGTATTCGCCCAGCGCTAACAAGTTATGCTAAGACAAGGAAAAAGAATACATTCAATATAAGTACATATCATTTATGTATTTTCTGTTTTGAACACTTATTCATTTAAATGTATAAATCCTTAAATCCTGCACATAAACATGCTTTCATCGTGATTTGTAGGAATTTATCCGGGTACAACCAGTTTTTGGTTACTTAACATTCAATTACTTTTTTTTACATAAAAGTAAACAATTCCATAAATGTTAACATTTTTGAAAAATCTGTGTACATTTACTTAAAATATGAAAAGAAAACATAATTATAATTATCTTGCGTATGCCGTTTGTAGTGTGCTGGATAGTGGCTGCCCTAAAACAGATCACAAACATAAATCAGCCAAGTCGCTCCAGGAATTAAGGAGTTATTGCCCTTGAATTATCTGAAATTGGCCTTTTTAGCAGTTTCGCTCTCTAAGTCCAACAGTTTTCATCCGATTTTCACCCAAACTTCATGAACATGTTTGTGGGCATAATATCTTGGCCAAGTTAAATAATCAGCCAAATCACCTCAGTAATTGTGGTGTAATGGCCCTTGAATTATCTAAAATTGGCCGTTTTAGCAGTTTCTGTTCTCTAAGTCCAACAGTTCATAGCCGATCTTCACCGAATTTGGTGAAAAAATTTGTGGGCATATTATCTTGGTTAAGTTAGATAATCAACCGAATCATCCCAGTCACGGTGGAGTTATGGCCCTTGATTATCTAAAATTAGCCTGTTAGGCTATTTTAGAGGGGCCATAACTGTTTTACAAAAAGTTCTTATTTTAATTTGCATCATAATACCTAATCATGAGAGCTGTTTTTAAAACCGGCAGAAGGAGATGAAGGATTGAGTGTTCGAAAATAGGTTGTGTACGAAAATAGGTTGTACCAGAATATATATTGTTTAAAGATTTTTATGCATACTATGAACGATCGTTCGTCACGTGATACATTTTAGCAAACAGCAAGTAAAAACAGTTGTTATAATTAAATAAATTGAATAATAATAAAATCCTCATTGTACTCAGAATTGAAATCTGTTGACAATTCCATGCCTAACCATACTGTAAAACTATTTTTATGTGTAGTTTACATTTTCTGAAAATGTATATCTGTTGATTCTCTGAATGACCTTGGCATGGAAATCAAGCCTCATATTAGTGGAAAATATTGGAAAAATTTGGTTTTGTATCATCAGTATACACTACTGATGACTTATTTAGTGTTACATGCTATGAAAGCTATGTAATACATGTGTACTCCATTTTGGATATTCAGCATGGTTTACCTTTACATTGCAGATCCGTAATTTCGCGAATCACGAGGTCCATGGATCGCAATCGCGATATAGCCAGAGCACGATATAACTTGTCAGGTCATTCATGTACATATAGATATACATGTGTATACTAGCTTATTTTCACGATCTCAAAATTTATGAACGTCGTGTAATAGTAAAATATTGAGGTACATGAAAAAAAATCGGGATCCACGGCCAATTTGCGATATATTGGATTTCGCGAAATAACGGATCGCGATATAATGGATCTGCAGTGTATTTAGATATGTAAACAGACTCTGTGTTGATAAACAGTTTACTTGGTTGATTTTTTTTCGGATAAAAAGAGAAAGCTTTCCGCAATATATATACCAAGCAGATTAGACTGTGTGGCTGTTTTTGTGTTTCAGGACACTGGGGAAGTCCATGCACTCAAGATATTTGAAAAGCGGCTAACAATGATTGCTGAACGAGAAATTGTGGCCCTGCGATCACTAAAGCATACAAATATAGTGGATTTTATAGGGCAAGAAAGTGATGTAAGGAAAACATTAATAAAAATAATCGTCAGACTTTTAGTTGCTTAAGTTATACCTCCTTTAGTAGAAATTATTTAAGTATTCCTCATTCTATATGACAAGGTCTGTAATTTGTATGTCTTCTATATAAATAGACAATGTATTTTTGGAAATACTGGAATAATGATTTCATTGTTTTCATGATAATTTCTGGAAAAAAAATTGTTATGTATAAATGTATGTAAATTAAGTTATTTGTAAGTGCAATCCAATAAACCAATGATGAAATGGCAGATAAAATATTTATGTTGGCAGCGTGAAACTGGAAGAGTAGTTGCAGTGATGGAACACTGTGAGAAAAGTCTGTACACAGCACTGAGTGAACCGGAAAATAAATTTGGTCTCTCTGAAAATGAATTTATTCGTTTCTTCAAGCATATTGGTCAGTTTTAAATGTATTTTTTATGATATACATATATAATTCTTATTGGGACTGTGGACATTCAGATTATAGTACTAATGAATGTACTTGCTTATTTATAACACATCATATTTGTCATTTGAGCATACTAGTATTTGATGTTCATATCTTTTATAATTTACTGCATGATTTGTTAGCCATGAAAATGATGCTGGCACAGTATTATATGCTATTTCTTAAAATAAAATGCCAACCAATAAGTATAACCAGGGTTCGACCTTAACGTGTGTAAGTCTGTCCGTGACCTGTTATTTTTTGCTCAGACCGGTTGTCTTCAAAGACGACCGGTCCGGTGACCAGTTGTTTTTGGACTTGTTCCAATTGTGTATTTCGTGAATTATCATTTGTGGTTAAGAATACTGTGAACCGTCCGAGATGATATTGTTTATTGGCATTATACAGCTTCGTGTATAAATCGCATCTTTTCCGATTCTTCAACTTACAAATAATTATGTTATAACAGCGTGTTATACGTTGTAAAGTCAACTGAACACCATTTTGACGAAAGAAATTATATCTGAGGGGCATTGAAGTCTAATTTTAGAGAAGCAATTTCCATTGATAATAATTAACTATAGTCATTTAATAACATTTTATTATTTTAAAACAAATTTAATCCAATAACATATATTGTACAAATAATGAGTTTATATTAGCTTCTATTGATAATATTACTCCTGGCTTTTTAATAGTTTAACAACATATTCCCTTTTTGACAAAATTTAATATTGTTTTTGTTTTTACAACAGGCAGTTTTAAATTGTATCTCTATTAAAAAAAAACAAAGTACAAAAAATTCAGGTTTCGATTTTTTTTGCATTATGGGATTGTTTGCAAAACGTTAAGGAACGGATAGCCCAATCATATAACGATACATAATTATCTTTTTAATTGCTCTAATTGCGTGTTTATTGCTTAGCACACGAAAACGCATGTATCTCCAATTTAGGTCAATTTTAAGAAGTTCATATCTCATCTTTACTTAAGCAACTATGTTCATACAACATTTTGATCGAAAATGTATTATACAAAAATATATAATGAATAATAGATTTTCGTGTGTGCTGAACATATTTTCCAATTTCAATTCTGAGAATCATTTGTTTGAACTATTGTATGCACTATGCAGTTCGACGTATTTTGATTTTCGGGACCAGTTCATACAGCATCTGACCTGTAGTCTTTGAAGGTAGCCGGTCCTGTGGACCACCACTTCCCAAAAGTTAAGGTCAAACCCTGAGCTCAGTCGACTAAAAGCTGATTGTTGGGACGTAGGTAGTACTTACATGTTTGGGCGGTCCTGTGGACCACCACTTCCCAAAAGTTAAGGTCAAACCCTGAGCTCAGTCGACTAAAAGCTCATTGTTGGGACGTAGGTAGTACTTACATGTTTGGGCGGTCCTGTGGACCACCACTTCCCAAAAGTTAAGGTCAAACCCTGAGCTCAGTCGACTAAAAGCTGATTGTTGGGACGTAGGTAGTACTTACATGTTTGGGCGGTCCTGTGGACCACCACTTCCCAAAAGTTAAGGTCAAACCCTGAGCTCAGTCGACTAAAAGCTGATTGTTGGGACGTAGGTAGCACTTACATGTTTGGGTACAATTTGTATGGCATTGTTACAGCTGAGGGCATGAAACATCTTCGTCAGCATGGCTTTCTGCACAGAGACATCAAACCTGGGAACATTCTCATTGTGCAAAACGATGATGGCAGGTACTTGAAGATGTTCCTACATTCCTACATCAGTTTGTCTATTTAAATATCGCAGCAAACTTTAACCACTTCATAGTTAGCATCAATAGATGGCTGCTCTCGGTACTGTGAAAACTCATTTTATAAAATGTAAAGGTCATCTTAGAATTGGCCTATGACGGGGCAAACTTTGTCTCAATGAGATGTGCCCCCCCCCCACCCACCCCCTCAAAATTACTTGTAATACCTAAATGAAATCAGAAATATGTTCACATTGTTATTTGTAATCATTGAAAATGCTTTCTGTATGTAGTTGTTGTTCATCGTAGTTGAGAATGTTAATGACACCACTACATTTAACTGTAATTAGATATGCATGTCTGCCATGTCCTCATTGATCACAATATATTAATTTACATTTGTTTTGCTATGCAAATTCATTGCAGCTTTACTAATCTCCCTTTCCAGTAATGTTTACAAGCTGTCTGACTTTGGTACGGCCAAACCAGTGTTGGAGACAGAAGCATTCCAGTCACTAGTTGGGACAGAGGAATATCTGGTAGGTACCTGTGTGTAATGGCTATTGAAAGCCAGAACGTTCATCAGCAGATCAATAAAGAAGGGTGTGCAATGTATTGCGTTCTAGTTACCAACTTTCATGATGTATGCTTTGAATCAGTGTCATCATTTTTCATGCCTGTTTTATATGAGGTCAGACAACAATTTAATATTCAGAGTCATGTTTTATAGATTGTTTACAAAAGTTTTATACTTTATATTCAGGGAACATGTGTTATATTGCAAATGAAAAAAAGTATCAAAAAAGTATCATATTCTAAATAAAAACTACCCAGTATCAAAGTTTGAAATGAAATATATTATACCCTATTGCAGGTCTTCAGAAAGGAAAGCATTTCTATATATAACAGTTTAAATGCTACTTAACACATGTTCTGTAATGGCTTCATATTCCAGCACCCAAATATCTTCAAAGCAGCCTTCATAGAGAAGGGGATGTCGCGGCAGTTTGATGCCGCTGCTGACCTCTGGAGTCTAGGGGCCACTCTGTATCACGCAGCGACGGGGAAAGTCCCCTTTCAACCACACCAGGGCCGCAACAATAAACTGGTCATGTATGTGGATTTGGTTAGTTGTTATTGATTGTAAATAAAATAAGCTGTTGACACATGAAACTGTTATGTGTTATTTTGCATAGATTTGCTTGATCACACAACTGTTTAACATTTTGTTTTAGACATTTATATTGATTACATCTGTGATTGATGTTTTGCATTTTCAAAGTTTGTTAAGGTATTTTGAGAAAAAGCCTTGGGTAGGGTAAATGATGCAAAAGTTAGCCTGTCGAAAATGCAAATACTGAGAGTGTATAGAAAAAAGCATTTTCGGAAGTTAGGATATTTAAATCAACATTACAGGCATCCAGATGATTGCAAAGAAGCTGTTTGTTTTAATGGGCATAATGCTATTGAAGATACACTGGCTATAACACTGACCCATAATTTTTTCATTTTAATGATTCCGCTGTTTTTGATGTCTCCAGGTTCCAGATGATTGCTGAAAAGCCATTTGGCGCAATTGCTGGTGAACAGCGGTCCGCCAGCGGGGGCGTGACATGGATGCGTGAACTGCCAGACAGCTGTCGGTTCTCCAGGTAGACTGTTTCTTTCTGTGTCTGTGATAGTTGTTATAATTATTTCTTCCTTAAAGAGAAAACATTGCGTTTTCAAAAGTCCTTGTCACTATTATGTGACAGCATGAGCATGCATGTTAAGGGTAATCCGCCTGTCTGTTTGGGGTCGGACTGCAGAAGCTGATCAAATTGAAATTAATGAAACAGACAATAATTCTTAAATGTGTCTACTTCCATAACTTATTTTGCATTGTTATAATGCATTACTAAGATGTCGTTAATATAAATTATTATGGAACTGATCATTACTGTCATGTTTGCTACATATTTCTTATGTCCTTGTAATATGATGTGTTGGTGTATAAAATATAACATTTTGTTGTTCATTTAGTTTATAGTGTTTATTTTATGTCCACAGATGGTTGAAGGAAGCTCTGACAGACATTTTCAAACATCTGATGGAGGGGGATCCAAGTAAGGCTATGACATTTGACTCGTTCTTCCACGCTGCAGACGACATTCTCGGCCGCCATATTGTCTACATGTTTTCTACCACCTCAGCCCGGCACTTCCGCCTCTACATGAGGCAGGATGCAGAGTAAGTTGTGCTATCAGAAAAAATAGAGAATATTGTTTTTAATAAAGATTTGTCAAGCAAAGTTTAAGAACCTGAAACACAAACCTTGTTAAGTGGTTCCTGTTTTCATGCCAAGCTGATTAACTTACCTTTATTCATCTTAAGTTTATGTTACTGCATTCATTTTATCCAATAATTATCTGCTTATGTTTTGAAATTAACAAACAAACAAATACTTGTAAATTGACTTTAAAAAAAAAATTCATCACAAAAATCAACAATATGACATCATTAGATTGCATGTTAGCTTTGTTCCACAGTGTTTAAATTAAGTACATTTAGTTGGTAGTGATCTACCACAGGGGTAAGTGATGGGTGTGGCATTATTAATAAAATTAAGTACATTTAGTTGGTAGTGATCTACCACAGGGGTAAGTGATGGGTGTGGCATTATTAATAACTAATGTGGTAATGGTACGGAAGGATTCATGGTATGATTTTCCACACTCATCACCTGGTATTAATACCAGTTACTTACAACATAACTACTAAATCTGCAGTGTTTGTGTATGACAAAAGATCTCGGGCAAAGTCGAAAGAGAACCAGGTTGGACCAGAAACACCAAAGTTGAGCACTTTGGGTATATATGGCCCTCTTGTTCATTGATGTTAGAACTGTGGACAGCTTTTTCTTGTGGCCTTATTTTCGTGCCGATAATCGGTACCATTCACAAAGCCATAAAGTGTACTTTTTTCACAATTTTTTGGCCTAACTTCACAAATAGAAAACTGGATAAAAAACTATGAAATCTTGTAAATGTGTAATGGTTGCATGAGAGTTTAAATCACATTTATCATGTGTTTTTATTTTAAGTTTGATTAATCACAAGAAAACCACTAGTTATTATTTGAAGTTTAATACTAGTTTATATTTCGCTTTTTAATGATAACAAATATTTTCACAATTTTGGGGTTTTACGATGCATTTTTCACAATTTCATGGAAAAGGGCATATTCACAAATCACTGAAAAAAAAGCACTGGTGGATTGGTTTTGCAGATTTTTTGACTTGCAAGAAGAGATCAGAGTCGAGACCAACATTCCACCAAAAGACCAGATAATTCATTACGAGGAATGCTTGCTTAGAGAAATTGTTCGACAAACTGATCCCTTGTGTACATACCCCAAAATTAGCGAGACTACCCCTCTGGTTTTGATACGAGCCACAGCTGTGCAGTCCTGTGTGATGCCAGAAGAGATCAGGCTGTGGTATAAGGAAACATTATTTGGTTAGTATATTGTGACAATCTTGGTCCAATTCTGACATATTGATAAATGTCCGATACAGTATTTGTCAAAGTATAAATTATGGATACAAATTTTAGCATTATTTACATAGAAGTGTTTGTTGATGGGAACTTGGGTATTTTTTGATGAAATCATTATATATAAATTACTGTTGATGGAAATTGGTTGGAATCATTTGTATACAAGTGATTTGTAATGGGAATCTTTTGAAATTATTTATGCATAAGGTACTGTTGATGGGAATTTGTTGAACTCATTTATGTATTAGTTACTGTTGGTTGTATTTTGTTAAATGTCAGGGTTACACGTCATGCACTTTTTCAACCCAATAAATGCTCACTATGCTGCATTGATGTCATTGCAGATTCAGAGCCGTTCTTCAATGAAGAAATTGTTCTAGAGGAGGATTTCAAAAAGGCAAAGATCATCTGTGAATCAATCGCCCGGATACAGACGTACATAGAGCTAGGCTGCCTCACGCAAACACTTTTTGAGAAGACAATTGGCAGGACTGAGTAAGCTAGAAACAGCTTTTGTTCTCAGTTCTCGCTGCATTGCTCTAATGCGGAATGTAACATTTTATAGTTTAATCATATTGTGACACAAATTTCCATTGTAATATAAAACAATACTGTTCTAGTATTCCATTTTAGATTTTGTTTGTATATACATGACATTCAGTTCCATTGTTTTGGGTTTGTGATAAAAATAATTGGACACTTCTCACTTTTCTGACATAAATTTCCATAAAAATTTTCTTAACTTGGTTATAAATATTTATGTGGAATCGATATCTCCATTAAATAGAGGACATGTACTAATATTGTAGACGGTGGAAAGGAATTCTTGTCTCGAAACTGAAGGCAGAGGTAGACTTGACGAGGAACCGCATCAAAGATCTTGTGCATATACACGCAGCCATCACTCGTGGAGGAATACAGCCAGGCTTCCAGCCTGCAGAAGGTGTCTCTATTGAGAATGTATGTATTCTGTTTGTATATGAAGATAAATGTAGCAGAATATTCTGCTATTTTTGATGCCTCCATGATTGTTTTACTTTGATAATGTGATAATGAAAATGACAGATTTTAATTTTAAGAACAGGTATCTTAAAATTGTCTTAAATTCACGAAAGTATTTATGAAAGTGACTAATATCTGTCAGTCCTTGCTTATAGGGTTAATAAGAACAAGGCTGTTTTAACTGAAGTTTATGGAAAACTTGAAATCTAGAACATGCACTGGTTGTATTAAGGAAGCTGACTTTAATCTGCCAGTTATTTCCTAGGGTATTGAGAACAGTTTGGTATAATATACCTGTATGAGTTCATATCAACACTGTTAAAATGTGCTTTTAAAAATATCAAACACGAACATACAAAGGGGAACAAGATCTTATAAGTAAAATCTTTCTGACAGGATGGGGGGAGGGGGGGGGGGCAGATGGACGGGTTTTAACACTGGACTCAAATTGTTGCATAATCACTGTAATTACAGCTGAAGGTCAAGATCAACAGCTGCAGCAGCCAGATAACAAACATTGAGCTACAGGCTCAAGATCATGTGACGAAACCCTTCACAGACGGTTGTGTGGATTTTAACAAATGGTTAGTAGTACTTTTATAACTTTTTTGATTTATAACTTTTTTGATGATTCATTCTTTTATAATCTTGTGTTAAATTTAATGATGCTGTAAAGAGTTTTGTTTATTCTATACAATAGCATTATGGATATTACATGTATGTCATGCACACTTACAAAAATGTATCAGATGTTTATATTTTAAGATTAGAAATCTGTTTTGTTATATAACAATACTTTGTTATCATATAGTCCCGTGAGTGAAGTCAAATTAGGATAATATGGAAAAAGTGTTACAACATGGCTGGGAAATCAATTTTATGTATTGCAAAATCAGGGATGACGGACAATAGTTAATGTGAAATTACAAAACTAGTTCCAAATTATTTTCCACTTTGACATATTGATTTATGATAATGAAGTTCAGTTGTAATCACTGATAAAAGTTCAGTTGTAATCACTGATAAAAGTTCAGTTGTAATCACTGATAAAAGTTCAGTTGTAATCACTGATAAAAGTTCAGTTGTAATCACTGATAAAAGTTCAGTTGTAATCACTGATAAAAGTTCAGTTGTAATCACTGATAAAAGTTCAGTTGTAATCACTGATAAAAGTTCAGTTGTAATCACTGATAAAAGTTCAGTTGTAATCACTGATAAAAGTTCAGTTGTAATCACTGATAAAAGTTCAGTTGTAATCACTGATAAAAGTTCAGTTGTAATCACTGATAAAAGTTCAGTTGTAATCACTGATAAAAGTTCAGTTGTAATCACTGATAAAAGTTAGTGATTATTAATGATATTTGAATCTTGTGTCATTAAATCTTGAAAGATTTTACAAAATCATTAAGATATACATAATCAAGGGTAAAACTTATTTATATTTCAACACTGTTAAAGACATGTTCATGTTTTCTTTTTTTCAGTCAAATAAAGATTGCACGTTTTCTGCAACAGGCCAAAGAAAAGAAACATCTTTTTGAGATGCTTAGACGACAGCGCAGAAATCTGCCCTATCATGAGGCACAGCTGCACAAGTTTGATAGGTTACATCCCACTATGTTTTTATTGCATACTTACCAGTAGTCATCTGTATACTAGTGTGTTAGTTTTAAAAGTAATTGATTTCAAAATGAAATTATGTTCCAGTAAACCTTAAAACTTGTTAATTTGTGATTTAAGTGACATGGACCTTTAAATTACCAATTCGCAACATACGGTATTAAAATAGTTAAAACAAATTATCAAGAAAGTATGTGTGAATCTATATAAGTTTATCAATATCTAAACCAAACATGACAAACAAACAATGTACCAGGTTTTTTACAAGGTTTCCAGGTCAAAGTATATGTTTAGAGGTTCCACTATACACTACTTACCAGTATTTCTTTTCAGACAGCAGTTGATGACGCTGTTCAATAAGTCGATGACCCTCTGGAGTGAACACTGTAAGGTCAAGGTCACGGAGATTCACGGGCATTTCCTTGAATGGCACAGGTAACCAGATAGCAGTACTCTTATGTCAAATTATTTATGTTTTTATTGTTTGTATTTACTGACCCTTAAAACATAATTATTATGCAGTGATTTACATGTACCATATTCTCAATGCACTTTCCAATAAAATAGCAGATTTGTTATTTACAGTTATGTTGTAAATGTGTCAATTTTTTTCAGTGTTTCATAAATCAGCATCAATTACATTAATTACAAGTATGTTAAACTTTCATTATTGTATACAGAATATATAGAAAATCTATAATTATTAATATCTTCAGAACACATTTTTTGTAAAAATTTTCAGTTTGTTTGCAAAGTTACAAGAAAAACTTGAAACTCTTCAGAAAGAATTAAGAGCCACTCATTCTGCAATCAAAAAGTACACAAGGCAATTTCAGGTAAAGTAACATTATTTTATTAATATATGTATGTACCAGTACATAATTTGGATAATATACTTTCAGTGAGTGTTTTGAATATAAAGAGTCAACTGATAGCAAGGTATAGCCTGGTGCAGATACCAGAAAGTCAAAATAAATGTAAAACATAAAACAAATGGTTAATATGCATGTATATATATTAACAGTATTTTTTTTATACATTAATATTTGCACGATCAGAACAATATGCATGTCAGTAATGAGCGTCATCTAGAAATAAAAAATAATTTTACTTTAAAAGCAGAAACAAAGCAGAAACAAATATAAATTGAACCATTTAGGTATTTTATTTAATTACTTTAAAATAATTAAGAATTAATTATGCTGAGATAGTGATATACTTTCTAATGGTTTGACTGCACACTTCGTGGGTAAATCGAGATCTGCTTTCAATGCAGAGTTCAAGTGGGCCCAGTCTAGTCTCCATGAACCAAGAGAATGTGCCATTGCCAACGGTTACCGCAGTAGACACACCGTCACCTAAACACAACATGTCGTCCAGCGGCCCCTTTGTAGCCGTGACCAAGCGAAGAGAACTGGCAACCAATCTCGTCAACCAGTAAGACTGCGGCTGTGCATGGTGTAATTTATTCAAATTTTTCAGTATGTTGATTTATGTATTTTGTTTTTCCTTTGCCATGTGTACCAGCATTTCTGTCCATGTGCTTGCCTATGCTGTCCAGCAGCACAGTATCTCCCAATCCAGGCTTCTGATGAGCCACATGTATGTATGGTTAAAGGATGGCAATAAACATTGAAATATTTTGTGATTTTACTGTATGCATTCAACTACCAAATTCAGTTTATTTGATAATTAAGTTTGTATTTCGAATATATTATGAAAGCAAAGTTCTATAAGGCTTTTCTCCGTATTATCTACACTTCAGTTGAACAATGACTAAACTAGATCATGACCGGGATAATTTTATCCATACACATATGTATACACATCAAATAAAAAAACATATTTATTTTTTTATTTGATACATGTTGCCATCACTATTCTATCCCATTCCAGTTTTCTTTACATCTTTACTTGGCTGCCTCCATTTTCTTCTTCTTTGTACAGGTTTCAATTTCTTTAATACCACTAGTATATTGTTCACTGTACCAGTAGATGTACAAAGCTCATTCTAGTACCGTGCCGAAAAATTTAGTCAGTAAGAAGTGAACATTTGCGAAGAAGTAAAAAAGGACATAAAATGTATATGGTTCAAGTAGACATGAAAAATAGAAATGTACTGGTAAATAGATTTTATGCGTATCTTACATGTAAATGTTTAGACTTGAAGAAGTAAAAAGATAACATAATATGTACACCAAAACCCCGCTTTACCACCACCTCGATTTTACGACCACCCCGCTAAATCTGGCACTTTTTAAAAGACCCAATTGTTTTCCTATGTATATCAATGGTCGCAACCCCTGATTATACGGGCACCCAGCTATTCCATATTACGACCTCTAATCCCAGACCAAAAGTACCAAATAATGCTAAAAATAACCCCGTTATTGCGACCAGTGTCATTTGGTCGTTGACACACCATCAATTAACAACATATGTCGTGGAGATAACATAATGTTTTGCGGTATAAAAGGAGCATGTGAAAAACAATGTTACAAATGTTTTGATAAGGGATAAGCACATAGACATCGTGTATCAGATTACTTTAATTGACACTAGCTGACAGTTTGTGGGTAACACTGATGAATGCTGAATCTTAAATGGGTTTAGTTAATCAAGTTTTAACTGTTTTCCGACTTAATGTTAAGTTCATATCCGTAATTATAAGTTACATACTCTTAAGTTTTAATAAAACATTTTATTGAAAACAAATTGGAAATTTCGTTATCTATTCATTGTTCATTATTTTCATTAAAACTTTAAATTACACTGAAGTATGCATGTACTGACTCGGTGATTTGCCGTACCTCGATAATATGACCACCCCGCTATTAAGACAGCTTTTATTAAGACTGTCAAGTGGTCATATTAGCGGGGTTGTACTGTATCTGTATGGTTTTATTGAACTTAAAAAATAGAAATGTAGATAGTCATAGATCTTATTTGCATTCTTCAATTCTAGGACTTACAAAAGTGAAATAAAAATACATAATTACTCTTGCAGACTTGAAGAAGTTCAAAGTGATCAGACTGCTATGAAGAGAATGCTCAGTGAAGCAGACGACATTCAGAACCAGAGCATGAGACTTGTGTCACACGAGGATATGACCTTAATGGAGATACCGTCACTTAGCAGCATCGAGAAGAGGACCACATAAGTGATACCATGAAACTGGGCAGGGACCGTATTTCAAAAACATTTTAAGTAAAATCTTATCCTTAACCTTAAAATCATCATTTTTCATTAACATTTAAATGGTAATGTGCTAAGTGTGTATTAATTACCAGTATCAGTTTTTTTATTAACTATTGTTAACTTAACATGAAAGGGATTCACAAATTTAAATGTAAAAACATGTTAAGATTCTTCTGGAATATGAACCCAGGAATAAAGTGTATACAGGTCAAAATTGAGCACACTTTTTTCTGTGATTCTTGTTTGAAATTCCAATGTTGACCAACATAAAGAGATAACTGCAATATTTATACTTTATATCATGAACATATTTATAATTGACTTCGAATCAATAATAGTCAGACTTTAAAACATTATTGTTTCTGTTATTATTTTATTTTGTTTTTAATACATAATATATTGCAATTACTGTGTATTTTACTAAACAGATACTACATATATAAAATCAGAGACCAGTATTCATATGTGTTGTAAACATTTGCAACTTATTATATGTGTATGTTTTGTTAGTAATTGTTTGATGCACTTTTACATATTTGATTAGTTTCAAAGCAACATTTTGATAAATAGCAGTTTATGTATAATGTATTGGAAGATGGATATCATATTGATTTGCAAAAATTTACAACACAGAATGAAAGTTGATATTGTAAATCCTTACATTACTGTTGTATAGTTTATACCAGTACTTTTTTACATTACTAGATATAAATTATCAAATTTTCAAAATTTAAGTTGCGTTAACAGTATCAGGCATTCTATTCCAGTATTTCGGTAGACATCTTGTATAGGTACCTTCAGAAAGATTTTTTAGCTACCTGAACTTCTTATTTCAAAAACCTCTTATAACACAGTTACACAAATAATGTTAAACAATACATAATTTGTATTGAAATTTCGTAATATCCTGGAAAATGTGCACATATGTTACTTATACAAGCAAATGAGTGAAATTTGAAATGATTATATTATGTAGTTTCTGGTACATATATATGTAACACATGTAGCTTGTAATTCAAGAATACAATGATTTGTCAAGTACTTTAATATTATGCATTGCAAAAAATATGCATGTATTTTCCACAAATTTCTGACTTGGCTGGAAGACCTAGTGTCACTTAGTCCTAAACATTTTTTGGAATGCCTACTCTTCCCATAAATTGTTAATACCAACTTGTGAACAAATATTGATGAATGACTTACTGGTTGTTATTTTTGTTTTGCATTAATGTTTGTTTGTTTTTTGTTGTTATTTCAATATACATTTTATATATCCTATTATTTGTAGTTGCATTTATTAATTAAACGTAATTAATGACTTTTTGAACATTATTTTTTTTTATTAAGACACAGTACTACTCAGTATATAGTAATTTAAATTGAGTTTGTTGTATGGAAAGTACAATGTTATACCTTATTTTAAAGTATATCAATATACAATTATATAATAACATAAGTAGATAGGATTTATTTTTTTTGGTTAATCCTTACCAAAGCTCAGTCCATATATTAGATGTATTACACTTTTTAAAAAGTATTCGTTAC
The DNA here is from genome assembly GCA_027627225.1 of Congeria kusceri. NCBI lineage: Eukaryota > Metazoa > Mollusca > Bivalvia > Myida > Dreissenidae > Congeria > Congeria kusceri. The sequence goes on from CM051035.1 coordinate 34,357,373, forward strand.
TGGCTTAGAATCATACATTAAATTTTTTCCAGAACAAACAAAGTGTTATTGTACACAAGATAATGCTGGTGGGTTCAACAATTCAAATCGTAAAATTTCCGTACATTTACAAGCTAAATATTGAAGAAATAAGTCTGAAATCAATACTTATGTAATGGGGCAAGGCAGTACTGTTTGAAATTGTATTTCTGACTCCAAACTCGAAATTAAAACTGTTTGTAATACCTGCATAGTTGTTCATAGTTGTACTGATCTTCTGCACTGTTAGAATTTTTATTGTCTTTACCTGTTCTGTCATGCACAAGGCATCTTAATATTTTGTATGCAAAAAGCCAGTAAATACCAGCATTTGTTTCAAATTTTGCTTAAATATTAATGTTACAGTGAAAACCCTGAAAACCAAAACGTCAGAAAACTGAAATCCTCAGTTTATATGTTAGTTTAAACCTATTTATGTTAGCTCAATTGCATCGAAAGCCGAAGGCTTATTGACACACTCTCGAGTCCGTTTCCTGGGTAGAACCAGTACTTGGTGTCTTTGGGGGATATCTTGAGAACGCTCCCAGAGTGGGGATCGAACCCTGGACCTCCCGATCGCTAGGCAGACACCATATCCACAACGCCACTGCAACCTCTCTATGTTAACCAAATAGCAACTTTCAAAACATAAACCAAAAATGTCTGATCCCTATTTTCAAGCATATTGTATTGTTTAATGAAAAATCTATGTACAGGCAAGAAAATCAGAAATGCTTAACAGCTTGTCTGCTCCAGATGTTGTTTGGCTATTTAAGGTTTTACTGTATTAAAATATACTGTTTATGTTAATTGTAGTTCCGTGAAGACTTGTTCCTTGTTTCTGCTATGGAAATGAAAATAGCTCATGATGAAACATATTGCAGGAGTTGCTATGTCTGTTGCGCTATTGTTAGCCTCGGGGTACCAATTCTTGAACGATTTTTTCTAAGTTTGGTTAAATATATAAAATTGTTTTAAGTTCTTGGAAAATATTTACATTAGCGATATGCTAATGTGTCTGATATAGACATTACTCTGATATTACTCCTTCTAAAACTACAAAAATTCGCGAAAATATCAGTTGATAACACCTTACTGTTTGTCAAATCAAGTCACCTATGTTTACATTTCGGAACCAGTTATGAACCAATTGTCGAACGTTCATTCATTCGGGTCTACAAAAAATTCCAACACACATGTAAAAGGTAAAATCAATTTATTTACATCGTAAATGAAGTGCAGTATTACTATTGATTAATTTTTTACATAAACAACAGATAATACAGAACATTTTGTATAACAAATAAATATAATTATATCACTCTACTTGACATCATACTGACCACATATTGACAGTGTTTTTTTTCTAACGAATACCATGTGTAGATCAAAAATGAATAAAAGAGACTCGAACATATTGTGTTCGTCTAGGAAATGCTTTCATTATTCAATGACCAATACAAATACCGGTAATTGTATGTAACCAAAATGAAATAAAAATAACTTAGTTGTGTGTAACCTAATCAAATTTAGGTAGAGCGCTTTAACCGCAAAAATTATTGTGATAAGACTATACGTCATTTTGACAGATGTAAACAAAGTAAAAGGCCTAAATGTGGAATGACAGCTTTGTTCCAAGTGTTTAAATGTTAAAACCAATACTACTTTTGTGACAAAGAATGATTTTACTAAAGGAAACACGACATTTCCGGGTCACGTACTTAAACTTTGTGTAGTTGAATAAAACTTCGTCTGCAGATGTGCTACGTAAAAAGAGGCTGTGAAGTTGCAAGTTTGCCAATACAACATGTGTATATTAGACTTACTTAAAACGACAACATATTTTAGTTTAAATGATTCACATGTGAATAAGTTTGATAAAAAATATAAATCGTTCGAGAATTGGTACCGTTCGAGAATTGGTACCCTGAGGCTATCTTGTTATTATGTCTATACCTTTACATCATTTCTGGTTACATATTGAATTATTGAAAGAAAGAAATGTCTATAAAGATGCTTATTTTATATATGAACATTTCCACTCAGTGTAAAAGAACAGAAGAGAACAAAACTGCATCTAGATATACAGCGTGATAGGGTAAACAAACACAATGCATTGACTATGGTGAAGAAAATCATAGTGATTGTATGACAGCGTTTTCAGTGTATCTGTTCATATTGTAGTACTGGAGTAATTATTTCACTGAATGAGAAACTAATATAGAACACATAATTATTACTTAATTCATTCAGAAAACATACCTATTAATATTGTAGCACGGATGTAATTATTTCCATGGAAGACAACTTGCACTATGTTGTTTGCTATAGTGCATTATTAATTTAGATCGATATATTATATAGCCAGGAGAATGGTAATATTACATTAAAAAATTTCCAACACTATCGACATAAAAACGTTATTATAACCATTTAAGTAGAATCACAATCAAAACCATAGGTACTGGTAGCTAACGAACTGCGTTTCTCCCATTAGCGTATGAAATAATAGTGTGGTGTATCCCCACAATGCCTCCTCTTGGTATACTTTGGTGTGGGGTTTTACATTTGAGCAAAATGGCTGCGCCCTTGAGTGCATGTCGCTACCTGGTTAAATTTCCTTTCAGGACGAAATTATGGGTGTGCTATAGTATTTTAAATATATTTTACGTTGTCTTTGCGAGGTCAGTTCTATGTAAAATCAGCAAATTTCAACAATATATCTGTTAATACGTGCATTTTCTGGAACGTGAAAAAACATTGCCCAAATACTACTGTCGGTTTCTTACGTAATTACCATAACTACACTGTATGGGTGACCATAACTACACTGTATTGTCGCGTAGCGAACCAACTGTGCAGGAATTATAAATAGAATGTTACTCCTGTTTAATTGGTTTCACATGAAACACTTATCCACACTGACTAGTGTCTCGTCAAAACAGCCTAGTCATTGAGGCCAATGAGACAGACCAGACCATGATGGCCCACAATGCAAGTTGAGGGCCTTCAAGCACGAAAATATAGCTCTGTTTCTGCAATACTCAAGTATAGTAAGTTCTATTCGGGGAAAACAAAGTTTTTCTCCAAATTCTGAAGATTGCATCGTTTTTGCACTACGAAAGTTTTATACAAAAAGTGGATTTCAAAGTTCTTTCACTACCAAGTTTTTATTCCCAGTTGACATGTCTATATGTAGTAAATCTCATTGTCATTACACGCATGTTTTACATGGCATACTGGTTAGCGAGTAATTGTCCGACAGTAGTATTATCCGGATTTTGTAAATATTCGTGTTTCGTAACGGCTTTCGTATTTTATCATCATATACAAATAAACGCTTGTATTTTCAAGTATTTTTTTGTTCTTTTTCGAAACTAGTGAGTATTGTTTGGTAAAAAACCCAAATATTAATGTTGATAATCTGAAAAACATGGAACTGTCGTCTGGGGAAGTTAAATGACGTGCGATTGGGGCCCAGACAGTGTTTGTGATAGTTTTGGCTGTCTGCTTATTATAGAAGATGAAGTCTGGCAAAACATTATTTAACCCGCTACAATGTTAAGAACGTGCATAGTAGCTACATAGATACGGAACGTGTAGTAAACTCATTAAAACGTCATGCTTCAGTATTTGTTTGAACACCTTACTTGTCACAAAATAAATGCCTTCGACGGTAAGCGTTGGACCGAGAAATTTTCGCTCGGTCTAGCAAAAGTTGCAAGTAAACTGGACCGGTGGTCCAGCAAAGAAATTTCCTTTGATAATTTTGATACCAGAAATCCCTATAAATGTTCAGCCAATAATTCTCGGTAATGCGAAAATTGGCTTATTTAAATGCATACTTTTACGAAATGACGCCATAAAATTCAGTGTCAGATTTGCAACAATTTCCGCTTGCGTACGCATGTTTTTCTAAAACAAAGAACGCCAGCTCGGCAATAAATGCACTCTCCTTCTGCATCAGTGTGTCAATTATCGATAAAATCTGTAAGCAAGAGGAGCTAGATTTACTACAGTCACCCAGTCAGCCAATGAGAACGCATTAAATGTCCAATATGTAAATGAGCGTAGTCGATAGAATGTTTATCACGCCCTCATTGTTGGTAAAGTGACGTAATTTGTAACACGTTTTTATTGAGGTATGCATGTTGTTAGCTGCGTGTTTGTAACACCCACATAATAAATAAAATACTACATTCTAAAAGAAGTCAGTATATTATTGTTTGCAAAATGTTTACTTAAAATACGAAATGGGATGTTGACAGATTGTGTTTGCAGATCGCATAGAATTTGAGTGTGTAATGTCAAAGGTACGTCTTCATTTGTTTTAAAAGAAAATACTGCCATGTCTACGTGTGTTTTCGAATAAACGAGCTATTCAAAAGTATAACTACACTGATTACACCCAAAAACTTATGCTGCCACATTTTCACGAAAGTTAGCGAAAGTTAATTCATTGAAAGTAAAAATGTTATATTACTCAACAATGGAATTTTTAAAATAATTTTTGGACACAAAGCATTTATTGTTAAAGGAGTGGGTGGGGAGGGGTGCTTTGGTAACAATTACTGGGGCCCCAACTCTTTAGGAGTAGGGAGTCCATGTTATGCAATCCTAGCAAGCGGAGCAGTTTCCATTTGATCTGCGCATTCGAGTAAATTTCGGCCCAGATACCAGCTCAGCCATTTGGGCTAGTACTGAACTCAAATAGGCTAATATTTTTGCCATATTTTTATTGAGAGTAATGTAATAAATAAAACCATAATTTCAATTTTTTTTTTTTTTTAAATCATTGATATATATACGTTAGAGTGAATGAAAATCTACAAACAAATTGTGGTCCACTAAATTGTTGTACGGTCCAGTTGATTTAGCTGGTTTGGTGGACCGACGGTCCACTGCTTTTAAAACTTATTCGTGAAGACTGTAACCAGTACACAATCAAGACAGGTTGTGTTTACGACGTTAGAACAATTATTTGTATAGGCATTTTCAATTACAATATTCTATTTCATGATTTGCGTAAATTTTTAAAACTTAATTTAGCAGTTCTGATTTGGAAACAGATGCATATTTAAACCAAAACAAGAAGGAATTAATTATTCTTTGAAGTAATTAATTTTTTTTAATAAATGAAGTGTGGATATCATAAAATACGAAAGGGACGAGTAAATTGCATTATTTTGTTTTGGTCTGTAATACGCATTGACGCGCATATAGGGTTACTAGTTTCTGGATGCATGTCGAAGATTTTACAGTGCGAGGAAACTCCACCTAAAAGACGCCACAGTGCTACAGGTTGATAGATTTCGGCTTAGAAATAACTGTAAATGGTGAATATTTTCGGTGAAGTGACACGCTTTGATCATTAGCACACCGACTTTATATGAGTGGGTATGCATGTTCCTAGACAAGTGAGAAACAGTCACTGTGACGTAAGAGATAAGCTTTCACAGTGGAAGTTGTCGGTCTGCTGCAGTAAACTTATCTGATTAATTGATAAAATACAAGCGCCACAGTCAATGTTTTTAAGCGCAACACTTAATGTAGACGCCCTGAATATTTTGAAGTTAGAATTAAAGCGCCCCGAGACCTGGGCACTAAAAAAGGACTGGGGAAGACTATGCAAGTTGCATCTGGTCATGGTCTGGATTCTGGTCGGTCAACAACTTTGGCCTTCCTGAACCTCATTCCACTTACTTAGTCAAGCTTCTTTAACATCATTTTGCTGCAGTTACTTTCTTTGGTTAGCAGCTCAGTTATTTTTTAAACTGTGAAAGACATGTTACACGCCATTGTTAAGAGTAACCATAGGTCATAGATCAATACTAGCCTATCTCAACAACAAAAATAATTTATACAGCATATCTGCTTTTAATGTTTTAGATGACATGTTGAGAGTGTCAATAAATGACTGTGTAACTAATAAAATGAGATCATTACAACTTTAAATCCTTAGCAGTACAGTGTTCTTGCTTTAAAAAAAGATTGGTATACATCGATGTGTTGTTTGTTGTGCATGTATATTGCTGTTGTTTTTTTTTGCCACATGCAATTTGATGATTTTGTGATTGACATGAAAGCAGACATTCTGAAAAGTTTCTGACCAATGACCTGACCGGTTATTTTCCAGCCGGTTCTGTGAAAGGTGGAAGAAAGCTGGACCTAATGTCCTGTAAAATGTGCACTAATGCAAGTAAATTAACTACGATTGATGTATGATATGTATAGTTTCTGGAACATGTATCCGGTATAGCTTTTAGTGAATGCAATTACATTTAACCAGACCTACTGACAAAATTGGACAAAAAAAACTGTGCATGCTGTTTAAATAATGTCTTTTCCAGTCTCAGATCCATTTATGTCCTGTGAATGTGAATTCAGTCCTGTGATTCTGACACAACTACGGGACCGAATGTCCAGCAATGCCCAAACACTTTTCGGCTTGTCTCACAGTCTGTGAAAGTTGCTCTTAAGAAATGGCTTGTGTGTTTTATTGTTCAATTGAATTCTAACCCTGTTAACATTCAATAAAATAATTTATGATATATATTATATTTTATATTTCTATCATTTATGTATACATACTGTATACAACAGGGTTGGCAGATTGCAAAATCCATATCTGCTACTAGCATTTGTGATAATCATTGAGTTGCCTGTTCCAGAATGTGGCCAGTTGCACAAGGCAGCTTCACCTCCAGGAGTACCAGAGCAAGTCTCTCATGAGGGACCATGCCATCGAGGTGCAGCATTTTGAAGTGGTGGACAATCACTGGGATGCAAAAAGTGTCCCATCCAGATTAAGTATGCCATTTACTTTTTTGAAATGATAAATTGCAGGTTACTCACAGACTTGATCATTGGCAGTTACTAGTTATAGATATTTTAGTTGTAGCACTTATCCCAGTATTTGAAGAGAACTAGTAAATAGTAGTTGTCCCGTTTTAACTTTAACTTGTATCACTATATGAAAACCATGTATATTTGTCTGATATGAATTCACTGACCATCAGTAGTTGCAGATTCACTCACTAGTTGTCCATTGTTTGAATTGTTCAAATCCCATATTAGATGAATTGATTATCACTAGGAATTGAGTAGTAATACGACTTCTCCCAGTTTTCATTGGTCACCTCTGACAGACACAAGTTGTCCAATGTTTGAGTTGTACCACTTTAATATCCCATATTAAATGAATTTACTATCACTATGAATTGAGTAGTAATACGACTTATCCCAGTATTCATTGGTCACCTCTGACAGACACAAGTTGTCCAATGTTTGAGTTGTAACTCTTATCCCATATTTTATCATTGGCCATCACTAATGTATGCCTTACACACGTCTTACCTCCAGATGCTGCTGAGTATGTCATCAAGGCGCAGATACTGGCGGGTGGCAGGGGAAAGGGGACATTCTCCAATGGATTCAAGGGTGGAGTCCAGCTCACAAAGGAGTAAGCAAAACAACAACAGACAGAATGTTATAAACTGTAATCAAAATCAATAATTCTGAATACATAGATGTTGTATTCATTTATCTGCTGCTCTTTTGTCGTTTTGTGGGCTTTTGGCAAAAAAATGGCAAGTTATGGAGAGTTTCTTTACAACTGGAATTGATTTACTAAATAATTACTGTTTACATCAGTTACCTTTATATCAAGACTCTCGATGAACAGCTATAAAATGTGATAAAATGATTTTTAGGTTTGTCACATTTGTGTACCTGAATACATGTTTTAACATTTTCAATTCCATCAAAGGGATAAAAGCCCATATTGGCTTCTTCTTTGCCTTCGGGTACAGGCCTTTTTCTATAAGCCTCACGGGTCAGAATTCTGATCCATTCCCAATGCAAAATTAGGTTGTGTTTTCCCAATAAATAAATAAATTCCCCTCCACTTCAGAATTTGGTTTGACATTTATCTTAACAATCTTGAAGAAAATTACATCAAGAAATATAAGAATAAACACATTAAAAATCACAATGATATTTAGATATAAATTGCAATTTAATCAGCTAATCAATTCAAATTGATACTGACAACAAGATTTATTTGTACATTCGTTTCCCAATTTGCCAAATTTTACGTTGAGAAATTCCCAATTTCAAACCAGGTATTTTTTCCCAAAAAGGTCAGAAAAAGGCCTTGGGTGGCTTAGGATAAATTTTTAGAACAAGATTTAATACAGACCTGAACATTTTTCTGGTAATATTCAACAGCCCTGAGAAGGTGCCAAAGTTGGTTGAGATGATGGTGGGAGAGAGGCTGGTCACCAAGCAGACGCCTCCCAATGGTGTGCGGGTAAAGAAGGTGATGGTTGCTGAGGCACTGGACATCGCCAGGGAGACGTACCTGGCCATCCTGCTGGACACAGCGTACAATGGCCCGGTCATTGTGGGCAGCAGTCAGGGCGGCATGGACATTGAAGAAGTGGCAGAGAAAAATCCAGGTGCCATCTTCAAGGTGTGATTGCTTGATCTGTGGTTTCGCAATACAAATTATTTTGAAGATATGTAATATTTATTTAGTGCTTTTATGACCTAGTTTCATGTATACTGAAAATGTAAATGTTAAATACAAGGAAACTGTTTATTAGCAATAAAATATTAAAAAAAGAAGCATATTATATAGAATATAGTATTAAGATTATGTGTGCTAATTATGTGTTCTTTACAGCATCGAATAGAATTTTATGTATACATGTAGAAAAACGTTTATTTCAACTTAAGAGCTCTTGAAAGATTGTTATAACTTTTGTAACATTGCGCTACTTTTACATTATGAACATAAATTTAAGCCAACCAAAACAACATATGAATACTGACATGTCTTGATATCCGGTTTTAACAGGAGCCGGTGGACATCTTGGAAGGACTGAGTCCAGAAACTGCCCGGTCTGTGGCTGAGAAACTTGGTTTCCAGGGACCGCTAGTTCAACAGGTCATAGCAACCATCATGGTTGAAGTGAAAACACTTTAAGGCTTACCTTGGCCAACTTTTTTACTTTGTTGAGAACATGTTCAGATAATGTATATGATTTTATAAAGATATATGTGTTGCCGAACTAAAATGCAAATTTGTTTTAAGCCAAATGTTTAAAGTATTGGACCATTGTCAAAGTCGTTGCATTGTGAGCCCTGAATTTTCTAACATGGCATTGTTTTAGTTAAATAAAATAAATATAAAACTGGAATTATTTTTCAACCACATACATAACGTGAACCCTGTTGCTCATTTAGCAGACGTGAACCACATACTGGGGTATTCTACAAATTTTTAGATCTTATACCAGTAATTTAATTTACAAATAAAACTACAAAACTACTATTGATGCAGAAAATCATGTCAAAGTAGTGTTGGTATTTCATGAATATTGTTCCAGTAATTTAACAAGAACAAAAACTGCAAAATACACGTGAATCATGGTGCTTGGTGTTAGTACTTAAATAGTGATGTTCTGCAGGCAGCCGACCAGGTGATGAACCTGTATAAGATGTTTATTGATGTGGATGCTACACAGATTGAGATCAACCCCTTCGCTGAAACGCCATGTGGACGAGGTACGAGATCCGTTTTAATATAAAGTCGGTAGAACTCTACTGAGTATATACTATATATAACAAGGTTGGGAATTACTAATGTGTAAATCGAGTATATTAAACACTGCTAAGTTTACATGTATATAATACAATATTGGGAATCGCTATTATGTATATCAAGTATATCGAACACTGCTGAGTATACATTTATATAGTATATAGAACATGGTTGAGAATCACTAATACTTAGTTGAATAAAATTATGAAATGCATAAACCAATATTTGAACCTGTTAAATGATCCCAATGGTATTTACATTTTATTATACACATAAGTATTTGTTTCAACTTTGTTGTTTGTTATTCTAATTTATATGTTTACTAACAGACTGACTAGTGTGATTACCCCTCTAAACCAGACATTTGACACTATAAACGAGGATTGATGATAGTGAAATAAAGAAATAAATAATAATTAAAATGTTTGTTGAGGCATCTTCTGAAACCCAATTTAGTATTCGTTTACATAAGCGGGTATGGCATAGTATTTTCCTAATGGTGAAATTAAGTTCACTTTGTAGGTTTACCCAAAAACCTAAATGGTAATTAACAAGGTAATGATTGTATAAATGCACGACATGTAAATGGTTTCTGAAGATAAAACGTTGATTTATTCTATATAAATTATCTTCCAAAAATTAAATGCTGTGAAAAAAAATAAGTTAACTGCCTTATCAATTCTCTTGCTGCAGTTGTGTGTTTTGATGCGAAGATCAACTTTGACGACAACGCTGCCTACCGCCAGAAGGAGATATTCGCGATGAACGACCTCTCGGAGCTCGACCCGAGGGAAAAGGAGGCAGAGGAACATCACCTGAACTACGTCGGCCTTGAGGGGAACATCGGCTGTCTGGGTAAGGCCTGGCTGGGATTCTGCATCCCTTTGAATAGTACAATTTTATGTAATTTTTCTGTATACAAATAGTGCTTAAATGGGATTCTACATCCCTTTGAATGGTACAATTATATGATTTTATATACCAATAGTGCATAAATGGGTCGGATCTGTGTGGAAATGAATTTTGCTGAACCCTTGCAGGTAAGACCATGGGTATGAGTCTGCATCGTTTTAGATGATTTATTCCCTTTGAATGACACATTTTTAGCTTGACTTTTCGAAGAAAGGACAAGCTATTTTCTTCACCGTGGCCTCAGCATACATGTTGGTCTTGTGTTAGCGTCCGAGCTAGGTTAAATTTTTTTTTAAGCTAGTTTCTCAGAAATGGCTTGAGGGATTTCATTTAAACTTAAAACATTTATTCCCCACATTTAAATGAACCTATAGGCCCAGTTTGGTAAGTCTAGTTTGAAATTTTTCAAAATTATATTCCTTTTTACACTTAGAAATTTTACATATAAGCTGTGTGGACAGGTTGAAGTTTTTCGGTAAGCTGGTTTCTCAGGAATGGCTTGAGGGATTTCATTGAAACTTAGAATACTTATTCCCTATATTAAAATGAACTCACAGGCCAATTTTGATAACTCTATTTCGAAATTTGTCAAAATTATGGGCTTCTTGACGCTTAGAAATTTTACATACAAGCTATATGGACAGGTTAAAGTTTTTTGGTAAGCTGGTTTCTCAGGAATGGCTTGAAGGATTTCATTCAAACTTATTCCCTACATTTAAATGAACTTTTAGGTCAATTTTGATAACTCTAGTTTGAAATTTTTCAAAATTATGAGCCTTTTTACAGTTAGAAATTTTAAGTGGGTGGGATGGCTGAGTCAACTTTTGATTTTCACTCTCTACTTGAGAATCAATCTTCATACATAAATACCCTAAAGGAACATTTTACTTGGGGTTGCATTTGTTGTGGGTTGGGTGGGGTCAAGGTCACGGTTACTGAAAATAGAAAAAAACAGTTTCTGCTTTATAACTCTAGAACAAATTGAAATGAAATTTAATTCATAGATACTGTATTCTGAGACATTGCATCAGATTGCATATGGGTTTGATGGGGTCAAGGTCACTGTTTTGAAAATTAGAAAAATGCTTTCCACTCAGTAACTCGAGAACAAAATTAATTTTGTTTAATTGGCCCCTACTATACAAACAGTGAGTTGTAGAAAAAATGCCAGAAAACTCTGACAAGGACAAGAAAAGTCAAGCGCCTTGTCCTTCAACAGCTCTTGTTACCCCGGTATATACAAATAGCGCTTAACATTGGCTAGATTTTGTTTGGTGAATCCTTTGAGTGGGGTAGTAGGATGATTTTTAGATTCACACTGCTGAGGAAATGAATGTGGTTTGTGAGTCTTATTTCATGTAATATACATGCATGGGTGGAGCTGTTAAGAAGAAAATGTTTCATGTACATGTAATATATTTGCATTTGCCCCATCTGAGAACAGTTTTCATGTGAAAGATTTCCACTTGGCCGACATCGTAGCTCTAGTGTCTCTGCTGCAGTGAACGGCGCGGGCCTTGCCATGGCAACCATGGACATCATCAAGCTGTATGGGGGAGAGCCTGCCAACTTTCTGGACGTGGGAGGCGGAGTCACGGAGAAGCAAGTCTACGAAGCATTCCACATCCTCACTGCCGACGCTCATGTAGGGAAAATGTTTATTTTGTTTGATGTGAATCAAAATGTACTTGGCCTCTGATAATGTGTAAACAAAATTGGCAGAATTGATGTTGCTTATCATAGTTTAGTTGGACTTACCCCTTGTATACCCATATTGGCCTTAACGAGTTCTCTCTTAAGGGATCTTACTAATATTGTTTTTGGTTGTGGATCTTCCAATAACAGTATTTTATATATGAGACGTGTCGTGGGAAACCTGGGCTTAATGCATGTGCATAAAATGTCATCCCGGATTAACCTGTGCAGTCCACACAGGCTAATCCGGGACGACACTTATTGCCTAATGTGGTTTTATGTTTAGAAGATACTTGATACTTGAAACAGAAAATACCATAAAAGCCGAAAGAGGGTTCCTGGAATAGCCTGTGCAGAGTGCACAGGCTAGTATGTGACAACACTTTACACACATGCATTAAGCCCGGGTTTCCCATGACATGCCTCATATATTTTTAAGTATATATATTTACCTGGTAATAGATATGCTATCGTTTACAAGCATACTAATCAAATTTTCATATTTTATTTTCTGTACTTAATGTAAAAGAATCTTGCAATTATATATATTTTAGGTGAAATCCATCTTGATCAATGTGTTTGGCGGTATTGTGAACTGTGTGACGATGGCCAATGGCATCATTCGGGCCTATAGAGATGCACACATGACTGTACCCATGGTTGTCAGACTTGAAGGTAGAGTTCTGTCACATAGTTTAAATACAAGAATTAGACTTACATGTATATAGAATGTTAAATATACATTTCTTAATTTGTTTCAAACTGAGCACTGAATTATCAAAATGACACATGTAAGAAAATGTTGCATTACTTTTGGTTATGAATATTTTGACATTTTATTTTTGGAACATTACATTGTTGGACAGTTCTTGTTTATTTGACTTTTAGCTGTGTCATAGACATTTGAGATTATTCATTTTTGCCATCTATACACACTCTGGTATATCAGTACACTTCATTTCAGGTCAAAATGCCAAGAAAGCCTTGGATATTCTGAAGGAAAGTGGTCTTCCCATCATCACTGCCTCAGACATGGCAGACGCAGCAGAGAAAGTGGTAGCCACTCTGCCAAAATCCTGATTTTCTGGCACCTTTCATAAGTTGGTCCGGGATTTTTGTGATATCTTTGTATTCAGAATATTTTTGCCAGTTTAGTGACACTTAGCCATATATTTGGTTTCGTTGACAACTTTGTGTGTGTATCTAGTAGTATTATACCATATTAGTGTCACCAAATGGTTCAGGATGATTATTATGCCCCCCATCCAAGATGGCAGGGTATATTGGCTTGCTAATGTCGGTTGGTATACCACTTTTGTTTCCGCTCTCTAAGTCCAACAGTTTTCATCCAATCTTCATGAAAATGTTTGTGGGTATAATGTCTGGGTTTAGTTCTATAATCAGCCAAATCGCCCCACTAACTGTGGAATTATGGCCCTTGAATTATCTAAAATTGGCCTTTTTAGCCCTTTCCACTCTTGAAGTCCAACAGTGTTAGTCCAATCTTCAAACTTCATGAAATTGTTTGTGGGCATTTTATCTCCGCCAAGTTTCGATAATCAGCAAAATTGCCCCGGTTGTGGAGTTATGGCCCTTAAATTATAAAAAATTGGCCTTTTTAACCGTTTTAGCTCGACTATTCAAAGAATAGGTGAGCTTTCCTACTACCACAGGCATCGGCGTCGGCATCCGCGTCTGAATTTGGTTAAAGTTTATATTCAAAAGTTTTGTAACTTCAAAAGTATATAAGTTATTCACTTGAAACTTGGATCTAACCTTTGTCATTAACTCCAGTATCAAGGGCAACATTCCCTATAACTCTGTTTTGTATTTTTACAGAGTTATGCCCCTTTTTTACATAGATTTTCTGGTAAAGTTTATATTCAAAAGTTTTATAACTTCAATACTGCAAAAGCTATTTGCTTGAAACTTGGAATATACCTTTGTCATCAACTCCAGTATCAGGTTGCATATTCCCCATAACTCTATTTTGTATTTTGACAGAGGTATGCCCCTTTTTCACATAGATTTTCTGGTTAAAGTTTATATTCAAAAGTTTTGTAACTTCAAAACTAAATAAATTCTTCTCTTGAAACTTGGAACTAACCTTTGTCATCAACTCTAGTATCAGGGGCAACAATACCCATAACTCTGTTTTGTATTTTGACAGTTAGTTCCCTTTTTACTAAGATTTTCTGTTTAAAGTTTATATGCAAAAATTTGGTAACTTCAAAACTACATAAGTTATTCACTTGAAACTTGGAACTTGCCTTTTGTCATCAACTCTAGTATCAGGGGCAACATTACCCATAACTCTGATTTGTATTTTGACAGAGTTATGCCCCTTTTTCACATAGATTTTCTGGTTAAAGTTTGTATTCAAAAGTTTTGTAACTTCAAAACTACATAAGTTATTCACTTGAAACTTGGCACTAACCTTTGTCATCAAACTCTAGTATAAGGGGCAACATTACCCATAACTCTGTTTTGTATTTGAACAGAATTAGCCCACTTTTTACATAGACTTTGTGGTTAAAGTTTTTGTTCCAAACATTTAGAAACTATACAAGGCTTCACTTAAAATATTTGTATTTTAACAAATTTATGCCCCTTCCACTATCCAAAATATGTACCAACTGTAATACTTCGAATAGTCGAGCGCGCTGTCCTCTGACAGCTCTTGTTACTCTCTTAGTCCTAGAGTTTTTATCAAATTTTCACCAAATCTTGTGGTTATAATATCTCAGTCAAGTTCGATAATCAACCAAATCGACCCATGAATTGCAGAGTTATGGGCCTTGATTTATCTATAATGAGCTTTTTGAGAAGTTTTGCTCTCTATGTCCAACAGTTTTCAATTGATCTTCACCAAATTTGATATTTTAAAGATTACTTTTAACCTAGAGGGGGCATACATGTTTTACAAACAGCTCTTGTTATTGTTAATTTTGTTACATGTATATCCAGTTTTAGTGTACATTTTTATAAAACTGTTATTTGATTACAGTAATTTACATCATTGGTGAATAAAGCCACCACATGACCTGGTGGTATAAATATTTTTATAAATCTCTGCGTTGTGATAATTTAATTCCCTGTCTGTTAATTATTTCACATTGTTAAAAACAGCTTTTAAGTATGGCATGCACAATATCATATTATTATATTGAAAGATTTTGCACACTCTTTTTTTTTTAATTCAAGAAAATGATAAATATCGTACCCACCCCTGAAACTCATAAGGGTAGTGTGGAGTATTATTTACTCCCAGAGAGGCTTATGACTGGTTCTTATGTTATTAGGGGTGGCATGCTATCATTGAAATAAACAACAGACAACCAAGTCTTCCAATACTTCAGTATATTGAATAAGCTCTATGGGTCTTAGTATGTAATATTCTTCATTTTTTCATTTACTGAAATTGCAGTATGTACACATTGGCCATTTGTTGTTCACGGGTAATCAAATAAATATTACTTTGCCACAATCAAACCTACTTGTTGGTGCATATATGTTTGTCTAGTCGTGAATAGCTGTTTCTGGTACATGTTTGTCTAGTCGTGAATAGCTGTTTCTGGTACATAATGTAGCATATACATTTTGATACGTGTACATGTATGTTTTTCATCACAAATGTTAACTGATTGCCAAGATTTGCTTGACAATGCGTTGAACCATTCAAATTGTCAGGACTTCATTGTACTTAGATATCCTGTAAAATTTTAAATTTTGTTTAAATTGGCGTGTGTCAGAGATAGGACTGAGTAGGAGTGGTTATAAATCCAATAGTGAACTTAAGTTACAGCTTTTTTTCTTTTTTTGGCCCCCATAAGAGAATGCCTGTAACCTTCATGTATGTTATATGTATTTAAAAAAGCAAATGTGAGTATACAAAAGAAAGCAGAATATTCTTTATTTTCTGAAACCAAAGATTTAAACTTTCAATGCTGCGACACATAAAGCTGAATAAAACTTGAGAGCTTAAACAGCTGACCGAGCGTGCATACGATACATGTTTTTAGCTCAACTTTTCGAAGAAAAGGCGAGCTATTCTACTCGCCCCGGCATCGCCGTCGGCGTCCGAGCTAGGTTAAAAGTTTTTCGGTAAGCTAGTTTCTCAGGAATGGCTTGAGGGATTTCATTCAAACTTAAAATATTTATTCCCCACATTAAAATGAACCTATAGGCCAAGTTTGGTAACTCTAGTTTGAAATTTATCAAAATTATGGGCCTTTTTACACTTAGAAATTTTACATATAACTGTGGACAGGTTAAAGTCTTTCTGTAAGCTGTTTTCTCAGGAATGGCTTGAGGGATTCATTCAAACTTACTCTCTATATTAAAATGAACTCATAGGCCGTTATGATTACTCTAGTTTGAAATGTGTCAAAATTATGGGTCCTTTTACACTTAGACATTTTACATATAAGCTATATGGACAGGTTAAAGTTTTTCGGTAAGCTAGTTTCTCAACTTTTTGTTTCCGCTCTCTAACTCGAGAACGGATTGAGCTGTAATGAAACTTCAAACATAGGTGCCTTATAGCGAGACCTCATTTGGGATTGCATATGGGGTGGGTGGGGTCAAGGTCACTGTTACTAAAACTAGGAAAACAGTTTCCGCTCAATAACTTGAGAATGTATTGAGATATTTTAATAACTCTTAATACATAGGTACCTTATATCAAGACCTCACTTGGGATTGCATATGGGGTGGGTGGGGTCAAGGTCACTTACTAAAAATAGAAAAACGGTTTCCGCTCAATAATTTGAACACGCATTGATATATTTTAATCAAACTTAATACATACATACCTTATATCGAGACCTCGCTTGGGATTGCATATGGGGTAGGTAGGGTCAAGTACAAGGTCACTGTTACTAAAAATAGACAAACGGTTTCCGCTGAATAACTTGAGAACGCATTGAGATATTTTAATGACACTTAATACATACATACCTTATATCGAGACCTCACTTGCGATTGCGTATAGGGTCAAGGTCACTTTTACTAAAATAGAAAAATGGTTTCCGCTCAATAACTTGAGAACGCATTGAGATATTTTAATGAATCTTTATACATAGGTTCCTTATATCGAGATCTCGCTTGGGATTGCATATGGGGTGGGTGGGGTCAAGGTCACTGTTACTAAAATGAGAAAAAATGGTTTCTGCTAAATAACTTAAGAACGCATTGAGATATTTTAATGAAACTTAATACATAGATACCTTATAGCGAGACCTCGCGTGGGATTGCATATGAAGTGGGTGGTCAAAGTCACTGTTACTAAAAATAGAAAAATGGGTTTCGCTCAATAACTTGAGAACGCATCGAGATATTTTTATGAAACTTAATACATAAATACCGTATATCGAGACCTCGCTTGGGATTGCATATGGGGTGGGTGGGGTCAAGGTCAAGTTTACCATTACTAAAAATTTTATTGATGTGCTGACTTTAAAGCATTTTGTTTCAAAAAAAATTGCTTTCTTGTATTTCCATGTTTCTTGTTTTAGAAAAAAAATGCCAGTAACTCTGATAAGCACAAGAAAAGTCGAGCGCGCTGTCCTCTGACAGCTCTTGTTTTAATAGCAATAAATTTTGTAACAAAAATTAGTATTAAAATGTGTTACCGGTATTTTAGTTTTGCTTTTCTCTAAATTCCTGCACTTGTTTTCTTACCATGAAATATATACATCCCTTTGTATTTGTTCAATGTGATATCATGCATATTCTTCGAAATACATGCTGATAATTATGTGAATTGTGGTACGATTTAATTTTAATTTGAACTGTTTATGTCGTTTACTACACCACTTTTAAAGGGATTAGCTGCATATAGTACCTTTATTTGTTTATTTATTTGTAATTTTAATTATTAAATACATTTCTCATGGAAAATGTGAATTTATGGGGAAGTAGTAAATTTTTTGTATACACTTTTTGCTGTTAAAAACAAGTGTTAGGTTATAAATATATATTATGTTATGTGAAAAGTAGATCGACTGTAATTACCTAGTTGGTGCTTTTATTCACGTTATTTGCAGAGGATATCTGTAATAGATGCATAAATATCTTAAATGCGGCATTATAGAGTTTGGAGAATTCATGAACATTTTGTTTTTCTTTTTGGTTTGCATCAGAATATGGATCAGGCCACATGTTCTCAAACAAGTTAAGCCTGATTTTCATAATCAAGATGAACTTAAGCCAGATATTTCAGGATCTGGCTCAAAAATGGCATTCACTACAAATCTGGATCAATTTTAATTATTGGTCAGATATTTATTTTACACAATTATGGAATCTTCTCAGCATAGATTCACTGAGATGAATATTTTAATCAAAACTTTTTCAAAAAATTGTGTTATTTTATCTAGAAGACAAGGTATTTCGAAAATAAGATATTTTTACGGGTCTGCTCATTTGAGCTAGATGATCAAGATCAGCTAATATTTATCTTGATCGTGTAGTAATTCCTTAAGTGCCATGTCTAGCATGTAAATAAAATGTTCTTAAATATGAAGCAGAACGGATTAAATAATATAATTTTGTAAAATGGTTGAAAAGAAAAACAATTGGTCATTTATTCTGAATAATGTACCTTGCAAATTTTAATGCTATTCCTTAATAGACCGTGCATTTAAATGCTTACATTTGCCCTGTGTATTTTATGTAAGTAGATCTATTCTGCTCGGGCAGTGTGTGAATGTGTAAAGATGTGTTACCTTTTATGAAAGTTTTGTCAATTGTTTTGGGTTGTTCATAGCCTTCATAATCTAAAGACTATGATTTTTATGCGGAAGGGTCGAATAAGGGAAGCCCTTATGTGGGAAAGCATGTGCACTGCACCTTGTGCGAAAGACAAGAAATATAACTACAGTCGGATAATAGATAATATTAATTACTATTTTCATTCCCTGTGCTTATGTGTGTATGCCTCACTGTCCTGGTAATTAAATTTTTGACTTAAGCATTACATTTAGTATTAATATTTTTTTAGATTTTCTGGTTAAAGTTTATATTCACAAGTTTTGTAACTTAAAAACTTCATAAGTTATTAACTTGAAACTTGGAACTAATTTTTTTCATCAACTCCAGTATCAGAGGCAACATTACCCATAACTCTATTTTGTATTTTGACAGAGTTATGCCCTCTTTTCACTTAGATTTTCTGTTTAAAGTTTATATTCAAAAGTTTGGTAACTTCAAAACTACGTAAGTTATTCACCTGAAACTTGTAACTAACCTTTGTCATCAACTCTAGTATCAGGGGCATCATTACCCATAACTCTGTTTTGTATTTTGACAGAGTTATGCACTGTTTTTACATAGATTTTGTGGTTAAAGTTTTGGTTCCAAAAATGTTTCAACTATACAAGGATTCACTTAAAAGTTTAGTATTTAAACAATTTTATGCCACTATCCAAAATATGTACCAACTGAAATACTTCGAATAGTCGAGTGCGATTATTAATATTATTATTATTAAGATTTAAGCAATGATCGACTTGTGTCATACTTTCGAGATTAATTATTCAGTATCATCCCAATCTTTTCAACATCTATCTTTCAATCATTTTTACTGAGAAATTCCACTTAGGCAGTTAAGTTTGTGCTGCTATTTCTTGTAAGCATTACTAAATCGTGCCATACGAGATTACAATTGCATGCAGCATATTGCCCCATAATGCAAGTTTGATTGCGTCCATCACAGTGACGGCCGTGTTTGCAATTAGTGACACGTTGTAATCAACTCGTCACGTGCTCGAGCTGCTGCACGGCGCTAATCACATGTTTGTCACGCGCTGTCAATGAACAATGGCGGGCAATCGAAATACAGTTAGTGTTTGAATGGTTCACAATGTGTGAATGATCGGTCCCTTTGAAAGCTCGTTACGTTGTTGTGATAGCTAGAACAATGTGAACTGAATTCATTCTCAAGTACGGACCGAGTTAACAGTTTGCTCGCCATGGTTTGAGTTCACTCGTTTTCTGTCAACGGTCCCTTCTTTCCCGCACATATATAATGTAGTTGTATCTCGGAGTTAGCATCAGATTAACAATTTACATCTATACATCAGCAAAACAAGAGAAAGAATTCGAACTTTTATATAATCATGCATGAACACGTGAGTTATAATTAGATTATTTATAAATTCGCAATAATTTACGATTTCGGTATTGCTGTAAAATATACCGATGATATTTCATTTCTTTTCTATTGTTAAAACGTTAGGTCACTTTTTAGCATGAACATTTTATTAATGTATATGTTTATTCTTATTTAACAGACGTTTCAATCTGTTGGCAACTGGTTGCTGCAGACGACAGATAGAAACTACCGCACGGATGGCGTTTCGCAAACAGCCTCAACTCTGGCGTCAGTTCCTGTCAATGGGCATCTCATCAGCGAGACACATTCGTCGAAGCACACGGGCCAGTTTTCTGAAGTTCCAGAAACCAGTATTGCTACGCACAATCTCCCGCACACGAGTAGCAGATTCTCGCTGCGAATGAAAGGTGAAAGTCATTCGGCGACCAGACTGTCCAGTGCGGCTCGGTATACGCCGTACAGCACTTCGCACTTCCTGTCATACAGACACAAAATTCTGCAAGGAAACAATGGTGAGTATTACTTACAAAATAGAAACCACTTCCGGTTTAAATAATTAAAACACATGTGATAAGTACGGCTATACTTCTATAATTATGTAGTTAGGCAATGTGCTTTGTTATATAAAAAGTAATTTAATACACCTATACCCCTACAAGTACGTGCATACTAATGTATAATTGTATTTCGTTTATAATGCTGTGTTGTTCGTTGAGGTACATATATGTTTTTGAAAGAAAATCCAGGTCCGTAAAATGACCTACCAATGTTACATTTTTATAAGTCTATACAAATGATTGTATTATTTTATTTCTTTAATTTTATAGATGAACCAGAATCTCGAGCACTTCCATTGACCGAAAGCGAAGAACGTCGAGTTACTCCAAACACGAGCGGTTCTTCGATGTCCACTCTGGATTCCTCGTCCGCCTCTAGTGACTCTCCTTCCGGGAGTGAGCGCGCCTCTCCGGAGTCAGCCCCCGAGCGGGTCACCAGTCCGGAAACCACTTCCGAGAAGACGAACAAGAAAAAGGCGCGAATTAACTACACGAACGAACAGATCCAGACGTTGCTGAAAATCTTCCACGAAAATCCTTACCCTGAGTCAGAGATGATGGAGAACATTGCAAAGGAGTTCGGAGTGCCTGAGAACAAAATCAAGGTAGATCGCATTTGTTATATAATATCGCGGTGTGTTTTTCAAAACTATTCACATACGTTAATGAAATTTTATAAATATTTATGTTGCTTAGTATTATTATACCGTCTATCTACAAATGGTGACCACTATGTATTCATGCTATAAGTACACTATATTGATTACTAGTATTTATCGTCAAATGCTCTACTTCCAGATCTGGTTCCAGAACAAGCGCGCTAGGTGGCGCAGGCGAGTAAACGACAACATGAACAACTTCCCTGCCCAGCCCTTCATGCCCGTGTCTCCGATGTTGTCGCCCGTCCCCTCGTACGGGCCCATGTATGGAAACATGATGTCATCTTCACCCCAACATCCGGCGTATTTAAACTACCCATGGATGCAGACAGGCGCGCTCAGCCCCAACAACAACAACCAGCAACTTCCGGGACATTCTCGCCTGCCACCGTCATACCTCACGCCCTCTACGCTGCCATCAACGTATTTCTCTACAGTTCCCATGACAACTAGTGTCCCATCAATGTCGTCTGCGTTAACATACCCGTTGATGACCGGGTCGCGCCAGACGATGACGTCACTAGCTAGCAGGCATTACCAGTACCCACTGTCTACCTACAGCTCCTATTCAAGCGGCCTTCTACAGTCTGTTCCTTACACTATATAGTTACACATGTTGATGTTATTTTATGCATGGGTTGTTAACTGTTACTTTGCTGTTTTGTTTTCCATTATGAGCAACAGTCAATATTGTTTGTTCGACTGCTTCAATGTTCGTATGAAATAAAGTGTTTACATATAGCAACTATTTGTTCTTGATAAATGTATATTGAAATTAAAAAATATCTAATTGCATTGCGGTAATTTTGAAATAACTTAGAAATAATTCCTCGTATTTGCAGAGCAATAAGAAATATAGTAATGTCATAACAAAGAATTGTCGCTTAAGAGAATACTACCATTTTGAATAAACACAAAATTATGTTTCTGCCAAGTTTCGATATTGTTGCTCTTATATTTTTTATTTTTCTCTCAAACCATTTTTCAATGTTACATTTTAGTACGTAGTTAGGCCATTATGCCCCTGCGTACGGTGAAGGAAAACGCCCTTACCATACAAACTTACGTCACCGACAGTAACGATAATGTCGCCGTATTTATTAGCCTGAATAAGGACTTTATGTTGGTTGTCCAGGTCTATATTAACAAAACGTTTAAACTAACTAGCAGTACTATTTTCTAGTGATGTAGTGTCAATGGCTAACAATTACTATGAGATGTCGCTGGTAAAAAAATGCCGGAAAATAGTAACTAAAATAAAGCACAAGCGTTGAAACGCAATTTCATTGTTTTGTAACAAACGTAATATGCAATTACTACATAAAACCGTCATCTGAAGGTTTGAAATTCAACAATCGTGTATTGACATGTCCCACCTTTTGACGTTGTACAGTTTAGCTTTTGTTAGGGAACAACGTATAAGGCGTTATTAATAGTAAACGAAAGTGTCCCATTGGAACCCCATAAATTATTAATGAAAACGCATTTATTTCTTACTCATTGCGAAAATACTTATATATTGACATTACAATTACGTATAGACAAGAAATTAAACAAAAGAGATTATATTTCATGTAGTTTCTCTATGTGGTACCGTACTTACGGTACACGTATAATAGCATCGTTTCATGCATAGTAATGTCATCCACCGAAACGTGCACAGTGTAATACTGAATAAGTATATAAGCAGATGAAAATAAATACGTGGTTGCGTATTCAAAAGCGCATATTTCCTTAACCCTGTCAAACTGTGGACTGGGTTGCCTGGACTGTAACGTCCAACTTTCTCGGGTGCTGGTCGTGTAGCCCCCGTCTTTCACTAACTACACTAACAACACACTACTATTCACTATTACTTGTGCCTGTCACTCTTTTTCTACCTTTTTCATTATTTACCCACCCTCCTTCCCAGCCCACACTCTATCTCTACCCCCTTCTCTCCCTACCCACCCTCTCTCACTACAACCTCTCTCCCTCACGACCCCCCTCTCTCTCTCACTAACCACCCTCTCTCACTACAACCTCTCTGTCACTACACTCTCTTCCTACCCACCCTCTCTCACTACCCACCCTCCCTCACTACAACCTCTCTCTCTCACTACCCCCTCTTTCTCGTCTCCACAGCCTCGCTCTCTCTCTCACAGCCCTTCTCTTTCCGTACCCTCTCTCACGCCCTACTTACACCTGTTTACTTCGCGACGATGCGAGATTTTGGCGATACTTATCGTCCAAAGTTAGTGTGTCTATAAAATTTCTCAGTGCGAGATCTGCAGATTGTATAAGTTAAAATGTCGCATCATCGCGGTCAAGTACCGGGGCGAAATTTAACTGGCAGAAACAGGATTCCGTAGATTATATCAGTGGACGGTACACATATTTTATAAGTCCGTTAATGCCATGCATAAGTAAACCCATGGTTGTGTCGAAAACCTTTTTAAGTGTCTTCTTAAAACTGTATTTACATATTTACTGATCAATATGCATTTTGTTTGGATATAGTTGGTTATTTTTTCCAAACAACAGCACATTACAAAAGCGTCTATGGTGATATTAAAGGGACCTGTTCACAGATTGACGTGACAATGTTTACACCTTTTTGTCACCGATTCCAAAAATAAAAGAACAATGTATACAATGGAGCAAAATAAAACTACGGACCTAGAAATATACTGTAAAAAGCGTTTCGTATGTGAGTAATCATCAGTTGAAATTGATAAAATTATATAGCGTTTGTAAACGCTAAATGATGGAATCATTTGCAGTGCTTCTATTGTTTTCGTTGAAACTGTTGACATCACGTGAAACACTTACATAAAGTAAATAATGCAGAGTGAAATATATAAGTTGGAATGGCTGAGTAGTTAAGGCGATAACCTTCAAAATCCGAAGGTCCCGGGTTCGAACCACGGTGGGACTAATTTGTGTTTTGTTTTCTACATACTTTTCTTGTTGTTATACTTGCGATTTTTAGTTTCGATGCTGAAATCTGTCAAGTGAGGACATTTAATGGCATACTTCAACAAATGCGTAAATCTGTGAACAAGTCCCTATTGCGAGTGTTATTACCTACTCTTTTGTGAAAATAGTTCACCAAATTTTGAATCATGCAGGATTTACAGATGTATGGTTATTTCCTGAGTCTGTTAGTATTGATAGCTTTATTCCTCTGTTAAAGATTAGACTCAGAGATCAGTATATATCTGAGTGGAGAGTTAATGTTGATTCATCAACCTCATTACTAGTTTACAAAGAACTTAAACCCTGTATTTGAAAGGTCTCTGTATTTAGATGTTATTGACAATAAAAAACATAGAAATATCATTGCCAAAATACGCCTATCATCACATAAATTGTTGATTGAAACTGGCAGACATTATAACATTAGCAGAAACGAAAGAAAGTGCACTTTATGTAATCTTAACGACTTAGAAGACGAGTATCACTTTATAGTTAAATGTCCGTTTTATTTAGAAGAAAGAACCAAATACATACCAACATACTTCTCAACAACACCAAGTATGCACAACTTGTGAATAGCAATAATAAAGGAACGCTTAGGAAGTTAGCTATTTACTGTATAACATGCTTTAAGAAAAGAGATAATTATATGTTTCTCTAACTCAAGGTTTGTTAATGTCATTTATGTACAGTTTATTAAGAAATGAATGTATTTGTTGCCTGTTATCATTGTTTTTCCTCAAACATGTGTTTATATACCAAATCAGTTCATTATATACTACCACACAACACCCTCACGCATACTATATCTCCCCCTACCTTACACACGCACACACACTCACGCACACACACACACACACACACACACACATAAACTCACACAAAGACTGCTACTCGTGCAACATACATAGACATTTCGACAGCATATATGCCATTAGGGCTGTCTAAATTTTGTTTTCGTTTTAGACTGCCAAAAAAATGGCATCCCATATTAAAGACTCGTTAAAGTTAATACATACGTACCCTTTATGGCAATCTACCATGTACTAGGTTGCCCTAATTAAAGGGTTTATGTTGTAGCGAAGTTCAAGTATAAATATACGACGTGTCAAAAATGCATGCATACATATACTCACACACACACACATGCACGCACACACACGCACGCATGCACGCACGCACACACACACACACCTTTTACCCATACAAGCAGATTATTAGATCCATTGTTCATGAATTGTGTAATAGATAAATATGCTATTATTTACCGGCTCTGTGATTACTAATATTTTATTATTTATTATTATTTATTATTTCCACGCATGTCTGTCTTATTATGAATTTGGTCAACACGATGAGCTGTAATATGCTTAAGTGAATAAATATTTGTTGTTGTTGTTGTGAAAATAGACGAAAATAGCGATAATCTCGCTTACGAAATTGTTCAAGTGTTACAAACTGGCAAGTCCGTAAGTTTTAAAAAATTGTGTTAGGAATACAGTAAGTGGACATTAGAACTACATAAAGTGACTATAAACATCACCTACTAACCTTGTCGTTGATATGCGCTTTAAAAATAATGCGGTGTCATTTTACAATGTGGATTGATGAAATCCGTTAAACACTTCTGAGCAACCAAGATCGTTGTACTTGACTGGTGAAATTAAATTGCGGCCATTAAATACAGAACATAATGGATTTACTTGCATACATGTTTCATACAGATTTATTAAGTACTAATAAATAATACAATAATTTTATAACAGCATTTTTATATACACTTCATTTAATTTATGCACAATCTAATTAATTAACAATTATAAACTTATATGTACAGTAGTTGCACACTTTCTCGAAAGAACAGTGCACGTGTATACTAAAACTTGTTATCACTATGTACACTCTTTCTATGTCCTTAGACTTTGAAACAGAAACAATATATATATGTAACAACACGAGCACATTGGAGTGAAACTTGTCTATTGTCCTCCTGGGTAACCCTGGGTTCCATACAGGAATTGTGGGTACTGATACTGTCTTTGTTGTGACGTCATTGTTTGTTGTGGTGACGTTCTGGGCGGATATGTCGGTGCACACGACATCGGCGAAAAACTGGCTGTCAAGGAAACTGGTGGAATATATGACGACGAGAGTGATGGCGCTGAGAGATTTGACGGTGGCAGACGAGAATGTCCCGGAAGTTGCTGGTTGTTGTTGTTGGGGCTGAGCGCGCCTGTCTGCATCCATGGGTAGTTGAAATACGCCGGATGTTGAGGTGAAGATGACATCATATTTCCGTACATGGGCCCGTACGAGGGGAGGGGCGAAAACATCGGAGACACGGGCATAAATGGCTGGGCAGGGAAGTTGTTCATGTTGTCGTTGACTCGCTTGCGCCACCTAGCGCGCTTGTTCTGGAACCAGATCTAGAAATACATTTTAAAATATATTATTGTATATTTTTAATCCAACTTTTAAAACATTTTTTTTTTTAATTGAACGGTGATTAAAAACACATCTCGAAATGTACGCACAGTAACAAGATGTACGTAATTCGTCAAAACTTAAGCATAGCGCAAGCATTTAACCTAGAATAACCAAAGCATCATAATATTGACATCGAGACACACCTTGATTTTGTTCTCGGGCACTCCGAACTCCTTTGCAATGTTCTCCATCATCTCTGACTCAGGGTAAGGATTTTCGTGGAAGATTTTCAGCAACGTCTGGATCTGTTCGTTCGTGTAGTTAATTCGCGCCTTTTTCTTGTTCGTCTGCTCAGAGCTGGTTTCCGGGCTGGTGACCGGCTCGGTGGCTGACTCCGGAGAGGTGCGCGCGCTGCTTGGCGGAGAGGTCGAGGACGCAGACGACTTTGGGGACGTCGAGTCATGCGTGGATATCGAGGAGTCTGTGGTGTTCGGGATATCGCTGGTTCGTAGATGGTCCTGACTGTCGTCTAGAACGTCGATATCCGGTTCGTCTACAATAGATAAACCGGAACAAATTGTATCAAGTTGTTTTAATTACCATTTGGATTCGCTTATGTAAAGGGTATTCCTTAAATGACGTTTTCGAAAAATCTAAACCCGTAAATGTTAAAATATAATATATATCAAAACACTGTGACCAATACAAAGTAACCAGTTATATTGCCATTACCTCTTTTTGAGCCGGTGCTTTCCTGTAGAGTCTTGTGTCTGTATGACAGGAAGTGAGATGTGCTGTAGGGGGCGTAACGAGCCGCACGTGCAGTAGAATGACCAGAGTTACATTCGCCTTTCACCTGTGGCTGGTACCCACTGAGCATGCGCGGAACGTTGTGGGAAACGCTTCCGGTTGCGGGCAAGAACGGAGAAACGCCTGACGATTTCTCGGTTACGTTTTCCTTCTCGGGTGTGTTAAGAACCGGAAGTGACGTCAAACTCTGTATGGCTGTGGAGGACTTTCTTGAAAACAACTCGTCCAGACTGAAGCTGCTGTAAGGCCCCGGCTGGAACATCTGAAATTATTAAAATAGCAAATGTCATATACAGTGAACAATTTAAATGTCGTATTTATATAATTTACAATAAGTATTTTCCTTACTATCGTATGGAAACTAATTTATTTCTATGTAAACATTGCTGTTGTTGTTTCTCTCAATCAAGATATAGATATTTAGTGCTTGTTATACATTTAATATACGTGTGTTAACTTAAAGTTAAATTCTGAAAACAAAGTGTTTAATATACTTACGTTTTCGTGCATTTTTTTTCACGTGAATTGTCCAAAATGTTCAAGAAATATTTTGTCGTATGTATGTCAAATTCAATGTCACGAAGCTTTGCAAGGATATGCTAAACTTGGAAATTTCTTGACCTTATATATGTGCGGGAAAGTAGGGACCGTTGACAGAAAACGAGTGAACTCAAACCACGGCGAGCAAACTGTAAACTCGGTCCGTACGCGAGACTGAATTGAGCTCACATTGTTCTAGCAATCACAACAACGTAACATGCTTTCAAAGAGACCGATCATTCACACATTGTGAACCATTCAAACACTAACTGTATTTTGATTGCTCGCCATTGTTAATTGATAGTGCGTGACCAACACGTGATTAGCGCCGTGCAGTAGCTCGAGCACGTGATGAGTTGATTACAACGTGTCACTAATTGCAAACACGGCCGTCACTGTGATGGACGCAATCAAACTTGCATTATGGGGCAATATGCTGCATGCAATTGTAATCTCGTATGGCACGATTTAGTAATGCTTACAAGAAAAAGCAGCACAAACTTAACTGCCTAAGTGGAATTTCTCAGTAAAAATGATTGAAAGATAGATGTTAAAATTATTGGGATGAGATTGAAATAATTGATCTCGAAAGTATGACACAAGTTGATCATTGCTTAAGTCCTAATAATGACATAATAATAATAATAATAATATACTATTCTTAAACACACAATTAATCGATAACTAAACTAGTCAAATTATAATGTACAGTATGATCTTTCTGAATATGTTATTACATATTGATGTAAATTGTGAAACTAGAATACGACCGATTTCAATTGTTATTTAAAAGGGTTGATTACTGAATTCAAGGTAAACATTGCGAAAACCAATACTATTAAAAATTCACATAAATGATTTCAATAAATGCTCTGATCATGCCCGATTTTACAACACAACATTGCGAAAACCAATACTATTCAAAATTCACATAACTGATTTCAATAAATGCTATGATCATGCCCGATTTGACAACACAACAATAACATTATAGCATTTTGGGAATAAGTACATGTATTTATTTGTAAATAATTTAATATACGAGACGTCCACGCACATAATACAATTACTAATATTGTGCTAGAAAGTAATAACGCTAAACTGATATTATGCGTATTGTAAGAATCGTCCAGAACAATTCATGATGTTAAGATTAAATTTCATCGGCACCATATTGTAAGTCGTAATGCTATAGTTAATGAATAATCGTCAGATACAATTCATTACATTTAGAGTGGAAAGTTCATCTACATCATATAATTAACAACACCACGTTTATAATATACTAATAGAAAAAGAAACTGGACACGTTTTCATTGCGTATTTTAATTTGGTATCAAAATTTAGAATATACACTGAACTAATCAATTTACAAACCGACCAATCATTAAAACGTTAACGTCATCCAAACGAAACATTAGTGTATTGCAAAGACGACCACGAAACTTGCGTTTGATGTTTTCAAAGATTAAACACCACCCTTTACTTTTTAATGATTGATCAATTTAAGGGCATTATAATTTATAATTATTGTTTAGTTTGATTTATTACCTTAAGTTTGATACCAAATTCATCTATATTAATATCTAACAAAATATTAAAAAAATACGCATTGAAAACATGTCCAGTTTTTGTTCTATTTGTATATAAGTAAAACAATCGACAAAAATCATATTTCTGCGTTTTGCAAATTTCAGCTGTTGCTTGCGCTTTAAGCGCTTCCCACCACTACCTCTGGCGTGTATACGCGACGCTCATGCCCCGGCACCCACATCCGCGATGGAACTTCACGCATCGCAAGTTTAGTCGTCTCTCACAGGCGCGCGCCGCGTCGGCAGCAGAGAAAGTACTGCGCCCAAGTCTGACTGCCGGAAGTCTCGGACACGAGGCCCAACAGAAGCGCAGACAGGAGAAGTATCGAGGTCATCTTCTTAGCCAAGACTCTGTGTCGTAAAGAGAATATACTTTGAACAACAACAACAGAACATTCACAAGCAGACAAGCGTTAATACGGGTTTGATTATTCAAGCTAACTGTAAGACAAGATATTATCGTGTTTTTTAACAACTCCCCCCAAACTCACGTTTGCGATCTATGGTTACGAAACAATGAGTACCGGTAGATTGTTCAATACTTCCACTACAAGCTCTTCTTATTTTCCAGGAAACGCTGTTGCTCACACACTGTTGTGCCGGGCAAGGTTCCTGCAGGGTTTATGTCTTAAATGCCGGAACGTGAGTGCTCGGAGCATTTACGGACAAATATAAAGCAGTTATTTGTTTCATAAACATGCATATAAACATATTATTTTCCCGCTAATTAAAAACAACAACATTACAGTTCAGTGCTTTCTACAATTCGAGTGTGAAACACATTTCGTTTTCTATACTGCAACAATAAAAAAAAAATCTACCTATACCAATTGTACTTTTCGGACACCTCGAAATGCGGAACGAATTTTGAATAATATATCTGCAATTCAATCTTGCGCGTATGTATTTCGAAGTTAATGAGGTCCTTCAGCGCCGAGTTATACTGCATTATGTGAGGACCCAGGGTGTGTTTTCCAGCACCCCTGCCTAACTTTTAGAAACACATCGAAAGTTGGGACGAATGTTGAATCATATACTAGCTGCAATTTCCGGCTGAAACCCCACCTGTCTGGTATGGTAACCACCATACCAAACGCAAATGCGCCGAGTGGGGAGCGATCCCGGGCAGCATAGGTGAGAAGCGAGTGTACCCACCACAGCGGTAGCCGGTCAGTCTTCATATTACGCGTTTGTATTTATTAATAACGCAGCTAGTTTATCAGAACGATGCGTGTGTGTGCGTGTGTGTGTGTGTGTGTGTGTATTTCGAAGTTTATGAGGTCCTTCCGCGCCAGAGGCTGCATTATGTGAGGACCGGGAGTGTGTCCCAGCACTCCTACCTAATTAACTTACTAAACACTCACGAAAGTTGGGACGAATTTTGAATCATAGCTGCAATTTCCAGGTATTTATTTTTACTGAAAGATATTGTAATTTTGGTGTGGTCGTGTGCTGTGGGTGGAAACCGGAGTACCCGGAGGAAACCCCACCTGTCCGGTATGGTGACCACTAACCAACTCACATGCGCCGGGAGTGGGAAGCGAACCCGGGACGCCTAGGTGAGAAGCGAGTGTACCATCCACTGCGCTAGCCGGACAGCCTATCAGAACGATGCTTTTGATGTTTGAGCTTATATACGAGATGAAATTGTACGATAAATATGGATTAGCCGGTGGAATAAGCGCTGATTTATCCACACATAACTTCCTTAAGGAACAAAAACTCCTACTGTTACAATAAATAACTCTTATAATACATGATTCTAAATGAAAACCTATATAAAGTTAATGATAACTGCGTCTCTCTGTTTGTTCACCATTTAAAGGGACCTGTTCACAGTAAATTGACAATTTCCAAACTTGTTACATATTCCAAAAAAAGAAATTAAGTTATAAATAAAGAAGCGAAATAACACTCCTGACGCAGACGTATACTGGAAATGATGTGTCGTTTTTAACAAACATTAATTATAGTGGATACAATTATATTTAGAGTTTATAATACGTTTCGTCGATTTTTGTTTCATATTTATATCTCTTACATAGAGTAAAAATACACTTTAATGTATATAATTCCGTGACGAAAAGTTAGCCCGACTGACTTTTATCCCGGAGGTCGTGGATTCGAGCACCGTCGGCGCACTTCTTTTTAATGCTCTGTCTTGAATGATATATTTGAGATAATTAGTGCAGATGCTTTAGTTTTTGAAGTTAATACAATTTATGACAGTTAAAAAAATGAATATAAGTCCTTTTGATTAGTTTATGCACTTTAAAGACCATCTATTATGATTGTTAGAGGTTGTTTAACTGAAGAAAGAAACACAGATATTTACATCCAGACTAAGCACTATATTCGACCTTGCGTTCAGGTAAACACTGACCAGGAATAATGGGTTAATTGGAACCAAGGGTAAACACAGAAAACATGTTCTTGTGGTTTTCAGTTGGTATTGTAAATTGGCGTG
The DNA here is from genome assembly GCA_027627225.1 of Congeria kusceri. NCBI lineage: Eukaryota > Metazoa > Mollusca > Bivalvia > Myida > Dreissenidae > Congeria > Congeria kusceri. The sequence continues at coordinate 34,389,731 of CM051035.1, forward strand.
GGTAATGGGCCATTTTTTAATAGACAAAGAATACAATCTACTGTTGTTTGTTCTGCAAAAAAAAGTAAGGTTTTGTAACTTGTTATAAAACTGACGCACTGGTATACAGTTGCGAACGATAGAGGTCCAGGGAGGCAACATACGAACACAATCTACTGTTGTTTGTTCTGCAAAACGTAAAGTTTTGTAACTTGTTATAAAACTGACGCACCGGTGTACAGTTGCGAACGATAGCGGTCCAGGGAGGCAACATACAAGGAAGAGTCTGTACGGAGGAACCTCTAAACAGGTAAATAATATTAAATATATACACACCACACGCATACGTTTTAGTGTTTCTTTCGATTTTTATTGAACACTTCAGGCAACCGATCGGTAAAGAAAGAAACACAAAATATCACACCCATAGGATTAGTGCAAAAATCGCAGAAAATATTAAAATACACGTACTATACTCGTACGATGACTGCCGCAATTTTTTTTAAATATCAATATCAACCGTGTCATAGAAACTTTGCTAATCGTAACAGAGATAGCTATAACAATTGCAAGATATTCAAGGCATGTACGTTTATGGGTCTGAAAGAGTTCGCATCTCCGTGAGATAATCATTCACAAGAAACACATCTTTACAACGGAAAATCATTGCAGACAATAAATGTTCGACATTCGTTCTCTAAATAAAAACAAGAAAACAAAACAACAAAATTTAATGTTCAGTTGCACTTCTGATTACAGATAATAGTAAATAATGTCAACTTCTGATTTCAGATAATAGTAAATAATGTCACATTCTACGACTTCCGCCGCTCTCCTATATTTCTCTTTCTCCGTCATTTTGTTCCAAGCTCGGGTGCAGCGTGCATCGCCATCACGTACGCTCCCCGACACCTGCAGGAGCGGCCGGTTGCCAAGCACTCCATGTTCCAAAGTTCGCATCTGCGCTTGCGGCAACAAAGTGCCCGTATGGTGGCATACCAGTCCCGACTTCCGGAGGTCTCGGACACCAGGCCCAGTAGAAGAGTTGATACGATCAGAAAAAGTATAACACCTTTCGCCATCTCTAAAAAATCTTATACAACACAAGATGCAATCAATATATATGTTGAAGTTGTAAGCTTTAAAGTCAAAATAAATAAAATTAATTAAAAAGCAAATTGAACTACATTACATGGTCATATTTCCAAGCATACGCATGCCATTTAAAAAGCGCTAGAGATTACCTATTGATTCTTGATGAAACAAAACATGGACACTGATGTCAGCAAACAAAAATAATTATACGTTCAGCTTGCAACAGAACTTGAACAATGTTCAAACAAAGACCACTGCGTGTCAATTATTGGTCTTAGGTAAACTATTGAATTTATTGACAATAACACCTCGCAGTCATGGATAAAAACAAAAATTAGGAAACAATAATTGTATTAAATGTAGATCCAATAGAAAAAGTTACCTTCTGGACAGTCCAATATACACGTACTATTCCTGTATATGAGGCTGCGACGGTCAGTTAGTCAATGCCGTAATCCTGTGAGGAAGCAACTGGCTTCTCATCGAAAAACTGGACACACTTAGGCCATGGAAAAGATGGATATTGGTTCTGTGCTCACATTGGTTCTGTGCTCACAGGCCTTCCCAATTTTATGTGATACATACTCACACATCGTTACAAGCACTAAATGAAGCACTTTCAACCTACTGAACGTTGACATTCAAATATTAGTGCATACTACACTAGTGTATGTATGGCAAACCAATTCAACATGTCTAAAATAGCTCGTATGATACCACGGCAACCGGTAAACGCTGGAACAATTGTTAACTTTATCACTAGAAGATAGGTTAATTGCTTTAAATCGGCCTGTGAACAACTAAGAAGTCCATTATGCTGGCAAACAGAGGCCAAGAAGAATAACGGAAATAATTACAGCGGACTATGATCGAGTTATGGAGATGGGATTCTAAGCCGAGTTGGCACACAATAGATACACTATGCTACTAAGGAATCCGCGTGATTCATGTAATGATGGAACACATCACACATCTTGGTACTACATGCATGTTTCAGAACATTATACAAATCACATAATATACGAAGCACACACACACAGTTCAACGCGGTGTATACATGATGTATGCCAGCCAAAAAAGCTTGTCTCATGTACATCCGGCACTGTCATGTAGACTATCAATAAATACTAGTACCCTGTTTATATTGTCTAATAAATGAACAAGAGCTGTCTCAGGAAAGCGTGCTCAACTATTCATACCGCTTTTTCAGAGTAATATGCCTTGGTCAGTGACCTTACATAATAGCCCTGAAGACATGTGGGAAGTTTTAATTCAATATCTGTAGTAGATATTGAGATATGAAGTTGCTGCATGCAAGCTTTAACCTGAATTGTTTAAGTACAAAAAAGGGGCAAAATTCTGCTAAAAAGCAGGTCAGAGTTATGGGCCTTGGTCAGTGACCTTAAATAATGACCCCGAAGACATGATTTTGTGAAGTTTTAATTGAATATCTATAATAGTTACAGAGAAATGTACTTGTTGCACACAAACTTTAACCTGAATTTTCTAAGTAAAAAAGGGGCATAATTCTGCTAAATTGCAGGTCAGAGTTATGGGCCTTGGTCAGTGACCTTACATAATGACCCTGAAGACGTGTGAAGTTTTAATTAAATAATTGTAGAAGATACAGAGATATGTACTTGTTGCACGCAAACCTTAACCTGAATTTTCTTAGTATAAAAAGGGGCATAATTCTCTTAAATTGCTAGTCAGAGTTATAGGCCTTGGTCAGTGACCTAACATAATGACCCCGAAGACATGTGTGAAGTTTCAATTGAATATCTGCAGTAGCCACAGAGAAATGTACTTGTTGCATGCAAACCTTAACCTGAATTTTCTCTTGCACGCAAACCTTAACCTGACTTATCTAAGTTCAAGAAGAAGCATAATAATTTTCAAATGCTGGTCACAGTTATGGGCCTTAGCTAGTGACCTTATATAATGACCCTGAAGACATAGTGAAGTGTTAAAATTGAATATCTGTAGTAGATATCGAGATATGGAGTTGTTGCACGCAAACTTTAACATGGATATTTCAAGTACTATAAGGGTCATAATTCTGCTAAATTGCTGGTCAGAGTTATGGCCCTTGGTCAGTGACACCACATAATTACCCTGAAGACATGTGTTAAGTTGATATTAAATACCTGTAGTAGTTAAAGAAATATGTTCTTGCTGCACGCAAACCTTAACCAGAGCATTAGGCCCACGCCGACGAACAGGTGAGTAGTATAGCTCAAAGTATTCTGTGAATAGTCGAGCTAAAAACACATAACATAGCTATCTATTTTGATACTAAAAAAACTCTGCAATTTATTCCCATGTGTCTTTACCTCTTGTAATCACCCTTACAGGTGGTGCTACTTCGCCATTTCATGCAAACCTTTATTTTAATAGAAAAAATATTGAACAATGTGGAAAATAGTTTATTTTTCGGTTTCACACTAATGGTGGGTATCAAAAACGAATGAGGATAAAACAAACATGCAAGGGTAACAAACATAAGCACCTTAATGCGACTAAAACAAATGTACATGGTACAGTATCTTATACAGAATTATGAAAACAACAGCAAGAACACAAATTAAACTGAATTATGAACCTTCTTGAGTAAAGAAACGGAAATGGCAAACATTACTTGCACTATTTGAAAACTAGAGTTATGCATCTTCTTGAGTAAAGAAAGGAAAATGGCAAACATTACTTGCAATATATTAAAACTAGAGTATGTGAACAATAGGTACAAATACACATCGTACAAAATGCATAAACATACAGGTATAATTCTTATTCTAATTAAATGCATTTGACAATATAATACTCCTGGTTTAAGGTTAATGCACGATAAATAGCATCTACAACAATTTCTGTGTACATTATTACATATGATCTTGTTAAAAAATAATAAGAAGAAGGCCAAGATGGCCCTAGGTCGCTCACCTGAGTGTAAAGCATCATAATGGCTTTTAATAAAAAGATTGTTTAAGATTTCAATAAAGCCATATAAGGAAAACTGTCCCGCCCCCCGGCGGCCATTATTTTTAACGAATCAAAATGATTTCCAGGAATTTCGTTGACGGTCACCCAAGGAACATGTATGTGAAATTATTTTGAAATTTAGCCAGTGGTTTCAGACAAGAAGACTTTTAAAGATTTCAATACAGCCATATAAGGCAAACTGCCAAGCCCCCTGGTGGCCATGTTTTTTTAACAAATCAAAATGATTTCAAGGAATTTGATAGAGGATCACCCAAGGAACATTTATGTGAAATTATTTTGAAATCCAGCCAGTGGTTTCAGACAAGAAGATTTTTTAAAGATTTCAATATAGCCATATAAGGAAAACTGCCCTGCCCCCTGGTGGCATTGTTTTTTAACAAATCAAAATGATTTCAAGGAATTTGGTAGAGGGTCGCCCAAGGAACATTTATATGAAAACTATTTTCAAATCCAACCAGTGGTTTCTGACAAGAAGATTTTTTAAGTTTTCCAGTTTTTAAGCTTTTGGTTGCCATGACAACCAGAGTTTCAATATATTTTAATAAATTGAAGGAATTTGGTAAAGGACCATCCCAGGAACATTCCTGCCAAGTTTGGTTAAAATCCGCCTAATTGTTTGAGAGAAGCAGTTGTTTGAAGTAAAATGTTAACGATGGACGACAGACGCCGGACACAGACTGACCACAATAGCTCACCCTTGAGCAGGAGCACTTCATGCTCAGGTGAGCTAAAAAAGTTAGTTGTCAGTATAATATCCTTCATACTCAAGTTCATTGCTATCATTATGAGAACGGCTATGCAGACTAACGATTCCTCCGATCTACAACATACAATATGTTTAACAATTGACAACAAAATATGGGGAACGCATTGAAGCCTATTTCCTCATAAATACAAAAACTTGTGCTCTCACAATCTTGCAGCTGACAGTCTTAAGAATTAAGTCCCCAATTCATTGTTAATATCACTCTTTGAAAAACAAACATTACACGTCTAAAACGAATAATTCAAATAACTAGTTGACAAATTCTTTCGTGTGTTTCCATTTGTTAGCACTCACCTCTTAAGCAATACTGGAACCAAACTTACATGACTAACTGCAGCTTGCTCCTGATGTCACATGATTTCATGGAATATGTTTCTTTGAATCAAACTTTATCTGACCAGTTATATAAGAAATAAGAATACAAGAGCTGTTTGCAAAACACTTATGCCCCCTCTAGGTTAAAATAGCTAAAAACAGGCTAATTTTAGATAATCAAGGGCCATAACTCCACAGTGACTGGACGATTTGGTTGATTATCAAACTTAACTGAGATAATACGCCCACAAAGATTTTCACCAAATTCGGTGAAGATCAGCTATGAACTGTCGGACTTAGAGAACGGAAGCTGCTAAAATGGCCAATTTTAGATAATTCAAGGGCCATAACTCCACAATTACTGAGGCGATTTGGCTGATTATTAAACTTGGCCAAGATATTATGCCCACAAACTTGTTCATGAAGTTTGGTAAAGATCAGATGAAAACTGTTGAACTTAGAGAGCAGAAATGAAATTGGTCTACCGACCGACCGACCAACATTAGCAAACCAATATACCCCGTCATCTTCGATGGGGGCATAATTACATATATATACGGATCATTAGGCCTACATTTCCCATGAACAATTATACATCCTGTATCAAACAAGCAATGGACATGAAAAGCAATGTATTTAGTAGTTAAAAGTTCATATAAAACGAATGAGCATACAAATTTCTCTACACTCTAGGCCTCTAGCTCAACATGAGCACAATGTAAAGCAACAGCTATAAATATTCAGTGTATTCTTTCAAAAAAAACTTTTAAGATTAACCAAAATATTAAACTATTACTCAAATGGCAAGATATTGGATATGAGCCAAATCTAAAACTTGCATACATTCAGCACAACGTGACAAAATAAGAAACAAACTGCGTGAACTCACAGAATGTCCTGGATTCTACATTGTATTTACAGTGTCTTTAAAAAAAGACATCAACTGAACTGAGCTAATTTGAACAATCCGGCCTATAGTGTTACCATCATTTGAGTTCACGATGAAAGGCCGTAATAATCAACATTTAAAAAACTTTGATTGAGGTCATTAAAATCACACAGAAAAGCATAAAAATACTGAACTACAACAAAACAATGAAAGAAATTGAGCAAAAGCATTGCACATGTCCTGAGATGCATTTTTTTTCAATGTAGTAATAAACAAAAAATAATTATAACTGGCCTTTTTGGGGTTTATTAATAAGTTTTTCAGAATATTGCCAAGGACTTATTTTTCAGGTAAAAGCAAATTATAATCAGGTATATTACTGGGAAGCAAGCAATAGGAATGGAACAGTTTGGAATAGACAAGGATTGAGCTAGCACAAATTAACCACATGGTTAAGTAAAAAAGATTCAAAACAAGTAACTACCCTCCTACCCCATCCATTTTTATATGAGGCGTATCGTGGGAAAACCGAACTTAATGCATGTGCGTAAAGTGTCGTCCCGGATTAGCGTGTGCAGTCCGCTTTTATGGTATTTTTTGTTGCAAGGAAGTCTCTTCTAAACATAAATTCACTGTAGGCGAAAAGTGTTGTCCTGGATTAGCCTGTGCGGATTGCACATGCATTAAGCCCAGTTTTCCCACGACACGCCTCATATACATGTATTTACATTTAATTATAGGAATGGGCAACAGTTCCAAAATCCGAGTATAAAGCAACTTTATCAGTTATACTGATGGAATGACATACATTTTACTGCTACTCTGATTAGAGATATGTTGTTTTCAAATATCAGTTACATATAACGAAAAACTTTATACAGTGTAGTTACAAGTTTCAAACATTTTATTCTAACAAGAGATGTTTGTAAAACATGTATGCCCCCCCCACTTGCAGACAAGTTGTGAATATGTGCAATTGTTAAGATTTTTTTTAAATATGCAATCCCAAGCGAGGTCTCGATATATGGTATCTATGTATGAAGGTTCATTCAAATATCTCGATGCGTTCTCAAGTTATTGAGCAGAAACCATTTTTCTATTTTTAGTAATGGTGACCTTGACCCCACCCATCCCATATGAAATCCCAAGAGAGGTCTCAATATAAGGTATCTATGTATGAAGTTTCATTCAAATATCTCGATGCGTTCTCAAGTTACTGAGCTGAAACTGTTTTTCTATTTTTAGCAATGGTGACCTTGACCCCACCCACCCATTATGCAATCCCAAGCGAGGTCTTGATATAAGGTATATATGTATGAAGTTTCATTAAAATATCTTGATGCGTTCTCAAGTTATTGTGCTGAAACTGTTTTTTCTATATTTAGTAACGGTGACCTTGACTTAGATCCCACCCACCCCATATGCAATCCCAAGCGAGGTCTGAATATAAGGTATCTATGTATGAAGTTTCATTAAAATATCTCAATGCGTTCTCAAGCTATAGAGCGGAGACCGTTTTTCTATTTTTAATAATGGTGACCTTGACCCCACCCATCCCATATGCAATCCCTAGTGAGGTCTCAATATGAGGTATCTATGTATGTAGTTTCATTAAAATATCTCGATGCGTTCTCAAGTTATTAAGCGGAAACCGTTTTTCTATTTTTAGTAACTGTGACCTTGACCCCACCCACCCCATATGCAATTCCAAGCGAGGTCTCAATGTAAGGTATCTGTGTATAAAGTTTCATTATAATATCTCAATGCGTTCTCAAGTTATTGAGTGGAAACCGTTTTTCTATTTTTAGTAATGGTGACCTTGACCCCACCCACCGCATATGCAATCCCAAGCGAGGTCTCAATATAAGGTATCTATGTATGAAGTTTCATTAAAATATCTCAATGCGTTCTCAAGATACTGAGCGGAAACCATTCTTCTATTTTTAGTAACGGTGACCTTGACCCACCCACCCCATATGCAATCCCAAGCGAGGTCTCAATGTAAGGTATCTATGTATAAAGTTTCATTAAAATAGCAACGGTGACCTTGACGTTTGACCTGAAAATTTAAAGGGTTCTTCCTTTCCTCCCAAGTAACCAGCGTACCAACTTTCATGATCGTAGGTCAAAGCGTTCTCAAGATATCGTGCGGAAACGAAATGGTCTACCGTTTTTCTATTTTTAGTAATGGTGACCTTGACCCCATCCACCCCATATGCAATCCCAAGCGAGGTCTCAATGTAAGGTATCTATGTATAAAGTTTCATTAAAATATCTCAATGCGTTCTCAAGTTATCGAGGGGAAACCGGTTTTCTATTTTTAGCAACGTTGACCTTGACCTTTGACCTGTTGACCTAAAAATTTATAGGGTTCTTCCTTTCATCCCAAGTAATCAGCCTACCAACTTTCATGATCGTAGGTCACAGAGTTATCAAGATATCGTGCGGAAACGAAATGGTCTACGGACCGACTGACGGACAGGTGCGAAGCAAGATACCCCCACTTCTTCAAAGGGGGGCATAATAATTATTGTTTCAGAAAAGCATTTACATGTATATTCTAACTGCATTCTGGCACAAAATGGGAAAGATTGTAGAAGAGCTATATAATGTGTCTTAAAAGCCAGAAGACAAATGGTAAATATACACAGGAACAGAAAACAATTGAAAGCACAAAACTCCTTTCTTTTCTTTTCTTTTCTAGGCCAATACAATTAATGTACATTTCCATAATATACACTGGAATACAGGTTTTGATTATCTGAAATGCAAGAGATCAAACTTAAAGAAAATAAAAATATATATCTAATTAAAATTAACCTTTTCATGCAAACTATCTAGTAGTTACCATAGTACAATCTCCGCTTGTAACGATATTGAGCTGACCACCGGATTTATATCGTTATATCCGAATATCGTTACATCCGTAAATAGGGAACCAATAGCATGAACATATAAGCATATAAGTATATAAGAGAGACGCAACAGAGATCATCTGACATACCTACGTTTAATATAGGACTATGTATAAGGGAAAAGGGAAAACACAGAGGATTGCAATCAATTAAAACCATATTCAGGATAATTATCAAAAATCCTTTGTAATTTTCATGGCCTTTGGACACGTACATAACGTTCTTAAAATCGTGTTGAGTACGCATGACTTCACTTAATACAGCAACAGCAACCAATGTCTTTCTAAAAATATCAAATGTTATTTACTAGATTCAACGAGCCAATTATAAGGGACAGTCACACCCAACTCCGATCCAGGTTTTGCCACAAATACTTTAAACTCCTCCCCAGCTATTGTTAAAGGATTAATTTAGATTCATCGAAAATCAGAAACATCACCACATGCTTTTTGGAATATCACAAACAAATTCCACGTGAAATAGTTTAACTGCTAAACAGGTGATATCCAAGTGCGATGATTGGTTAATATTGCATATTAATTTGAATATGATTGACATTTGTGGAAGCATCTATTGATTACAAGAAAGAAAATCAAGCCTACAACAGAACTGTTCGCCTGGCTGGATGTTTTTCACACCTCGTACAGACTCCAATATCGAAACATCTTTATACCTGAAACTTCGTTACATGCGATATCGTTACAACCAATGTTATATCAATTAAATATACAGGGATCCAGTCGGGACCTTTGACTCAGCATCATTCTAAGCGATATATCGCTATAAGCGATATCGTTACAAGTGGAGTTTATCATACACACACATAAATACATACTCTTACACTAAGGTGAACAGTCTCAACAAAATACCGACAGATATCAGAAATTGCTGATAATATGTCCGGTGATCCTTAAAAATCACCCAGAATACTGGTATTCCACATGGTTTTCACACTGTCTCATACTCACTGTTAATTTTGTTCCTTTCCATACTGAAATTTCTGTTTGCTAAATATCAAGTGGCCAGTTATTAAAAGGCAATTTATCAGTCACTGTGGCCTAACTATTACATATCTATCAGAAGTAATACCTGAAATATATTTGAGGCGTGTCGTGGGAAAATCGGGCTTAATGCATGCTTAAAGTGTCGTCCCGGATCAGCCTGTGATGACACTTTACGCACATGCATTAAGCCTGGTTTTCCACGACATGCCTCATATCTATCAGAAGTAATACCTGAAATATATTTTTCATGTGCAATGGCTCAACTCTTCAACATTAAGCTACGAAAGTAATACATCCCATAGTCATTTTAATCCACAGACAACAATATTTACATTACTAATCTAGACACATATCAAATGGCGTACAGGTATATCCATTAAAGAGTGCCAAATGACTTTTAAATATGACACAAACATGAAATCCTCTTTACGAAAATGATAAGAATTATGGGCTGTTTATCAAAATGGCACATAATGCTAATAAAGAACACAACAAATACATTGGATTGCAATGAAGGGAGCCAATATCAATGTGTGATGAAAACGATCATGTCTTTATACAGGAAGATCAAATACTACTTGAGTGATGTTAACAGCCCAAGACATCATACTAATTGACAACAAATTATGTAAAACCCTTCGCATAGCTGACGTTAGCTCCCTGACAAACTTCTACAAAAACACTATTTAGAAACCATATGGAATATTGATATATGTATTATGCTGCATAGGAACGCCAATGGAATCAAGTTTAACTACCTTATTCATGCATTCATGCACAAACACCCGATGCAATCTTTTTTTCGCTGCTGTCTGTTTTAAACAACCAATACAATAAATAATTACTTTTCAAGACTGTTACAATTCGTTAAAATGAACTTTGATACCACTGAAATGTTTAAGCAACTGACAGTCACTATAGCATGCATCTGTAACAAATATTAAACCTTTAAATGCATACCAGAATCTTCCAATGCATCCATTTAATGTGTTTCATTATCATTTTCAATTTAAAAAGTAAAACTTACTTCAAAGTACAACAAACACATTTGGACACTTCAGACTGACCTTTTTGTTAGAAATCGAACACTGTTGCAACTGGCATTATTCATAACTTTTAGCTAACAAAATATGTGTGCCTTTTTTACGCATATTTAGTTACCGTACAAGTAATAAACTTTCATTTAGCAAAATATTTGAAGCATATGCTCGATTTTGAAAAAGAATTCCTCAATCCGTTATTATCCCAGTATACTGTAAACATTCTCAAAAAGGCATGACCATATCTAATAATACATATGTATATGTGTGTTCTAAGGTAACAATAATACACATTAAAGCCATTTATTCATTGACTTAACATATGTCTGAAAATACGGATTCTTGTTTATAATTACTGCGGCAATGCATAGGTGCTGTGTTTCATCGTTTGTTTAATTTGTTAATTATATGTTGGGTAACAAATACAGTGTAATTATATTGCAAGAAGTAATTGTATAGTATTAGTATCAATGGCGAGTAAAAACATTTAAAAACAAGGCTTTGATAGTATTGCAAGCAATACAGGAGTCCCCTACCCGTGAAAACCGCTACTAATTAAACACTGTGCAATACCGTCAAATCGCAATTTATCTGTAGACGTACAAAGGTTCGTATTCAAATCCCATTTGTCACTGCAGTATTAAGTTGTTTTTTTCTATTTTAGTAACATTGACCAGACATTCGAGTTATTTTTTAGTTATTGCAGTACTAAACAGACAGAGAGCAATCATATAGTCCATTCTGTGTACCAAGCTTCATGATCATATGTTATGTTCTTTTCGAATTATTACAGTATTAAGTTTATTTCTATTTTAAGTAACAGTCACGTGACCTTTGAACTCTGGTGAAAAATAAAGGGTTGTGTACAATCATCACCTTGCTCTTTCTATGTATACAAAGTTTCATAAATCTTCAGTACTTTTTGAGTTATTGCAGGATCCAGGTTTTTGGGACGGGACAGACAGACAGAGTGAGACAGACGAACGAACAGACAGACAGACGCACACAGACAGAGGGCAAACTCACAGTCCAATCTGTGTACCAAGTTTCATGAAGTTTCATGATAATATCTTATGCACTTTTCAAAATATTACAGTATTAAGTTTATTTCTATTTTTAGTAACAGTCACATGACCTTTGACCTCTGGTGAAAAATAAAAGGTCGAGCATAATTCACACATTGCTGTTGCTATGTATCCAAGTTATCACAGGATCCAGGTTTTGGGGACGAAGGACATTCGGACTTTCAGACAGAACGACACACAGACAGATGGCAAACCTATAGTTCAATCTTTGTACCAAGTTTCATTGTCATATCTTATGTACTTTTCGAACTATAACAGTATTTAGTTTATTTCTATTTTTAGTAACAATCACGTGACCTTTGACCTCTGGTGAAAACTAAAAAAGGTCCTGCATAATCCTCACATTGCCGTTTATATGTATACCAAGTTTCATCGAAATATCTTCAATACTTTTTGAGTTATCGCAGGATACAGTTTGTTTAATTTTATTTCTATTTTTAGTAACAGTCACGTGACCTTTGACCTCTGGTAAAAAATAAAAGGTCATGCATAATACTCACATTGCCATTTATATGTATACCAAGTTTCATCGAAGTATCTTCAGTACTTTTTGAGTTATCGCAAGAACAAAATTTTGCAGACGGACGGGGTGACAGACGGAAGGACGGACGGAGGGCAAACCTATAGTCCCCTCCGGTGAAACACCGGAAGGGAACTAATAACTGTGAAAAGATGCATAATTTTACACTGACATAGATTTAAGCATTATTTTACGGGTAGTTCCCTTAAAACCACACAAAACAGTTTTTGACTAGACTATAAATGATTGTCCAATACTACTCAGATCTATTATACATAAACAACCATGTGCAATTCATAACATTTGCACCACATAAAACGACATGTTCACATAGCACTATCACTGCTAGCAAGTTAAGCCTGGTAACTTCACAAGACTCATTCTAAGGCTGAATCTGAAGACTTGTTGGACTTGGCGGAGGATGGTCTAGCTTGGCACAGAGACTGGAGCGTTGAGATGTATTCAAACCATTCGTCCGCATCCTTAGTCTGAAATGTGCGACACTTGCCTCCCTTGGACCTCACGTACACCCGCAGCTTGCTGGGCAGGTCTTGCTGTCTGATATCACTTAATACTGGAACAGAATTCAATTCGTAAGCAAGGATCAGGGCCAAATATGTCCTTGTGCATATTCTTTGTTTTGTCTGACTTCCAATCAGTTAAGTAAAACAGAGAGTGTTCTACCATGCAATACACTCTGACACATAACTACAACTTATACCAAAGTTAGACTACACCAAAATGTGACAATGACTACTTATGTAAGGTTATGTTGAGTATACTGTTTTACTCCAATTACGCAAAATAAAAAGCATTCAGACCTATATTACAGACAGGTATTACAGACAGGTAAACCACCCACTATCTCACCTGTAGAGCTGCGACTGGACACAGCTAAGAAGCAGTTCTGCAGATCTATGTACTTAGCCGCGTTCTTTGTCTCCACCTTCTGGTCCTGAAATTTAGGAAATCATTTTAAACCCTGACCATGCAAATCCATAGTGCCTCAAATATCACAATGCAAAATATGTATCTCTCACGTGATAATATTTATAGGGTTTTATTCCCTAATAACTTACAAACAACTAGGAAATGGTATTAGTTTGTCTACCACAACTACAAATCAAGGCATCAGCAAAAAACAATGTGATGTCAATAGTGTACATGCATGTTATAAGTAATCTTAGTTTTGCACTAAGCCAATGAAAGGTACGCATACTACTCATCAGATGTACTAAGGCGAGACCTGATGTTTTCCAAAAAGCAAAATAAAAAACTATTGTAATTTCTAGAATGTAACAGATAAAAAAAAATCACATTTTGAAAGGGTTTCAACCTGTTACACAATATGCAAAAAACCGCTGAAGAAAGGTTCTAAATTTTATGTAGCATACATTGTGACTGTACATGATCTGCTCTATGTTATTTTATACATCATGCAACACTTAAGTCATAAGAAAATACTCAGTAAAACAAATTAAAATCTGAGAATCATTGTATTAAATACACATTTATAATTTTAAATCAATATTATAATTAACAAATTTTATCGGTGTATAATGATTAATTAATAAATTATATTTAGTTAGTTTTCACTTCATTAAACATTCTGTTATAAATATAATATGGCCCCTGTCCTGCGATATTTGACGTAGGCCTACTGTGTTTAAGTGTGAGCATATTTTAAAGGTAGTTTTTATATGATAAACACTGCCTTTTAATGTTACTTTAATGGGTATTAAAGTCATGGTTATCATGCAGGGATTAAGTTAATGCCGTGTTCTATGATTTTCATAAGTAATGATTCATACATATATAAATATCACTGCCCATTTCCATTTGTGAATTCTAGCCATTAATTTACTGAAGTCTGTTATTTTGTTATTTTTTATTTTATTTGTTTTCCCTCCTCCAACTAGACACTTTTCCAAAAATGTCAGAGAACCAATAAATAAAAAACCTCTGACCTAAGCACAGCTTACTTTTAGCTTGTACATATTTATTATAAAATACCCGTAATTACATGTAGGTAACACTACATATTCAGCCCGATGCCGTAAAAAAAAAAAAGTAAGACTCCATAAATCTCAACCCAATATTTTATGAAATAAGGCCAAAAAAAATAAATGTGGTGTCACTATGTACAAATTTGTTTTAATATAAAATAATATGAATTTCCAGAATCAAGGTCTTCTTCACAAGTCTTAAGTTTTCATCTGAAAGACACAAAAGACAAACAGGACAACCAAGTCTGTTTAAAAACATGCTTAGAACTACTTTAAACAGCAGGCTGAAAACATTACTGAAAGATCCATCTATGAATCAACATGAGTCTGGTGTGTTGACTGGCTACCTACCCTGGAGGAGCTTCTGTATGGACATTCATACTGTAACAGAGGTGGGCTATCTCTCAACACTATCCGGACAAAACGCCAGCCTTTCCTCAGAGATTTCTAAAACAACAACGAGTTGCACAAATTGTGACTATTATATAATTGTAAATGTAAAAACAGATTAATTTTAATCCCACAAATCATCAACTTTATATTATGTTTAGCACTGACTAGTGATAAAAAAGTGTCAGCACAAAAATTCGGTAAAACCTTGGCACACGTAAATGAAAGTCATTAAGGCTTACTTTCTTGCATAGAAATCCAGTTTTTATGATTTTGCCCTTTTTGACTTTCTCTTCAATTCTGCCATCATCTTCATCATCAGACAGGCTAGAATCACTGTCGGAGCTATCAAAATAGCTGTTACGCTGAACACCCAGGTTTAAAGAGGTCTGCAAGTGAAAACACTTTAAATTCTACATAAATAATTGTCAGAAAACAAAACAACAAACACAAACAAACTCAAGCTTCACATAAACAGCTGGTAAATAAAAACTTGTGAAAATCAAATATGTCTACTGAGTGACATTCTGGTATTAAAGTATCCTTTGTGATTTTCCAATGTAAACAATACAGCTGACACTACACAGACATGTATGTTATTTTTCACCAAAACATTTCATTGTAAGCCTTACAAATCTGTACAACTTTTCGTCATCTTTGAAAAGCTGGGAGGCTCCAATAGATCCATCAGACACATCCACCTCCTGCAGATGACCAAGCTTCAACAAGCTCTGCGCCAATGCCACCCCATCTCCACGACGACGAACGATGTTCCAGCGTAGCAACCATTTGATGACATCACTTCCTTTGAAGCAGTTCTTATGAACAATGCCATTTCTGACATGACTCGTCATTTCAACACCAGCATCTGGGTCTTGCAATGCTCCAAGTACTTCACTATTAAACAAATGTATGCATTACATAATTATAGGAACAGGCGACTGTGACTTTAAGTTACAACTGTGGGATGTTTGTGCTCATAGTGCTAATGATGGTATATTATCATAAACAATGCATTAGCTCAGAGATGTACATTCATAATATCTCTTAGTTTCTTTCAACAACTGTTTATTATGATATGATCTCAAACTTCATAACTGTTTCAACAACAAAGCAACTTGCAGGATCATTTATATCTTTTCATGTACACAAATGTAAACCAGACATTGGAAATTCCATGAAAAGACAAAAAAAAACTAACAAATCATTGTTTACCTTACATTGGCTTTGGCACGAAAATGTTGAAATTTCACAGGATTATTAGAAGTCTGCAACATGAAACACAAGCACAGTTATTAAATCAGAATTGAGTACGGTTATCAAAACGAGAAATTTAGATATTATTTTAAGTAAAGAGGGTCATTTGACTTTTATATGATTCTCACTTGACTAGTAGTAGTGATGGAGCGTATGACAGCCCCTATGGCGTGTGCCCACCCATCCCTTTCCTGGAGCCCTGCCGCCTGGAACAACAGCTCCTCCCCATGCTGGGTCGCTAGCTTGAAAGCTCTCTGAAACACACAGTGGTAAACTGAGTCTCTTGTATTTATTCATTTTATGTTTATTGTTATAAATAGAAGATGTACGGTACTTAAAACGTCTATAAAATTATTGACAAAGGCACTAAATGGTGAATATTTTGTAGCATAGAATGTCCCCAAAGTTCTTGAAAGTAATGAAACTTAATACAAAGTATCCTATAAGAATGTAAAAACAATGCATTAATAATTTTTTAAAACACAAGCAAGATTATATTTATATACTGCATATAGAATCTTAAAGCTTTTATCCTGAACCTGTCACACAAAAAATGAGTATACCATATACATGTTAAAGAGGTGTTAGCATTGAAGACAAGAGGGCCATGATGGCCCAAAGCGCTCACCTGAGAACTGTTACAGATGAAGACCATACTGTTGTGACAGGTTTGAAAATTAAGGTATCTGAACAATACGCACAGGGGGATAGGATCAATTTGATTTAATACATGGGTTAGTGCAATGGGCAAAGTACGAGTTGGGTAGTGGATGTGCAGTGTGTTTGCTCATGGTTCTCAAATCACTTTTCTCAATATTCTTACCTGACCCTTTTTCATTAAATCAGTGACAATTCTGGACAATGCAGACACAGTAGATTTTGATGTCTTTTTCGCAGACAGTTTTGGAGAACTAGCTGCAATACAATAATTGAGATGGCTGTGCTATAAGGTCAAGTTTTGCTTTTTATTTGATAATTTTCAGTCCAATGATGATAAATGATGTTAATGCAGGCTCTGAAGACATCAATGTTGCAACTGCATGCAAGTCTTGCAACTGTTGGAAATCAAATTTTATCAATCAATTTTTATGGTCATACACAAACTCTGTAAGTTTGGTCAATATTGAAAAAAAAATTGTGTGTGCAAGCCAATCACAGATACATGTAACTTGTTGATGTTTTTTTCTAAACACAAGAGGCTATAACTTTGGTGTTTCTGGCCTGATCATGCTTTTATTCAGCTTCACCTGTAGTCTTAAGTTCATAGACAAACTGTACACAATTGGTGAAGATTGGATGAAAAATGAAGTCTCTATCCTGAAATAATGTCCATTTTTGCATATTTTTTTCACAAACAAAGGGCAATAACTCTGGTGTTTCTAGTCTGATCTTGCTTATATTCAACTCCGCCTTCAATCTTATGGTCATAGACAAACTGCAAGATTGGTGAAGATTGGATGAAAAATGAAGCTCTATCCTGAATAATGTCAATTTTTGCTTATTTTTTTTCACAAAGGGCAATAACTCTCGTGTTTCATTTCCGATCTTGCTTACATTCGACTTCAACTGTAATCTCATGGTAATACACAACTGTGCAAGATTGGTGAAGATTGAATGAAAAATGAAGTCTCTATCCTAAAAAATGTCCATTTTTGTGTATTTTTTTTAATAACAAAGGGCAATAACTCTGGTGTTTGAAACACGATCCGGCCCATTTTTGGCGTATGCTGAGATCTGATGGTCATACACAAAAGTTTGGTTAAGATTGGATGGAAAATAAAGTCTATACATTGGAAAAGAGCATTTTTGCACTTTTTTTGGCACGAAAAAGGGGCAATAACTCTGGTGTTCCTGGTCCGATTGGGCCCATTATCAAAACTGTTGAGGGCACCTTGACGGCGGAAGGACGGACCTCGTCGGAGAGGTCCCCTATACCAATAGCTCACCGAGCACTTCATGCTCAGGTGAGCTAAAAACTACTGTGCAAGAATCTAGCTTGAACTTTATCACAAACTAAAATACAAAAACTTTAATAAATTCTATATTTTGAAAACTAAAGTGATATACATTCATGTACTGTTACAAAGATTCAACGAAAGGCAAACCAGTTACCTCAATGTTAACTTCAGGTTCATCATAACAAGGGCAAATTACTGAAGCACCCTGAAGTGGAATGGTCTCAACTAGGACATTTTTATCTCTCTTTAGAAAGCACTTAAGTTCAACTTCATGAAGTGTAAACCATCTCATCTTCCAGCACTTGATCAGCTAAAAATAAAAGTAAAAAGTCTGCTTTCAGTAAGAGTTTTGTAACAAAACCATGAGAAACCAAAAATGCGAAACAAATTATCATGGTCATAACCTCAAAAAGATAAACTGCAATAGTTAACTGACATATATGGCATGTCCATCAAATTCTGGTCAATTTGGCCCAAAAAAATTAGGCCTGTGTTTGAATAGTGAGTATGACCTAAAACTTGATTTAGGAGCGTTGCTGAGAGTCAAATTGTTTGTACATGAGTCGGACAATTTTTTAGGTTCATATGCTTTATATTGTAAAGTATCTGACCGTAAAAATATATTTATAAATTTTACTATGCTGTCTTTTTTCAATACTTTATCATAATAATTTCTTATACACAGCTAAAGATATTCACCGTATAACTGAAGCAGAACATTTTACTTAAGATTTCTTAAAACAGCAGTCCATAAATATGTTAATAAAATAAAACTTTGCATACATTTTTTTCTAACGGACATCTTACCAATAAAAATACAAAAAAACACAATGAAATCGGTACAATAATAACGTTTTGGTAAAAAAAAATTTCAAATAGTTTCTGTATGCGATAGCTAGCGATACCTCTGGAGTATTTATCGGCATATACATTAGTGTATATTCTGTTAAAACAAATGATTTTTTAACGTGTTTTCGAACAATGACATTAGTAAATGTATTTCTTAAATAAGAAATAATTTTCAGTCGAATAAACGGCATTAACGTTCATTAGAACTAATGCCAATTTAAGATGCATTGATTCTATGGACTGCGGCTTTAACTCCCTTGACAAAACATTTCTATTTTAGTGGCATATCTAAGAACCAGTAGTTCATTGCATTGCCCACGCTTTGTGCAGTTCATAACACCTTTCACAAGGTGTCAAAAGCACATTGATCTTATTCAGTAATTGCCACATAGTGGGCAGAGTTAGACCAAGCAAAATTAGAAATTTGAGAGTATCTGGGCTGAATTGACCAGATACCTGTTAATCCCACAAATTGTTAACCAAACCTATTTGGAGTACCACCAATTACATTCAATATTCTTTGTTACAAAGATCTAATTAAATACAAATATATAAATAGCTAATGTTACTTGTTATGTATCCAGACTGTAACTAAAGTTGTCTTTTCAAACAGTGTTCAACAGCTACATGTAACTGTAATTACTAGTGTGACTATTTGTTTAGCAAACTGTGGCAAATAGTTATTGAGGTGCGGCTAGTCATTCTATGGTGAATTGTTATTGTGGCAATTAGTTTGTTATTGTGGCTATTTTTTACTGATTCTACATGACACAGATGGTGACTGGTGAAAAAACAAATGCTTTACTTGTCAGTTTTTTTTTTAACATTGTACTAGGTCAGTAAATGACGATATGAAAATAACAAGTCATGTAGATCTGAACACGGAATAAGTCATCATTTATTCATTAATTAGCAGGATTAGGAATAGGAACAAACTGGTGGATGAATGTCAAAGAACAGCTCATTGATTAATGTGCTTAATCTAACTTTGTACACATGCATGATATGTATGCATTATTTAAACGCTTTAAACTAAGATCACACACCCATTTCAAAAGAAACCCCGACTTCACGATCGATGATTCGTTTTCCATTCAGTTTAGTTTACAGATCCCAGGATGATGCTTCCCGGATGATGTAGAAAGCTTCCGTGATACCGTACCAAAGGTTACATTACACTGATTATTGTGTGCGTCAACCTGGCCCGATGTTTCAGCAGTCATCATACTTCAGATACTTGTTGTTTCAAGAATATAATTTAATCCATCATATATCAACGTTATTATATTAAAGCACAAAATCGCTGTAAATAGCAAACATTAATAAATAACTTATTATGTCTTATCAGTGTAGTTATACAATACCAAGACTGTATGCCATGCTGGCATACCCACGTACGTACACTTGGCGGGAAAATTGAAAGAAACTACAAGAGACGTTGTTAAAATGAAACCTCGCCTGGATACAAACTTGACATGCTTAAATGCAATCTGTCCTGCTGAAAATAGGATGCTTGTTAGAAGAATGCACTTGACTTTTCTTCGAAAAATAAGCTTTTGAATTCTAATTTTAATAGATCTAGATCTACTAATTGATGCACACAAAACATTCACATGGAACAGTTAACTTATTGTTTGAGTGAAAACATACCGTAGTACCAGGTCCTGGTCGGAGAATGCGCCAATGTCCAGCGAAAACGATAGAATAATGACAGTGGTTATGTTAATCATGGTGTACAGATATAACTGTTTTGATGTATACATACGTGTACTTAACATTTAATATATGGTGATTTAAGAGGAAACAAAGTGTTGTCACATAAAATAACACTAAAGGAACTTAGTATTTTACGAGTACATGCGAGTTAAAGAAATCGCGTCCAATCAATTACTTCTTTCGAGTTTAAACAAACTTTTCTCAATAAATAACTTAGATTCCAAAAATCTAAATCGATAGACTTTTTGTCCACGCAAAATTGCAGCTTTTTTTATGTTTCACATATAGCGTGTTAAAATGAAGGGTTGTAATGAAGTAATGACTAAAACAATGTCGAGTTTTAGTAAAACACGTACGTTTCTTTTTTTCCTTAAAAAAATATTTTTGCTGACCAGTGGCGCCGGGAAAATATGAAATTGCCTCTGACATCTTTCTATCATATTAATTATTAAGAAAACAAAGTTATAACAGGGGCGTCGCTTGGCTTTACTGTATACCGGTATGTATAGACACAAGTGAATTTTACTAACAGCGGTATTTATCTATAGCAATCGTAAAAAATCCAGTTGGATGTTTATTAGAAACTGTGTGGGAGTGTTGGATATAGAGAGTTAAAAACGGCAAATTTTAGAATATCCATGCAGTTCATGGGGCGATATGATTGTTTACACAAATATTGTCATAAAGCTTGGTGAAGATCGGGTGAAACTGCTGGAATAAGAAATCTATAAATGCCAAATTTAGATAATTAGACCATAAGTCCGACCGACAGACTGACTGACCGACGTTAGCAAACCAATAACTCTTTACCCCGCCATCTTTCGATGGAAGGGCATAATAAGCGTGCATTTATATTAATGACGTTTATTTAATATTGACACAATCGTTTAACAATTAAGTATAAGCACAAAGGACAAAGATTCCCAGTCACCACCACCCCGTCTTTTTACATTTTTATATGGTTTATCTCTGCCTAACTGCCTATATATAGTGCCTAAATGAAGCTACGTTGCTTTACATAATTATAGGTTTTATTCTTTTCGCTGAACATTGGTCGGTTCATTTTATTTTTTACTCAGAACAACAATATTTGTTTAAGCGATACATTTACAACTTAACATTTAGTTGTATGTAACCATTCAGTACGTCAGCAACAGTCTATTCCGGAAATCGAATCCCAGAATGCAAGTGCACAACGACGCACATGCGCAGTTAGTTTATTATCGATGAATGGTGGAAGATGAGTTCTAAAATTCCTAGGAAAGGTAACTTTTATGAATAATCAAATTTGATATTTACTTAATTGTCTCTCAAACAACAAATCGATGAATTTGTATGTTTTCTTTCAGCGCTTGCTATCCAGGCCCGTAAAAAACGTTCAAAGGCGAAGACTCGTTTTAAAACAGACGAAAAAAAGCGAGATCCTAGAGGATCGTAAGTAAAACAAAACTTGAATTGAAACGGGCATAACAGGGTGACCTTTAGTTAATTTAAAGCGGAAGTATGTGCTATCCCGTTCTCGGGGTTGCCATGGAAAAGATAACAACATGTTCCACAAAATGGGACACTGTTCAAATGTTATTGTTACACAAGGGAGACAACTCAATCATAACACATGCATGTGCTTTGTTCTGGCTTCCATAACTTAAAATGTTGCTTTATATATTTTTTGACTTTGCGCGGCATAAAAGTTATGGAGCAACCCCCATAGTAAAGTCTACCAGCAATTCTCAAGAATTTGACAGTTTATCAACAGTCACCAAAAACCCTGCCCAAAACAGCTTTTACATTCACTACTGAACCAAATAGACAGCATTATTAGATAGATGGATAATTTTTACATCTAGTTAGCATACTTGTGACAAAATAAGGTCTAAAACACTTCTAAATTACCGTTTCCTTACTAAAATGTGGAGGAAATCAGTCACATAGAAGACATTCGTCGAATGAGAATCTCACGGGATGTCACAGTCATGTGACTTTTAATCTATTTGTAGCAACAGAATATGCGCTGTGACTGTTGTCAAACACAGCCTGAAACGAAACTGACATTTCTTGGATTTGTACTTCACTGGTGATTGTTTTCTTAACACACTATAATTTTAATACCTAGTAAAAGAATATTAGATTTAACATCACTTACATCAATATTAATACAATATTTTTGCTGATCAGACATGAGTACTTGTCCAGATATAATGCATTACGAAATACGAAAACCATGTTTACAATTTGAGCACGCGAAAGGGTCAAGGTCGATCCGAAAATATCCAAATGAAAATCTCTTAGTCACGTGATAAAACAACAATGGCGGCGAAATTTTACACTGTGTGCTGATCAGAGGTTTTTTCAGGTATTATTAAATGCATTTGACAATTTCAATTCTCAAAACACGCCAAAAGTCAAAAGTTTATATTGACTTGGTTGTATATGTAATGATTTCCTCCAGAAATTGCAAATTTATGGATTTATAGCGTGACATAAATATGTTACGACTCTGGTTGACTTTCGATACGGGGTTGGCTTCAGCGAACAGGTCTTGTCTGTACTATATAAACTGTTCGCTGAAGTTTCTTTAGCTAGCATGTGCTTTGCTGTAAATGTAATAATCAGAAGTGGCTTTAGGTACATTAATACATTAACGGAAAGCGCATTGGAATTAACCAAAAGCCACTTGTGCTTATATTGTTAAACACAATAAATAAAAATCAGTTTGGGCCTAAAATAAAATATTGTTTGTTTCCCCTCCCGCGACCGACCCAGCAAAATCGCCGTGACCCAAAAAATTTATAGAGCAAAGAAAACAATTATTTGTGTGTGAAAATGCGGGCTGCGAATCTTTAAAAAAGAATCCAATAGCGTGTACAAATCATACTTTTAAAATGCGCTTATAAAATGACAAGACAAAGAACGTCCACCGGCAATTAACAAACTTGCCTTTATGCACCAAGTGTCCATTATCGATAAAATCTTGACGCAGGACGGGTCAGCTTAGCAAGAGCTTAACAGTCAGCCAATGAGAACGCATAAAATTTCTAACATGCAAATGAGCATTATCGTTAGAAACTTTATCACGCCCTCATTCTAATTTTAATTGGTAAAGGTGCAAGTCATTTTTAACACATTTGCGTTAGGTATGTGTTCTGTTATTGATATGCGTGTTTTTAACAGCCGCGTTTGTAATAAATTGCTACAAATTAAAACAGTAAATAAATAAATAATTATAAATAAATATCGTAATTTTGTGAATTTCGGTGCAATGAACCGTTTACTAAAAATATGAATTACGACGTCATGTAACTCGACAAACTGATCGCCTCAAACGTCTTATTTTGTTAAAAAATTACAATTACTAGATCTAGTAATAATTAACGAAAGTGTTACTCAAACTCATCCATGCACACGGATTAGAATTATGCAAAACTTTGGCTGAGGCAACATTTGAATGAAAGTTAGCGGAACTAAAGTCCTTGTCGAAAATGAAAGTAAATAAACGTGAGCGCCTTTTCTTATTTTAATTCATCTAAAATATTCTGTTGCTTTCTTTTTATTAATAAACACAGTCCTATTTGTTTTTATTTCCATAGAATGCTAATTCATTTATGCTCTAGCATTTGCGTTGTTCATTTACAGTATTACAGATTGATGCTTTAAACACTATCCACGTGCAAAGCGTTTAACACGCCTTTCAGCTACAAACTGCTAGCCGCAGTTTGACAGTCACCGTTGCTATGGCACTTGCTCAAAGCGTTCTGTTTTGGATGCCGGGCAAATTGCAATGTCACGCTATTACTCCTTAGTTTTAACAGGTTTTTATTATTAATGCTCTTGTTTTTAACGTATGTTATTGTTTGTTCAATTTTGATAAATTATTGTAAGGTAATTAGAACATAGTACATGTCTTACGTAAATAAGCAGAACTTTATTAATCTTCTACAACGAAAATATTAAGAATTTATACTATAATGTAACATTTCGAACGTCAGGAAAACATGAATAAAAATGACTTATTGTGTATAAAAAATAATATTTTTCCGACCTACCGACCCACCCTTTATTAGCATGGGTCGCGGGAGGGGAAACCAACAATATTTTATTTTCAGCCTTGTTTATTGGGTTTTTACGTTGTTACCTACCTACTTTATAATTTATTTTAATGTTTTGAAGATTTCCTATATTGTTTGGTGGGTATCTGGCCCGTTCGCCATTCTCCCAGGGTCCGTTCGCCCTGGGATCATTCGCCCTGTATTATATTGTCAGGTATAAACTGAAGTGTTTTTCACAGCAGGTAAATTTCACACATTTCAGCAGGTTATTTATTAGGCTTAAAAAAAAATGTTTGTTTCAGGTAACCCGACCTACCCTAAAAAAAGGCCCCGACCCTAGAACATTTTATTGGGTTTGTCAGATTGATTTTTGTTTTATTTACCATTTTCAATAATTTAAATGTGTTTTGGATAAATAAGTGTTTTGTTTTGATAGTATATATAAACAACGTTTAAGGATATTACTGATATGTTTTGAATATTGATTCAGTTTAAGAATCTTCAAGTTGACCATTTACAAAAAAAAAATAAAAAAATCCCGACCTACCTGCCCTATTTTTTGGGGGCATGTTACCTGAAACAAACAGTTTTTTTTTACACCTTTCCTGTATAATCTATTATGAACACATTGATGCAGTATTGTGACCAGTGGTTGGCATACTCGCTTCTCGACATGGCGATCAGACCCGATGCATGCGAGTTTAGTTGGTGGTCACCATACCAGACGTATTTTTTTTTCATGGTATTTTGTTTTCCCCCAACAGCACAAGACCACACCAAAATTCAAAGATATTCCTGTAAAAACGAATAGCTGGAAATTGCAGCTATGATTCAAAATCCGTTCCAACTAAGATGTACATGTATCTCTAATAAGTAGGTTAAGGGTGGTGGGACACACTCCAGTTTTCTAAATTTGGTTTTATTTATGGTTGTCATTTGGACAACCACTTCCTTTGAAACCGGTTGTCCAAAGTAACATTTGGTTGTCCGAACATTGAATGAATGCTGTTTTTTTTTACATGAATCTTGTTTATATTTCTGAAGTAATATTTTTATGCCCCCAGCATCTTGATGCTGGAGGCATGTAGTAATCGTCCTGTCCGTCCTTCCATCCGTGACAAGTTTAAGTAGATTTTACCGTCTCATCTAGCACCAACACCGCTTACTACAACAATTGGATACTTACACAGTTGTTGCTTATGACCATTCCCTATCCACCCATATCACCCAACCTCATTTGCACTAAGAATAATTAAAATGGGCTGTTCCTTGGTTAACTAGATTTTACCATTTCGTCTAGCGCCAACACTGCTTGCAACAACACTTGGATATTTACATAGTTGTTACTTATGACCGTTCTCAATCCACCCATATCAC
Source organism: Congeria kusceri (assembly GCA_027627225.1). Taxonomy (NCBI): domain Eukaryota; kingdom Metazoa; phylum Mollusca; class Bivalvia; order Myida; family Dreissenidae; genus Congeria; species Congeria kusceri. Next base: position 34,415,938 of record CM051035.1, read on the forward strand.
CAGCCTCACTTTGCCCTTAAGCTAGACCTTATTTGCACTTGGAATAATTCAAATGGGCTGTTGCTTGGTTAACTAGATTTTACCGTTTTGTCTAGCAACAACACCGCTTGCTACAACACTTGGATACTTACACAGTTGTTGCTTATGACTATCCCCAATCCACCCATATAACCCAACCTAACTTTGACCTTGACCTAATTTGGACTAAAAAAATGGGCTATCCAGCACCAACCGTGGGAATGTGTGTTTCTCAAACACAGAATCTTGTTTTAAATTACATGTATAAACACAATTTATTAATGGAAGGTCAAACAGGCTGAAACAAGTGTTTTCGCAGTTGTGCTGGTTTTGTTTAGAAAGAAATAATACATACATATTAAAAATGCATTAAAAATCTATTATGGATATTTCATGTCTATACACCTACGGTTACCACAGAACACAAAACTGGACATTTACAAAAGCACTGAGTCAGGACAAACTACTTTCAACCCGTTTGGCCTGCAGCCGAAATGTCACACAATTAAATATTTCTGGTGAAAATATGCTTCATTTTAAAATGTTTTCTGAAATTTTAGTAGCCAATTAAAAACTTCAGTAGCCACGAGATCAATCTCCGAAAAGACCGTCGGACCTCGGACATTGCCGATAAAAATCAGTGAGGTCTGGGAAAAACTGTCCCAATTACCGGTCCTCGTGTCTGGTGAAAATTTTGGTCAAAAATATTTTATGACAGCGATTGCTGTATCTGTTTCCACAACAGTCAGAACATCATACTTGAGGATCACCGATTGTGTTGAAGACGTTGAAGAGACTTTGACAAATACAATGGAATTCATATATATCTTGCAAAATTAACATGCTGATAGTACATGTAGTAGCTTTAGTTAATAAAGCACTCGCAAGTGTATATTGTTTTAGTTTTCTTCAAAGATATTGTTTTTATCGTATTTAAATGTTTCTTGCGAAAAATGCAAAAAATAAATGGCCAGTAATAGTTTGTCCAGGCCAGTAATATTTGAGGCATTACCGGTCCTCTTGGCCAGTAAACAATTCACGACTTTCGCTGAGACTGAGAGATTATGCACTTTGTTATATTTTTCTGTCAGATGTGGGTGCTATGCAAATTAAATTGTTGAACAACTTAAGTGTTAACAAAAACAAGTTTCATGTTACAACTTTGTCAGATTTTGATAGGGTAACAATTAATGAGGAAAGTCAACATAGTAGAAACGGAAGCTGAAGTAAGAATGGACCATCTGTCCATCTGTCAGTCTGAGAAAATCTGGATCCAACGAGTGTACAAGTTGTAGTTGCGATGCAAACTAAAGAGTTGAGAATTGCAAACAGTATCATTTTACAACTTATATCTGGTCTGATTTGTATGTGTAAAATTAAAAAAGAAGTCATAATGGGCTTGTTAGCAGGGGTGTCATTATTAACCGATTGCCGATCAAATTCATAGTTTCAAATCGTGAGAAAATCGGTTGTTTTTCTCAGGGGCTTAAATATTGCAATAGGTAATATCACAAAGGGGGCCCCTAAACCCCTAGTCAAATCGCTTAGATTTAGATAAAAATCACTTGTTTCATTTGATAATGACAACCCTGGGTTAGTCAGATCGGATCAGGCAAGGTTGATTAGGCCAAACCAACTTTGGATTTTTGGTTTGATTTTGATCATATGCAGTAAAATTCCTAAAGAAAATCAACCCTGTTACTTGTACAAACAGAATCTAATTTAATGATCATTGATTCATCCAGTTGGTCAGAGAGGGTCTTTCAGGGTTGGATGAGGCCAGAGCAACATTCATTTTTTGTTTGATTTCAATGTGTAAACCAACTTTGTTATGTTTGACTTGATTTTGATGTGGTCAAAATGTAACTTTGTAGAACAGTATCTGAAGTCGACCGGTTGGTCAGATTGGTTAACATATTTTAGCTGGATTTAAATTTATTTAAAAAATCATTTTGACAGTCAACACTTAATGTCTTTCCTTTGACCCGAGCTACCGGGTTTTAATGCGTGAAATGTTCAAAATACGCTTGTTTGACTCGCGAGGTAATTACTTCATGCGTCACCTTTGACGGGGGGGCAATTTCCGGACTTGCGTTATACAGTGAAACACGGCTGGCTGATTATCCCAGTTAGTCGAACAGTGATGTCAAAGTTGATAAAACACTCGGCAATAATTGGTTGGAGGCGGAGTAAATCTTTAAATAGACGCTGTCCATAAGCGGTCAAGTTACCGTGTAGCTCCGCCCATTAGGCAGAGTTTTGTTGCTCAGAAAATCTTTATTGACCAATTAAAATGCATAGTTATATACGCCTCCAATGACGTGAACAATCAACCTTTTGGCGTAATATACATGTATCAACACTTTATTTAATGTACATGAGTCCGTTAGAGTATGTTTATTCCCGACCATTAAACGTTTAAAACACAATTTACTCACCGCTTCCGTTGTTGATAATATCCTGCTTCAAATGCCAATAAAAGTTATTAAGCTATTTTGTGTTTATCTTTCATTACTACAGGTTGTAGTCTTTGTAATTAATTAATTATACATAATTCAATTGATTGATTGGCTAAATAGCTGCTTTACGCGCCAGTGTCAGTTATCGATAAACTTCTCCCTGAATTCGGCAAAAGGAGAAGTCACTTCTTCCTAAAATTTTGGGCTAGGATGATCCCTGATCCACATATAGTTTAGATCCTAAATATAAAGGCATTATTTTAAATGACTCTTTTATGCTTTGGGTGCAATTATTAATATATTTCCAAAATTTGGGATCCGATTTCAGCGAAAATTCTGACTTACGTAACATTTCTTATATCGGAAATATCCAACATCCAATTTTAGTGTTTGAGTGTCATTAACACATTTTTAATAGTCTGTGTAATTCATGTAAATCCTTTGTTTCCTAGAAAAGCATGCTAAAGTTATGCTGACACAAACGACATCACATTCCACGCATGGAAAGCGTGCTTGTATCGACCATGTGCTTTACCAAATAAATACATGTCATCTGAGAATAAAACCTTCGTAGTGCAAGAACTTTGAAATCTTTTTTTTGTATTAAACTTTCGTAGTGCAAAAACTTTGCGACCTTTAGCATTTGAATAATTATTTTATTGCAGTTTATTAATATACTTTAAAACATTATTTGGGGACAGTAACTACGTATATTTTTTGAGGAAGAAAAGCCTATGTTTTATTGTTGTACATGGTATGCGATTTGTAAAAAAAAATCAGTGGTATTCTTAGTATGTAAAGTATATGCTAAAATCGTCTTAATAATTATAATAATAATAAATAATAATAATAGATCAAATAATAATAATAGATTTAATAATAATAATAAGAAGAAGAAAAGAAAATTAAATAAATTAAAAAGAAAATAATACCTTAATAAACAATAATAATTAATTATTTAAAATAATATTATTAAATTATAAAAGAAAAATGATAAATACAAATAATAATAAGAAGAAGGAAAACGAATGGAAACTCAAAGCATCGACTTGTGGTTTACATCTGACTCTTGGGGAATTTGATTTTGATTCTTGAAAATTTGACCCAAAGAGTCATGGGCTCTTGAAATCAAAGTCTAAGAAAAGCCCTGCAGTTAGACAGGATCTGGCACTGTTTTGTCAGGCAAAGCATGTTTATTTAGTCCCCTTCTGGTTGTTTTTTCTCACTGGACAGTTTTAATACATGCAGGTACTTTGTTAATTAGATCATACTATAGTACCATGGACTTCCCCGGGCCGTTTAAGCTCCCCAGTCCCGGGGCGCTTGAATTTTAACTTGAACAATCCCAGGGCGCCTTAAATTAGTGTTGCGCTTATAAACATCGCCCGGGGCATCTGTATTTTGTCAATTAATCAGCTATGTTGACTGAAGTAGACCGACAGTACCTGCTGTGAACGCCTTCTCTTGCGTCATAAAGGCAGTTTTTCACTCTAGAAACATGTACACCCACTCAACCAAGTCGGTGAATGATCAAAGCGAGTGTCACTTCGCCGAAAATTTTAATAATTTGCAGTTATTTCTAAGCCGCAATCAATGACCATGAAGCCATGCCCCTGTAGGCGGAGTTTTATAACGCAGTAAAATCGATATAAGCCAATAGAAACGCTCAGGTTATCTTCGCTATGGAATGACGTGACCATTGACGAATGGGCGCAATCGGCATGTTATCAACACACAAGTAACCTCATATTCGCATCAAAACAAACCCTCACCCTTTCGTATTTTAATATATCCACACTTATGTGCTAACTAAAATAACTACAATGAAAAAATACACTGGGCAAATCAGTCTAAAATACGCTAATATGAAATCGTAATTGGAAAAGTCTTTTTTTTACATGCATGCCACGTAAAACCCGTGTTTTCTACAAAAGAGCGCGAAATGTCTGCTGACAACCACGACATCACGTTCCAAGCATGGAAAGCGTGCGTGTACGGACCATGTGCTTTACTATCATTTGACGCGCGTAGGCACGACGTGCATGAGGAAATTTTCCCGCCATTTTTGCACAAACAAAGCATGTATTATATTAAATGTATAATTTTAATCAAGATCTTTACAATTCACCAATAATCCAATCAGTACTATGTTCAACAGTTGTAACGATTAAAACAGTGTTAACACACCAAACGCAAGCCCATATGAACATAATTAATCGAACAAAAAAAGGCTCCGTAAGTAGATCGAGTGTAACCTAAATATTCGAGAACGACGAGAATAGTTGAACATGTCGTCACTGTGCGAAAGGGATGCGCACTGGACATAAACATCTGGAAAAAATTATTAGCTACTTTCAGTTTCGTAAAAAAATTGAGGCCCGATGCTTCTGACAGTGATGTTTTGTTTTGTTTATTTGATTTCATTTTAATGTTTACTAAAAATGAAAAGCTGTTTGCCTAAGAGCAAAAACACACCAAATAATGTCATTTGACACATGCCACGAAATTTGTTTCCATGTTATAAGGGAAGGGACACCCCTCCCTAACACAATCCTCTCGGGACCTTACAAAATTCCTGGGGAAGGCCCCGAGTACATACAATAGTATGGAACTAATGTCACATGCCTGTTATATCTCTTGTTCACTTAGATTTGTAGGTTAATGTTTTGATTCAAACATCTGATAACTTCAGAACTACAAAATTACTTAAATTTAAACTTGGAATGTGACATAATGATTTTCATTGAAATCTTCATTATATGATAGTTATACATACAACAATGCTCTTAACTCTGTTTTCACTAAGAATTTTTGGTTAAAATTTAGGTTAAAACTTTTCTTTCTTAAAAAGGTTTTCTTTCTTAACATGGAATAAAACATTATCATTATATTCTGCAGCAGATGCTGCAAAATACCTTAACAGTGGTTTGCATTGTTGTACATTTATGTCCCTTTCTATAATTACCAGTAAACCTTATCTTGAATCTACAAAAATATTTTTACTATTTGACATTGGTAGAGATTTTACTAAGGGATCATTGTGGCATTTCTCTAATGATGATCTGTTACTAGATTAATAAACAAGTCTTGTGTTTATAGTAGGGATGGCATCGAACACCAAAACCGGTATTCAAATATTCGCTTTTTGATTCAATCAAATATTCAAATAGACTCATATTGACTTCTTTGAGCTATGTGACCTAGTTAAACACCCCTTAATGCATGGATATAATTACCAATAAACTATGATTTCACATTGTCTTCTGTAAGTGTGAATTTCAGGCGACTAGATGAGTGGCTGCTGACATTAACTCGTGTATTCAATATCTCTCAGTCTGACTCATGACACAGGACAATTTTTTAAAGACGGTATTAAGTACACGTGTCTGTCCGTGAAATATTGTTTTTGTGTTGAAAGAAAAATACTATAATCAGGAAAAAAGCAATACTATTTGCAAATATTCAGTTTCCGCGAAAGACCGTCAGACCTCGGACATTGCCGATAAAAATCCGGGAGGTCCGGGAAAAACTGTCCAAATACTGGTCCTCGTGTCTGGTGAAAATTTCTGTCAAAAATATTTTACGACATCGATTGCTGTACGTTTTGATTAAAAAATTACGTCCCTGTCGGAATCTCCTTTCATTTTTTCGGTTTTCGTTCGATTGGTTCCGTCTTGCGTTTTAATTGGTTTAATTAAAACATGTTTGTGTTCCAATAAGATGATGTCACAAGTCTCGCAAGAGAATTGGTTTCCGACTACATGGTTGACGTGACATTGTAATGACTGTGTAACAGGAAACCTATCGTTGTTGTCTTATAGTTCCAGTTGAAGTTTGACACTGAATTGAATTCATATATATCTTGCAAAATCAACATGCTGATAGTAGTAGCTTTAGTTAATAAAGCACTCTCAACTATATATTGTTTTAGTTTTCATCAAATATATTGTTTTTATCGTATTCAAATGTTTCTTGCAAAAAAATAAGTGGCCAGTAATAGTTTGTCCGGGCCAGTAATATTTGGGGCATTACTGGTCCTCGTGGCCAGTAATAAATTCACGACTTTCGCGGAGACTGAATATTCGAAGGGCGTTTAACTAAAATAACATCCAGTCAGATGGATAAGTATTCAAATAGTTTTGCCATCCATAGTTTATAGGTATTTGTATTGAAATTATTTCTGTCATTTAAAAAAATGCCACAGCTGGAATAAATTTTTCAAATAGGCCAGCATGCTGTCAACTGACAGCTCTTGATGTCTTGTATTACATGATGCAGGACATGATACTATTACATGATGCCATGTCTGTCTTTTATACCCCACAGTTTGTTCTGCTCAGCATTATTAAGAGCTGCTTTATATGTGTTTGTACAGACATTGGTTTTTGTCTAGCAAAAGCTTGAACACTTAGAATTTATTGAAGAGTTTTTCTCAGCATTTTTTCCTGAATAAGCTGGCTGCTGATGTACACAGTTCTGTAATCTAATGCTCACATCTTAGTCTAGCTGGACATTGATTTTGTTGTGTGCTCTTACAATCTGTAGGCAGTAGGTTGAGTGCTGCTGCTTGTTATTTTCAGTTATTGGGACTATTGAAGGAGGAAGTTCCTTCTTGTGTCAGTGTTGTCTTTGTAACGGATTGGTTACCTACAGTTTGGTGTTATGAATGAAATTGTTTATTGTCTGGATTTTGTTGAAGTATTTACACAATCTTTATACTCATGTGTTGTGTTAATGAACATACAGTGATAAATGTAAATTTAATGTGCCCAGTAAGGTATGTACATATAATTCATTTGCAACAAAAGTTTCTTCAGTTTATTTAAGAAAGTGAAGAAATAGCATAGTAATTATTAGTTACTTGCTTATTTTCATTATTTGATGGAATGAGCTTGTTCCCTTGATACAATGTTCAACATCCAGTGTTCAACTTTATAGTGTCAAGTATTGTGTGCTTTTCATGTTAAAACTTGATTTTAGTTAAGAAAACAAGATGTTTTTAAGTGTTTAGCATTGTTCTTCAGTGATTCATTCTTTTCAATAATCCAAAATAAATTAATTATGTGATATTTAAAAAAATAATTAAAATCACAATTATTTTTTTGGCAAGGGACATTTGTTCAGAGTATTATAATTATGACAACACGTAAAGCCAAAAATAATTTGTGTAACTTATGTCCTTGTTCTGGATATGTGAATTTGTTAAGGTAATTTTCTATGGAACTCTTTTTAACAAAGACAGTGAAATATGTTTGAAAGATTGTCTCAATTGTCCTGTAACTAGTCTAGTCGACATGTATGCTGACCTAAGTGGAAACAATTTGTGTGGTTTCCAACTTATAAGCCTTTAAGAGCTTGCAGATCAGTCTCTGGACAATACTGCTGGAATTGATTAAACAATTTATGCTTCTCTCATATCGTCTACATATTACTGCCCAGTCAGTGGTCAATGTGAACGTTCGTCATAATTGTACCATTTAGTTCTCATGTTTGTGTGTACAGGACAGCAAAAATAAATGTATTTGAAGTAATTATTATAAGTAGTGTGTCTTCTGCAGTTACCCCCATGGGATGCAAGTTTATTTGTAGATAATTGATGTCTCCTATTAAAGACGATTTCTACTGTTTTTTCCCTTCCATGAAATTTTTTCATTTTTACATATTTTGCAGATTATTCAATGCCTTATACAATAAAGCCATAAAAAAATGGGGGTCACCACATTAGATTTTTTGGACAATGCATGTAAATGACCTACCTTTGAATGCATTTCAGGAAATTTTGATGCTGTTTTTGTTTTAGCAAAAAATAGTATTGACCATTGATTGGTAAAAAATAACGACATCTTATTGGATAAAATGGGTAATTGTAAGAAAGCAATCTGTTACTAAGTGAAAAAAATTAAAATTTATTTGCCGAAAAATGCTTTTGTATCAATTTTTAACGAAAAAATTCTACATTTTTTAATCATATAAAAGTTTGGTTTTGACTATAGAAAACAATCTGTTGCGTGAAAATTCCAGAATTTTGGATATTTATTACATAGTTATATTCTTAACAAACTGCGAAAAAGAAAACGGGGTCACCGTGCTTGTTTTCGAGAAAAAATATGTAGTTTACATGTGCGTATTGGTCATTTTTCTGTAAAGAAACAGGATGGAATGAAAGTCATAATTTATAACAATACACTTATAAAAGTAAATATATATATATTATATATAATTATTTTAGTAACAGCAGTTGATTATGACTATGTACAAAACGTTGTTACAGCCAAAACACTTTCACAATAATCGCAGCATGTGCAGAGCTGTATGCGAGTCCAATGACCAGTCAGTACGTTCATACTTTCGTTTTCAGTGTATTATTAAACTTTCGCAAAAAAAATCGAGTCACAAGGCACTCGTACTATGATCATGTCAATTATTATGAATACATTTGATTGTATTTGGTAATTACATTAATATCTGTTAAAATAACTACCGAAATCGTCTTTAAAGTAGTGATTTGTGTTTAAGAATACCCGACTTTTTCAAGTAGTTGCTACGTACACGTACGTCAATATTTGCTTGCCAAAATGCTCAATGGTGTTTTTATTTTATAATCAGCTGATGAGCTTAAGCATAAACTATAATGTGCACTATACATGTGTTTGTATTCAGACACTTATCAGACAATAATTCAATGTGTTTATGTTTACAGAAACTGTTGATTTCTTGTATAGGTCTGACCCTCACAAATATTACCCGAATTATGATGATGAAGAAGAGGAAGAGGAGATCTTGGGGTCTGATGATGATGAGCAAGAGGATCCAAAAGACTACTGCAAAGGTGGGGACAAACCTGACCTGATAATTATAAGACTTATGTTTTATTTCTTGGCAACAGCAGGTTATAATAAATGTTCTTTTACTTCTTTTGTTTAAATTGAAATTAACTAATTGATTTAAAATACTCTGAAATGAAGGTAGATTTTGAAGTTTTCTTTTTCAAAATGAGAAAGTTCATGTACATTGCCTGAGACCGGGTTAATCGTTTTGCTATTATTAATATGGTTTCTTTTAGTTATTAAAATTTTGTAATTCTGTAATTTATTATGCATATGTTTATTGTATGTAATTGAATCTTAAAGGTGACTGTATACATTTGTAGCTGTGCTTTGTTGTTAGAGCAACTGTGATAAAATGAAACAACCATTTAAACCTTACAACAACATAATAAATGTCATAATATCTATAGAATTCAAATAGATGCTTAAGTCTTGTCATGTTGTGATGATGAAATTGTGTATTAATATAATGAAAATATTGTGTAAATGTGTTTATTCCTGACTCACTGTTGGTTTGTGAGAAGCATATGTTGCAAGGATTAATGAATTCTTATTTAGAATATGGTTAATCATTGGTTGAAAATCTAAATTATAGTAAAGACAGCATCTGGATGTTTGGATCATCATGACGACAGTGGATGATGTATTTTTGTTGCTAATCTCTCAGAAAAAATGTTTATAATCTTTGTTATTCATAAAATCAGGGCACTTTAGAGATATGAGAAAGTCAGACACTAACAATCACAAAGCCCAGGCCACACAACTTGTGTGGGGATTGGTCATGAAATTATTTCAACGGCCATTCTCCCCCTACCTCTGATTCAAGTAGGGCAGTTGTGAGTTACTGGCATAAGTATGTGCACTTAGTACTGGTAAACCAGCTTACCCAGGAAAAGTGTTACTGAAATACTGTTGAATATGGTGAAAAATCCAAACAAAACAAACAAACAAAAAGCCCAGACAGTACACATCAATCTATCAATGACACTCTTTGTGAATTTCAGGTGGCTATCACCCTGTGAAGATTGGTGATTTGTTCAACAACAGATACCACGTGGTCCGCAAACTTGGCTGGGGGCACTTCTCTACTGTCTGGCTCTGCTGGGACCTTCAGTATGTAGATTGCTACATGTTTATTAGGAATTCAAATCCCTGTAAAACAGTCATTGTTATAAACAATCATTGTCAGCCATTGTTTGTGCTTAAAAGAAGCATAGGAATGTTTGAGTGTACGTATTAAAGCTATGGAATTTTGAAAGAATGGTATTAATTTAGATCAAACCTACAACAGAACTTTTGCTTTCATAGGGATTCGTTTTATTTTTACCTTTAAACATTTATATTGCTAGATACCAACCAGCACATTATACAGTTCTACATTGCTAGCAAATATTGTAATATTTACTTTCTAAGATGATGCCTTAATAAAACCATGTTCATTTCAATATTCAGTGCAGTAGAAGAGTGAGTTCTGTTGATTTCAGTTGGTTTGCATTTTCTTCTGTTTAGTTGCTAGAAGTTGATTTTCGGAAGTGATAATGACTTACATATTCCATTGGTACCTTCCTGCATTGCTGTTTCTCAGGCAAATTCTTCCATGAACACACATTTTAGACAAAACTAAAATATTGCATCTGTTGTTGCAACAGTTTTTCATTTTGAGAATTGGACTAAATCATTCCTTATATTAAAATTCCCAATTAAATAAAACATTGCCTTGTTTTTTAATAAAAACTTCACAATGTTCTAATCTATTTGGAATTTTAGTTATAATTAAAATTTATGTTCTCCATCTAGTATTATTATAGTTACATGCATGGTGTTGCAGTTCATATTGTTTATATATGTAAATAGATTCCATTAGACAAATTTGCCAGGGTCTGCTTTGAAAGCAGTGCTCAGGCGGTCATTACTGCTGGATTACAGGCATCATTTTGTTTACCAAACAAATCATTACAGTTTATAGAAGGCATCTGCTTTATGTCCTAGAGCTGCCCTGTGTATTGAAGCGATGTTTTAATTATAGTTCTTACCTCAGATATTGGAAGTTATAAGATTAAAAGCAAAATATTTAAAAGAAAAAATCATGGTATCTGCCACTGAAAGTGATCTTTAAAAAAACTTACATTTTTGTTGTGTGTACATGCAAAAATGATTAATGTTTTGAATTTTACATATTTACATTGTTAATATTCAACACTCTGAATGTTTGGGATTCTTAATTAATTGCTTGTATTCAGTAGTCAGAATTTGTTTTGTTTGTATATGCAAAAGATCGTCTTGGTATTGCATGATGATTGTAGGGAAAGATCTAGAGGGATTAGGCAGGATGCTGCACCCTGCTCCTTTTTGGCCCCCCCCCTCCCCCCCAATATTAAATGACTTATAAATATACTATATTTAACAACCTTAATTATCAGCATTTTTTTGATAGAAACCTTGGATTTACCAAAATGTCAAAGAACTGGGACAGCTTTCCACCCTGGCCCTTTTGAGCATCACTGTACCTTTTTAGCTCACCTGAGCACGAAGTGCTCGGTGAGCTATTGGTATAGGGGACCTCTCTGGTGTTGTCCATGTGCCATCAACAATTTGGACCGTTTTCGCGATAAAGACGACTCTTTTTTTTTCAATCTTCACCTAACTTGCACAGTTTGTGTATGACCATAAAATCTCGGATGGGATTGTTATTTGGTCAGATCACACCAGTAACACCAGAGTTATTGCCCCTTTGTCATGTATAAAAAGTGCAAAAATGCCCTTTTCCAACGTATCGACATTATTTTCCATCCAATCTAAACCAAACTTTCACAGTTTATGTATGACCATATCAGAAATTAGCAGATGCCAAAAACACCATAGTTATTGCCCATTGTTTATTAAAAAAATATTTAAAAATGGACATTATTCAGGATAGAGACTTCATTTTTCATCCAATCTTCACCAATCTTGCACAGTTTGTCTATTACCATGAGATTCCAGTTGAAGTCGAATATAAGCAGGATCGGACCAGAAACACCAGAGTTGTTGCCCTTTGTTTGTGAAAAAAATATGCAAAAATGGACATTATTCAGAATAGAGACTTCATTTTTCATCCAATCTTGCACAGTTTGTCTATGACCATAAGATTAAAGGTGAAGTCGATTATAAGCAATATCGGACCAGAAACACCAGTGTTATTGCCCTTTGTTTGTGAAAAAAAAAAGGACATTATTCAGGATAGAGACTTCATTTTTCATCAAATCTTAACCAATCATGTACAGTTGGTCTATGAACGTAAGGCTACAGAAGTCGAATAAAAGCATGATCAGGCCAGAAACAGAGTTATTTCCCCTTGTGTTTGGAAAAAAACATGAACAAGTTATCAATGATTGGCTTGCACACACGATTTTTGATTCAATGTTGACCATACTTACACAGTTTGCACATGACCATGAACATTGATTGATGAAATTTGATTTCCAACAGTTGCAAGACTTGCATGCAGTTGTTTGTACATGCAACATTGATGTCTTCAGAGCCTGCATTAACATCATTTATAATAATGACAGAAAAAGCAAAACTTTACCTTATAGCATGGTCATCACAATTATGGCTTCGCAACTAGTTCTCCAAAACTGTTTGCGAAAAAGACATCAAAATCAACTGTTTCTGCATTTTCCGGAATTGTCCATGACTTTATGAAAAAGGGTCAGGTAAGAATATAGAGAAAAATTATTTGAGAACCATTAGCAAAAAAAAAACGCACATCCACTACCCAACTTGTACTTTAGTTAGCCCATTGAACTAACCGGTTTTAAATCAAAATTGATCCTATCCCCCTCTGCGTATTGTTCAGATACACTGACATCAAGCCAGATTTTCAAACCTGTCACAACAGTATGGTCTTCATCTGTACCAGTTCTCAGGTGAGAGCGTTGGGCCATCATGGCCCTCTTGTTTGATCCTAGATCTTTCCCTATGATTGTTACATTAGTTTGCCTTATATTGATTTAACCAAAGGAATGTGCTTCGCATTACTGTTGTATGTCAAAATGATGATGATTGATCCATAGGGAAACAAGTAGTCTTTGGTGTTAGATGATTTACATATCTGGTATAGCAATATTGCATCCTTGTTTGTTCTATTTGCAGGGCAAAGAGGTTTGTGGCTATGAAGGTTGTCAAGAGTGCTCAGCACTACACGGAAACTGCCATTGATGAAATCAAGCTGCTCAGATGTGTAAGTGGCTTCAGTGAGAGTCTGAATGTTCGGCTGGTGGAATAAGACTTTAAAAACTGCTTGTGGAAATACAGATCTTTTGTACAATTTGGCAATGTTACAATACATTTATTTAATCTGAATCAACTGTAAAAGGCATACAATTATATTATACATGTAGTTTTGAAATTAATATATTATAATTGACTGGGTAATTATGAATGGTCAAGGATCTTGGAACAGTTAAGATCTGGGTGATGCTATCATGTTTATGCTTCTTATTTAATTGTTAAACCCCAGCACATATTTCATTGAACATTTGGTGGAAATAAAATGTTTAACTTTTTCAGGTAAGAGAAGCAGATGAGGCAGATCCATTCAGGGAAAGAACTGTTCAACTACTTGATGACTTCAAAATATCTGGTGTTAATGGCACTCGTATCCTTGTAGTGAAGAATTGTTATTGATTTCCTTTTCCTTGAGCAATCTATAGCAATGCTGTTTGCTATTGGATATCCTAAAATCAGTATAATACAAATATGATTCCTAAAATGTGGGTGCCCCCAAAGGTTTATCCATGGTAGAATAAGCAAGTTTTGCCCCCTTGCAGTTTTAGAGTTTAAGCCAAAGAATTGATTGATCAGCCCACTCGTTTTCTTTAACACACTTCTAGATGTATGCATGGTTTTCGAAGTTCTAGGCAACAATCTTCTAAAGTTCATTATCCGCTCCAACTACCAAGGAATACCGCTTCCAAATGTTAAGAACATCATGACACAGGTAATTCTTGTTTTGCATTGAAAATGGGCAAAGATATATTTATTATGCTTACTTTGTTCAGAAAATATTAAATTTAAGTTGGACCATGAGCCATTATGATTGTGATAGTAAAATATGTAAGTAATGCAGTATATTTTCTACTTGAAATCCAATTTAGGTTTATGCCTTGAATTTCAAATTTATAATTTAAGTATTGGTTGTATACTTTTATCATGTTCATGATAATTGTTGTAGATCTTACAAGGATTGCATTATTTACACACCAAATGCAACATCATACACACTGACATCAAGCCAGAGAATGTGCTGATCTGTGTGGAGGAGTCCCATGTACGTAAACTAGCAGCAGATGCGTATGAATGGCAGAAGAAAGGGGACAAGCTTCCTGGCTCAGCTGGTATATACTTCATTCATAGTAGAATTTCATACAGGCAATACTTAAATAAAATTATAATGGTTTTATAAATATGAAGTTTACAGATTAATTGGTCAATTAGCTCTTTAAAGCAGTAAAAATAACTACTGCATTTCTAGGTAAGCACTTAGAAATAAAAATCATAGCAACATTTTTAGATTTGTCAAAAGCACCGGTCGTTTCGGAGTATTGTTTCAAGCATATGTAAAATATGCCTCATTTTCAAATAAGTTCAGAATTTTGTTGTATCCATTGACTATTGTGGCTATTGATAGCACTTACACATGATTCATAAATTAATTACATTCTTCCCATCCACTTATTCATTCATTCACACATTGCATCTAATTGCAGTGAGCACTGCACCTAAGGAAAGGCCACAAGAGTCGTCGAAGATGTCCAAGAACAAGAAGAAAAAGTTGAAGAAGAAGGCGAAGAAGCAGCAGCAGCTGATGGACCTACAGATGCAGCAGATAACGGAGGTGGAGAAGGAGAAGGTAGTCTCTGTTCCCACTTGTCCACTTATTGTGCGGCACACTCAACACTGGATGCTGTCCAGGCCCTCGATCAATTGTTTTCTAAGAGAAATTACCAAGTTATTGATGTGGCTCCTCATTTGATGCCTGTTGTAATTAAATCAACTGAAAAGCAAAAGTTGACATTTCATATTAATCATTTTGATTTGAAAATGTTTACTTTTTTTTGTATTTAGGAAATGTTATTTTTTTACTCTATAGATGTTTTACAACTTTTATAAATGATTTTTTATTCACATAAAAGATTCTGTATATGAGGGTCTGAGAAGTATCCATTCTGAAGCATGGTTCATTGTATTTGGTCTCCTCTAGCAAGGTGAAAGATACACTTGATTGTGTGAGCTACTGAGTACTGTTCATTCAATTATGTAAGTAGAAGGAAATATGAAGCGTTTGTTTGTCATTGCCTTGCATATACGCCTAGACATCAGTATGTAATGTTAACATTGTCTTTTACTGTGTCATATCAATGTAATAGTTTTGGAATATTTATCAGAAGAGGAGTGTGATCGACATATTTATAAACATTGTATATAACTATTTAGTTACTCACTATAACACCAGAAAACAGCATTTTTGTCTTGCTTTGTTTCGTGAAAATATGAAAATTGAAACAAAATCAGATGTGTATTTGGGTTGACAGATAAATATTTCCTATTCAGACAATGGTCAATTTTGCATACATGGTATCCTACCTTGTATGCTACCATTAATAACTGTTTAATAACCACTTATGTTCATCCACATTAATCAGCGTGTATAAATCACAAGTTGAGTATCACTGCTAACAATATTCTTTGTCAGCCAGATAATAGTGAGTTCAGAACAATGCTATTGTTCTTAGAATGTAACAGTATCACTCTTTAGGATATGTTGTAACTTCCAAGAATTTTAAGCGTCCAGTAGTTTTATGTGAAAAAGAGTACAAAATGTTAAAGCAAGTTTATTAATACTGTTGTGAGAAGATTTTATTTCCTTTTCAAAAATGCAGTGCATGTGTAAATAGATTTTAGAAAAAATTTCTCAAAATTATTTTAAACTGGTGTGCAAAAAGTTTATGTATGTTGTTTATTGTCAGAAATTACATAATGTTTACATGATGTTTACATGATTATTTTAGTTATACTTTAAAGCTGTGGAGAACGCTAGTAAATTACAGCTGTTTAGTATTAAATTTACTTGGCTGAACCAAAAAGCAAAGCACACTGCCCCTTTATTCATGCATGGTGCAGTCTTTAAATTAATATTGTCTGGATATCTATGTTTTTATTTCTTGTTTATTTGATATATTTTTGAGCTTCATGCAAAACTGTAACCTTTTCAAATATTTATGTTAATCTTGTATGCTTCTTCTAATTCAGATTTCATTGCTCACCATTACTTCACATAGTTGCTAATGCTCTTAAATTTTCATGTAGTTGTTTGTAGTTTTAGTTCGGCTTCATATTGTGTTCCATATGTTGTATTATGATATGTTGGATATGTTCACCTGATTCAAACTGCGCTATGGATGATTGCTTCTTAATATGGGTCACATAGACTCTTTACCTTCTACCACCAACACTGGTTGTTTATATTACACAGCTTGATGATGACCCTGATCAGACAAACCAGTCTCCAGAATCAAAGGTAGACTCATATATCTGAGACATCCCAAACTATTCTGTTGTTGTGTTTCAATATTCTTTATGTTATTAATCTAAAATGAAGTGATCTGCACACAGGTATGGGGACATTTGAGTTATAAACACAGACTACTTTAGCTCTTTATATTGATTGTATGTGGGATCTAGATATATATATATATATATATATATATATATTTTAATGAGCCAAAAAAGTGAATATTTCTATTAGATTAGCACATCAATAGACTGGAAATGTTTATGCATCAGACTTTTTGTAATGAGAATGATAGGGATGCACCCCTGTACTCCTGAATGGGGGTTTGATGTGTCTTTCATTACCTATGCTTCAGAATAATGAAGCAATTGGATCTGTATACCATTTTTCTACTCATTGGATAAGATGTGGTAATAATGTTTTTTTGTGTGTGTGTATTTTTGTATTGCAAATAGACATTTCTTCAATATACATGTATCATACTTCATAAAAGTGTTCTGGTTTGATGTAATTTGTCTTGAATCACATTTTATCTGCTTGTTGAACATTTTATTGTTCTCAGTAGACACTGATGCACTTTGTAAATTGAGAGTTTTTTAACAAAAATTTAGGGATGAATAGGGATGATTCTTGTTCAAGAAATTGTCATTTTGAAAATTAAATGTTTAATTTTCACTGATACTTGTTCAGAATAACTTTTGCATAAATTTTACAACAAAACAGTAATTTGTTAATTTAAAAAGAAAGAGTTATTTGAGACTGGTATGTTGTGAGTTATCTGAGCATGTAAGTATATAAGTAAATATTATTCCTTTTTTCAGAAATCACTTATTGCCACTGGAGACAAAAGTGAGCCAACCTGTGATAGCAACAACAGCAGCGCCAGGAACAGCATGGTGGTGCTGGACAGCAACAGTAGCAGCACCCGCAATAGTGTTGTGGTAGTTGACGGGGAGGAGGAGACCAGCAACCAACCATCCACCATGGTTGCAGGGGACTCGACCACGATATCAGTTGTGGACAACACAGTGAACATCACCATTAATCACGAGAATGACATCAACATACTCAGTCAGAAGAACAACAACACGAAGCCAAACAATTCCACGGAAAAAGGTGCGTATGCGTTTTCGTTTTGTATAAGTTTGATACATTTGTTTCCATCATGCCGGAAAGAAGTTTGTTTTGTATAGATAATGCAGTGTCTGCCGTCAGTTGGTTGAAAATCTTAAGTTTGCGTGTAGGTTTATGTCTTTGGTAGAAATAAGTGTTACGTCGCTGTTTATTTTTCAATGAAGTTGAAGCAGACATTCCACAGTAGGCTGTTTTTATGGCTAGTGTATCATATATTTGTTTGTTTGCAGAAACCTTTGATAAGGCAAGCATTCTTGAGCAGAATTTGAAGAACTCGTCTGAATCTCTACAGAACAACAAGATTGTCAGAAAGGTTGAGTTGGAAATCAAAGATCCCACCATCACCGAGTTGGAATCACCGTCGGTTGATACCAGTAAGGGCATTTCTACATCGACAAGTGGGGATTCCATTAGTGTATCAGTGTCAGAGACATGTAATGGACATGAATCTCCTGTGAAGGAAGAAACCTCGCCTGATGAACCAGCTGAAACCAAGGCTGCAGTGAACAGTGAGGGAAGTGTTATCTGTGATGAAAATTCAATGGACCAGGAAAGGGAGAGAAACCCATTGAGAGCAACCCCAGAGGGAGATGTAGCCTCTCTTCCAGCTATGGATGCGGATGAGCAGCTAGAAAAGGGAGATGGGGATGGGCTGGCTACAAATTCAGGTAAAACTTTTAAAATAATAATAATACAAAATACTAAAAAAATAACATCGTGAAATTTGGAAATCTGAACTTGTTTTCTGAAATTTAATTCTGTTTACAATGATGACAGTTTTGCAGATTGCAAAAAAACTGTTTGTTTGCATAGTTTGGCGTTAAATTGTGTCTTGCAGCAAGGTACATTGATCCTGTTCGTGAAATCTGTGACATACCATGTAAATTGGCAGACCTGGGAAACGCTTGCTGGACTGTAAGTTTGCTGTCAAATGTCAAAGTCTAAACTGTGTTTATGTAAATTATTTACACTGACAAACTATAAACAGATGCTGCAAGTTCTAGTTAAATAACATTTTTGATTACATGTACATATAATTAACAAGAATTGATTGCCATTCAGGAGTAAAAGAATTTGTCCCGTTGTCCCGCACCAGCTGTATAATTTTACCCCGTACGACAAGTACCGGTAAAAAATCCAAGTCAAATTAAGCTAAATTGTGCCTGTGTTGACACTGATATTTGAAGTCGTTTGTGAATTAATCGCTTAGCAACTAATGTTTCCGGTTATAAAAAGCATGGCAAAAACATTACTGCCTTATTAACGGAGGAAAATTCAAGTCTTTCTACAGTGAATACTAAAAGAAATCTCTACCAACCAATCATCTGTCAGCATGTTGCAGGAAACAATACTTTTTTTAGGCCATAGTGTTCATAGTTTGGTTGTATGTTTCAGTACCACCACTTCACTGAGGACATACAGACCCGGCAGTACCGCTGTCTGGAGGTGCTGGTAGGGGCAGGGTATGGAGCCCCAGCCGACATCTGGAGTACTGCCTGCATGGTAACATACTACTGATCTGTACTAGTGTGTCACTCGAATACTTTACATTTGAATGCTTGAAGTAACAAGAAGCACAAAACATTGCAAAAACAAAAAACAACACAATCTTGATTCGTTAATAACAGAGATGAAAACCTGAACATTTTGGACTAAAAGGATCAATACCTGATGTAAATTGTATGTAGTTATAGCACTGTGCAATAGGTTTCTATTCGATTTTGAAACAGGCTTGTAATAAAATGGACAACATGGCTTTAGTAGAAAATATTATAGTTGAACAAAGTCTAATTCAGAAATGAGCCCTAAAATCTGTGCTTTAAGAAGAACTACAAAAGAACTTGGAAATTACTTGAATATTCCAGATAACAAACATGGTAATGAATAATCAATAGCAGAATAATTGTTTGGGGAATAGCTGCCTGTGTGTCTTACAAATACTGTAAATGTTAAAAACAAGTTTGGTTGCATTCAGGCATTTGAGCTGGCTACTGGAGACTACCTGTTTGAACCGCACTCGGGTGGGGAGGAGTACTCCAGAGACGAGGATCATCTGGCACACATCATAGAGCTGCTTGGACCCATACCCAGACATATAGCCCTGTCAGGCAAATACTCAAGGGAGTTCTTCAATAGAAAAGGTAGGCCCCTGTCTGCATGAGACACTAGCCCAACAGGCAGAAGCCAGTGCAGGCAATCAAATGCAGTTTATTTTAGTAAAATACATTGAAACAGAGATAAAGGTTTTTCAGACAACCACTCTTGCAAGGTATAGCTTTTGAACGAAACTTTTGCTTAAGATTCAATTGATATAATTTGTTGTCTTAACATCGTTTCAGGGGAGCTGAGAAACATCACAAAATTGAAGCCCTGGGCAATGTACGATGTTCTGGTAGAGAAGTATGAGTGGGATCTTGATGAAGCCACTGCATTTGCCGACTTCCTAACTCCCATGCTGGAATTTGAGCCAGAAAAGCGTGCCACAGCTTGGGACTGTTTACAACATCCATGGCTTAGTTCATAGTTAACATTCAAGACTTCTTGTGTTATTGTCCTTGTAACAAGAAAGGTGTGACGTTTCTCCCTCTCACCATCTTGTGCTCGACCTATTGTCAATCTGCTAAACATTGCTGTATGTACAATGTATATTAGTCACTCTGCATATCTGTTGGTAGTCCCAATTTTGTGGGATGGATGTTAATACAGTCATATTTGTGATACCAGCAGTGTCTCATTACCTACCCAATAACCAGTGTTTCCTGTTGAGCCCTGTAAAAAATCTGCTTACATTTTGTTATTACTTATCTGCACACTTGTGCTTAAAAAAATAATTATTATAAAAAGCTGCAGAATCGCATCTATGTTTAGATCTTGGTATGAAAGTTATCGATTTATTCACTATTACTTTTGTGATGTGTGCATTATTCCAGGATATTTACATGCACTTGAACCAAGTTTTTGTTACTGTTATGAGGAATAGACATATGTTGTGAAACTTTCTATATATTTTGGAGATTTACATAAATGATTGTTGTTTACTGTTGATCTGTTTATTTTTTACTTGTTTGTGCTACAATGTTAAGTCCGTTTAATTTAGTGCTTGAATACCTTCCAATATGCTCAGTACATTTAAAAACGTACACATATTTAAAGTGTTAAATCTTGTAAACATTTTTTTATATATCAAAGCCATAACCACAACGATAAATTTAAATTATTTTGGTAATAAATTGTCACTTATAAATATCCAATAATGTGGAACCAAGTGGCGAACACTGACAAAGACTGACAGCGGAAAACCTTGAATGGGCATATTAAGGCTCTGAGAGCAAGTGTTAAGCTTATCTATCACATAAGGCGACTATAAATGAAATATCTTGAAAGACACCATGTTTTATGGCTGTCCAGAAGGACCTCATAAAATTAAGCAAACATCTCTTGCACATTACTGAGCATGTGCATCAAATGATCTTTTGCATTTTCCTAATATATCGCTATTTGTGCATTGCAATATCTACTGTGTCTGTTGAGGCCTTGCTATTACAATGTTTAAAAAATATGCATTATTATGTGAATAATGTTCAAAATATGTGCGTTTTTAAGTGTACTGAGCATATATTAAAAGTGTCGCTGACTTAACTTGTTACCTTGCTACCAGAACTGTAACAAGTTTACTAGAAGTCTTTTGGCTATGTCTATATATATTTTTGTTTAAAGTTCAAAAACTGTATGTTGTATTGGGCTGTTCTTAAAAGAATCATTATTGTCTGCCTCCAGGGTACAATACTGGCTTTAGAATGCAGTGACATACTGAAAACAACTGGTATACTGCGGTATTTATTTTCTCAGTTGTCTGTGAAAACATTTCAAACATGAACAGTCTGTTATTTCTTCCTACAAGAATGGTGTACATGTTTTTTGATATATTACAACTAGTGAATGTATGTGTGTGAACAGGTGGCTAGCACAGTTTGTTGTCAACTTACAGTTAATTTGAAGATAAAATCCAACAAGTTTTTGTTTTGTGTATACATGTAGCTAAGTAGATGGATGAGTAGGTATGTTTACAGCCATGTCCATTAACAGTTTAATGTTTTGTTTGGACATCATGAATTCTTAAGATTTGATGGTCTTTTGCTGTGACTGCATACACAAGTTAGGGAAAGGTCCAGGTGAAATGGCTTCGTGCTGCACCCTGCTCCTGTATGGGCCCCCCCCCCCCCGCTGCCCTTCAGGGCTGGTCAAAGCATAAATGTTTTATATATTGTCAAATTCAATATATTTCTACAAATTTTCAATGACAAATGAATAGACTATGTTTAAAAGCCTTAATTAGAAGCATTCCATTGTACAAACTTTGGATTTACCAAGTTATTAGAAAATATCAGCGAACTAGGTCCTGCTTAAGTAGTACATACTTAATATATAGTTTTGACATTTGTTGATGCATCAGTATATTTCTTGCAAAGTGTGATAATTTTCAGTAAATGTTACGATAAAAAATTGCAACTAAACCTCAAAGTATATATTTCTGAAGCTTGGCTTTTTAAAATTAAATAAAAAAATCGTTAAAATGCAGGTTTTGTTGATAAATGTTTATGAATGCTTACTGGGACACGTACTGAAGCATGTGGAAAAAAAGAGTGTGTTGTAACCATATAATGTTAGATTGAAATTGGTGGTGTTGTAGTTTCTATCTAGTCGTTATTTCCTACCCTGCTTACACCATTAGTTGTGTCTGTCGGCAGTAGTTCCTGTATGTATTGCCAGATACTGTTAAACAGCTTCAACAGATTTCATGTAGCCAGTTTAGGCATCTCTGGACTGGGTTTTATAAACTTTCGTAGTCAGTAATAAGAGATCTTAAAAGTATGCTTTAAAAATAAGTTATGTTGCCATAACAAAAACATTATTTAAATATGAACAATAATTTGCATGGTCATTGTGAGAAAGTAAACACAATAATGTATATAAGTTTATTGCACTTTGATGTGGATTTGTTCTGGAAGAGCATGCACAGTTCTGTTTGTTTCTGGGCTCATATACTTACCTACACTTAAAAAGCCATGTCATGAAGTTTGTGAAACAAACTGGTGGCTTGGTCCATGGCAGAGACTTGTGTCCAGTAACTAACTTCCCAATAATGAATATTTTAAGTTATACTAACTCCATGTATGTCTCCCTTATGTTAGTTTATCATAGAGGAAATCTGGTGTGGTTTCTGTGCTAAATATCTTTATGTACTCTTAATATCAAGAATTTTGGCTTCATTTTTGAAGTACTTAAATGTTACAATGTTTCACATTCTTTATAACTTCATTTAATTACACAAGGACTTTCATTATATACTCTATAGATCTGAAAATAAAAACTGGACTGCATTTTATTTATTTATATATTAAAAAACAACAACAACTAAATGTCACATAATGTATGACAAATATTTACCAGAACTGCTTTTGTTAACTTAGATTTTCTATTTGATACTAATAAAACTATTATTCATGCAAACTTCCTTGTTAGATGGTGAATGTATTAATGTTTCACATGTTAAAATATTTTACAAACAAAATATTTGTCAGTTGGGATAGGTAGAGAACTATTCAATGCTAAAAGGATCACAATTATTTGTAATCTTCAAAAAGTTGACTTGGAACAATCATTAGTCATATCAACATGCAGTTTAAAGCAGATAAAAACTAATTTGTATACATTTTTATGTAAATAGTAGCTCTAGACCTGTAGGCCATTTGTGTAGCCGTTTTTGCGTTGTGTTAATGGCTTATCTATTATTTTTAACATTTAAGGTTCTACATGGTGTACTTGGACGACCAATGTTTAGCAAATGAGAAGTCAGTTTTATACCGATTTTTAAAGACACCAATTGGCAGTGAGTTTCATTGATTATTGTATTCCTACAAGCAAAACTAGCTTTTCAGATGTTATCATTCATTGCATTTAAGTTATACATTCAGATATGTAGATTGTGAAATGCATTTTAATATTCCTGTAATTTAACTTGAATGCGATTAAAGTTTATGCAAATGTTGTAGTGTTTTGTTTCTCTGTCCTTTAGCCCAACGAATGTTTTTAGCTCACCTGAGCACAACGTGTTCATGGTGAGCTTTTGTAATCACGGTTCGTCCGTCGTGCGTCAACATTTTCATTCAAATAACATCTCTTCCTAAACCGCTGGGCAGATTTGCACCAAACTTCACAGGAATGATCCTTGGGTGACCCTCTTTCAAAATTGTTCAAATCTTTTCAGTCCGCTGCATATGTAGGTCACCAGAGCTAAAATAGATTTAAAAAGTGAAAACTTAAAAAAATCTCTGAAACTGCATGGCTGAGAGCTTTCATATTTGGTATGTGGCATCTTCTAGTGGTCCTCGACAAAGATTGTTCAAATGATGCCCCTGGGGTCAAAACTGGCCACACCCCGAGGGTCACATGGTTTATATAGACTTAAATAGATTAATGACTTTGAAAATCTCTGAAACCGTTAAGGCCCAGAGGTTTGGTTGGTAACATTGTATAGGGGTCCTCTACAAAGATTGTTCAAATGATGCCCATGGGGTCAAAAGTGGCCCCGCCCCGCGGGTCACATTGTTTATATAGACTTAAATAGCAAAATTACTTCAAAAATCTCCTCTGAAACCGCAAGGCCCAGTGGTTTCATATTTAGTATGTGGCATCCTCTAGTGGTCCTCTACAAAGATTGTTTAAATGATGCCTTTAAGGTCAAAACTGGCGACACCCCGTGGGTCACATTGTTTATATAGACTTAAATAGCAAAATGACCTTAAAAGTCTCCTGAAACCACAAGGCCCTGAGGTTTCATATTTAGTATGTAACATTGTATAGTGGTCCTCTACAAAGAATGTTCAAATTTTGCCCTTTGGGTAAAGAGGCCACACCCCAGGGTCACATGGTTCATATAGACTTAAATTACAAAATGACTTTAAACATTTTCTTCTCTGAAACCTTAAGGCCCAGAGGTTTTGTAATTGGTATCTAACATCTTATATTGGTCCTCTACAAAGATTGTTAAAGTTATGCCACTGGGGTCAATCCTAGGCACACCCCGGGGATTACATGGTTTGTATAGACTTATATGGAAAGTGGACTTGACAAATCTTCTCTGAAACTGCAAGGCCCAGAGGTTTCATATTTTGTATGTAACATTGTATAGTGGTCCTCAACAAATATTGTTCAAATGATGCCCCTTGGGTAAAAAGAAGCCACCCTGGAGTCACATGGTTTCTATAGACTTGTATGGAAAGTGGGCTTTGAGAATCTCCTCTGAAACCGCAAGGCCCAGAGGTTTCATATTTGGCATGAAAATTGTATAATGGTCGTCTACAAATATTGTTCAAATTATGCCTCTGGAGTAGAAATTAGTGGCCACTCACTGTGGGTCACATGTTTTATATAGACTAAAAAAATCTGAAACTGCAAGACCCAGATCTTCATACTCGGGTAAGTGGTTTAGTGCCATTTGGCCCTCTTGTTACAAGCCATTATGATGCATTAAACTCAGGTGAGCGATATAGGGCCATTGTGGCCCTCTTCTTTAACATATGATTACAGGTTTCATTATTTGTTTTTATGCCCCCGGCATCTTGATGCACCAACACCGCTTACTACAACACTATAATTCAAATGGGCTGTTTTCTGGTTAACTAGGTTTTACCATTCCTGCTAGCACCAACACCGCTTACTACAACACTTGGATATTTACACAGTTGTTACTTATGACCGTTCCCAATCCACCCATATCACCCAACCTCACTTTGACCTTGACCTAATTTGGATTAAGAAATGGGCTATCCAGCAACAACCGGCGGCATGTGTTTTTCAAACACAGAATCTTGTTTTTTTTTCTGAAAAATTTCTGTCCATAATTTGATATTGGAATGTCCTAAGCTGCCTTTGTTCAATTTTTTTGGATGAAATCTGATTATTCGCAGTCAACTATTATTACTAACTGGAATAACTGACCAAATATACAGCTATTATTCACTGAAGATTATATGAAAGTCTGTTCTTATACACAAGGCTGATTTATGTTGTTTTAGATCACCTGAGCATGAAGTGCGCAAGGGTGTTTGTGGTCGGTTAACTGTCAGGTGTCTGGTTAATTCTCCGGTCTCCGTCATTTGTCATTAGTCTGTCATAAACAATTCTACTTTTTTATTTCGAAACCACAGGTGGACTTGGACCAACCTTGGAAGGAATACTCCCAGTGTGGTCCTTCACCAATTTCCCTTGAATTAAATGCAATATATGAAAAACAAGTGGTTGCCATGGCAATCAAAGAGGCAAAATACTTCAAAAACTCTTCTGGTTAGAAACCAGAGACTGGATTTCAAAATGGTTTTCACAGACAAGGTCCTTGTATGACCCTGTACCAAATTCCTTTTAACCATTTTGATTGCTTAACAAACCTGCCCTCAGAGTTATTTGGCTATAATGAAAACTTTGAACGTCCTGTCTGGAACTTTTCCGTATATAGGATGGACATACTGTGACAATTTCTCGTCACTGCTTACAGTCAGGCGAGCGAATCCAGCGCCACTTGGCCCTCGTTATAATTATGACGATGTGATTTGATGTGTTTTATCACTTCAGCATCTCGTATTAAGCATTAACATTACACTCATAACATTGTTAAAAATAAATCAGATCAAAATCTAGACCAATGCAAAGTTGTGCTTGATGTAAATCAAGACCTAGAACGGTTAATCAGAAATATTGTTCAGTTGGAAGCTTGTCGGATTTTAAGGGGTTTCAGTGTATTTGAAAATCGAAACAAGCAAAATGAAATGAAGAACAAACTACAGATATATTCCCAATCTTTTGTTAACAGCAAAATAAATAATACAAAACCAAAACAACAAAGCATGTAGTATCGCGCATAAAGTATTATACATGTATTTGTTAGTATGGGTATGTATATAAAATGCAAAGTGTTTGTGACTACGTTCCCACAATAATAAACACTAGTAGCACAATAAATGACCATAATAAGACACCCATACAATTAAAAAAGCAAATATTGCTACAAATTACAGCAACGTAAAACCGATATTGATTTGTATTTTAAATATTTTTGGAAGCCTTTTTCATTAATTTAAATCAAGTGTTGATTTCTTATGATGTAAGAACTTTCCCAAGCAAAAATATCTTGAAAATAAAGTTTTTTAACAGTCATAATAATAAAAAAAATTATAAAGATAAAACAAGAATTTACTATCAAGTATTCTGGCAGATGCAACTGTGTGCTTAGCATATGGATGGATTAATTTCAAAAGGTGATAGGTCAAAAGACACCAAAGATAAGAGTACTTGTACACCGACTCGGACTGAGATTCTATTCCCTTCCAATGCCTGCCACTGTAATACAATTACTCGACTTGTAAGTTGCAGAATAATGACAATAGGAAACACTGGACACCAAACAAAAAGTACCGGCAGTACATTGCAACAGCCACAGCATTGAGATTATGATCTTGTTTAATGCGTAATTTTCATAGTGTTCAAGACTTTAACTGATTACCACATTTACTTAACAATAGTTTGACAAATATCCTGAAAATTTCCTTTATCGTCAAACATATGATATGCATGACTAATTATATACTAATTTTAACACTCGGAAAGTCTAGAATATTGTGCATTTTTAGTTCTGTATTACTGAGTGTTAAAATTAGTATATAATTAGTCAGTTTTTTTCTGCTCAGTTTGTAAATATGAATCATTCTGCAGAAATGTCACCTTGGTACAATGAACTCTCCTCGTGACAAATACATGCTTTTGCTTAGAAAAATCCTCACACAGCCATATGAATACATGGGAACTGGCATATTGTGTGCTTTCTGCCAGAAGTTGGTCTCTGGATCGAAAAACTCGATGATTTCAGTGTACAGGTTGTCTTTTGCTCCCCTCCTCCGTCCACCTAGAGCGTATAGTTTTTCATCCAGTACAGCCAGGCTAACAAAATCTCGAGCACAGCTCATGTCTGGGAGAATGTCCCAGCTTTCTCTGTCGGGTGAAAATCTGAAAACACCCTCAAGACCAATGACATAAATGTAGTTGTTGAACACAACAGCACTTAAGCACATGTCATTGACAGGCAGATCACAATTCAATGTTGTACATGTCTTTGTGACTGTATTGTAGCATTGTACACAATTTGTCACTACTTCATCATTGTTTTTGCCTCCAAACAAGTAGATATTCTTTCCAAAGGCCACAAATCCCATGTTTTCCACAGGCTGATTGAGACTGCCACCTTCTTCCCAACGATTGCTGTCTAGGTCCCAGTATTCCACAGTAGCAAGAACGTTGTCTTCATCAAAACCTCCAAGCACAAAGACTGTTTCATCCACAGCTGACATTCCATGTCGTCGTCGGGCATGAATCAGATTGGGACCGCGTAACCAAGTATCAAACGCCGGATCATACTTCCAAAACTCTGGACTTCTCAGGCCACCTGACACGTATATGTCATTTCCAATTGTACACACAGAGAACTCATTTCTCTTTTTAAAAGGCAATTGCTTGAGATTGAAAAATTCTTGAGTATCAGCCACAAAGCATTCCACTTCATTGCTCAGACCATCAGACAGTCTCCCACCAAGTAAGACTGCAACTTCGGAAAACGGCATGTTTAAACGTGGAGTGATCTGATACAGAGGAATTTGGTGCCGTCGTGCAGGAATCGTGTGGAACAGAATGCCATCATCTAAGAGATCCTTCCCTCTATCATCACTCACTACATGCTGTGCTTTAGAAACTGTATCAATGAGAAAGGTCTTCTCTAGCATTGGAAATTTCACTGTTTCCAAAACTTTGTATCGGTAGTTCTTTCTGGCAACAATATCATGCTCTAACCATTTTATAGCGGTTTCGTACACAAGTTCTTCATTTTCACACTCTAGCTTTCTGTCCTTCAACAGATCTACAATGCATTCGCATGACAACTTGTACAAATCATCATCAAGGACCAAGCTCATGAAATGCTGACAGGAGAAGTTCTTTGCATACAGATATAACATCCGATGGGCATGGATGTCGGCCAGCGTAAGAGCTGCCAAACAGTTGTGTTCGTTCATGTTCTTCTGAAAGAACTCCACACAGAGATTCACCAAAGTCTGTATCTGGAAGATATGAGCCTGGGTAAACAGGTCCTGTACCATGCCTGCAGTGATATTCACTTTGCCGGTATAGATGAACTTGAGGATGTGTTCGAACACCTCACTGCCTAGCTGCTGCATGCGGAAGACATTCTTGTGACATTCTTCCATGCCAGAAAAGAACATTGACCTATAGAAAAATAAGAAATAATACTACAATTTAAAATAATGTCATAGAAGACTATGAAAAGGGCGATGTTTTAATGTCGTTGTTCAGAAAAAATGGTCACTTCACATAGAAGCAGCCTATAAAACTTGACCCTGGTTTTGGCAAGTCAGTGTCTTATTAATTTGGTTCTGGATATACTGGTACATGTATGTAAAATAAGTGTCACAATAAACATTTAACTAAGTGATTCAGAGATGTCTGCAACGTCATTTAGACAACACAGTAAACAAAAAGAAAATGAACCTGAAGTATGGAGATCCAGCAGCCAAAATTACTTTGTGACAGGCAAATCTCCTATTCTCCACTTCTATAGTTATGTCAGTGAAGACTGCGTCTCCTCTAAACATCTCCATGTTGCTGATCAAGAAGTCAGAATGTTCATCGCTGTTAAATGAGGCCACGTCATCCTCTTCATCATCACTGGGCATCAACGAGGCCATCTCGAAACTAAAGATACAAACAAATAGATAGAAAGATGTTAAGATAAAAACAAGAGGGCCATGATGGCCCAAAGCGCTCACCTGAGAACTGGTAACGATGAAGACCATACTGTTGTGACAGGTTTGAAAATTAAGGTATCTTAACAATACGCAGAGGCGGATAGGATCAATTTTGATTTAACATATCAGTTAGTGCAATGGGCTAACTAAAGTACAAGTTGAATAGTGGATGTGCGTTTTTTTTGCTAATGGTTCTCAAATCATTTTTCTCGATATTCTTACCTGACCCTTTTTCATAAAGTCATTGACAATTCATTATGCTGGAAAATGCAGAAAGTACATTTTGATGTCTTTTTCGCAAACAGTTTTGGAGAACTAGTTGCAATGCGATACATGCGATGGCTGAGCTATAAGGTAAAGTTTTGCTTTTTCTTTGATAACTTTCTGTCCAATGATGATAAATGATGTTAATGCAGGCTCTGAAGACGTCAATGTTGCATGTACAAATAACTGCTTGCACATCTTGCAACTGCTGGAAATGAAATTTTATCAATAAATTTTTATGGTAAGTTTGGTAAACATTGAATCAAAAATCATGTGCGCAAGCCAATCACTGATGACTTGTTGATGTTTTTTTCCAAACACAAGGGGCAATAACTCTGGTGTTTCTGGCCTGATCATGCTTTTATTCGACTTCACCTGTAGTCTTACGTTCATAGACAAACTGTACACGATTGGTAAAGATTGGATGAAAAATGAAGTCTCTATCCTGAAATAATGTCCATTTTTGCATATTTTTTTCACAAACAAAGGGCAATAACTCTGGTGTTTCTGGTCCGATCTTGCTCATATTCGACTTCACCTTTAATCTTATGGTCATAGACAAACTATGCAAGATTGGTGAAGATTGGATGAAAAATAAAGTCTCTATCCTGAATAATGCCAATTTTTGCATATATTATTTCACAAACAAAGGGCAATAACTCTGGTGTTTCGGGTCCGATCTTGCTTATATTCGACTTCAACTGTAATCTCATGGTTATAGACAAACTGTGCAAGATTGGATGAAAAATGAATAATGTCCATTTGTGTATTATTTTTTTAATAAACAAAGGGCAATAACTCTGGTGTTTGAAACATGATCTGGCCCATTTTTGGCGTCTGCTGAGATCTGATGGTCATACACAAAATGTGAAAGTTTGGTTAAGATTGGACGGAAAATAATGTCTAAAAGTTGGAAAAGGGCATTTTTGCACTTTTTTTGCATGAAAAAGGGGCAATAACTCTGGTGTTACTGGTGTGATCTGACCCAATGCCAATCCCATCCGAGATTTTATGGTCATACATAAACTGTGCAAGTAAGGTCAAGATTGAATAAAAAGTGTAGTCTTTATCGCGATAACGGTCCAAATTGTTCACGGCATATGGACGACGGACGCCGCCGGAGAGGTCCCCTATACCAATAGCTCACCAAGCACTTCGTGCTCAGGTGAGCTACAAACTGCACCTTAAATCAAATTTATTTCAACATGCTGTAATAAAGCTAACACACAACAATTTAATCTGTAAGGATGCTGTTTATACTCTATAATGTCATATTTGTTTGTGCAAATAATCTTAGATTAAACAACAAATATCTTGCAATTCCATTGCCACATTGATAAAAATATCAATCCAAAAATTGTAAAAGAAAATAGCTGTTGTTTCCATAGAAACAACTGATGAACAAATTACAGCTAAAGTAATATTAAAGGGGCATATCGACTGTATTTTGAGTAAATATCATCACATATTGAAACAAGATAATTTCCTATTATCTGGAATATATTTATCGAATAGCAATAATATATTGATAGAATCGTTAAGAAAAAAAATATGCAAAAGCAAAACAGTTTTTGGAGATACACGGTTGCAGCAGGCTTGAACTCACACCTACAAAATGCCCACTTCGTCTTCAATGACGCTACTTAGCAATGTAGCGTTTATCAACAGCATGTTACTGTACATCATGTACATTTCATATAGCCTCATTACTACTACTACTAATTTTTCTGCATCCAATATTTTTCTGCATCCAATGAAATGTAGTCGATTACAACTGTTTATTTACAAAAATAATATATGTTTTGAACGGTTTTTAGAAACAAGACCATTGTATTTAAAGGGACTATGTCTACTAAAAGGGTCCCAAAGAGCATAACTCAAGTACGATGAGAGCAATTAAGCCGAAAACCGAACTTAAACTTCCTTTTATGCCTACTAACAGTTCCCTTAAGCTTCATAATGATTGCACAAAAACTTCTAAAGTTATTGTCTGCACAAACTACAAGGACTGCAGCCGTCGCTAAAGAAACCCCTGTATGTCGCCTTTTCAGGCAACACAAATAATTATTTAATTTAGGTTGTGTCGTGTTTGTTTGGCCCTTTTCTTGTTTACACTTTGAAGTCAGGTGTGTGGGTGTCTTATATAATTATAGTATGCACATGCATTTATCACAAGTCAGAATACCGCAGTTGGTACGAGAGCTTTAAGCTGTTATTTGGTCTTAGGACTTGTCTGAGGACTTTGTTGTTGTGAGGTCCATACCCACTCTGGGTTTTCTTTTTTTCATGCATTTTTGTTTATTTGTTTTTATAAAAATTCTCGTAATGTGGTAAATTATTCGTAATTTATTTATTGTATATGCCTTTGTATTGCACATTTCTGTAACATAATACTATAAACATTGCAGAAGGTATTTCATAGACATAGTCCTTTAAACATTATATTGGGCAGTTTCCA
Source organism: Congeria kusceri (assembly GCA_027627225.1). NCBI lineage: Eukaryota > Metazoa > Mollusca > Bivalvia > Myida > Dreissenidae > Congeria > Congeria kusceri. The sequence continues at coordinate 34,448,520 of CM051035.1, forward strand.
CTTAGGCAGTTCCCCGAGATTATAAATGTAAACAATGTTTTGTGCATGCGTCATTGTTGCTACGCATGACTTGTTTATTTCTAGTTGGCCACCATGTTTCCCCCATTGGTAATGTATTTCTTGGGATTGTGCCTGTTTCTATGTATCAAAGCCGGACGAAAATAGAGCAATGTAGCGTTTATGTGCCAATAAGTAGGGATGTGGGGGCGGCAGTTTCTCAAAATATTTATTAAACTATTTAGGAAAATTATGATTTTGGGATTATTTTTGCGCTTTTGGGCCTATTTTTTTTAATCGCCCAGCTAGCGCATGGCTCTCTTTATATACTCACACTTGGTCCCTAGTTATGTGGAATAAATAGTATTGCCAGGGACAACTAAAGTGGAATTTTTCCATAATAATAATTCTTTATAAATGAACCTGATTTCTGGAAATGCTATTGCTGAATTACCATCGATAGGCCCATTATATAGATACATAGTTTTAGCAATCTAGTTTAAGCATTTCATTTTAACCAGTTCAAGCAGATGACTCATAAGAGCTGTTAAATTGTTTTTAAATGTGATATAATGCAGTATTTCTTTTTTGCACTTACTCAAGATTAATTCAAATTCCAATAATAAAACACAAATATCCATATGTCAAATGATTTAAAGGGACTTGTTCACAGTTTGGCAAAATGACAATTTTCAAAAAAATTGTCATAGATTCAAAAAAGAATGTATGCATTATATTCACACAAGCAAAATAACACTCCTGACTAAGAAAAATGTTAAAAAGATATGTTCGTTTATTTATAATCATCAATCGAAATTGGAAAAATAATAAAGCGTTTGTAACGCTTTTCATAGATAATTTAGCAAAAACGTGTATTACCGACATAGCGTTTAAACTGCCATCCAAAATCAAAAGCCTGCGTGGTGTAGTGGTAGCGCGTTAGATTTTGCTTCTAGGGGTCCCGGGTTCGAACCCCAGGGCAGGCACATTTTTTATTTTTATCTTTTTCCTTGTTATTATAATTATTTAAAACTATTCCAGATATGACAGTTTTGTAAGTAAATTCATTTAATGACATTTTTCAAAAATACGAAAATCTGTGAACAAGTCCCTTTAAGAACGCGCTCAAATATACGTGTTAGAATGCCTTACTATTTAGAAAGTATCTCATTTTGTTAATGCTATCGGAGCATAGAAAGCCATACCAACATGTGAAAATATGAGATTATGGTCTTTGATTTTGAAACTTTAAGTCTTTCAACACAGGTACTTGTAACATACGTATATACACTATAATGTATATACGTATGCAACATTAAAAAATAATTGTACCTGTGGTCTTTCCACAGACAGGGTCCTCAATTAACTGTTTGTCATCTGAGTCTAGCAATGTCATGTGTACATTGGACAGTGTTAGGCATTTTCAGTCAATAGTAAATCAATTTTATTGCTGCATACCTTCAGCAGATTTGTTTTCTAACAAGACAATTCTGGTATGTTTTGGTTGGTAATTTATGTTTTGCAAAGAATGGTCTGCTTACTTCTCCTGCCAAGTTGTATAACCGATTACGAAGGTTACACTTCACTAATAATCTAAAAACACTTGAGGTCTAATTACCCCAAAACGGAAGTCACATCGTGAGGGTTACATGCTGTTACGATATACAGTAAATAGCATACTATAAATAGATGGTAACGTGACTCCGTCAGTAAAGACCGGTGTGTACACAACGCAGTAAATAGACTTACTGAGAGCACATTTAGTATACTGTAACCTATAACGTTGTTTTACTGTGTACTACGTCATGATAAGTTGTTGAATAAAAGATACCACATGAAACATGGTGTAAGAAGTTAAACCAGACATTTTCACCAAATGCAGGCTGAATTAAGCGTTGTCAACATCAGGAACAAATCAGATAGACAAAGGAATATACGGATTACGTGACGGCTAAACAAATCCTGGATCTATCGCGTTTAATACCGGAAACGAGCGTTTTTGTGTCTTGTGTTCGTCGTCCTCGTTTTTTCCCGCGACGTTTCACGGTTGGCTGACGATGGCGACAGGCAAACTTCCAGTGCCTTTTTCAATGGAGGTGAAGGGCAATCTAAGGGATAACTGGAATTTCTTCTAATCTCAATGGGACAATTATTAGATAGCAACAGGCCTGGATAAAAAAGATGACAATATTCGCGCAGCTACTCTGTTGAGTGTTATGGGCAGAGACTGCTATCGAATTTTTCAACACTTAGATATTCCTGACGGCGATCGAAAGAAGGTGGGTGCAATACTCAAAGCACTAAAGGAACATTTTATTCCGAAAACAAACGTCATATATGAACGATATGTTTTCAATACATCCGATCAGTTACAAAACGAAGGTGTAGACGTCTACGTTACCAGGCTGAGGGGTCTCTCTAACTCATGTGAATTTGGCACTCTACAAAGTCAAATGATTCGTGATAGAATAGTGTTAGGCACCAGAGACAGTGGAGCAAGGTCACGGATGCTTCGTGAACCGGACTTAACACTTGACAAAGCAGTAGACATGTGTAGAGCAAGCGAGATAGCAGATAGCCAAATGAGGAAACTCTCTGCTACAGAAGAGGTGAACTATGCGACAAAACAAAAAGTCAAACATGAAAAAAAGAAGCGTACTTCAGAAATGGAAGAACATAGTAACTGTCGGTACTGTGGTGGAACACACGCCAAGCGAGAATGTCCAGCGTATGGAAAGGTGTGCTCAAAATGCAAGAAAAAGAACCATTTTGCAAAAGTATGTCTTCAAAGCTCGAGATCAAAAGTTAACATTGTGGAAGAAATTGACAGTAGTGATGAGTCGATCTATACACTGAATGCCCTAACCGATAAACAGTGGTTTGTAAATGTAACCATGTCAATGCTGAACACTCCCAATAATAACAAGACAATCAAGTGTCAAATAGACACCGGTGCGTCATGCAACGTAATTTCAACCAGTGTGCTATCACGCATAGCAAAACAGAAAAAGCCAAGAATGGTGCTAACAAAAACAAAGCTGAAATTATATGATGGAGGTACCTTAATACCAGTTGGAAAATGCGCAATTAACTGCACTGTAGGTCAAGTGACTGAAACACTGGAATTTCATGTTGTGGAGATTGACGGGAAAAATACTGCAACATTATTGTCAGCAGCAGCTAGCGCACAGTTGGGTATCATCACTGTAAATGTGGTAAACAGTGTGGTACAAACACCTGAGACAATGCTTACCAAGGAAGTCATCATTCAAGAATACAGTGATGTGTTTGATGGCCTTGGATGCCTACCAGGGACATACAAAATTGAAATAGATACAACTATAAAACCGGTTCAGCATCAGCCTCGACGGGTACCAGTTGCCCAGAAAGCAGAAGTGAAAGCAGAAATCGAACGATTAGTGAACAAAGGGGTCATTACAAAAGTTGTGGAACCTACTGACTGGATTAGTAGTATGGTGGTTGTAAGAAAACCAAAAAAGCTCAGGGTGTGTTTGGATCCTAAAGATCTGAACAAAGCCATAAAGCGTTCCAAGTACATGATGCCAACAATTGAGGACATTCTTCCTAAAGTGTCAAAAGCCAAAGTATTTACAGTTCTTGATGCTAAGGATGGATTTTGGCAAGTAAAACTTGAAGAAAAAAGTAGCTACCTTACAACATTCTGGACTCCATTTGGTCGATATAGGTGGTTACGCCTCCCGTTTGGAATTTCGTCGGCTCCAGAGGAATTTCAGCGCAGACAACATGATGCTTTAGAAGGGCTCCAAGGTACAGAAGTTATCGTGGACGATATTTTGGTATATGGTCAAGGCGAAACCATGGAAGAAGCCATAAGAGATCATGATGAGAAACTTGTTAGTGTTTTAGAGCGAGCAAGAGCGGTAGGACTAAAGCTAAACAAGGACAAACTGAAACTTCGACAAACTGAAGTAAGTTACATGGGTCACATACTCACCTCCAGCGGTGTACGTCCAGATCCAAAGAAGATACAAGCAATATTAGACATGCCGAAGCCAACTGACGTAAAAGGAGTACAGCGCTTTATTGGATTAGTGACATATCTTTCCAAATTTTTACCACATTTGTCAGAAGCATGTGAACCGTTGCGAAGATTGACAACAAAAGACAAATTGTGGTATTGGCAATCACAGCAAGAAGAAGCCTTTGCCACTATAAAGCGACTAGTGACAGAGCAACCCGTGCTTAGATACTATGATTTGGAAGAAGAAGTAACTCTACAATGTGACGCGAGTGAAGCAGGGCTTGGAGCAACATTGCTTCAGAATGGACAGCCAGTCGCATTTGCCTCAAGAGCGTTAAGCACTGCAGAAAAACATTACGCACAAATTGAGAAAGAGTGCTTAGCAATAGTATTCGCGTGCGAACGGTTCGAACATTATATATACGGTCGTTCTCAAGTCACTGTTCATACAGATCACAAACCTCTAGAAACAATCTATGGAAAACCACTGTTAAACGCCCCAAAGAGGTTACAACGTATGCTTTTAAGACTACAGAAATACAGTTTATGTCTACAATACACAAAAGGTACCGAGATGTACATAGCCGATACATTATCCAGAGCATTCTTACCAACAACATGGAAGGACAATGATGACACTATTGAAGTTTTCAGCATACAAAAGCAGAAACTTGAACAAGATTTATCAGCAATTAACTTTGTGGAAACAGTTAATGTAACTGAACAGCGCTTTAAGCAAATTCAAGTACATGCATACCAAGATGAAGCGTTACAAACACTTAAATCAGTTATTCTGGCGGGATGGCCAGATTCGAAGGCGGAAGTACCTGTCATAATTCGTGAATACTGGACAATTCGGGACGAATTAGCAGTCCAAGACGGGATAGTATTCAAGGGTTCTAGGATAATAGTGCCAAAGACACTTCGCAGTGAAATGCTTACCCGAATACATGCAAGTCACATGGGGGTCGAGTCATGTCTAAGGAAATCGCGCGACACGCTCTTCTGGCCAAATATGAACAGTGAAATTCGCGATCATGTTGAAAAATGTAGCGTATGTAATGAATACAGCGCAAACCAACAGAAAGAGACGCTTATGACACATGATGTTCAAGACAGGCCCTGGAGCAAGGTAGGCATTGATATTTTCACCTATCAACAGTCAGACTACTTAGTTACAGTTGACTACTACTCAGATTTCTGGGAATTGGACTTATTACCTGACACAACCTCAGCTGCGATAATTCATTGTCTGAAAGTTCATTTCAGTAGGCACGGCATTCCAGATACTCTCATATCGGACAACGGTCCACAGCTGTGTAGTGTGGAATTCAGTAAGTTCTCACAACAATGGGAATTCGACCATGTCACATCCTCACCATACCATAGCCAGTCAAACGGAAAGGCAGAGTCAGCCGTCAAAATTGCGAAGGGGTTGGTAAAAAAGGCCACTAAAAGCAACAGGGATGTTTGGAAAGCTATCCTCGACTGGAGAAACACCCCAACAGAAGGAATGGACAGCAGTCCAACGCAACGTTTAATGTCCAGGAGAACTAGGAACACATTGCCAATTGCAGATGAGCTTCTAAAGCCTAAAGTAGTAGAAAACGTGCGACAGAAGAAGATGCTGAAACACCAGCATTCCAAGTTCCAGTATGACAAAGGAGCCAAGGACTTGCCAGAGTTGGTAATCGGACAACCTGTCCGTATGGCGCCTCTACCAAATGATCGAGAAAACAAATGGCGGCTCGGAACCTGTGTGGAACTACATTCACCACGATCCTATGTTGTCGATGTAAATGGGCATCTATACAGACGCAACCGAAAGTACATCAGGTCTACATCAGAAGCCATTCCGGAGTCAATTATCAGTGATCCAAGTGTTTTCAATGATCAAAAGTGTGCTGAAAAAACAGCTGATAAAGAGCAAAGTGCAAGTGAATCGAGTGTCAATTATAGGGAAATTACAGCCACTAGTGAAAAAGTAAATATGGGTGGCAAAAGTTCTCAGTGTAAAGAGGATTCAATTCATGTGGAATCATCGCCCAAAAAAAGAAGCAGTGAGCAGACATCCGGTGGTCAATTCCGAACACTCATCCAAATCAACAAGGACCAGAAAGATTAAACCTCCGAAGAAATATGAAGATTTCGTCTAAGTACTGTACTTAGAAATAGACTAGTTAAGTAGGTTAAAAATCAAAACATAGTTGGAAATTATTCATGTTCTTTAAGTTGTATTATCATGCACAGAGAGTGTTTTTTTTTTTGTTTTTTTTTTAAGTCAATGTGTTTTTCCCCTACAATGGAAACTGCAGTCTCGATGAGTTGTGAAAGTTAAAATCGCATATGCCTCTTGACTTATACTGTTTTATGTTCAGATTACTGTTAATGTTATAGGTTACCTGGTACATGTACAAAGTTGTGTTATTTCTTTGTTTGCGAAAGAAGGGGAGATGTTACGATATACAGTAAATAGACTTACTGAGAGCACATTTAGTATACTGTAACCTATAACGTTGTTTTACTGTGTACTACGTCATGATAAGTTGTTGAATAAAAGATACCACATGAAACACATGCTGTCAGTTAGATAATAAGCACATGTGGTTGAGTGCAGGATGCATATAATTTGTAATAAACAGTTTAAATGATATGTTTTGGTATCATTTTAAAGGTATATATGTAAGCAATAAGAAAAAAGGCTGTTTTGTGCACTACTTTTTGTCTAGTGGTTCCCAGCTTCATAACTTTTGGCCCATGTATTCATGCACAAAATGGCAGCCTCCATGCCCGTCAAAACCGGTGTGTTTTTTCTAAGGTAAATATTTTGAGTTACAACACATAGAATTTTTTGACATGCTGTTTTTTCAAAAGGTCATGTCCTCATCTTTCCAACAATGTATGGTGATATATTGGAAGATATCTTGGTCTTGGTGATTTTTAATATTTTATATGTAACAAAGAAGGAATTTATTTGCGCATGCGTAACCTTGACCAATCGTGCTACATCGATGTTCTCCGGAATTTTTAGTATCGCCTCGGTCGCCAGAGTGATCAGTTCTAGTATGTTTGTAGCTCAGCTGCTGTTCAACGCTTTTATTGTAACGTTTAAGAACCTTAAAAGGCCAAATTCTTTGTAGTAAACTATTGTCCATATACAAATGCTTAATGTTTGGAATCACACAATAAGTTATTTAATTGTTATGTGTTTGGTATAAGATTTTTACCTTCTTAAAGTAAGCATGTGGCGACATATAACTTAACATGCAAGTAGGTTGCCTCGAAATACGCATGTAGGTCACTGTAAAATATCCGATAGGTTACACTGCAATGTGCATGTAGGTCACATAAAATATGAGTGCAAGTTACATTTAAAATGTTCAGGTAGGTCACATGAAATACGCATATAGATTTTATTTGAAAAGCGCACGTAGGTCATTTTAAACATGCATGCAGGTTGCGTAGAAATATTCATGTCGGTCACAGTAAAATATCCCCGTCGATGCAAAATGCATACATGACACATTAAATATGAATGCAAGTAGCATTAAATGTGCAAGTAGGTCAAATGTTATTATTCCACATGAACAGTCGATGTGTCGCGTACATATGCCATTCTTGTCCGTGAAAGGTCAAGGTCACAATTCAATGTCAAATGTCAAATACTTAAATTGTGTTTCCGCTCCATAACTTCGTAATGCCTAAAAGGATTTTAATAGTTGAATTTTGTTTTTGTTGTAGCTTAAAGGTCGAGGTCAGATGTAGAGGTCAAAGGTCACATATAAGAAATACTATTTTGTGTTCCATGTTGTACTTTTCCTACAAAGAGGGATTCTGTTATAACTTGGAACAAAGTACTCACTATCATAAGAGGATGTGTCTCAGACAAGAACAATTTAAGGTCTATAATTCCAAGATCATTTTTCAAGGTCAAATAAATGAATGAAGTTTTTGTAAGAAGCAAAAGTTTGTTTAACATGAAATGGTTTTAAGACACACGCAAGAATCAGGTCTGTAGCTGTAAGTTTAAGGTCAATTTATATGGTCAAATGACACAATAGTTGTCCAGAGAATATAATGTACTCTTCCTTTTGCATTTCTAGTCGATTTTTCCTCTCATGTAGGTCTTTTTGTCATTGTACAAAGCAATCAACTGCAAATCTCTTCAGGCCAAACAAATTAATGGTTGGTTTCCGCTTACATCTAACAAAAATCTAGGAGTGGAGGTAAAATATAACTTTTTTTCTTCGCCGCATACTCACCACACCGTTTAAGTATATTGGACTGAATGTAAAATGTTTAAACACCTCCCAACAAAAGAACACACTGTACCTTAACTATAAATAAGGTCTTAGAAAAAGCGATTTCGGGCCAGAAACTTATAATATACACGTATATATAAGCGAGCACTGCTCTTTTTCCCCGAAAATCAGAAAAAGTAAATGAGTGAAAGGCAAAAAACGTTTAGGGTCGGCAGAAAAAAATAGGGTGGGGGTGGGGGGGGGTGTTGGTCGGGTAAGCGGAAACCAACAAAATTTTTTTTACGCCTCTTCTGTGTCAGTGCGGTGTGTCACCGTGTGTGTGTGTGTGTGGGGGGGGGTATTTATCACATGTAGTGATAGCTCTAGTTTTTTATTTAATAATTAAGTTTAAATAATTTGGCAAACCCCAAACTGTGCTTGTTCGGTACTCATTGGAGCCCATTTCCTCATTACACATTGAAAAACTTAACACGTTGACAATCGGCATATACAGTACATTAAACGTTGGACGATCACAATGTTTTTTTGGCAAATATTCATAGTAATTCTTACTTACATGGATACATTTAGAAGACATCGGTTGACGGTATTCCTCGTTAAGAAGAATACTCGTATAATAAAAAGTTTCCTATATGTTTTAATCATGCATAAAGAATATAACACAACAACACCACAACAAATAACAACCAGTTAGTTATAAACGTGTAAAAGTCACAATAGAGAATACCTTCCTTAACCTAAACAATCATGCACGCAACTGATGCAGTGTTTCAATACAAACAAACAAAATTACCCGGTATAATACAGACTGCCTACAACGATAACTGTTGTAGTGTCCTTTATCTACAACCAAGTATCAGATTACACAACTAAGATACTTATCATATTTTGTATTTAGTAGCTTGAGTCTAATAATAATAATATAAATATTTTAATAGAAATAAAATATAAGAATCTGTAAGTTTTGTCTGTTATTAATTAAGATATTTCCACAGTGAAAACCACTGTTTGTGTTACACTTGCAATGTGTACTTCGTAAATCAGCGTAATTTTCTTAAAATGTTCACAAAACTGTATACCATAACCAAATCAAGTTTACGTATACAGACCAAATACATTTTTATAAAATCTTGTATTTAACACGAACTATTTTCAAACGCAGTTTATTCGATGCTTGTTAGTTACAACTTCATCCTTCATCACGTGTTTCATTATGACGTTCTCTTCATATTCATTTAGATTTTATTGTTTAGACTCTGTCATCTCAAGTAACAGAACCACTTATACACAATACAGAGCTACCAGTGAAGGTGACTTCTCCGGTGTCATCGGCTGAAACACATACGTTAAGTCATATTTTTTATTTTTATGAATGTCATATTCTTTTCAATATGAAAATTTTTCATATTACGTGATTTTTGTGTGACAATAAACATTATAAAAGATTTATATGACCAATACCCATACTAGAATATAATAAAACTATAGACTTTTGTTAAGAAGCACACGTTATTCATTTTGAACATCAACGGTTAATCGTTTATTTTGGTGAGGTGGCGCTCTATTAGACACGGCTTTTGTGTATGAAAACACGTCCAGTGGTATATTAGACTCGTGCAGTTTGGCAGGCAATGAGCATCCCTGACGAACAGTGACTGTCCTGGATTCGCCGTCGTTCTTTTTCAGCGATTTTGTTTGCATGCGACGACCGACAAGTTTTGCCCAATCTGCATACATAGGGTCTTTCGATAGACAGTCTTTAGGATCTGACCTACCCTTAGGTATTGAACTAGTAACATTGTCAAGATTTACTGGTTTATATACAGGACGGACGAATCGCGTTAACTTTTGTGCCCTTGCCCACGCAGGGTTAACGTGATTTTCACTTTCACTCATTTTACCGACAGCATTGGTATTATTTGAAACTGTCATTTTATCGGAAGCCATTATCTTATTGTCCAAAACCGATTCACAGTTTTTATTTGGAATCGCTTTTACTTTTAAGGTCTTATCGTATTCATCTTCCACAAACGTATCACTGTAATCGCCATTGATTTCCGCAGCATAATCATGACATTTCGTGCTGGTATCTAGTGGACATGCAGACCGTTTTTTATTAACTTGAGAAAACACAGACACGTCAGATCCCCGGAAACTCGGTCTTTTTATTTGGTGTTCAGTAGGGCTCTCGCGAGGAATCAGAATTTTACTAGGCATATCAACCACACCCACCTTTTGTTTTCTCGCGGAAGATTTTTCCCTTTCTGTTCGCTCAAAAACGGTATCATCATCGCTCTCCTCTGGTATTCTTAAGTTGTTTCCCACAGACATTTCCCAACCAGTAGTTGTGCTGATTCTAGACCTACTACTTGTTTTTTGATTCAAATGTGGTTTGAATGTGCTAACTCTTGCACCATATTTATCTTTGTCGAATTCACTGTTAGTTACACTTTCTCTTTGTTGAACCGCTCTTGTCAAAACATCATCTGTCACGTGAATTTTGTCACCTGTTCTGGTATTATACAGGTATTTTTCGCCAGCTGTAACCAAACAAAATCTACTGGTAAATAACACAATAATGTAACTCTATTATATATATAACAAATATGTTTTCAACCGACGGTATGGTATTAAGGTATGTTTATTGCATATAGTAGGGTTCTGGTAATTAATAAATCGTTGTGAATTACATGTTATTATAATAAACTTATAATTAACTACAAACCGCTACACTAAATATTACACGTGCAAGTATACCGAAGTTATGACCATACTTGTTGTATCCTTTCCAACGCCGTCATACTCTGTTCCCCCAACAACAATAAGTCCGTTGCCAGCTTTTTGACGGTGGTCTTCTGTATTGTTGTTGTTAAGAGTAACTGACGGCGTCACCTTTAAAACAGAGAGAGTTTTGTCGCCTGTTTCCGTGGTGTCAAGTTCGACGCTAGACAAACTTCCCTCGTCTGGTGCTGGAATGCTAACTGGCGCTGGGTTTGGTATGCGTCTATTGATCTAAACAGATCAGTTTGAGTAGTGCCAATTATACTTGCTTCTATATGGAACATTGCATGTTGTATTAGTCAGGACCAATTCAAGTATTAAACAGTCGGAATAAGCTAAATACACGTACATCTAAATAACATTAGCTCTCTGTAGCTGAACATTCGTATAAAATGCAAACTTATAACGTATTGACCCATTTGTTCTGAATAAGCAGTTGCAGAACTCTTGATATGTTTTTTACCTTGGGACGAGACATTTTGTTGGTTGGCTTACACTTTTGTGGTTTGACGCTAGGCTTGGCTGCAAATAGTTCCATATTTCTTTCTGCAGATCCAGTGTGCGATTGTTTGGTCTCATCCACGTTTGAGATGTTAATGGATGGACTGGTTTTCGTTTTATGTAGGTTGTACTTCCAACGTGAAAATGAGCGCTCATCCTCTGTAATAAAAACATTTGCTGAGTCAATTATGCGTGTGATATATGTAGCCAACGTCATCGATCAGTTAAAAACAATCAAATACCCCACTAGACAAAACAATAATGACCGTGGGTCAAACATTTATATGGAAACTGTATGTATATAGAAACTCTGATATGGTTATTGTACCTGCTCGTTTAGCTTTCATTGTATGTTCAATCAGCTTATTTCTGTCTTTTTCGCTCATATTACTCAGAATTTTCAGTGCGTTCATAAGGGGCAACAGGTCAGCTGACGAAGACTGAAAAGTTCACAAGTTCAGATTATTCTTAAATACTTATCTGATGAATTGCACAACAGACGACATGTAAAAGAACTAACACTGATGTTAAGCTTATTCTTCTAGTACGTAAGCGGTGAGTTTTTGTTATTTTGGTTAACCGGTAATAAGTCCAAATGAACTAAAGAGATTACAACATAGATAACAACAAAATGAGACAATGTAAACATACAGTTCTTACTATTCGTAAAAAACTAAACCATGCACTTACAGATCGTCTTAAATTTAAGTTGTTGTACTTTGGCCCATTCATGTAGCTCGCTGGTGCTGTAATGACAGACATAATTACATACTTTCATTGCGGAACTTTGGTCCATCGCAGAACAATATAAACACTTGGAAACACAAATAGGGGATGGCGTCTTTATATTAGGAATTATGAATTTTTAAATATTTGGCATAATTACTTACGGAAGTTCGGTTTCGACGTCTGTGGTAATTTCTTGGGTCCTAATCTGCAAAGAAGAGGTAGAATTATTAATGTTGTTGTCAGCATGCTAATATAAATAATGTTATTTATTACATATTGTGGGGCCAATATGAGAATTTTTATTAAGCTTTAATTAACGTACATTTTCTACATTTTTATTACATATGTTTTGTCTTCGGGCGGCATGCCGTTTTTTAAAGACTACTTTAATGTAGTGGACTGGTTTGGGAATCAAAGTCGTCTTACTTCCTGCTTTTGTTGGTTTTGATATCGTGCAGAACAACTGCTAGCAATATTCCGAAAACAACAAAGCCCAGGACCACACCTAGGACCGCTTTGCCCATATCTGTGTTGATCCAGAGCTTCCCAATCCCGACCGGTTCGTCGTACTGTTTAACACTCAAAACCGGAAATGCATCAAAGTCTTCCGTGGTAAGATCGCTGGATACATCGCCATCTGGCGTGGTCAATTTGTCAAGCAGTTCGTCTTGCAAAATATACTTTTTCGTATTTTCAATGTCACCGACTGAGTTGGTACTGTTGTCTCTGACCACAAAGACGTATGCCTTTGACCTTTAACAGGAGTTATTGACATGTAATACATTTGTACTCACCAAACAGAACACAATATATCAAGAGGGGCTCATATTTTGTTGCGATTCTGTATATGTAGAATTTTTTATATATTAGAACTACATTTACTAAGTTATTGGTAAGCCAATAAATCTACTACATGCAATTAGGTCTGTTTAACAATAATTTGTATAATAATGTTCTAATACATAGTACAACGCACTCGTGTTCTAAGATAGATTAATGGAATTGTAATTTTCGTAGACAGAGTACAAACGCCATTATCAGTTATAATACTTGTGCTGACACTATATTATGTTATGAATACAGACAACACAACGTTCGAAGAAAGAGTACACCCATCAATAGTGTGTTCTTATATAGAATAAGTCAATGTTGATGTCCTTTGGCAGTTTAAAGACAGCATTCTGTTTTAAGACAGAGCGCCGCCAGCAGCATGTTCTTAGACAGATTATATCAGCATACTGTTTTCAGACAAGGTACTGCCAAACAGATTGTTCATTGACAGATTAAAGGTAGCATAAAGTTCTAAGACAGAGTACTACCGACAGCATGTTTTAGATATACCGGTAGTACAGCAACAATCAGTGAAAAGTAAAAGTTGCACAATACCCTCCGACGACGAGTAGTTTCCGCCTCTGTGGGCTGCTGATGGCTTCCAACTTCCATATCCTGGGTTCATATCGTGGAAATATGCGTTGAAGACTTTGGAGGAGAGCATTTCTGAAACATCAAATAGGTTGAATTTAAATCTTTTATGTTGAAATACATAGCCGTGTACCGGTAATGTGTTCGTTTGCCATATGTCTTCAGAAAAACCTTTATGATTTCATGTAGAAGATCTACATGTTATGCTTCTAATGTTTGCTTATGAATCTCTTCAAATAACATTGCTAAATGTTGAAATACATAGCAGTGTACCGGTAATGTGTTCGGTTGAAATATGTCTTATCTTCAGAAAATCACCTTAAAACCTTTATGATTTCATGTAGAAGGTCTACATGTTATGCTACTAATGTTTGCTTATGAATCTCTTCAAATATGTTTGCTAAATGTTGAAATACATAGCAGTGTACCGGTAATGTGTTCGGTTGAAATATGTCTTATCTTCAGAAAATCATCTTAAAACCTTTATGATTTCATGTAGGGGATCTCTATATACAATACGGCTTACCTATTCATTTCCAAGACGTCCAACGGCACGCCATGCGTTAACACTATAACGTGCTTGTGCGGCACAAGTATGTCAATGCGCACAAGAGTCATTCTGCCACTTTCGGAAGACACTGTTTTGGCCGCAACCCAATACAGAAAATTCATGTCACTTTTTAATTCTAGGAATGCCACTAACTTGATGCAACCAGATTGTTCGTTTATTTCAAATTGACCATCGCTCTTTTGCATTATGAATTTGACATTCAAGTCATTTTTGTTCATATTAAACATATGCGGTGTCAAACAACCAATCACATAGCCCGGATACGCATATATTGGCATTTCGAAGTTTATAACGGTGGACTGTTGGGTTGCGAAGTTGTCCGACGTATCGTCAATGATGTCCGTTACGTTAATCAACACCTGCGTTACGCCCGATCTTGGACGTTCACCACCATCCCTGGCAACTACGGTTAACGAAAATCTATCCACTCTTTCATGAACAATTAAGTTCATAACAACTAAAGAACCGTTATTTACTATTTTCCAGAAATACAAAGCATCATTTGTACCATTCACTATCTCATACGTTATGTTAGCGTTTAAACCCATATCTGCGTCTCTGGCTCTTATGGAAGCTACAGTGAGTCCAACAGGACTATGTTCAAGAACAGAAATAGTATAGACTTGCTGTTCAAATGCAGGAGAATTGTCGTTTTCATCTCCGATAAGGATTTTCACATTCAGATCGTTTTGTATAGAAGGATTTGAACTTAAAGTTGTTCGAATACGTAGGAAATAATGTGGATATTCTTCACGATCTAAAGTGTCGTTCACAAAGATGCTTCCATCTTTTTCTGTTATCCTAAATATGTATTTGAAATTTCCACTTACAATGGTATATTTTGAACTAGCACCAGTGGCAACATTTCCAACAAATGTGTTTGGTACCGCATATTCGGATACTTGAAAAGTAAAATCCTCTTTTGTCACTGCCATCGGCGGCCTGACATCGATGGATACGATTGCAGTACTAGTTAATCGTGGGTATCCGTGATCTCTCACAATAATAGTTAATGTTGCATAATTCTCAAAGCTCTCCAAATCTGACAAAACACACACATGTCCGAAGTTAGGATCAATCTGAAATATCCCGTGTGGACCATCTGCTATTTGGAAATCGTATTCCGCATTCTTACCGATGTCCCTATCATGCGCAGAGAGCGTCAATATATGAGTGTCTATCGGCGAATTTCTATCAACACTTGTCACATAGTGTTTTTGTGAGAACGTAGGGGCGTTGTCGTTTAAATCCTTAACAATTATCTTCAGAGTAGTGTTGCTTGCAAGTGACGGAGTTCCATGGTCACGAGCTTCAATAACAATTGCATATTCACTCGTAGTTTCGAAATCAAGTATCTGCAGTAGTCTTAATATTCCGGTGCTACTTTCCAACAGAAAGGTACCATTTTCATTTCCCTTTATTATGGTAAAAGAAACGTCTCCGTTTTCCCCCGAATCTTCGTCGGTTGCTTTAATTTGATAGATAATCTTTTCTATATCATTATTCTCTCGCACATGAATTAAAGGATTATCTACCCCAAATACTGGGCTGTTATCATTAATATCACGAATTTCAACTACAATGCTAGTTGTCCCAGTAAGCGATGGAAAACCGTAATCATACACGATTGCGGCAAAATGGTAACTTGTACTAATTGCATAATTAACGGTGTTTTTCAAGCTTAAAACACCAGTAAATTTATTAATGGCAAACGAACTTGAATCTTCCTCTGCGTCGAGGCGATATTCCAAATATGCATTTTTGTCTTTATCTTTGTCTGAGGCAGATAGTTTTGCAATACTTGCTTCAACAGATGTATTTTCAGGTACTATGTAAGTGTATTGTGAATTCGAAAATACTGGTTGATGGTTATTAATGTCATCAATTTCAAACTGAATAGTCATTTCAGTTGTCAGTTTAGGTTCGTATATGTTTTTAGCCTGAATTTCCACCAAAAAGGTGTACCCATCATTGCTTGTGTCCATCCTTCGTGTAATTGTGAGCTCCCCAGTTTCTCTGTCCATGGAAAACATATCTTGTACATCAGCATGTTTTATAAAATAGATGAGGTCTCGTCCAATACCTTCGCGGGCACCAAGAAGCGTGGCGTCTGCATCATATACAGGTTGGCCAATATGGACATTTTCTGGGATATGAATAATTTCCAGATTGACCGGAAACATGGGCCGTTTATGTTCAGGATGAACAAGTATGAGAACGAATGATGTGGAAGACTTAGGGACCTCGCCCTGGTCCGTAGCTACGAGTTGTAATAAATGTTCTGTTTCCACACCTGTCGTTAATAACCTTGATCTTATGATTATTTCAGTGGCGTTTGCATTTATTTTCCTTAAATCAAAATAATTATTGGAATTTCCTTTGTTGATATAAAGCTTGACATCGCCATTTTGTCCATCGTCAATATCGACAACAGTTACGACACCAACTACAGTACCTTCTCTGCTTGGTTCTTCAATGTCAAACTTGTACAGATTTGATGAAAACGTGGGATGATTATCATTTACATCGATAACTGATATTGTCACTGTTGTTGTGCCCGTTCTATGTGGACTTGAAGCTGATACCACAATTTTATGTGCGTCTTGTTGTTCGCGGTCCAGAAGACGAATTAAGAAAATACCACCGGATTTGCTATCGATTATGAAGTGCTCCAGTGACTTATTCGAAATGCTATATCGTAAATCGTTGCTTTCATCCTTATCAGTTGCAGTCATCACTAAGACTTTAGCTCCAAGAGGAATATCTTCTTTCAAATGCAGTACATAATTTGACCCAATGTTTATGAATTCTGGGTCGTATTCATCGGCGTCTGTTATTGAAACAAACACTGTTGTAGTCCCCGTGGTACGTGTTGGTGATCCGCCATCCGTTGCAGTGACAATAAGGGTAAACATATCATTGCCTTCACGATCTATTGCAGAGTTTGTGTATATCTTGCCTTGGCTATCAATTAAAAATGCATTTCGGTCATTGCCTGCCGCAATGGCATAATGTACCAGACCATTATCATTTATATCCAAATCCTTTGCCAGTACTGTCAGAACATGACTGTTACGAGCAATGTTTTCAGTAACTGCGACTTCATAAAATGACTTTATAAATAAGGGAGTGTTATCGTTCACATCCTCTATTTCGATGTATAACGTATCTTCAACTTCAAGGGTGCTAACAGTGTCTGTTGCTCGTATAACAATTGCAAAACTGGCTTGATCTTCTCTATCAAGCGGACGCCATACAAACACTTGTCCCGATAATTTGTCGATTTTGAAGACTGGAGATTCGGAGTCCATCATTTGTCCGTTGGAAGCAATACTTTGTACCTCAAATACCACCCGTTGGGATACACTTAATGCATTTACTTGAAAAATTTTGGACCCAATTGTTACATTTTCGAGAACTCGAATTGTACTTGGAAGATCTAAAAGCGAAACGTCTCCGCCGCTTATGACAAAAACTAACATGTCAGTGCCCAGCGAGGGATTTCCACTGTCGACCACGCTGATTTGCAAATGATATTGAGCAGACGCTGGCTTCCTGGACACTATCACACTACCATTGGACGACATAGAGAAATCGTTGTTAGTATTCCCTGAGATTATCATGTAAGATAATTTTGCGTTGACCGGCGAGTCAGCGTCTGTGCAGTTCACGGTAATCACAACGTCTCCACTTTGTATAGGTGCCGAGAGCTGTGTAACGTAATAGATTTGATGACATGACGGAGGGTTGTCGTTTCTGTCCAACACAATTACGTTCACGATTATTGACGCAGACTTCGCAGTTGTTTCAGACATGTCCATTGCTTCAATGGTGACATTCAGTTCTGGTTGTGTTTCACGATCTAATGTCTTTATTAACCTCACAATGCCTGTTCTTGATTCGATAATAAAATGATCATCGTTGTTTTGGAGACTGTATAAGATGTCACCATCTGGTCCTACATCTTTATCCGTTGCCTCCACTTGGAACACAGACTGTCCTGGAAGCCAACGATACAAATGATAAACTTAATCAGAAAACAAAATGAAATAGTTTTGTTTATTTATAACATATATCAAAACAATATAACATCTCCTAGCCTCTACTGTAACACATTTCCTTGGCTTATGAATAAAAATTATACATTTGGAATACTTTTGGAAGT
The DNA here is from genome assembly GCA_027627225.1 of Congeria kusceri. NCBI lineage: Eukaryota > Metazoa > Mollusca > Bivalvia > Myida > Dreissenidae > Congeria > Congeria kusceri. Next base: position 34,466,951 of record CM051035.1, read on the forward strand.
TGAGATAAATAATTTAAAATTTTAAACTGATTTTATGTTTACCTCAAGGCATATATAAATCCGTCATTTAAAGCTGTGTGCAGAGGTTGGGTGTA